>JASVEL010012219.1:0-623734 GCA_032618575.1 Nicotiana noctiflora | reverse complement strand
TTGATCGAGGATTGGAAAGAAATGGCTGTCATCGCCAACAACCGGTTAGGGTATTTGGAGCAGGGTCTAGTAGAGCTGTAAGAAAAGTTCATCAAGAGGATCGAAGACTACCAAAATGCTGAAGGAAATGCATGCGGACTTATGGCCCGAGCCTACTTACTGTTAGGACTACACGAGTTAGTGGAGCTATTCGAGGGAGACAAGACTGCGAAATATGGGGAAGGTCCTTCTGGGACCAAATAGTTAGGAATCCTTTATTTTGCTTTAATGATGTAATAAGGCCAATGGCCACTAGTGACATTTACTTTCTGTTATGTAGAGTCGTTTGGATTCGTATTATTTTTATCAATAAAATGAGGCATTTAGCATTATAAGCTATCCAAAATTATTTGTCGCTAGGCATTAGGACACGATTTTTATCTCGCACAATGTGTTTAAATACAATATTTTTCCTCAGAACCCACACTAACTTGTTACTTTTTTGTTTTTCTTTTTATTCCCCTCCCTAAAGGTTAGTTCGTGCATTTTGGCACCATCTACATATTCCACAAGATCCAAGGGCCGTCCACCTCCTCCTCTTCCGAGTCATGTCTGGAACAAGAACAAAGGAAAAATGGAAAATACAAGTGCTAGAAAGAAGATTGAAAGGGAGGAAACTTCTCAGGGTACCCCAATTGCTAAGTGAATTGCTGCTCATCTTGAACAAAAATTCCTGAAATTCCAGGAAGAGTTGGACCGAGTTTGAAACTTGGCAAGCCTATCATTCTCTCTTGCTGCTCCTGATGTCAACACCCAAAATCCCGCACCTCCACAAAACATACCGCAATAATATAAAAGAATGAAATTAAATAATAGCGGAAGTATTGATTATATAAACTTAATAAAACACGGAGTAGTCAAAATAAACCTCTACCCAAGACTGGTATTACAATACTCACAAACTGCTAAGAATTTCTAAATGCAAAGGTCTGAAAGAACACATAAGCTGTGTGTCTCGAATACAAGGAGGCAACAATCTAAAAAGAGGATAAGAGAGAGACGCCGCCAGGTATGCGAACTCCTGCAAGACTACCTCGGGTCTCACGATAATGAAAGCCTGCCCCGTGCTATTGCTGCTGCTACTTTTGCTCGAAACCTGGACCTGTGCAAAAATGCATGGAGTGTAGCATCATCACAATCGACTCCATGTGCTAGTAAGTGTCTAGCCTAACCCCATAGAAGTAGTTATGAGGCAATACTGGACACCACATAAACCTATGCAATTATAAATATACAGTGGAAATCAAAATACAAGGCAACTAACAACATGGGAGGGGAACACATGCTATGGGGAGATAACAATATTAACCGTAATCCAGAGTAACAATCTAAGGTAGCTTAGAATTTACAGCGAACAAGAAACTAATACCCAAAATAAATATATTTGTATCGATAACTGTTGCGGCGCGCAACCTGACCCCAATATATTTCAACACTGTTGCGGCATGCAACCCGTCCATAAATATCATTATTGCGGCGTGTAACCCGATCAACAAATATCATTGTTGCGGCGTGCAACCCGATCCATATTATTTATCATTGTTGCGGCATGCAACCCGATCCATATCATTCATCATATTTATCACTCTACCCCACCCAAACAACAGTCACAATTAAGGGTCAAGGAAGTAAACAAGTATTGAAGGAAATCCCGGCAAGGGAATATAGATAAATAACTAAATCCCGGTAAGGGAACAATATCGATAAACTAAATATCCCAGCAATGGACAAAAACCAACAAAATCAACAAACGCCCCGGCAAGGGGATAACTAATAACTCTTCCTCTTTCTTTTATTTCTTACTTCATAATTCACCTTATCGCTAGAGCCAATGCTCCTCGAAATTAGATGATCATATTGTTTTTCACATGCTCTTACAACATATAGAAATCCTCAAATAAGGACAAAAATTATAACCAAGTCATGATAATCACATTCTAAGGACTTACGGTCATGCTAGACACCAATGTATAGAAACTCGTCACCATACCTATACATCGTACTCGATCAATTTGCAAGTAGCAAACAAGACTCGACTCCTATTCCCTCAAGCTTGGGTTAAACCAAATACTTACCTCAACTTCCACGGCCAAATCAATGCACAACAACCGCTTTCCCTCTCGAATTCGACTCCAACTCAATCAAATCTATACAGTAAGGAATTTATAATATCAATATATGCTAAACAAACCAAACCCAATGCCCAATTATAGATTTCCAAGCTTTCTTCCCCAAAATTTCAAAATTGCCCCGCTTGGTCAAGATACGAGGTTCGGACCAAAATCAAATCTCTCATTCACCCACGAGCCCGACTATATAATTTGTTTTCAAATTCGACCTCAAAATGAGGTCTAAATCATAAAAATATAGAAAATCCTAACTCTACTATTTCTCCCAATTTTTACCCTATATCACATGATTTAAGCTTAGGAATTCGATAAATAGTGACGAAAAAAATAAGAGAACAAGTTAAAGAATACTTACTCAAGAATCTTTGGTGATGTGATGCTTTAAAATTTGCCTAGAAGCTTTGGAGAAGAAAAGGTTCGAGTGTTTAATGAGAAATTCCCGTAGCTATTGTTTTTGAAATTAACATTTAACTGGGCAAAATTGCCCTTCGCATTTGCGACAGGCTGGTCGCGTTCGTGAAGGGTAACACTGGCAGGGCATCGCGAACGCGGAAAGGGAAGCGCGAACGCATAGAAGGAAATGTCGGGGTCCCTAAACTTGGTCTATGCGAACACGTGGGACCACACGAGAACGCGATGAGGGAATTTACCGCGAGGATATGAACGCGAACGCGAAGAGGATTAAAGGTTAAGGCCCCAACTAACCCTTCGTGAACGCGAAGAGAATTATGGGCTGCAAATGCTGTCAAATGCTGAAGCAAATCTACTATATTTCCTAAGTTCAAAACCACTCCGGAAATCCTCCGAAACATTCCCGGGCCTTCGAGGCTCCCAACCAAACACACACACTAACTCAACAACATCCTACGAACTTAACCTTGCAATCAATTCGTCAAAATAACATCAAGAACGAGGAATCAAACCTCAAAATCACTAGTTTTCTTCAAACTTTATAAACTTTTCAAATTTAAAGTTTTAAGTGCGAAACACGTCAAACGACGTCCGATTTCAACAAAACTTCACAGAAATATCTTAATACACATATAAGACCTGTATTGGACGCCGAAACTACAATACAAACCCGATACCAATAAATTCTATTCAATTTTTATTTCCATTTTTCTTAACAACTTTAGAAAAATAAATTCTTTTAAAAATTTATTTCTCGGGCTCGGGACCTCAATTTTTATTCCGGGTATACGTCCGAGTCCCATATTTTTTTCATGGACCATTCGGGACCGTCAAATCACTGGTCCGGGTCCGTTTACCCAAAATATTGACCAAAATCAAATTTACTCATTTTAATACCAAATTTTAGCATTATTCACAGAATTTCACATTTAAGCTTTCCGGCTATGCGTCTGGACTGCGCACGCAAGTCGAGGCGACTAAAAATGATGTTTTCAAGGATTCGAAAGCACGAAATGAGAAAGAAAATAGGTGATGACCCTTTGGGTCGTCACATGCTTGAAGGGATTCTTATCAAAAAAGGGAAACCCTAAGTATTTTCCAAAGTGCTTTCCTTATTCATTTAAAACAGATGTGTGACAGTGTGCCTTACCTATGGAGAACAATTATTAGAGAAGAACACTTTAAATTTATCAAAATTAATAATTTGTCTCGAATGGTAAGTAAAGTGAGCAATGGTATTGACCATAGCTTGGCAGGAATGATCAGTTACTTTAGAAGTGAGGATTATATCATCGGTAAAAAAATAAATAGGATAGCTGAGGCTCTTTATTCCCCAATGAAATTGGGATCCATTTCTGATAGTCTACTCATGCATGGATTTGCCTAGAAAGCATTTCCAAATATAAAATAAATAAATAAGGGGATAAAGAATTTCCTTGGCGAATATCCAGTGTTGGTGTGAAGTATTTCATAGGGTTCCCATTTATTAAAGTTGATCGAATTTTTACATGTGTATACCATATAGCAAACCTTATTACCAACCATGTTTAAGGTTTGTGTTTATTACATTTAAGCATACCAAGTTTCAATTTATGTACCATAATTCAAATTAAGGCTTTAATTAAGTTATCATTAAATGTAGGAGTGTATTTAGGGATAAAATCTCCCAATTTATTTTGTTACCCGCTTCTCTCTTCTAATTTTTAAATTTTTCGTTCCTCACCCCCCCACGACAATGCTGTACCTGACAATGACGATGATGTACCTGACAATGGTGATTGATCTCACAAATACAACTCGATATATTCATCATCAGAATGGAGGAAAGAAGGCATCAAGCATGTAAAGGTTGGTACATGGTAATAACGTCATGGAAGCAAATAGGTGGTAGGGGAGTATTATTTATCCTTGAATTATGGTGGTTCTGATTTTCAAACTCTTCATGTGTATTAGATTCCATGCAAAGGCCACGAGTTTCAGGAAATATTTTAATTTGTCTTAATTTTGAGGTTTAATTGTCGTTATTTTATATTTTTATATGAATCGTTAATATATTTGTAGTTAAATTGTAGTTTATATTTGTGGTAGATTTGTAGTTGTTTTCAGTGGTTTTGTAGTTAAATTGTAGTTATACTGATATTTTTTATTGTAGTTGTTCTCAGTTATTATGTAGTTAAATGTATTTTAATTGTAGTTAAATGTAGTTTATTGTACTCAATCTGTTATAAAGTAATTACCCGACTTGTAGTTTAATGTAGTAATTTTGTAGATACCCTTAAAAACAATACAACTTTATACAATATTAAAACTGATTTGTAGTTTTTTTGTAGGAATTTTATAAAAAGAAATAGAAAATTTTGTTAGCTGTTATGTATAAATCTAATTATTTTGTGAACTTGAATCAAAATTTATAAATCTAAAGTTCATGGTCTTTTAAAAGTCAGAAATGGGTTTGAGAAAAACTACATTAGTGTAGCATGCATCCAACGCTAATTGATGCTATTTATGGAAACTACATTAATTAGGTGTTAACAAAATAGTTAGCTGTTATGTATAAATTAATAGGGAGGGAGAGAGAGGCGGCATATTAGGAAGATTTGTAGCTGTTAAGGTCACTAAATCAATTAGAATATTCTTTTCCTGATTTTTAGCGCGCCATATTAGGAAGATTTAGCTACTATTAATTACTAATTAATGAATGGTATAAAAATTGTAGAAAAACAATGCACAAGGCGGGTAATTTACCAAATATGTACATTTTTTGTAATAAGGTTTCATATATGGTATAGATAGGAAAAAACCCATTTATTAAAGTTTATTACTTATTTTTGTGATCCAATCTTGTACTATAGATTAAAATCACTCTAGATTCTATAATAAACATAAAGTTTATTACAAAGTTCCAGTGGCAATTGTTAAAAAAATCTGAATTTAAAAATTGAGTTTTCCAAAATTGTTTTTTATTTGGATTGAGTTTTGCAAATGATTGAATTTTTTTTAAAGTTTATATCTTAGCTCTTGAGGGATTTGCTAAAGATTCGACCTGATTTTGGTTGGAATTTAAGATTGAAATTCGAAAAGCAAGATATAATAAACTATATAAATATGTATTTATATGTTTATATGTTTGATCGCATTCTGTATAAGAAAAAATGTATAAAGATTATATATAAGTTGTATATTTTGGCAAATTCTATATAACAAAATACTATACTCTAAATTATATATTTTGATTGAAATTGTATGTAATTTATAAAACAGCTTTAGCTACTTTTTGAAAACTCCGGCTAAAGTGAAAATCCAAAAATTGAATTTTAAAGCCTCGCATTGACAAGTGAGGCTTGCTTCCGTCAGGTCCTGGGTTCGAGTCACCACGGAGGGAAGTGTGGAAACAGTATAGATACTATAGGGGTTTTAAAAAAAAAAAAAAAAAAAAAAAGCCTCGCATTGAAAATGTCCATGATAGTCCGCCAGCGCTGACTACTGAACCTGAAATGGCAGAAGTCTTGAAAAATATCTTCTTCCCAAACACCATTTTCAACCTAAACCCAACACCTATTTAATATTCCGATCACCGGATGACATCTCCGGCTGCCGGAACCCTACCCAATTTCCCAATCTTCACACAGTAATTCCCAAAACTACCCTTCTGCGCAACTTTTCATTTTCCCATGGATTTGGCAGAGAATCAGGAGGAGGTAGAAGAGAAGAGAAAGGAGGAGATTCGTGAGCCCACACGGTTGCGCAGATTGTTGGGGATTCTTTTCTTTTTGTTTGCTTTCTTTTCACTCTCCTTTTCGCTGCTTTATTTAGCTGTTTTTCTAGGGAACCTATCCATTTCCAGTCCAATTTCTCTTCCCTCTCAATGCAAGATTGTCTCTAGCAGTAAGTTGAATTCTCTTTATTGCTGAATTTGGTATGCTTTTCTTTTAGAGCGTTCATTCCTTTTTCTTCTAAATTTTGTTTGTGGGTTTTTGCTTTTGGAGGCTTGTTGGTTTTGGTTGCTAAGAAATTGTTGGTATCTGAAAACGAAGTTAAAAGTTTTTAGCATCATATGGATAAAAATTTCCCCTTTTGAGCTTGATTGGAGGGGTTTGGTTTTTAAGTATGTGTGCTTACTTACAAATTGTGGATCCCTGAAAGACTTAACAAGTAATGGAGCTCAAATGGTTGAGTAGTCCTTGTTGCTGTGTTAGCTCCCTGTTGCTCCGAACTTTAAACTTCAAGTTTGATTGTTGAATTTTGCCTCTCTTTTTTTCCCCTTCTTTCCTCTGTATGTGTGTGTGTTTGTGTTTTACTGTTTTTGGTTGCTATGAAACTTTTGTTGAGAAGATTGATGGAAATTTATAGAGATAGGAGGAAAGGTCTCTAAATAATATTCATTGATATGGAGAAAGCTTATCTTTGAGTGTCACTTAGTGGGTGCTAGAGAAGAAACAAATTCATATCAAACATAAAAATGCCATAAAGGATATGTAAAGGAGTAGTCATAAGTGTGAGAACTGTGGAACGAAATATAGCAGAACTTTTCATTAATGTGGTTTGCACCTAAGTTTTGCCTTAAGCCTGTACTTGTTTATGTTAGTTATGGATGAGCTAATCAATAATATACAAGCTGGGTTCCGTGGTGCATGATGGTTTTTGCAGATGATTTCGTCTTAATTGATGAAATCGGAAACATAATCAACTAGAATCTCGAATTATAAAGAAGCATTTTTGAGAGCAAGGGTTGTAAGATAAGAGAAGTAGTCCCCTAAAGAATGAAATTAAATTGAGATAGATAAGATTGAAGTGTTTATATGCAGGCAATTCAGATATCTTGGTTCAATCTTTTAGGAGATTGTGATAGATGGAGATGCAACACATAAATTTTAAGTTATGATGGTCGAAATGGAGGATGTCACAATAGTTCAAACAATAAAAAGGTACCTACAAAAGTGAAAGGGCTCCCTATAGATTTTTATTGAGACTAGCTAAGTTATATGGAAGTGAATGTCAGGCCTTTAAAACCCAAAATATCGACCAGACTAGCATTGTGAAAGTATGGATATTAAGATGGATGAATACAAGAATAAACAAGACTAGAAATGATCACTCTAGCAGATGGTACAAGTTGCAGATACAAAGTATAGAATGACATAAGGTCCCTGACATAGTTTTTTCATGTCCTATGTAAATCTACTAATGCTTGGGCATAGGTGCAACACTATGAAGATTGAATGTGTTGAAAATCGATGAGGTACATTGATATCCGAATGAAAGAAAGTTGTTCGAAATAGATACAATCTTTTGAAATTTATGTGGATTTAGCAATTAGCAGAGCACAATGAAAAAGGATCCATATAAATGACACTAACGATTTGAGATTACACTGATAATGTTGTGTTGTTGTTGGTAGACGTTCATTAGGTTGATGTTTGCTAGTGTTTGCCTTTTTTTTTTTTGTGTCTGGTTAGAAATGTATATAAGTGTAGGGATATGTGAGATTCAAGAATCCATAGTTTTAAAGAACCCCTAGTCGGTCAGTCTAAAAGACGAATTATTGAGTATTCGAATGAATGGTGTCCAAACAGAATGGAATGGATATAGAGGACTCAAATAGCTGACCTTAGCTTTTAATTGCGGCATACTTGTGTTGTTGTTTGATTGCTAGGAAATTGCGGATGTCGAATATATGGTTTAAATAGTTTGCTGACTCTTAAAGACGACAACAACTCGGAGAGATAGGAACCGATAAGTTTTTGAAGGAAAAACAAGCACTACACTGAAGATAAGATCTGACAGTATATTTTGATTATTAATTTTTTTGGTTTAAACTAGAATATGTAAATGAAGAGGGGTCCTTATATTCTTATTTTCTTTGGATAAGTGAAGAGGAAACCCCATTACAGTTCATAGAATCGCTGATAGATAGTCGGGGTTTCTCTTTTTCTTTTTTGTTTCTTCTTGGGAAGTAATCCGGATGCACAATCTTTGTGTGACGCTAAGCTTCTATAACACAACTACTGTTTCAAAAAAGACAGACAACAACTTTGGTGTAACACTACTAATACTTTGATAATGTTTTCTTCGGGTCAACCTTGCTGTGGTTAGCATCATATGGCTCAAAAACTTTCCTGGCACCAAACGAATTAAATTGTTTACTTGAGTTCGTTTGTTCTCGACTTTGAGTAAAACTAGTTATTGGAAATGCTAAAGGAATTTGGAAGTTATACTAGCAGGGGCGAAGCCACCTATTAGAAAGGGTGGTCAACTGACCACCCTTCACCGAAATATTATAAAAAATTATATTGTGTGTATAAGTGAAATATTAATTTTAGATGTATAAAATATATATTGAACCCCCTTTGTCGGAATTTTTTTTGGTTCTTTCAAATTTGAACACCCTTGGAAATATTTCTGGCTTCGCCACTGTATACTAGTATCATTTACTTGTGAAAAGGAAAGGTAGTAGTACCATTCCTTATGTATTTTCTGATTAATGTATTTTAGGCCTATTTTAGAGTAGCATATTCTTTCAAAGTGATATGGTTGAGACTTTAGAGCAAAGTTTGTAGGAAAGTTTATCCAGAGTCATCTCTATCTTCGGCTGCTATGACAAGTTTCTGTCTCCCATTGCTAGTAAAGTACATTGCTTTTTTTTTTTCTTTTTCTTATGGGTTCTGAATATGTACAAAATTTGATTTCATGTTTGTGTATTAATCATGGGTTCAAGAGGGAAAATCTTTTAGATATAAGTTACTTCGAGTATCTTAGTTCAACAATTGGCTGACAATTAATGGTTGGACTGGTGATTTCTAGCCTTCTAACTGGTGGAGGTTATGCAATACGTATGGTGTGGTGTCATGAGACTGTGAAGTGGCTACCATGGTTTCTGTTGCATATGGCATTCCGGCTGTTTCTTCTCAGGGAAAGAACATACACCATTTGTTAAAACTATAAGGAAGTATGATGCTGGTCAGCATGTCTTTATTGGTCATTAGCTTCAACTTTAGTTATAATGGAAGAGTTTAAGTATTGTGCACTGACGGTGTAAAAATTGTTTGCAATCTTATAAGGTAATTTCAAGCAAATCTCTGCAATAGGCATTAATTAGTAGCCTGATAAAATTGTAACTAACATGCTAAGCTACAGATGGTAAAAAAGAAAATTTTACACTGTTAGTGCATAAAACTTAAGTCCATAAAAAAATTAAATGAAACCTGCTTCAAATATGATCATCTCATTATACAAGTTCCTTATAGAAGCTAGAACTTCTTGTGACACCTCTCTGCCCATATAGATTTAAAATACAGATAGATAGTCTGTACGAGTCCCATGGATGGATAGCAATCTCATCCATAATCAGTATCACCTCTAAGTAGGGATTATATCCCGTCTTATTTTGACCAACATACCGAATGATCCCTATTGCTTGTTGCAGCTGCAGCCGGGAAGCTTTTCCATAGGGTTTCCATATAAGAGATGAATTTCCTCCTACTCTAACAACTTAGACAAAACCAAAGGATTAATTTTCTCCATTGATGCCTAATTTGGTTAAAGCATGTTTAGCAGTAAATACACTAGTGCATTCTTTTAATGATGAAATACACAAATGCATTAATTTTTATACTTCTTGCTACTATTTCTGTAAAATTGTTACAACTTTGTTACAAGGAAGAATGACAAAATACCATATCCTTGTTGGCCAAAGGACAGAATGTCACCAATCAAAAAAATCTCAGTTCCTTATTGGGTACTGATTAAGTGTCTTTCACCAAATTTTGATGTGATTCAGTTAATTCTCATTTTATGTTTCAATCGAAAGCAATTATTTTATGTTCTTTGCAGGTGTGGATCTTAGGTCATCTAAAGTCTGTGAACTGGGTTTATTGAATTATAAAGCAAAGCATGTTCTTTACCCTTCTGAAAGAAAGAAGTTTCGATGTCGTTATGATTACTATTGGGCTTCTGTATTTAAGGTAACGACCACTATTTGCTGTTCCTTGAGATGTTATTTTCCAGTTATTGTTCTTTTGGTGTACATGTTGATAAGTTCTTAGTTCTGATTATCCATTAATGCGGTCAAATTTCTTGAAACGGAACATTGTATACTTGTTGTATGAGTTGCATCTCCAGGTTAGATTTGTAATAAAATTCCGCTTTGACAAAAAAGGAGAAACTTTTTGTACGATTAACCTGATATTATATATCTATTTCTTTTGGAAGGCTAATAATAAGTGGCTCTGTAACTTTTAGTTTTTAATAGAATTGATTGTGTTTTTGTTACATGTAAGATTCTAATTTCACCCAATGTACCCCAACTTTCACTTTCTTTATATAAGTGGTGATGTTATTAGATTTCCTGACAATTATAATTTTCTTCCTTTTTCTGGATAAGCATTTATCCATTTCTCCCTCCTCTGTGCCGTTCTCTCTCTTTCATTGGCATCCCATTAGTCAGCAGGACTTGATGCATTTGAAGGTAAAATTACCTGACAAAAAAGAGTTGGGAAATTTTCAACTCGGAGCTATCCATGAATCACTTGGTTCTGACCTTTGTATGGTTCCCGACCATGAGATGAAGGCATTTGTTACAAAGCATTTCTAATTCATTCTTACATGTTAATTTTGGAGAATGAACCAAATATGGATTACTTGTTGAAGTTGCTGCATCTTGTTATTTATTTTACTTTTTAGACCATTTTATTGTGTTCTAATTTTGGTATTCTTCTTCTTTTCTTTGTGGGGTGGGGGTTGGTGCATAGATACTTCCCTAGAAATTGACTGTTCAGAATTGCTTGCTTATGCATTTCTGAAAAACAAAATACATTTTTACATGTTTATCCTAGAGAATGACCTATACAACCACAATAACAACTATGCCTCTGTCGCGAACAAGTTGGGTTGGCTATATGAATCCTCTCATGTTAATTTCATGCCAATGGAGAATGACTTATCAACAAAAAAAAAAAAAGTTTATACTGAACTCATTATGGATTACTTTTGAAAGTTGCTGCATCTTGCCATTTTTATTCACTTTTCTTGACTATTTTGTTTGTTTTAGTTTTGCGTTTCTTTGTATTTTATTTATTGGGGGGGGGGGGGGGTCAATACTTTCTTAGACATTGATTGTGCAGAAATGGCACAATTGCTTGCTTATGCATTTCTGAATAACAGGTTGAATACATGGATCATTCAGGTCAGGCACGACTTGCATTAGCAGAGGCACCTAATGAGGCCCTTCCATCTGATTGTAGACCAAATTTCTCTACTGCATGGTTGACAAAGGATAAATTCAAGGTAGATACTGGACATAGATGCTCACTATTTGAGTATGAGAAACAAACTTCTTAACATGAAATTTATCTCACTTAATCGTGATAACTTTTTTCTTATGCCTTCTATTTACTCTGGGAATGGTCCCTACTCCTAAAATTGATGACATGATTCCTTGCTCTATTAAATTTATATCTGGGGTGTTCCCTTCTGCAAGTGTATTTAACTCTGGCAAAATGATAACCTTAATTCTCACTTGTTACCTTTTTAATGAATTTAGTGTTGCATCCATGCATGTCCCCTATTTTTCAGTTCTCTGAAGATAGAGCTGTCAAACAACTGGTTTTATAATATGTAAAGCAATGACTTCTAAAATTAATGGCAGGAACTAGGAATATTGAGCAGGGGTATTTATCTGAAAAGGAAAGCCATTAGTCAGCATGAACAATTTTTTTCATTATTTCGATTTATATGTTTGTGCCAATTACTACATCAAAGAGTTTCAACTGTGATCTTAGATTGTTAGGAGGTTAAGTGTTCAGTTTGTTTATGTATGCTTTCTTCTCACTGGGTAGATATCTGATGCATTATGTGAAGCATACAGTCCCAATGAATGATCATTAGAAGAAGAATCACTTTCCTCTTTCAAAATTTAGTATCTTCGTGCTGTCATCCTCTTTTTTTCAGGTAAACAAGACTTATGAGTGTTGGTATACATTGGGAATATCTAAAGTGCACATATATGGAGATGGCTTTTTTGATTGCCAAGCAAATGATCCATCAACTATTGAGATGTTTATTCGCTATTTAATCTTGTGAGTATTATTACTTGAGCAAAATGTTGTTCTTGTTCCTTCTTTAATGTGTTCATGACGTGATTAGAATATTTACCCAAATGCTAATATAATCAAGTAATAGTTCTCAAAAATTCTGGAGTTTTGTCTGTTGCCTCCTCGATCTTTTTTCATGATGTGGAATCTTCTAATTGTTCTTATATTACTTGAAATCGTTTGTTAATCTGCTTTTATGTTGTTCGCACCACCCATACTGCTCCTTTTGAGGATCAAAGTCTAATAATATCAAGCAAATTGGTTGAGTCTCTCTGATCTGCCCATCTTTCTAATGTAATTTGCGAGGTTTCCCGCTTGGTCTGCTAATAAGTGGTAAATATAATGCATTTCCTGCTACCCAGATATGATGTTATCTTCATAATTGCTTTTTGTTTTTATTACTTATGCTGCATCATTAGGTACTGGATACTCCCTCCTACTGCGCTCTAGTCTCTCTGGTCAGTTAAAGAAGTTTGGAAAATGTGGGCATGTGCCATTTCCTGAATCTTAGTCATGCTTCCTAACATTGTAGACCTTTGTGTTTATTATACACAGGTCTTTTGGTATATAGGACTGTATATGATGGGATTTCCATTTTTAATGCCATTCACTCCTGTTCAATGTTTGTGTGTAACGTGTTCAAGATTTTAATATGGTCGGCTTATTGAACTATTTTCAATGCAAAAATTAGGAAAAAAATAGTTTCAATCATTGAATTTATCAAGCAAAGTTACATGAACATTCATCAAATTTGCGTAATTTGAAATTATACGGCGGTAACAAGATTAAAAGAGGAACTGGAATATGAACTTTAACAGGGAAAAAAGGAAAGGAAATGAGCAGAGGGACAAGGAGAGATCTGGATTGTAGATCAACGGAAAGGGAAATGGTCAATGAACCAATTGAAACCATAAGTAGGTGGTGACCACGTGGTTTTGCTGCTCAATTGGAGGTGGAGAAAGGGAAGAAGATGAAATTGTAGCACAACAAGAAGGAAAAAGGAACAGTGGGATCACAGTGAGAAGGGAAGTGGGTTTGTCTGACAAGAATGGACTTTGATCCGTCTACCAAACGGCCCTTTACGGAATCTCATCCATCATCAAGCACCTTTCCAAGCACCAAGTTATAAGATTGCCTTGCTTGCTACTTTAATTCTGTTGCCTTATTATTTATGCACTGTTCTTTTATTATCCGTTATTTCAGCTTTGAAACTCTGGGATAACGGGCCCGCCCTTCTAAGTTCTCTTCTTAAATACTGAACTTGCTGCAATAGCTCGGTGTCGAACTCTTTGCATTTCTTGGATGAAATTGTTTCCTCGAACTCCTTTTTGAGATTAAACTTACCTTAGTTTGGGATTGAGGCACGGAACTGGTTTAGAGGTGACCTTCTCTACACTGGTAATTTGAACTGAACATGAATAAGCTCAAAGTATGGAGTTTGCTTAGAAACAGTAACTCTGCATCTGACTTTACCTGAAACTATTTGATATATTAGCATCGATATTGGTCTCTGTTAGCTTGCTAAAGCTAACTATGCATCTGACATTACTTTCAATTGATCAGCACTGAAATGTTAGCTCATAGTTGTAGTAGCCAGCCAAGAATAAGTATGATTCCTTGAGTCCTGGTTGTCAGATTGCTATGAGTTACCGTTTCCATATTTCTTTCTACGCCCACCCTATAGGTTTGTGAAAAATTAAGATCAAACAGCATGAAGGTCACACTCACTTACATTAATAATTTTGGTTTTCTATTGCCAGCCTTATTCATTGTCTTAATTGGATATTATTGTGGTAGGTTCATGAGGATATTAAAGTCTTGGTATGTTAGCGGGGCTTCAGCCTGGCACTGGAGATGGGAAGCTGTAGCTGGAGTTATTGCTGGTTTCTGTACTTCCATGATATCAATAGTTTTTTTTGCACTCTTACAAAGGTTGATCTCTCGCATCTATCAACTTTCTGTGACAAGAAGGCTTACTCTGTCTCTCAATAAAGTCCGGTTAAAGAGAATTTGTTTCCTGCTAGCTTACGTGTCATTTACTAGTTGGTTGGCCATTCAATATTTCAGAAGGATCGGCCTCCCTGAAATTGCAGTTCACTATAGCATGTAGCACTCATTTTTATAGTAGTGCAGGAGAAGGTCGATCGGCAGTTCAATTGGAAATGTAATATCCTTGTACCAGTAGACACAGTTTTCAGTGTTTCTATCATATTGTTGTATTGTAATTCCTTGTGTACAGAACAAACTGCAGGAATAAATACTTGTAAAAAGTTATCCCCGAGCAATATATTGTGCACGCTTGAATGATGTCAATACTGTAGTTCTCAGGTGACTACTCATTTTTGCCATTCGAGATTTTGCTCTTCAGAACTGATAATACCCGAATCTGGTTGGTTACAGTGCGATCAGGTTAACTAGGAAGCTTGTAGCTTAGCTACCACCTTGATGCCTTTTACTTAGTATGAGCATATTCTTTTTTTTAATGACCGAGAGATCCATGCGGTCCAATGGTCCGTGGTTCGTAACTCGGTGGATAATAGGCCCGCTTCTCTACACAAACACTTAAGCTTTTGTTTGTTGCAGGATGACATGCGCCTTAACTCACATATCACGTGTTGGGCTCTTACTACTAAACCAAAGCCCTCGAACATAAGTATCAGCATATTGTCAGTTACTATCCGTGGGAGTTTTATTACTGTTGTGATACTTGTTAAAGTACTAGCTGTGGCTGTACTGAAAGTCTTTTCTGTGCTCGAGCTTTGCATCTTTTTGGCTTCACCAAGTTTACCGTCCATTGAATTCTACTGGCCCCTAGATTTTCTTTGACTTTTTATTGAGTCTGCCTGGTTTAGATGCTCAAACAAGATAGAACAGTAACTTTAATTCTGTTATTCAACTGATTGCACTGGCCGTATCCTGGTTGCTGCTTGATTTGTTCTTCCACTGTTTCTTATTCTACCACTGCGTTGCCGCACTTCCTGAAGAACATTCCCTTTAAGTACTAATACTAAAGTAGAAATGCTGATGTATTTATTTAATTTACTAATACTATAGCGTTGGACAACATGATCAATTAGGAGGAAAGAAGGATAATTAGACAGGTAGGGGGTTTTATTGTTAAAAGAAAGAAAAAACATGAAATACTGATAGAAAATTCAATTTTCCACGGATATTAGCAGAAAGAAGGAAATAAAGAAAACATTTTAAAGCTCCACAGTACATACATAGACATCTACAATGTACTCACAAAATGTTCAAGTTAATCGCAAAATCTAGATTTCTGTCACTTTAAATGTTCTTATCACTTGATATTTGGTATAAACTGAAAACATGAAATATTCAGTTGAATTCAGCCAAACAACCCAATAGAATTTCCTTAGAAAGCACATTTGGATTGGAGCTGTTAAAAAACAACACTCGTAACCTTGGCAGTAAACGTGGAGGCATCTAATCTAAAACTTTCCAGATTCTGAGATGATCCTCTCAATTTCTCCAAGAAGGCGCTCTTTTTCTTTGACCAAGTCCTCGTTCTGCTTCTGCAGCTCTTCAATTTGCGTAGTTTGTTCAGAATCCTTTCTGTGATTAGAAAACTCTGATTATCAAAGATTGCTTTACCTTTTCATTGTCATTGCATATATAGTACTAATAATGCTAAGATGGGGTAAAAATCCAACAAAACTACATCTTTAATTAGACAACAGTAAAAAAATGCATTCGAGCAGGATCTCATTGTACTTGATTTCTAGGTACACTACTGAGCTCATTTCCTGTCTTCTTCTTCTTCTTCTTCTTACTATTATTTTAGCCAACATACTTATGTAGTCGGGGATTTTATTAAACCACCTAAGCTAACAAGCCTGAGACATGGGCTTTGAGAAGGTTATAATGGAACATGTTTTGAGAAACTTCTGCATATTTACAGAAGAAGATTGTTTCCAATTGGTAAAACCAGTGGAGTGCTTATACCGGCCAACCTTGAAATCTGATACATGATAAACATAAACCTCATGAGATGCTCAATTGTTACCTGGTTTCCACAACAAATGGACAGCATGCAAAAAGTTAATACTAAAACTAGGACGATCGCTTTTAGCTCCTTTCCAACTTCAAAAACTTGGTTTTGATATCATACAGTGTAACTGACTTATCAATGGAGAAAGCATTAGTTTCTCTCCCAGGTCTATGGTATCTAGTGATCCTTGCATGTTTGCATAATCACAGCTTTGAAGAGCAATCTCAAAATTGTTTCACGTAATTGATAGCTCAGCTCATATTAAACATGCTTGGAAACATGGATATATATTATCAATAAATGAAATTTGTTTCTTCCACAAAACTGAAGTTTGTAAGTATGATAAATTTGACGCGTGTTTTTGGCCTTTAATGCATCAGGTTTTGTGTTTGAACGTACCTATTCATAAATGCCAAATTAAGTTTAAGTGAACGGACTTCCTTCTCCAGATTCTCACAACGCTTCAAAAGGGATTGCATATCTGAAGGAATTGCTGGTGTTAAATTTCTCTCTTTGGCTTCTGCCATTCTGCGTCAACATAAATCGAGACCAATATGAGGGTAGCAGTTTTCAAGCATATGAATAGACCATCAAGTTATAGCATCAGAATAATGTGCATAACCTTTGCAAGTACTTGCAATGAAAACATGCATGTGTTGTTTTCCATTTATAGAAGCAATAATATCACCTAATTGAGGCCTTACAGAACATCAATGAACTCCTATAATTTTCAAAAACTTATTCTGACTTCTGCTATCAAATCATTACAGGAAAATAAAGGGTGGAAGTCACATGCGTAGGCAGAACACGTGCAATCCACAATTAGTTTCTACATCCAATAGTTTTACCAACCAATAGAAAGACTAATGATCACTAAAATGAATGTAGTAAAATAAGATTCACACAGGTTCTGAGAATAGTTCTACATACTTCCGAGACCGCTCCACCCTTCGCTTCTTTGTAGGATCTCCATTTTCCGCTGCATTGGTTTATGCTGGTTAGAAGTGAACGGCATGAAAAGCAATTAAGTAACAGCATGCATTTCATGTTGATAGGTTTATAATACCTTAGCTTCATGTTTTGATGATCTAACAAACTTACTGTCAAAGAATCACATAAGGAACCTCATATACTTGGTACACAACTCAATCAACAAATTCAAGCTTATGTGAATTGCTATGACTTCAGAAGAGGGACCTGATCCCCTTGGGTTCTACTGACAATATTACGAAGTCAACTCTCTACAACTGGAAAGTGACTGCCTGCACTAGGCACGCAAACAATGCAATAGTCGCTTCTCACTGGGAAGGACCTTGTACCAACCAAGTGACTACATCATTCAACTGATGTCATCCAGGTCGTATTAACAATAAACATTACAACAAAACATCACTTGAACACTTGAGAATTCATTCAAGCATTCTAAGCATCTGACAATCAAGCATTCAATTCTCAAGTGCATCAAGAACAAAGTACAACACCACTACGAACCAGTTCATATAACGAGTCTCTTGTATGTCCTTAGTTGAGTTATAACTTTGTAATTGTTCTTCATTCTAATTCCTACTGTGCTTATCTAGAAGCTTTAATTAGGAACCCTTTGTAAAACATAAACTTTTAGTGTTTGTGTCGTGACTAGAGTTAATCATGCGTTAAAGTCTTTGTAATAGGTGTATTGCGAAGTGACTTATAATAGGTGTATTATAAGTTAGTGAAGGATTAAGAGTTTAATTCCTAGGTTGTAATCTAAAGATCTAAAGATTGCTCATAGTGAAGTTGGAATCCTACCCGTATAGATCGTTGTTTTTTATCCCATTGAGCATGTATTTTACCACGTAAAAGTTCCGTGTTCCATTTACTTACTATTGCATTAGCCTTATCTGTGGAAACATATAGGACCTGGTCTTTACATATTTTGGTGGACTCATATATTATTTCAATTAGTATCAGAGCGGGTTCTTTCTATCAGGTTAACACCTAGAAAGGATCCTCATGGCTGCTCCACCAAACTTCGAAGAGGGTCAGTCTACCTACAGACCACCCAGGTTCAATGGCCAATATTATGGGTGGTGGAAGACAAGGATGCATGACTTTATCCTGGCTGAAGATTCCGAGCTGTGGGATGTTATATGTATGGTCCTAATGTCCCTAAAAAAAAGGTCGGAGATCCTGCTATGACAGTGCCTAAGACGAGGAAAGATACAACGATGCTGACAGGAAGGCTGTGGAGAAATATTTTTGTGCCAAGAAAATTTTGGTGTGTGGTATAGGTCGTGATGAATACAACAGGATTTCAACTTTCCAATCTGCCAAAGAGATATGGGAAACTCTACAAATAGCACACAAAGGAACTACTCAAGTAAAGCAATGTAAGATTGACATGCTCACCACGGAGTATGAGCTCTTCAGAATGAAGGACGGTGAATCCATTCAAGACATGCACACTCAATTCAACTCAATCAACGGATTCAAGCTTATGTAAGTTGCTATGACTTCAGAAGATAAATTCTCAATGTTTTGCCCAATTCATGGGAGTGTAAAGTGAATACCATTACTGAAGCAAAGGATTTGTAGGAGCTAACTATAGATGAGCTGGTTGGGAATCTGAAAACCTATGAAATAAAAAAAGGACATTGAAAGAAGAGAACCAAAAAAGGAAAAGAACCTGGTACACAACGATAAATCTTTCACGATAGCTCTGATACCATGAGAGAAGGCACGGGAGAAAATATGATATATTGATATCTTGCGTGTTCAATACAATACAAGAGGTCCTTATTTATAGCTATACTATACAAGGACATTCTATTCCTATTCCAATGTGGGACAAGACTACATATCTAACAAGCATGTAACTTTCCCGGCCAAGCCGGTGCATACACATCATATGTACCGAGCTTGTTACACATGTAACTAATACGAGAACCAGTAAGAGATTTAGTGAAAATATCTACTAGTTGATCATTCGACTTTACAAACTTTGTAACAATATCTCCTGAAAGTATCTTTCTCTGACAAAGTGACAGTCGATCTCAAAGTTTAGTCTTTTCATGGAACACCAGATTTGACGCAATATGAAGAGCAGCTTGGTTATCACATACTAGTTCCATCCTGCTGATTTCTCCGAACTTTAACTCCTTGAGCAACTGCTTGACCCAAACTAACTCACACGTTGCCATAGCCATGGCCCGATATTTTGCTTCGGCGCTAGATCGAGCAACTACACTTTGTTTCTTGCTCTTCCACGAGACCAAATTTCTTCCTACTAAGACACAATTTCAAGACATAGAACGTCTAGTCAGAAGGTGATCCTGCCCATTCAACATCTTGGTATCCAACAATCTGCTCATGGCCTCGATCTTCAAACAATAAGCCTTTGCCTGGAGCTAATTTATATACCGAAGAATACGGACAACTGTATCCCAATGACTATCACACAGAGAATCCATAAACTGACTTACAACACTCACCAGAAAAGAGATGTCAGGTCTAGTCACTGTGAGGTAATTCAATTTTCCAACCAACCTCCTATATTTTGTAGGGTCTCTTAAAGGCTCCCTCTGTCCAGGCAAAAGCTTGGAATTCGTATCCATAGGAGAGTCAACAGGTCTACAACTTGCCATTCCTGTTTCCTCAAGAATATCTAAGGCATACTTCCGTTGTGAGATCACAATACTCGAGCTAGACTGAGCGACCTTAATACCCAGAAAATACGTTAATTTGCCCAGATCCTTAGTCTGAAAGTGCTGAAAGACTCCTCTTCTAAGTGTTGAGAACTCAGACAACCCTAAAAATGAAAGCATCTCTCCCTTGTTGCCTCAGTCACTCGAAGAACAGAGTAAAGATGACATTCCAGTTCCATAGGAAAAGAGTAAGTCTCTATCAGCAAAATAGCTTCATCGATTAGTCATGAAAGTGCTAAGGGTTCTAAAGAAAGCTCTGATTAGTCTACAGGTACTCCTATATCTTTTGTTGTTGCTCCTATGGAACCTTAAGAGAGGTATGACATAGAAAATATGTTGGCTATTACTGTTGAGGGAATTATTAGGAAGGAAAATTCTACAATGCGAGAGTCTCAAGGGGAAGAGACTCAGTCCTTAGTGGGAGAAGGCGCAATAGTGCTCTTTGAACAGCCTGCACTAGAAGAGACTAGTAGAACCCCATCTGGATGGACCTGATCCCTCTCCTAATGAAACATGTCAGGAATCATCTTCCCAGGTTAGTTTCGACCCTGCTCCTTCTCCTCACTTTGATGCCGAGCCTTTGGAAGTAGTGGCTCCTGTTATGAGGTCCAGTGATGAAGAAGACCAGGATGATGTTTCTCTGAGTGCGTTCATTGCCATAATGAGCTAGTAGCAACTCCTGAGCCCCCTCCTAAGCGACCTAGCACAAGTTTGCAATAAAAGAAGGCTTTTGAATCTGCCCTAAAGAAGAGTAAGAGAAGTAACAAGAAGAATAATAGGCTGGTGAAGAATGGTGAAATTGTTTATAAAAACAATATCCCAGTTGTGGAAGTTGATGAGGAAGCCATAGAGGAACCAAGTTCCTTGATCAGGAAGTCTTAGAAAATAAAGCACTTTACTGAGAGTACTTCAAAAGAGGTTGTTGGAACACCTAGTGAAAAGTCAATAAACGATAGTGGCAAGTTGAGTGAAGTTATGGTAGAAGAGTCTGTGTTTGATGAGGATGTGCAAGTGAAATCTATTGGGAAAGTTTAGTCCAGTGAAAAGTCTGTGAAAAGGAAATTGGAGGATGTGAAAGAACCCAGTTATGTAAAGAAGGCAAGAAGTGGAGGTATATCTGGTAAAGAAAGGTTGATGCATCAGAAAGTGTTGTGGGGTCGTAGGGTCGTACCCTTGACCTTGAGATGGATAGAATGCGCCAACTGCTTGAGATGGTTGAGTTTCCATAGTGGGGACACCTATTCAAGGTGGATGTGCCCAAGGTATATGAGGAAGAGGTTCAAAGTTTCTATGCAGACCTCTTTACCGTTGAATCTGATCATATCTACGCACTGGTAAATGGAGTAGACATTGTTATGGACTCTGATTTGTTAGGAGACATACTTAAATTCCTACTGAAGGTTTGTCTTCTGTTAGAAGTGCTTATGTCTCAAACTTTAGGCATGCTATATTTAAGAAGCGTTGAGCTACGGGGGAACGGGTGCATAAGAAAGCTTTGCTTCCTGTTTATCAGCTGCTTTTTGAGTTGGTGAACAAGGTCCTCCTTTCTCGCGCTGAGAGGAGATCCATCACATCCAAGGCCGATCTGTATCTGATTAAAGCATTGGATGTGTTCCAAAATGTTAATCTGCTAGCCATAATGCTTGAGCATATGCAAAAGGTGGTAGAATTCAAAGATGGAAATCATGGCCTCCCCTATGGATTTCTCCTCACGCGTGTCTTCAAATTCTTTAAAGTGCCTTTGGGATAGCCTAAGATGGGAACCAAGTAGCATACTATCTCTAAAACTACTCTAGAGGAATGTGAGTGTATCGATAAAATTGGAGGGGTAGGAAGCACTTCAACGATCTCCCAGCTTATAAATGCTCAAAATAGTGCTACTGAGGAGATCAGAAAGTTGAAAGCAAGGAATGCCATATTAGAGACTCAGCTCAGTCAGGCCCAAGAGGCACCAAGGTCCTCCAGTTCTTCAAATGCAGAGGTTGCTCATCTGACTAAGGAGAATGCTGATCTCAGGCATCAAGTTGAGAACATGAGGAAGAAACTGCTTGCTGAGCAAATGTCCGCCAATGCTTGGATAGATCTAGTTCTCAACACACTAGCTGCCTCTTCCATGGCCTCTTCCTCTAGTGTCCCCTACGCATATCTCTCAGTGACCAGTGCCCAGTTTATCTCTCTTGACAGTGTTTTGATGATGTTGTGGTGTTTGTGTTTATTTTTTTTGGTTTGTAGATGGAAATCATTAGTACCGCTTCCATGTGTAAACAGTCCAAAACCACTTTTGTTGTAAAGGCAAATGCTTATGTTTTTTTAATGAAAACTCTCCTTCTTTTGCTGTAAATGCTTATGTGTTTCTGCTTCTCTTTTATATCGTGTTATGTGCACATAAGTGGCATGAGTTAACTAGGCTAAACTTCAAATCACTTTAAAGAGAACATTATGAGAAAACATATCAACATACAATCACATAATAAAATTAAAGGATTTAAGAGAAAATAGAAACGATTGGACCTCAATCGATACCGTTAACCACAACCAAGTCAGATGGACGAGCTTGGACCAGATCGTCGTACGACACACGAGCGGACATCGAATAATGAACTCAGATTTTGATTCAATTGATTGACATGCTCACCACGGAGTATGAGCTCTTCAGAATGAAGGACGGTGAATCCATTCAAGACATGCACACTCAATTCAACTCAATCAACGGATTCAAGCTTATGTAAGTTGCTATGACTTCAGAAGATAAAGAATCAACACACAGACCTGATCCCCTTGGTTTTCCCAACAACAGTTCGAAGTCAACTTTCTACCGCTGGAAAGTGACTGCCTGCACTAAACACGCAAAGTGCAACAGTCACTTCTCATTGGGAAGGACCTTGTACCAACCAAGTGACTATATCATTCAAGTGATGTCATCCAAATTGTATTAGCAATAAACATTACAACAAAACATCACTTGAACACTTAAGAATTCATTCGAGCATCCTAAGCATCTGACAATCAAGCATTCAATTCTCAAGTGCATAAAAAAGTACAACACCACTACAGACCAGCTCATAACGAGTATCTTGTATGTCCTTAGTTGAGTTGTAACTTTGTAATTGTTCTTCAATCTTTCCATTAAATAAGACAGTTTCTGTCTCGTGGTAAGCATGGACCTTTCATATTTACTTTGTTGTCTCTCTTAGAACTCTTCGATCTTTAAAAATGTAAGAAAAGATATAACAAACATCTTATTCCTTACATCCCAGAGCAAGAAAGAACCCTAAGACCATTAGAGGAAAACCTTCTGAAGATGAACAGAACTCTCATGAGAAAGTGCCTTTGGTGCCTAAAACTCTTTATCATATGCCCATAAGTGGGCCAATCATTACCAAGTGTTGCAAATCACATTTTACTTGAAAGCTCTCTTAAAGCCTTTTAGCACCAAGAATATTTAAAAAAATTATTCTTCTGTATTTTTCCAGTTTCACTCCTTTGATTGCATGATTCCTTTAATAATTTCTCTAAAAATATGCAATTAATATGAGCCAATTTTGGCAGTATTGCTGTGACGACCTGTTAAATATATTCTTTAGTTCTTCGGATGTGCTCCTTGCTTTGTTGCTTTCACCTAACAAGTGATCTAACCTAAACTACTTTGTAATTTCAGGATAGGAATACATAATACGAACCTAACAGATGGGATAGGGAGAGGGAGAGAGAGAGAGAGAGTCAGCAAGAATGCAATAGGAAGCAATCAGCATGCCACCATGTTGTTTGAAAAAACACGATCAACATTGTTACATTTATAATTTAAATAGATATGAAAGTGAAAATGCAAAGATGTGATATTTATCCATTGTAGCTAAATGCCTCAGTTACCTGACTGAACTGATGTCAAAGATCCATTTCGAACTAAACCTTCTTTCTGTGGTGTCTGAACCAATTGGAGAAATTATCATCAGCTAACCATCTAACTATTCTAAGTTGAATATTGGGTAATATTGTTTCCAATCCCAAGGACATAGGAAGTAGAGAATACCTTCTGGTTGTCCTTCACGTTATCATATATTCGTTCCCTAAGATCTGCACTTCAACAGTAAATGAATATATTAACAAACCTATGCTCAAAAAGTTTGGAGAAACAACCATCTAAATAAGTGCACTATGCAAAATCCAGAGTTTCAGATGTATCATTTCTTAGTTTGAAAAAATAAGTATCATCTATCAGTTTGAAAACATCCTTGCTTGCACGACGCACACCATACAAATAGAGAAGAGCACAGATAATTCAATACAGACAGCTGATGTACGTCATATTCACCTCTGGCAGTTGAACCATTGTCTGAGCTCCTTGCATATCCAACTTGATTTCTAGAGCCCTCGTACACATTTAAAGCTTGACTTGCATTGCTTAGACCATCACATGCATCGTAACTGGTTGAAATTATTGGCGCAGCAACAGAGGATTCACTTTGGGAAGGTTCCTGTGACACACCACACATCTGGATTGGGTTTGAGGGGGCCATAATACCTTCTAAGACGACATCTAATGACCCCTGAACTGTTTGAAGAATCCCTGTATCTCTGACTTGAACAATGGATGCATCCTGATGATTTTCAGAAATATGATTCCCTGGATGTTGATTCATGTCAGAGTTGTCTTGATTATGATTACCATAACACCCTAGCATATTCTCCCCAATGTCTTGATTACCATAACACCCTAGCATATTCTCCTCAATGCCTTCCCTAGCAGTGCGATAGTTTGTTAATTTCTTCCGCTCTAAAGTACCCTTTAGCATGCTTACGACAGATGAAATATTATCTGCACCATCCACTTGCTGAGCTTCAAAAGTAGATGAGGATGAATTTGATGGAGATATAAAAGTATTGGGTCGATTGGTAATTTCACACATTGACATGTAAGTCGGATCAGAAACTTCTTTAAAGTTAACAGCGTTTCCAGATATATTATGCAGGGATTCACGAGCTAGAGAAGACTGTGAGTTTTGCATGGCTGCATACCTCCTCCTACAGAAATTTCATGCAACAACCAAATAGGTTAGCATCCAGCAATAACAATATGGAATACATTGATGGGGCAAAAGACTCTTTTTAGTGATTTCTTGTACTTGGAAGTCTTCGTTCAAATTAGATATAAATAAAAGGGAAAATTACTTTTATTAGGCCGGCCTCCAAAATAATAGCCGGCAAATGTATATGGTTTGTATATGTTGGCTAGAGCTTGTAATTAATTTCCCAAAAATCAAGAAGGCCCTAAACTCAATCTACATAGGAAAATATAAAATTCTTGAGGGCCTAATTCCAAGGATGTCTAGTGCTCCTTAGAGAAGAGAAAGCAATACCGCCATAAAGGATGCAATATGAAGGATACCTTAACTCAGAGGAGCGACTCCTCGTCATGGGCTGAGAACTATGAAACCAAGTCTGCAAGAAAGCTCTGTATGAGGATCATAAGAGAGATTCTGTAAATTGATATCTGCAATTATTGAACAAACCTTGGCTAAAAAGAGATTACTGGCTTGCATTTCCGTATCTGTGATATTCCTGGTGACAAATAAAGCCAAAATTGGTTATTACTCAGAATCAATAATAAAATGAAACATCTAGATTGGTTGAGCAATAGCCTCAAGCCGGATAACCCACAAATAATGGGAAGTTGAAAACCAAATGAGTAAGCCTAAGGCCATGGAACACATTGCAATAGCCCCAGAAAATGGACTTCCTTCTCTATTTTGGATTTAATTTGGCATTACTAACTCAGATCGTAAATAAAAGATACAGCCCTACAGGAGGAAACGGTAGATCACCTGCTTGAATGTTGGTTAAGGCTGGTAGATGCATTTTGTGGCTGCAGAGAGTCAATCACTTTTCTTTTCTGAATTCCCGCATACTGCTGATTTGATAGACCAGCGAGTTCACTGGAGATCCTGCATTTTAAAACTAAAGAATGTAACCACTTCTGAAATCTTCAAAATTTAAAATAGCCATAAAACCTGAAAAAATAGTTCAATGGCATAGGTTATCATATCCACTTCCACGTCGAATTGGACTTGCAAGTTAGAGTGATAAGTGAAAAATAAATCATAGCAATAGTGAGAAGTCAACTTCCTCTGCATAACAAGAGGAGATGAGCTGAACCTACTAATAATACATAACTATATTACACTCAAAATGAGGAAGAGACAGAAATAATGTTAAATTACATATTTGGCACCCTCCCTTTACATTGCATTACAAGGTTATGCTACTTGGCACCTGTAACGAATCATTCCAAACACACTAACCTTCGTGATCCTTGTCGAGCTCGGTGAGCCATCGTTGTAGAATCATTGCCATTATTCTGAGAAGCAAACGGGAGTGAATCAGCCGATTTACAAAAGAGCAAGCAAGCAAATGTAAAAGCGATATACATGTCTTTGACCTCTAAATCAGGGCATCCAAGGACTAGTCCCTAACTCTTTAACTATATATAGAGTTTAACCAACAATAGTAGAGCAAGAAAATTAGAGGTACAATGACAGTTATGCATCTAAAGATGTCTCTATGGCTGTCTCTTCCTTGGCAATATGAATCCATGAAAAAGAAGCCAAGAATACATGCTTCTACTTCAAAACTCTCTAAGTTATCTCTTTCTTCAAAGGCTGCTTAAAGTTATGTGGAATGTGATATAATATAGGAGAAGCATTTACTTTGACTGAATAATGCATATCCATCAACCAGCAGCTTTGTTTTGAACTTGGCATTTGATCAACACATCAAATGGGATACCTAAACACTTTTAACAACCCGTCTATAAGTTCACAAGGATCGATATAGAGCAAAATTGAAGTTTATGACATAACTTCTTCACTGGATCTTTCTTTTTCTACTTTGGTTGTGAGTCCGTATGAAGAATAAGGATACACAGAGCTCAAGAGACATGATGCAAGAAGTTAATAGGCATGAACAAGAATGGAATTCATTTATATGCAAATTAATAGGTATTCTTAACAATATAGCAGATTTGAGAATGTAACATAAAAGAATGGCACAATTGCTTGCCTCTGCACTGGTGAGCCAGCTTTTGAAGAGTTCCTCACTATCAGTTCGAAAGGAATGAGAGATGTTTCTAAGACCCAACATCTCCATTGTAGGCGCAGCGACTCCTACTGAGTTCTCCATCATATTTCTTATGAACAATTCTTCGCTTGTATTTCTACTGAAATCCGAATATCCTTTTCCCTCCATTTCCATTAATTCCTTTCCTTTCTCTTCTCTGAATTCCTTTCTTGATACACAAGCAAACGAAAGAGAGAAACTCAAGTTACTTCAGGTCTGCCGAAATGAAGATATAGCCTGAGAGTGTCTAAACCAAAATTATAAAGCTACTATTTTGATGAACAAATTCACTCAGAGAAGCTCAAAATGTTAAATTCAAATCAGGAAAATTCCAACCTATTTAACTCAACTGACACATCAGATTCATCACAAGGACAATATGGTTATCTTTTTTCTCTCTCTCAATTAATATATATATATATATATATATGCTGCAGAATGATCAAATTCTTGTAGCAGTGCAAGGATGTTAGGACTAAAACATTTAACAACTTTAGTTTGTAGCTAAAAAGGAAAGGAATTTGTGTATAATAGAAGCATCAAACGTCACATTCAAGCTCATCTCTTTCTTTCTGAGTCAGTAAAATTGACAAACATATAGTGGGCTTAATTAAAAAATTAGATGTGATGGAATTAACAAAATTCCAATTTGATTAGATTCCAGTCTCCTTATACTTGTCTTCTTTCCAGTGTGAAAACAACTTTTTCCTAGGTTAATTTGTACCTGTCAATTACTGAAACTTAAGTTAAAATTTACAGAAAAGGAAGTATCTCAAGTAACCTTCATTCCATCTCTTTTTTTTCTAGCTAGATAATCAAATGTCTTAGGGACAAAATTGCCAGTTTTCAATAAAAAATTGTAAATGATAACCGAAAACAAAAAGAAAAGAAGGGAAGTCTATTCAGACATTAATGTTTCAACACCACTATCCAATATAGTTTAAAACATTACAGAAGTACAGTACTTTTTCAATACACGGTTATAATGAATAGTGAAAATAACCGCTTTTTCTCTCTCTCTCTTCTGTCTTAACATTCTTCTTCTTCTCCGCCATTACTGAAGCTATCTCTGAGCTTCAGTTTCTTCATGGTATCAGAGCAAGGATAGAAGATCTAATCACAATTCTTCTACTCTTCACCTGAATCTATCTTTCATTCATCCAATTTTTTGTTCGATTGTCTTCAATTCCTAAAATCTGAGCAAAATTGAGTGAATTTGGTTCTTGTTAACAATGGCGATTACAGAAGAAGATGATATTTCAACACATGCAGAGGTCGCGACTGGTCCAGCAGCTATTCCAGTAATTGATCAACATCATCCGCTATTTCTACAACCTAGTGATACTCCAGGTAGTTCTCTTATCTCTGTCAAGCTCACAGGACCTGAGAATTACACCTTGTGGAGTAGTACTATGCGCATTAGCTTGTTAGGAAAAAGCTAGCTAGGGTTCGTTGATGGTAGGTATTCGAAGGAGAAATTCCCTGTATCTCTTCATGAACTTTGGGAAAAATGTAATGCTATTGTTTTGTCATGGATTATGAACTCTGTGAGTGCTGAATTGCTTAGTGGTATGGTTTATGCTTCAAGTGCACATAAGGTGTGGATGGATCTAAAAGAAACTTGATAAAGTCAATGGCTCTAGAGTGATGTATTTACATAAACAGATTGCTACTTTAACTCAAGGCTTATCTAGTGTGTCTGCTTATTTTTCAAAACTAAAGGAATTGTGGGCAGAATTTGATGCTCTTATGCCTTGCCTTGGATGTGGATGTGAAGAATCTAAGAAATATGTTGAACATTTTGAATATCAGAGATTATTGCAGTTTCTTATGGAGTTAAATGAAACCTATTCTCAGTCTAGCGATCAGATTTTAAACATGTCCCCTATACCTTCAATTAACAAAGCCTATTCTATGATTATTTCTGAAGAAAGCAGAATATCATTAGCTTCACAGGGGACTGAAGTAAGTGAAGGTACTGCATTATTCAGTAATAAGGGAATGTCAGCTGGAAATTTAATGCAGCAAAATGGAAAAGGAATTTTGGGGACAGGATATGAGATGACTGCCTTGTTTAGCAATAAAGGAAATGTGAGAAACAGCTACAGTCAGACTGGAGGAGGAGGAAGTTATTCTAATACTAACTATAAGTCTAAGAGAAATGGCTTACATTATGACTACTGCAACTTTAAAGGTCACACCAGAGAAAATTGTTACAAATTGAATGGATATCCATCTGATTTTAAGTCTAAAAAGAAGAGTAGTTTTGAGAATTCAGTGAATTTTGTAGCTGATAGCTCTACCAGACCTGTGCAAGCAGGTTCCACAAACTTTGCAGGACATTCTCAGGTGCAATTTGGAATTCCTCAGTTCACTCAAGATCAATATAAGCAGATTCTTCAACTACTGGGAAAGCAACCTGGAAGCAGTGGGAATGCTATGGAAGCATGTATTCCATTTTGTGGTGATATTACTAAAATCTTGACAAAATGGATTGTAGATTCAGGTGCTTCTAGTCATATGGTGAATGATTATAACTTGTTGATCAATTCAAAGTCTGTTGAAGGCAAGGGAGGAAAAGTTCATCTACCTACTGGTAGTGTTACTGATGTTAGTCACATAGGATCTGTTCCTATCCTGAAGAATCTAGTAGTGTCTAATGTGATGTACATTCCTGACTTCAAGTACAATCTTCTATATGTTTCCAAGCTCACAAAGGAAATGAGATGGATTGTCATGTTCTTTCCTGATTTCTTTATTTTCCAGGAGCTCTTCAGTGGACAGGTGAGGGGGATTGGTAGAGAGGAAGATGGTCTATATGTGTTCAATTCTACTCCAAAGAAGTCAGTAGATTTGGGAATACAAAGTCCATGTCAAGAACCTGGTGCTTCAGAGATTTCAAAGCAGATAAGCTCAGTAAATGTAGTTAAAGGCTGTAATAAAATAGTGAGTATTGATGTATGGCATAGGAGATTGGGTCATGCTCCAATAGATACTTTGCAGAAACTAAATAATTCTTGTGATTTACATTCAAGAGATTGTAATGGTAAAGTCAAACAATGTGAAGTATGTCCTCTAGCAAAACAGACAAGATTACCCTTTCCTGTTAGTTCTACTTCTACAGATTCATGCTTTCATACAATTCATGCAGATGTGTGGGGGCCTTATAGAGTTCCTACATATGATGGTAAAAGGTATTTTTTGACTTTAGTAGATGATTACTCAAGATACACTTGGATCTTCTTATTTCCAACAAAAGCTGAAGGTGTTGTTGCTTTGAGATCCTTCTTTGTTATGATCAAGAATGTGTATTCTACTTCTGTGAAGGTGTTTAGATATGATAATGGTTGTGAATTCTTTAATACTCATATGGCAGAGTTGTTACTGTCTCAAGGGATTATTCATCAGAGTTCCTACATCTATACACCTCAGCAAAAAGGAGTTGCTGAAAGAAGGCATAGATACATTTTGGAAGTTGCTAGGTCACTCAGGTTTCAAGCTTCAATACCTTTGAAATTCTGGGGTGAATGTGTAACTACTGCAGCTATATCATCAATAGATTGCCTTCTACTGTTTTAGGCAACAAATCTCCTTTTGAGAAGCTGATTGGGCATGTACCATCTTTAAAACATATGAGAGTTTTTGGATGCTTGGGTTATGTTTCCACAGTTAAAAAATCTGACAAATTTGCTCCAAGAGCTTATCCTGCAGTCTTTCTTGGGTACTCTACTACACATAAAGGATATAAGATGTTTGGTCTATACTCAAAGGAATTCCATGTAAGTAGAGATGTGGTTTTTATGGAAAATATTTTTCCTTTTCAATCTGTCACTTCTTCTTCTTCTTCATCCTTATTTCCTATTCTTGATGTATCAACCATTTCTTCTCTTAATTCTACTGATATTTCTTCTCAACCTATATCTCCTAATCCTTCTTCTTCTATATCTCATTCTTCTTCAACTAATTCTATACCCTTCTTCTCTAATGATATTAACAATTCTTTATCATCTGATACATCTACTTCTACTCCTGCTGAAGTTATTGATACTAGCAGGAGGTCATCTAGAACTTGCAGACCTCCTATATGGCTAAAAGATTACATTATTCCAGGAAAAGGGAATGCTCATTGTTGCTATCCAATTTCTGATATTATTACCTATGATAATGTATCATCTATTCACAGTATTCTGCCATAGTTGAACCTAAATCTTATACTGATGCTCTCAAAGATAAGAAATGGATTGAAGCAATGAAAGCTGAAATTTCAGCTCTGGAAGATAACCATACTTGGTCAATTGTAGAATTGCCTTCTGGAAAGACTCATATTGGGTGTAAATGGGTGTTTAAGGTGAAATATACTTCTTCAGGTGCAGTAGAAAGATACAATGCTAGGCTTGTAACAAAGGGGTATAACCAGCAGGAGGGGTTAGACTACAATAAAACATTTTCTCATGTGGCTAAGATGGTTACTGTTAGATCAGTTCTTGTTGTTGTTGCTGTAAAACATTGGCCTATATTCCAGGTGGATGTACATAATGCTTTTCTTCAAGGTGATCTACTTGAAGATGTGTATATGGAGGTTCCACCATGGTTTGCTAGCCAAGGGGGGAAGAAGTATGTCTGCAAACTTCATAAGTCTCTATATGGACTTAAGCAAGCTCCTAGGCAATGGAATAAGAAGCTCACGGATTCTCTATTACAATTGGGATTTACTCAAAGTCATTTTGACTACTCACTGTTTGTCAAGAGAATCAAATCTGAACTTGTTGTGGTACTTGTCTATGTAGATGATCTACTTGTAACTGGGACAAGTCAGAATCTGATCCTACAAACCAGAAATGACCTGAAGCTGAAGTTTAAAATGAAAGACCTTGGAGAACTCAAGTTCTTTCTTGGAATAGAGTTTGCTAGATCAACAAAAGGTATTGTAATGAGCCAAAGAAAGTATGCTTTGGAACTTATTGCTGAAATGGGACTTAGTGGTGCAAAGCCTGCTGGCACTCATATGGAAGCTAATGTGAAACTTACATCTGAAGAGTATGACAGATTTATTTCAGATCCTTCTTCCTCTGAAACAGAAGATAAAGTGTTAGAAGATGTTAGTAAATATCAAAGACTGATAGGGAGGCTATTATATCTTACTATGACAAGAGTGGATATTGTTTATGTAGTGCAAGTCCTTAGTCAGTTTATGCACAAACCAAAGCAGTCACACTTAGAAGCTGCTTTAAGAGTAGTAAGATATATCAAGAGTTCTCCTGGCCTTGGTCTCTTAATGCCATCTGATAGTTCAAGCAAACTTGTAAGTTTCTGTGACTCAGATTGGGGAGGTTGCCTTCAAACTAGGAAATCAATAACTGGCTATTTAGTGAAATTTGGAGATGCTTTGATTTCATGGAAGTCGAAGAAGCAAGAAACTGTTGCTAGAAGTTCTGCAGAAGCAGAATTTAGAAGTATGGCTTCAACAGTAGCAGAAATTACATGGCTAGTAGGATTGTTTAAAGAGCTGGGAATGAATGATGAGCTGCTTGTGATTCTTAACTGTGATAGCAAAGTTGCTATTCAAATAGCAGCTAATTCTATATTTCACGAAAGAACCAAACACATTGATATTGATTGCCATTTTGTTCGGGAGAAACTAATACAAGGTTTGATCAAGACTCAGCATGTACCTACAGAAGAACAACAAGCATATATTCTAACAAAAGGCCTTGGTCAAACACAGCATGAATTCTTAATGTCCAAGCTAAAGTTGAAACCTTCATTGTTTCCTTCTTATAAGTGTTAAAATAATGACGTGTAAATAGTAGAATAGTGAGAATATTATTTAGTGTATATATTACACATGTACAGTACTTTTTCAATACACGGTTATAATGAATAGTGAAAATAACCGCTTTTTCTCTCTCTCTCTTCTGTCTTAACATTCTAAAAATTGTAAATGATAACCGAAAACAAAAAGAAAAGAAGGGAAGTCTATTCAGACATTAATGTTTCAACACCACTATCCAATATAGTTTAAAACATTACAGAACAATGAAAAAATAACAATCAAAACATTTATTTTGGTCTTGAACAATCAAAACATACGTACTAACTGTGTATAATATATATATATATATATATATATATATTAAAAGTAAGAAGGCTACGAAATATTGTTATCTTTTTTATCATTTTAAATCGAAGTTCACGTTAGATAAAATAGTCATTTAATTATATTCCTAATATTTAGAAATAATCGTTTAATTAATTCTCTATTATTTAGGTATAGCTATTTAATCATTTTCCTAATATATATAGGACTTTTTAATCTACTAATACTTTGATTATTAATAATTTCCTTTTCAATTTCCTGTTATTCAGGAATAGTCACTTTTTTTTAATACTTAAAACTTTAAATCAGTTAAAATTTCACCTAACAAAAAATATTTTCTTATTTGATGATCACGTTCAACTATGTCTTATAAAAAGAATTAAGCGGTAGTAGCAAATATAATCTGATTTACAAGTCTAGAGTCGAATCCAACAGACAACTATGTCTTAGCTACATCTGTTTAGTATCACCAAGAAGACAAGTTTGAACAATTCCTAACTTATGATATTATGATTCTTGCGTTTAACTAATTAACTAATAAATTAAAATAGTAAATTAACAACTAAAGATACCAAGGGTTGGAGACAAAATTAAAGAGGTCTAGAGTTTTGATATCCTCAATTGTCAGAATCCTTCTCGCTATATTTTTTATAAATTCGCCTAAGTATTCTCTACCGATCATGAGCGCTATGACAGTCGTAACTCTCTCTCGAGTAATTAACACAATTTACTAGACATAATTTCCTGAATTACGCTAGCTGGCATTAAGTACGGCTCACCCAAATCGCACCCAAGGTTTCATTATCCCTAATCCCACCTTTGCACCATCCGTATTGATCCCTCATATATGTTAGGAGTGATATTGTTCAACAGTTACCTAAATATGCACTCTCTCCCAGGTAATACACAATAAATAGGTACAGTCGATTAAGAGCTCTTCAACCAACAACAATAATAATGTAGTTGAACAAATAGAGAAAATACTACATCAAATCAATATTAAAGTAGCAGGAAAATCATCATCCAATAGGTTCCATCAAAACCATAGATAACAAATTAGCTATTCATAATAGTATGCATAATTACAATAGTAGAATTCACAACCAATAATGGAGATAGGAAGAAGGAAGTAAAAACTCGTAGAAGAATTCTCCGCTTGCTCCTAGTGTCTTCTTGCCTCCTTAGGTCGAATCCCCGGCATCCATGTCGACTCCGTGCTCTCCTAGGTCTAAAGTGTGTCAAAAGTTGTCCCTCTCCTCAAAATAGCATTTTTACATGTATTTATACCAAATAGGTGGGGCCCAGACGAAACATCTTTTCCTGCACGAAATAGGACTCTGGCTCTGTAAAATTTGCACCGGCACGCCACATGAGGCAACGTGCCACGCGGTGTGCTTATGGAGAAGTTCAAAGAGCTCATTCTGACAGGCTACAGGAAATTTCCACAGGCACAGCGCGCCCCGCGCCGCTTCACGCACCCCGGTAGTGGGAATTCGAAAAAATGCAAAACATGGTAGTTGTATCCTTTTCAAATATCTTTCCAACAAAATATTTTGGAGCCCAAACGGAGTTATGAGCAAAAAGTTATGTGCATTTTACTAGATAATGTTTTTACTAGATAGTGCGATGTATGCCCGCTCGATTCTTCGTTTCGTTCTTTACTATCAAATGTTCATCCCCGAACACGGTCGTGGCTTGATTTCTTGGGATTTTACTCAAATTTTAAAGCTCCAAATCACTCGAATTCATTCCATAATATTTACATAGCTCGCAATCACTCCTACAAGGCATAAACTACACAATTTAATGGAAAATACTAGCGATTAAAGTTCAAACTCAATTAAAATGCAACATATTAGAAGTAATAAATGATTAAAATACGTAATTATAGCCTATTATTATCATACAATGTAAAGTATACGACTACAATAATTCTTAGTTACGCTACCTAATACTGATAACCTTGAAGTCTGAATCACAAAAAGATTTTCTGAATATGGTACTAAATAAAAGGTACATAGATTTCGGAGACTACTTAACCAAAAGCTTCAAATGTGTTCAATATAAAATAGTAATAATAATCACTACATAAATAATAAAATTGATTAAGAATTTAATATGTTTGATGAACTAATAGATACGATTTTGATGTCTACTATCTATTTTCATATAATTTTTAACCGTATACAAATACTATTTTATTATAGAAAGAACTTCATTGGAATCTATATTATATTAAAAGCACAAAGACGTAACCACTATGCCACATGAATTTGTTATTTAGGTTGCTAGCTAATGTGAAAATATTAATAGCTATTGTCAACTCAAGTAATTCCTTTTTAAGAAAATATTTTATCAAAAATATTATCATGAAGTTTCATAGTTTTGGCATCGATAAATCTATATGGGTGATAGCTATAGTATGTAACTGAAAATAAATATCAATCTAGAAAAATGCGTGACTAATATTATCCATCATTATTGAGCTAAAAAAAGTAAAAATGTTACTCAACATAATCTCTTTATCCTGATAATAATCATATTTGCTTATAAAGAATGTTGCGAGAACCTAAAGCTATTCGTAATAAAGTTTCAAATTAAAAAGTATATGAGAACTGTTATAAAGCAGATATCGTCCTTCTTTTATTCAAGAATTTACATTTAAATAAACTATTTGATAAACCATACAATGAAAACATCTACTATAATTTTAAAAAATTATATTCGTTAGTGCGAGGTACACGCTCAAAACGCATACTCTATTATGTATATATATATATATATATATATATATATATATATATATATATATATATATATATATATATATATATATATATATATATATATATATATATATATATATATATATGAATCCCAAGAATGAGTGCATAAAACATGTAGCACATTTTATAAACAACTAGTAGTAGAATTAATTTAATCTTGATGATCGAGAATTCAATCATATGGCAAGAACTAATTAGATACTATATATAACTGTTCTGATATAAAATTCCTCTTAGTTTGCCCATTTTCAAGAAAAGAGTTTAAGAAGTTAGTCAAATGTTTTCTACAATGGTTTTATTTGCCCCGTGGGTGTGTCTATGTTTAAGTTAGGAAAATATAGTGTATGTGCCTAAATTTGCTACGAAATTATGTGGGAAGACGGTCAAGAGACTGACTGTGTAAACAATTATTTGTGCTAATTGAATCCATTTCAATGGAAAAGGGAAATTAAAAGAGCAAAATATGAATACATTAATGGGTTTCAGTTATTAAGTTACGTAGGGAATGATGAAAGCCATGAAAATGACTTTTAATATATTGGCCCGCTGCTGGCTGTTCCATTTCATAACTTTACATAAGTTAATTAAGCCACATATTTTTACCCTTTTAACTTTTTTTTTTAACTTGTCTGCAAGGCAAGAAAAGAAAGGGAATGAAATGGATTTGGCTCCTCTCCCTCCTTTCCTTTCCTTTCCTTTACATTTATAAGAATTAACTTATTCAACTATTAAATTAAAAATAACTGATATATACGTAATATATGTATAATAATGTACAATTAATATATAATTTACATATATTATCAAAGTAAAATAAACATTGAATTTGACCAGTGTCTACCTAAGCGCATGCACAATTATGAAAATTAGAATATTTTGCTCTGATAGTAAGCAACCTTCACTTCCAACAGCGAGGTTGTGAGTTCGAATCTTCCCAAAAGAAAGGTGGGAAGTTCTTGGAGGGAAGAATGTCAGAGGTCTATTTGGAAACATTCTCTCTACCCTAATATAGGGGTAAGATTTGCGTACACACTATATTCCCCAGACCTCACTAAGTGGGGTTATATTGAATTGTTATTGTAGAATATTTCGTATCAGAGAAATGAATTGAGGTAGCAATTACCATTATATCATCATTTTCAATGGACTAGCACCCCCTCATAATTGGTGAGAAAGCCCTCATTTTCCTTCCCAGGTGGTGTGAATATTCCAAGCGCATGCGTTTATCAAAATAAAAATGCACAGGTACTAATCCTTTAAGAAAGATTATGAGATAATGATTGATATAATAAAGAGAGATTTGCCCAAAAGTACAAGCCGAACACTATATTGTATTTATTGTATGAGTCAAAATCTGACCATGCGTTAATCATCTCTAAGAGGAATGAAATGGGGATCAATCAAGTCGTATTCATGCCCAAAAGGCAAGATGGCAAAGGGTACATCGGTCATCATCGGGGCCAACCGTAAGAAAGCTTACAACGCGAAACCAATGTAGTGGTCAAGCAAATGAAAAAAGCCATGGTAACGAGAAAGCACGCTGGTCAAAGACTATTGGACAAATGTGGAAGATGTTAATATAAATAGGGGTAGCTGAACCCAAAAGAGAGGGGGGCTGCGAGAAAGCCAGAATCAAGAAAATCTCTTAAGGAAGAACAACCCCTTCGCTTCTTTTCTATTTCTCCCATGTTCAAGATACAGATTGTAATAGATATAAGCTTATCACATATGATTGATGTGTAATAAGTACTGTATGAAGAAATATTATTCGCGATTATTCTTCCTGTTCATTTTTTTTCTACCCTGCATATTTAAATTTGGGATTATTTATATTTAGCTAAAAATTACCTTCTTTAATTCTAGTAATTAGTTTGACAAGGGGGTTTTATACTTTTTTGTTCAAACACCTATGAAGAGTGTATAGTCGCATATGCATTTTCTTTTTTGGCAACATAGGTTGTGTATTCTGCATCTATGTTTTGTATATAAAATTGGGTTTCATCTCCTATTAATTTCATACTTACGAAAAACATTACCAAGTAGCTCAAGTTTTCACAAAATAGCTTCAAATTTCAACCACAACATCAAAATGATATCCCAAAACAAACCTCAATCGTCAATTTGTCAAAAATTTCAACAAATCACAAAATTCATTTATGAGTTTTAAAACATTTAAAAACTCCAACAATTGAGTTTTTAACTTTTTCACTTTAATTCACCCAACAATATTTAAATTCATAATTATTAACATGAATATCACTTTCAAATTAATTTATAACATAGATCTTCTGAATAACCTATTAATAGGTGAAAAGAAGTTTCAAATTATATACGGAAAAGGCCTAAAAAGGCCACTTAACTTTCAAAAATGATCTATCCAAGCCATCCATTAAAAAAATGCTTATTTCATGTCACTACCGTTAAAGAAATGGCACATTTATGCTATTATTGACTAACATCAGAGGCATGGATGGGCTAAATGAAAATTGAGTCGTTAGTCAATAATGGCATGGATGAGCAATTATTTTAACGACAGTAGCATGAAAATAACAATTTTTAACGGATGACATTGATAAACCATTTTTGAAAGTTGAATAGCATTTTTAGACCTTTTTCGAATTATATATACAAAATATGCTATTAGAATTACTTTTTTGGGTTAAAAAGAAGTATATAGGATAAAATTGGTTGAGGAAGTACAAGTGAGGTGCTTCCCCATATAATAAATATGAACATTTATTTCATCAAAATAAATAATATCCAAACCAAGAAACATTAAAGTTTATATACTTATTTTAATTTGTAATAGTCGTTTATCCAAAGTTTACTTTTTTATTTTCTGAATTCCGAGTCACCTTTGTTGAAGAAGCCGTTATATATACTTGTATCATGTCGCTGCTCAATAGAAAAATTATTCACCTAATCCACTTCTTTTCTAGGGATTATAATGGACAAACTTAAATTATTATTTTTTCTGGTTCATAATAAGTGAGTGTTCAGTTATATAATCAAGAAAAAATTTAATATATTTTTACAAAATAATCCTTATGTATATATCCCTAAAAAGTTTTTTTACTCCTCATATTAAATATTTAATTAGGGATAGTTTAGTATATAATTTAATATTTTTTTAATGAGTATACTAAAAATAAATTGATCACTTATTATGAACCGGATAAAATCCTTTAGTGACCTCATGAGTAAGGCATAAGAATATTCTCAACATTAATATATATTTTTAACGGTCTAGAACATAAACTTAATACCCTTAACTAGCAATTTGTCCTTTAAGAAACAAGAAATACATAAAAGATGTTTGACTGGACGTCAGATATATGACTTTTGGAGGAATAATTGTAAATATTATTCTTATTAATGCTAGAGGAAACGTCCAAGAGTGCACTTTTGCAATGTTGTCAACATCATTAGTTGGACGTCCGAATCATTATGTAATACTCTAATTTTATATAACCAAAAAAAAAAAGAATATTAGCGTAATCCCATAAATTAAGACTAGAGACGGTATTACATATGCAAACCTTCCCGGCCCCTACCTTATATATAGATATAAATGTTGTTTCAGATAGACTTTTGGTATTACGATCCAATTTCTTCCTCTGTAAGTTATCGTGACGGTACCTAGTCTTTACAACTGGGTAAGCCTAACACTTTACAAAAATAAGATAAAAACTTGAACATAAACCACTGACAATAACAAATATCTAATAAGCAACTGAATGTCACTCAGCATATATAATTATTACCCTTAAAATGCACCAACAATTCCCAAAACGTGGAAACCCGCAAGTCACAAGCTACTAAGAAGTCTTAACTATTCTATACATCATCATTTCTACAGAAAGAGGGAAAAGTGAACATAGGGGGTAGAGGGGAACTCCGAGGATATGCAAGCTCCAATAAGCAACAACGACTGCAACTAGTGATGAGGCCGGTATGATGAACCTGGATCTGCACACAAAATACATGTGCATAAAAGGACATGAGACCACAACGGTACCTAGTAAGTGTCAAGCCTAACTTCGGTTGAATAATAACGAGATCAGGTCAGGGCCCTATGTAATACCCCCAATATTTTAAATGAGGTCATATGGGGTATTTAGTAAATAATTTAAGTTCTCTTTTTAAAAAAATGAACTAACATTTAAAAAAAAAAGAGAATTAACCAAAAAAAAAAGAGAAATTTATGCTTTATACCTACCTATTACAAAATAATTACCCGTATTTACCCACTCTTAAAGTAATTACACTAAATACTTATCCGATCAAAAGTATTTACACGCATCTTCTTCTACTACAACTGACATGCTCTTATCCTCATCTTTTTCTTCTCCTTTTCTCTTTTTTTTCTTTCTGGCTGAAGCTTATATTTGGTTCCAAACATTTATGTCCCCCTTTTTATTTTATAAAAAAGTTTCAAAGTGGGCTTTCTCTGTACTTAGTAGCTATGCTGATTTTTTATTTTAATTTACTGGTGATAGTTTAGAGTTTTACATGTGAATATTTAATTTAGCCATCCAAATTAAATCTACAACCATTTGAACACTTATGTGTATTTAAATATTCACCATTGTTGGGCTTAAAGCTCAATTTTATTTTTGAAAATTTCTTATTTTTCAAAGTGGGTGTTGTTAAATATTGCTTATAGTACCTTCTGAAAGTTCATATTTGCTAGCAATTGAAGCTGATTTGAGGTGATTGAGATCGAAATTTTCAGCTGAAAATCGAAGAAGAACACAAGTATCCAATAATATACTGCTACGGTATACAATATACTTTAGGAGTATATAGCTATACTGCAACAGTATACTATTATAGTTTCTAATATATTGCAACGGTATATTGTAATAATTAAAGAAGAACGCAATTACCTAACATTATACCGCAATGGTATACTAATATACTACAGGAGTATATAGTTATACTGCAATATTATACTATTATAGTATATAATATACTGTTATGGTATACTGTAATAATATGCAAGATACTGTAACAATATGCTGCAATAACATAAAATATACTATAATAGTATACTTATTACCCGTAAATTCACTTATCTTTTTCCTTTCAATTTGTTTTAAGCTTTTACCCAGCGTGAGGGGCAAATTGAAAATGCAAAAAAAAAAAAATTATAGTATGCTATATGATGTAACGGTACACTCTCACAATTAGATCCTTTTAGAATTTTTTTTAAAAAACTTGACAACTGATATTATCTCAATTTAATAATTGAATTAATTTTTTTTTAACTTTTTGTGTACAACTATATACCCTATTGGTATAGCTATATACTATATTGTATCATATGTTAGTTATTATATATTTTTTATTGTATTAACTACATTTAATTGGTACACAATTTAATTTTTCTTTAGTAAAAATATATATAAAAAAAAGAATAATAAAAAATAGTGAAAATAGTAAATTAAATTAGATTATGAAGAGAAAAAGAATAAAAAAATAGAAGTTAAATGAAATTAGAAAGGATAAAAGAAAAAAAGAAAAGAAAACTGAAAAAGAAAGAAAAAAGAAAAGAAAAGAAAACGAGAAAAAGAAAGAAAAAGAAAAGAAAAGAAAAGAAGTATAGAAATGAAAAAGAATTGGAGAATAAATAAAAAATTTCCCCACAAAACCTACTATGGGTAGGAAATGTAATTAGTTTATGGGTATGAAAATAAATAGGTAGATAAGGGTAAATAGTTTTGTTTTTGTGGGTAATTGTGTCAAACCCCCAAAAAAGAAGGGGAACCTAACCTAATTAAAAGATGGGCAAAGGCCCACTGGAACGGCAAAAAGAAAAAGGGGGGGGGGGGTGCAAGAATGTTTATGAACAAGAAATCAGATATTTTTTTTATATTTGATGGATTAGATGGAGAAAAAAATTAGATTATTATTTAGAATAATATGAAGATAGCAACAAAGAACTTAATCAATTGGTTATATTTTTAACAAGTTATTAAGAGAATAAAAGATGTAAACTTATTATTACTAATCCTGCAAATTCCTTCTATGATTTAGTAAAGGAGTAGTACAAAGATGTTAAGTTTGAAAGAATAAATTAGCCATAGATAGTTATTTTTCAATTTTTATATATATAAAGATGATACATAGTCTAATGAATGTGGTAAAGTGGAAACAAAATGTCGGTTATAAACTGAAAAAAAAAAAAACATCTACTGAAAGTGAGATAGATTATAAAGTTCAAGAGTGATAACACTAGATTTATATTGATTTATAGATTGTACACAAATTGAGCATTTGGATCAATAAGAAGTCGGGTTCTGGCTAGTTGGTACGAAGAGGTGAGTAGTCATCTTACCTCAATTTGTATTTTCACAACTTGCATAATTTACACATAATTTTAATATGAATATGTTACCGATTATTTTGAATTGCATGTGGGACAAGTCTTTTACTCGATATAATACCGAAATAGTTATTTGAAATAAATACAGTTGTTTTATATATTTTCGTTGTTACTAGATCTGTTTTACCTTTACTTGAATTTATTGTTATCGAAAAGAAATTATATGATTTGATAAGAATCGAAATGCCCTATATTATTTTAAAATAGATTCTACGAGTATATACTGATTACAGAGATAAGTATAAATAGGAGTAGATATTGAAGGATCTCATAGCTAGCGGCGGGTTCGTTAGACCTGGTGCTCCTTGTATTTACCGATTATAGAGTACAGTTATAGCCCTCGCTAGTGGAAAGATAGAACTAGCATAATGTTACTATTTCCCTCGAGTAGGGACTACCATTAATGTTACTATTTCCCTCGAGTAGGGACTACCATTATATATGACTTCTTGCAAAGAAGTCCACAGTTATACCGATTACATGATTCGTTCATTGAAACCTCCCAAAATGTGAATACTAATATTATACAGTGGTTACCAAACTTATTGCAGAATTGTTAATTATGTTATACTACAAGAAAAAACGTGGTGAGACTGAAAATTATTTATTATTTCTGAAAGGGCATTTTTATGTTATTTTCTGTTTGAGATACTAGCATATTTTCTGACTTGCCCCCAAATAAAAACGGTTGTAGTTAAGTGTTATTACTCACTAAGCTAGCGACTCATTCCCCGCTAATTTTTTTTACAGAGATTGTAGTTGACGCGGGCGAGAATTTTGTTAATTAGAGCGCACAGATTGATAGTTCTTGGTGAGCCTCATATGTGTTCGCGTGAGTGGAGATTTTATTATATTGTTATATTCTTTTCTTTGAACTCTTAGAGTCGCTCCATATTCATTAATTTAGTGTCATGGGTATTATTTTGTTATTATATTCTTATGTTGAGTATCATTCTCATTTATCAAAGTGGAGATAAATTAGTATTTCTAGTGGTTACTTTGTGGTTTAGTTATGGTGGAGACTTGTATTGGTTAATTGATAAATTGTCAATTATTTAGTATGATATTAGGACGTTTGGTTGCTGATTTGAGACAGGGAAATTTTTTGTGATGGTCCAAAAATAGGAGAACCTCTGTCCAATTTTTTGTAAAATACCGATGAGGCTTACTTGGGGGCACTTGCTCCTAGATACTGGTCATAATCCTAAATTGGGTCGTGACAAAGTTGGTATCAGAGCTTAGACTTTAAGTCCCGAGTCATGGAGAAATATTTAGTAGAGTCTTGTTCATGGATGGCTAGGACATGCACGCCCTCATCTGTTGGACATGGTGCTGGACGTGGTACTACCTAAGGTAGAGGTCAAGTTGGAGTTCATCAAACTTGAAGACAGACTGCTACTCAACCTGAAGTTGAAAACATGGGTCAACCCCAAGCTGTTATGCCAGATCAAGTGCAAATTCATGGAGTTCAGGATGCTCTACCACCAGCGGCAATTGTTGTACCTACTCTTGCCTTACCTGCCGACGTGGTGGCAAGGTTATTGAATGTGTTAGAGGCATTGGTGCATGCTCAAGGTGGAAGTTCAGCTCCTCAAGCTACTTTACAGACACAAGCACATGCACAGACTCAGACTTTCGGGAATAACGAAGTATCCCTACAAAAGTTTCTGAAATTGAAATCACCAAAATTCACAAGTTCCGATAGTTCAACAAATTCTCAAAGTTTCTTGGATGGGACACTTAAGGTATTACATGATCTTGGATGTTCTAGTAAGAGAGTAGTGGATCTCGCATCATACAAATAAGAGGATATGGACAATACATAGTATGAAACGATATTGCTAGGAAGGCCGGCAGGAGCACCACCACTGACATAGGGCGAGTTCACTGAGTTGTTCAAGAATTATTTTCTACCAGAACAGTCTGATGCAACAATATGCTAGAGAGTTTGAGAGATTGGTTCAGACTATGTGTCAACATATAATACTAAGGTTTGTAAGGTGGCTATATATGCTCCTTACTTAGTGCCTACGAAGAAGCTCGAGTTCAGAGGTTTGTGAATGGATTGTTTGGTCGTTTATACACTGAAGTAGCCCCGCAGATGAAGACTTTATCCTACTCTGATGTAGTCGACCTTGCTAGAAAGATTTAAAACAAGGGACATGAAAAGCGTGCAATTAGTGATTTACGTAAGAAGGCCAGGACATGAGGGGCTTTCAGTGGCGGTTTTAGTGAAAGTAGAAGAGCAGGAAATGAGGGACAACAACAACAACATGGTTCTTAGACAGGGACACACATGTCTGCACAGTCCACATACAGATCATATTATAGACAAGGTACTAGGGGATCGTCAGCATGTGGACATCGTAATTCTGGGCAGATATATGCTACTACTCTAGTCTGCCAGACCTGTGGTAGATCACATTTGGGGCCAATGTTGTGTTCTAATGGGAGAGTGCTTTCGATGTGGCTAGTTGGGACATCACTTGACGGACTACCCTCAGCCTCAGAGAAATTTCAACCAGGCTTCTATTCAGTCAGTTGCACCGACTCGGACTACTCGTAATACTTTGGGTGCTACAGGTACATGAAATAGAGGTCGAGGTTTTGGAGACCGTGCTACTATGAATCAAGGACAAGGGAATGCTGTTAGAGGTTAAAGTTTTTGCATTTACTAGATAGGATGCTCAGGCCTCGAATGTTGTGTTTACATGTATTCTTTTTGTCTGTTCATTTGATGCACTTGCGTTGATTGATGCGAGATCTACTCACTCCTATGTGTCCTCGTACTTTACTTTGAGCTTTAGTAGACAACCTGAGCTATTGAATGATCCTTTTCTAGTTTCTACTCCTGTTGGAGAGTCTCTATTAGCTGAATACGTGTATCGTGCTTGTCAGATTCGGGTTGAGGGTAAAGATACTCTAGTTGACCTTATTGTACTTGATATGATTGACTTTGACATGCTGATTGGAATGAACCGGTTATCTTCTTGCTATGCTATAGTCGATTGTCATGCAAAGATAGTTAAGTTTGGGATACCAAATTAACCCAGTTTTACCCTAAGAGGGAGTCAAGTTCTAGAGGCTTGCAAAATTGTATCTTTTATGAAGGATCAGCGACTTCTAAAGAAAGGTTGTTTGGGTCTCTTTTCTATTGTAAATGATATAAGAAAGGAAACAATTAGTATTGAAAATTTACCAGTAGTGAAAGAATTTTCTGATATATTTCCTGAGGATTTACTAGGATTGCCTCCAGTACGAGAAATCAACTTTGGTATTGATTTTCTACCTGACACACAACCCATATTGATACCCTTATATCGAATGGCACCAGCAAAGTTGAGGGAGCTAAAGCAATAATTATAGGATTTGTTAGATAAGGGTTTTATTAGACCTAATGTATCACCATGGGGTACACCAGTATTGTTCATAAAGAAGAAAGACGGATCCTTGAGAATGTGCATTGACTACAGGCAGTTGAACAAGATAACAATGCACAATAAATATCCTTTGTCTTGTATAGATGACATGTTTGATTAGTTACAAGGAGCTGCCCACTTCTCAAAGATTAACCTCTATTCTGGTTATATCAACTTATAATAAAAGATGAAGATATTTCTAAGACTGCTTTCAGAACTTGATACGGGCACTATGAGTTTATATTCATAGATTTAATGAATAGAGTGTTCAAGTCGTTTTTGGATAGCTTTGTAATAGTATTTATTGATGATATCTTCATATATTCTCGTAGCCAAGGAAAACACGAGAAGTATCTCAGGACTGTGTTACAGACATTGCGAGAACATCGGCTTTATGCTAAGTTCTCGAAGCATGAATTCTAGCTAGACTCGGTAGCATTTTTGGGACATGTTATCGCCAAAGATGGAATTATGGTAGATCCTAAGAAGACCTGGGCTGTGTAGAACTAGCCCAAACCTACTTCTCCTACAAAGATTTGCAGCTTTTTAGGCTTAGCAGGCTATTACAGGCGTTTTGTGCAGGATTTCTCTAGAATAGCAGCGCCACTGACCAAGCTAACACAGAAAAATGCAAAGTTTTAGTGGACGGAAGAATGTGAGCAGGGCTTTCAAAAAATCAAAACATGTTTGACAACTACACCAATATTAGCCTTACCATTAAGTTCTGGAGGATTTAGAGTATTATGCGATGCCTCGAGGGTCGGATTAGGATGTGTTCTCATGCAAAATGGTCGTGTTATAGCTTATTCTTCGAGACAATTGAAAAAGAACGAGCAAAACTATCCTACACGTGATTTGGAGATGGCTGCAGTGGTATTTTTATAAAAAATTTGGAGATATTATCTATACTGCGAAACTTGTGAGATTTACACTTACCATAAAAGTATGAAGTATATCTTTTAGCAAAGAGATTTAAGTCTTCGGCAGCATCGTTGGATGGAACTACTCAAAGACTATGATTGTTCTATTTTGTATCATCTTGGAAAACTGAATGTGGTGGCTGATGCATTGAGCGAAAAATCTATGGGGAGTTTGGCACATAGCCCTTGCAAAGAGACTTTTGCCCAAAGATATTCAGAGAGTAGAAGATATAGCTGTTAGATTTAATGTCATGAATTCAGAGGCATTATTGGCTTGTGCTCAAGCTAAGTCTTCATTAGTTGAGTGCATTAAGGCCGCCCAAATATGAGGATGAACGATTATGCAAATGCAGGGATGAGGCCTTAGCTGGTAAAAGCAAGAATATGATTATTAAAATTGATGGTGTTCTTCGAATGGATGACAGGCTATGCGTAGCAGGCGTAGATGGGTTGAGACATGCTATTCTTAAAGAAGCACACAATAATAAATACATTATACATCGTGGATCCACAAAAATATACCATGACCAGAAGCAATTTCATTAGTAATAAGGTATGAAGAAAGATGTTGTTAACTTTGTTTCTAGTAGTTTGACTTGTCATCAAGTCAAGGTTGAGCATCAGCGACCCACATGACTACTACAACAAATTGAGATTTCAGAGTGGAAATGGGAAAGAATTACTATATATTTTGTCATTGGGCTACCACGAACCCTTAGAGGTTATGACTCGGTATGAGTGATTGTAGATTGACCGATGAAATCAGTATAATTAGAGGAATACCCTAGGGTTTGTGTGGGATTTTTGGGGAGGATTTTAGGGGTTCAATTAGGTTTTCAAAGTCTGGAAGATGGGTGAAATAATTAAGTTTATAAGCCTTTAAATGTCCTCTCTTGCCCGACTTTAGGAGGTTTAATTGAGACCTTTCCTTTTGGCAAGTAGGTGATGCACCTACTTGTCACCTACCAGTCTGCGCTATCTTCGCAAAAATGCAAATATCTTTCTTCTTAAATATCATATCAACAGAAGGTTTATTTCATTGGAAACTAGACTCATGATCTTTAATTTGATAGGTAGATTATCCCCTAATTTCAAGTATATTGGGAGAAGAATTCAGTTACATTTGACCTAATTTTCAGCATATATATGAATGGAACTTGTGATGACTTTTTCCAACTTTTGTTCCACAACTCGCTTGACTTCAAAACATAACACCAACTATCATACGAATAAAATAACTCATAATATAATCTCCTTATAATGTTAATAATCCTAGTCTCACCCTAAAAGTACATGGTAAAACATTCCAACTTGTTGACTTTTGACAAAACTTATTTTCTTCAATTCGTTTAGCTTCTAAGCCTTTAAACCCTCTTGGTACTAATGATCTTAAATATTTGTAACATCCACGTTAACATGATGAACTAACTTTGTAAACTTTTAAAAGATCATTCCCTTTCTAAGCTTACATTAATTTACTTATTGTGTACTCTTACGTACGAAAATACGGGGTATAACAATACGGCAGGACGTAACATACATGGACGAGTAAAGAAGGAGTATGGCCATGAGAGGGCATGTTGGTTAAGAACCATTGGGTAAAAGGGAAAATTGACAATATATATAAGGAAAGCCACGCGGAAGAGGTGGAACACCGAGATAAAGAAGACATAGAAGAGATCTCCAAGGTTAAGAAGAAGAAGAAGAAGCAGCAGCAGCAGCTCATGTTCCGGATTGCAAACCCGTGCAATCCCCTTTGTTGAATCAATAAAGCTATATCTCGTAGTCATCAACAAGAATCATCCTCTATCCTCTTTATTTCTTCAAATACGAACCGATATGTTGAAGTTGTAAGCTTATCATTTACATTTAGTATCTTCCATTCAATCTAAGATTTGTTATAAAAATTCAATTTTTGGGATTTCAACACTCATGGTGCTTAGATCTAGAGTAGATTATATTTGTCTAAGATTTATCCTCTTTTCAATATTAATTGGTTTAATCAAAGAGCTTAACATTTTTTGGTTAAACAACAACATATAATAATAAAGAACCATGAATAAGAAAATACAAAAATAGTCTTAGTACTACGGGTAAGCCTAGGAGGAACACACTACTACCTGTCAACCTACAACCCTTATCCTCCACCTACACACCTTCCTATCGTGGTTCATATTCTCGGTAAGTTGAAGTAATGTCATGTCTTGCCTAATTACTTTCCCAATACTTATTTGGCCTACCCCCACCCCTTTCGTAAACCCGCCATGATAACCTCTTGCACCTCTTGATCGGAGCATCTCTATGTCTCACCTCTTCACATGCCATAACCATATCAGCCTCGATTCCCGTAACTTATCATCTACAGATGTCACTCCTACCTTGTCCCTACTAACTTCATTTCTAATCTTGTCTTCGTAGTATGCCCACACATCCATCTCAACATACTCATTTTATTTACCTTTATCTTCTGGGCATGAAATTTCTTAACGGACCTGCACTCAGCCTCGTACGACATAGTCGTTCTGACCACCATTCTTATATTCTAATTTTATATAAGAATGTTGTAATATTTGGTGTTGGAAATGAATATCTACAAGTAAGGGGAGACTAGGTGTAACCACGCATTAAAATAGGACCAGAGTAAAGTAGACATCCATTAACAATGAAGAGTTAATTCATTTTTTTTCTTAATTAGAGTTCAACAAACTTTTAATTAAGATTGAAACAACCAACAAGTTTCATAGTGAGAAATAATTAGAAAAATGAAAGAAAAAAGATATGTTAGTCATCAAATAATAATAGCGATATAAAAAAGAAGAGAGTCATTATTAAGTCTAGTAGAACAGGTCGCTAGGCAGCAACCACTTTAATTTATTTATTTTCTAATAGTTATAAAATGTTACACAACGTCATGGTACAAAAGGTGCAACGAATATTCTTATAGGAAGAGCTAGAGCTCCATACTAGATACGTCAGTGCTTAGCAAATTTTATTTAGTAATGTAAAGGGGCAAGAAGAATACGCCGAATCACTTGTGTAGTGCGTTAATAGATTATAATTCCTTAATTTGAGTCAAAGTTAATTGAATATGTATTTGAAGATTAAGCGGCAGTAATGAATTGTTTAGTGTTCCTTTTCTTTTGGGTCACATGTTATCTTCTGGGACTGGAAGGCCGGCAAGGTATTATTTGAGGGGAGAGAGACCCTTTGATAGCTCTAGTTATACTTTTAGCATTTCACTCGGGACACATGAAAACAAAGTCATTCATGAAAACTATGATTATTACTACATATTAACTCTCTACCCCGTCGGGTAGGGATAAGGTCTACGTACACAGTACCCTCCCCAGACCTCACCTAGTAGGACTTTACTGGGTTGTTGTTGTTGTTGTATTACTCCGTTGATACTCGAAAATGACTTATATATGGAGGTGAAAGAGACGAGTGTTGAATTCATAACTATTCCAATTTTTATCACATATTGACAACATCAACAAGGGAAGTAGGACGATACACATCATTGAGACTGGCAATTAATATAACTCGTAGTACTACAGCATATAAGAAAGGAGACCAATCAACCAACTCTTGAACACGATCCTTTCAGAAAATACTAAGGCAATGGACTGATTAGATACTTAAATTGCTCAGTCGAGTGTTCTATAAGCTCCAGTAAGTAATTAGTAGCAGTATTTACAAGTCCATAAAGTTATACTAGCACCAAAAAGTGTAGCCTTGCATTTGCAAGAAAAAGGATGAATTAACTTCATGTAGTATTATGTACACTAGTATATATAACATCTAGAATCTGCAATTCATCAACTCTATACAAATTTTCCTAATTTGTACAGATGCATCATATGCATATCTATGACTGCTAAAATTTTGTCTTAACAAAATAATGGATCAAAGCAGACCTCAACAACAACAACCCAGTATAATCCCACTTAGTGAAGTCTGGGGAGGGTAGTGTATACGCAGACCTTATTGTTGGGTTTTTAATATATTAATTAAATATATATTAAAGAGTTAAAAGAGGGTGAATGGAAAATGGAGAGAAATGAAATTTTGAGTAAAATTTCAAGTTCCCTCTCCTTGGTAAATGGGCATTGTCCCATATCGGAAGAGGAAGGGGTTTTTTATGGGTATATAAGCAATTGCTCTTCTTCTAGCTGTTGAGAAGAAAGCAAGCCTCACGCCGTCGTCGCTCGGCTCGGCTTCGGCTACGGCTACGGCTACGGCTTCGGCTTCGGCTTCGGCTTCGGCTTCGGATTCGGTTGGATTTGGATTTGGTCAAATGATCGATTGATTAACTTTTTGAACCAAATTTATTTGTTAATAGTAAAATATTAACAGAAATGTTATTAAATATTTATTTTAATAACAGAATATTAATATTAAATAAATATTAATATTAAATCCAAATTTCAGTTTTTCTGTTTTTGTAACAGAAACATAACTACCCATCAATTTTCCCTCTTTATTTTCCCTCTTTATTATTGAGTAAATGGCCATTTAGGCAATGGCATTTATGCTGTGGCAGTTTTAAAGAAACAGCTATTCTGAAGACTCTTCAGATTTCAGCCCAATTTTTTGTTATAAATACAACACTATTCTGCTCAGAATTTCACCACGAATTTCTGAGTTTCTCCTCCTTTCTTCTGCATACTTTTAGCATCAAACAAAGCAAAAAGTAAATGTGATTTGCTACCGAACTTTGTGTTCGCTGAAACACTGGGGTTTGAAGTACCACTACACCAGTGTGTAATTCGTTCTGTCCTGGGAGGAAATAATCCATAACCTTGGGTACTAGGAGGGGATTAAATTCCTTAAGAAAACACTGTGAATTCAGTGGGCTCGAATTGGTTTCTTCATTTCTGTTTATGCACATTTTTATTTGTATTTATTTATATTTCCAGAATTATTTTACAAATACAGTGTAATAACACTTATCCCTACCCTGGGATAAAAAGATTGTTTCCAAATAGACCCTCGACATCCTTCCCTCCAAGAACTTCCCACCTTGATCTTTGGGAGACTCGAACTCACAACCTCTTGGTTGGAAGTGAAGGTTGCTTACCATTAGAGCAACCTCTCTTGTCTCAAAGCAGACTTCAGATAGATGCATTTTCCTAATCTGCATTTCTGGGTTTGTGTGAGTCATCCTTGCTCGGAGGTCATGCTAATGTTCTCTTTTATCATTCAATTTTTAACGGGATATCTGGAGCAAGAGCAGCGTGCAAAAATAATACACTGCACCTCTCCACTATTCAAATACTTCTAGGAAGCTATTGAAGGGAATCCCTGTCATGCACCTCCTTCAATTGCGTATTTGGTGTATTTTTATGACCATTTTGAAGATCATATTCTGTCAGTATCTTTTGTATAAAACCATCCGACATAACTCCAGCTTCTAGCATGTGGTTATACAAGGTCACGGCATCCACTAATCTTCCAACCTTGCAGTAACCATGAATCAAAATCCCATATGTTACAACATCAGGTAATATATGAGTGCTTAACATAGAAGTAAACACTAGAGATGCATCTTCAATCATCCCCCGTTTGCAAAGACCATCAATCAGGATGCTATAACTCACAATATTTGGAGATACATTATTCCTGAGCATCTCTTCAAGAAGGTCAAAAGCAGTTTCCATGCAAGAGGATTTATAGTAGCCATCAATCAAACAGCTGTACGTGACGACATTAGGAGATGGACCTTTCTCCAACATTTCGGAGAATAGTGACATTGCATCATCCAGTCTACCTTCTTTGCAGAATACATCAATCAAAATGGTCATGGTGATAGTGTTGTACCCAATTGGTTCGTGTTTCATCTCTTCATAAAGTTGAATGGCATTATTCAACATCTTCATGGAGCAGTAACCGCAAATCATAGTGTTGTATGTCACAATATCAGGCGGCGGCCCACACTTTAAGACCTCATTGAACAGTCCCAGAGCATTTCTCAACTGACTTTCCTTGAAAAAATGCATTAATGAGAACATTGTACAAGGCTATATCAGGAGTTATACCTGTCCTCGTCATCAGCTCAAAAACCTGCAGTCCAACTGTTAGATTGTTCCATTTGCAAAGCCCGTCGATGAGAATGCAATATGTAATAACATCAGGAAGAAAACCCTTCTTGAGCATCTGGAAGAAAAATGCAAGCGCTTCATCACATCTCCCTTGCTCACAGATGCCTTTGATAACTACTGTATGAGTAACTACATCGGTTAGTATATTCCAAGCACCCATTTGCATGTATACTTTTACCATGTTATTAACTTGTCTCAATCTGCAAAATCCGTCAACTAATGTGTTAAAAATATAAATATTTGGACTTATACCACCTTTAATAGCTTGGTAAAAGAATCTCATGGCAGCACACATCCAGCCCTGTTTGCAAAGACCATTTATAATCACATTGTAAACCACAACATCAGGAATGTATCCCTTCATAAGCATCTCGTTGTACAAACCAAACCCATCTTTCAGCTTCCCGGCCTTGCAGAAACCATCTATAAGACTGCTGTACATGAATAGAGATGGTTCAGTACCATGTTTCACCATTTGACAAAACATAACAAGAGCCTCAAGAAGCCGATCCTTTTGACATAAGCCATTCACAAGGATGCCATACGTGACTGTAGTTGGCAGGACTCCTTCCTTTAACATTCTCTTGAAAGTCTGAACACCTTTTGCTACTTCACCATTTCGGATATATGCATCTATTATAGAACTTAAAATAACTGCATCTAACTTAATGCCTTTATCTAAAGCTGCTGAAAGCAGATGGCCTCCCTCCCCTAACTTCCCGGCCTTAAACAGGCCGTCAATCAGAATACTATAAACAATTAGATCAGGATCTATACCCCTTGCTATCATAAGAACATAAAGCCTGAATGCGTCTTCTAATCTTCCCTCCTTACAGTAACTGTTTATTAATGTGCTAAACGTCACAACACTTGGCATTGGACCTTCCTCTAACATCAATACAAAGAATTTATACATATCATCTGTACACTTACTCTCGTAAAGATTCTTCAAAATCTTATTACATGCAACAATATCCAATGAAAACCCTCTCTTAATCAGTTCCTTATGGAAGTCTAACCTCAGTTGAACCTCACCAATCTTTACAAAACCATTCATCACGAAACTATACACGTCAACACCATGTGTCTGCTCTTTACTAAATCTACTTCTCATGATTCCATAAACATCCAAAACAAGATTAACACACCTCGAATCAACCAAACAACGTAGAAACTTCAACATTGCATACTGTGACAATGGAACACCCATTTCACACATTTGAAAAAACAACTCAACGGACACATCAATCTCCCCAATCCTACAATAATTCTCAAGAAAAAAGCTAAAAACAGTACTCCTATTGGATCCGTAATTCCTAAACCCCTTCTCAAACACAGAAACACAATCAAAATACCCAAACTTTTCAACCATTTTACCAAAAACCCATCTTGCAGGATCAAACATACGCTTAAGGAGAAGCAAATGAGCAAGGCAAGCATAAGATTCAACTGTGTGATTAATCCCAATAACATTTTCAGACCACTCAAAGAACCTAATTGCCGAAAAGGGTTTTGAGCTAAGATTATAAAGAATTGGTTCAACATGAGTTGGTTGTAAATTGGACAGTGTACGAGGTTCAGGCAATTGAAAATTATCATCTTGGTGAAATGCTGAAGTAATTTGATTGATTAGGGGATTTGATTGAGAATAAGTGCGATAAAAATAGAGTCTTGAAATGGGTTTGAGAAGAAAAGGAGGTACCTTTGATGAAAGTGCCATGAGAGTGAGTAAAATCTTGAATTATTGCCATTTATTGGAGCTGAGATTTTTTCCCTTGGGGCCAAAGGAAGGGATGATATCTGAGCATTTAAAAGAGGGGTTTTCAGCTTCAAGTTCTTGTTACTGGGACTTGGGGTTTTACTGGGGTTTTAGTAGGTTGTTGGTGTTTTAAGTTTAAACCCTCCAGTTCTCACTAATTTGCACTTCGGCCCCCTCATTCTCAATGTCTTGAATCATGATATTTTCTACGCCAGGGCCAAATATTATGTTTGTACTATGAAAAAAAATTTAAATGTATCATTTGTTATATTTTAAGTTCAATATATCTTTATCGTAATATTATTGGTTCAAATATACCATTCTTATATTATATTATTCAAAGTGGACATTCAATCCAATTTGATTCTAATATTTGATGAGTTGGATATCACACGGTATGCCACCTCCGCGCCCATAATCCATTTATCATGATAGCGGTAATGGTGACAATAGTAGCAGAGGGGCAGGAAATTCTAGTAGTGAAAAAAGTAGAAGGGGGTAAAATGGATTAGGTGCACAAAGATGTATATTTGAACCAATAGTATAATGGTAAAGACATATTTATACTCAAAATATAACGAGGGGTATATTTAAATCTATGAATATATTTGAGCCCTTTTCCGTATTTTCCATTTATCAATTTAATTATTAGCGGAGCACATCTACGATTTTCTTGAGAATCTGCACGGAGTATAAGCATTTGGAAAATTTACATCAGCTAGGAGATCATTTATTGATAACTAGTTAATAGGTTCGCGCTTCACGCGATTCTCTTTTTAAATTTTATTACTTAAAAGGTAAAATATAATAATAAAGAAAAAAACTATCTACTATAAACCATACAATAATAACAACTATACTCAATGCAAGTAAGTCGGAAACAATTGCTAAAGAAGTTAAAAATTAAGTTAAGGAACAAAATTACATATATATGTGAAAAATAACCATTATGAACAGCCTTTTCAAATGCTCATGTTATAGTGATTATAATTAGAAGTAAATGTTATTCATAGTGGAGATTTTTGTATTTCACAAATAATGATCCATTAATTACTACAAGTAATATACAATTTATTATGAGTAATGTGAGCACGTGATTTTTGCCCTACGTGAGAATTACTCCCAAAAATGCAAAAAAAAAAAAATAGTTTTTGTGTTGTGCGTGATTTTTTGAGATTTTTGTGTTATTTTTCTCTTGTTATTTGCATTTTTTGTATGTGCATGTATATTTATTTAAATTAATATAAAATACAAAAATATGTTACATTTTTTTCACATAAAATTCAAGTTTACAATTAACAGTAATTAAGTTTGTTTTATGAAAATGAAAAAATTCACAAAATAATGTATTTTTTGCATTTTTTACCATTTGTTGTACAATTGTGCGATTTTACTTTTGGTATTTAATTATGTGTGTTTAATTGTTATTGGAGGTTAGTTAATACTTTTGATAATTTAATTTTTTGTTTTATAATTTAGTTTAAGATTTTTAAAATCTAGTTTGAAATGAATTAGGAAAATAAAAGAAGGAAAAATGGACTAAAAATCGGAAATAGATTAAAAGCCTCAAACCAAATTAATCCAGCCCAATGTTTACCCCTTCTACCCGGCCCAGTCCAGTACCCGATCTGCCCCAACCCGTTACACCCTTCAAAACGACGCCGTTTCACACATAAGGTCAATCATAGCCGTCGAATTATTATGATACAACGGCCCAGGTTAATCCATCATTTTAATATACCTAAAACCCTAATCACCGTTACACCTCTCATTTCTTTAGAAATAACGCCGCCTCATTCCACCGCCCACCGCCTACCGGAAATCGCCTCACGGCGGTTCCGGTAGGCCAAATCCGACCAAATTAACACCATAGAACCTCCTGAGCCCCCTCTACACAAATCCGGCCATCGATAGTCTCGAATCTTTCTCGAATGCTTCGAATATTAGATCGAAGCTCGCCGGAATTTGAAGTTTTATCCCAACCCACCCCAAACTCATACCATGCCCTCGCCGAACCTTCCTCATACCCCTACCAACCTTAGTTCCGCTCGAATCTAACCAGAAGTCGTCGAACCCCAATCCGAGCCTTTAAGAACCCTAAAAATTCAATTGGCAAAAAATTGATCCAATTAATCAAGATTTGGGGTCTAATAGACTTTAATCGGAGTATTTTCATTTGAAAATACTTCGATTAAGTTCCATTCGACTCCAAAAATCCAAGTTCGTCCATGACCGAGTTCTAAAGGTACTCTTTTCTCATTTTTGTTTCATTGCTGTATGTATGTATACATTTGTTCATTTTTGTTGATTAACTTCTGTTGTTTTTAACTTTTTATTTTTTCTGTATTTTTTCTTCTCTGAATTCAAAGACCTTTTATTTGGTCGAAATTGTTAGTTCTATTTAATCGTTTGATTGTTTTTTGTTACTAAGTTTGCGTATTCGGCTCGATTAATGTAGTCGAATAATGTTTCTACTCTTTTCTGTTTGAATGTTGTGAATTGAGAGTTCATGTATCGACTATATATTATCGATTATACATGTCGTAATCGTTAATCGAATATTGTCGAATAGATTCTGTATTGCTGTTTGTTAATCTAACTGGACCATGATTTTAGCTAAGCTGTTAGGATTCCCTGTTGGATTGAACTTTAAATTTTGTTGAGTTTTAAGTCAGGAAAACTTAATTTGGATATAGCCGATAAGAGTTTAGGGAGTTTAACATATAGAATTCAAAAGAAAGGGGTGCATTGCACATGTTAAAATCAGTGGAACCTGCTGGACAACAGGTATCCCACATAATTTTTGCACTTTAGGATTGTTTAAAGGTTAGAACCATGCTTAGACAGCTGAAAAAGTGCAAAAAAAGGGAGAATAATATGGGTTGTCAGTCTTTCTTTTAAATATTTTAGGCTGAAAGGTCTTTATTTTTTGGTTATATAAGGACAGTTCTTACACATACAGAAGAACACACACACAGAGAGATATAATTCTGAAAAACAGTGAGTAAATTGAAAGAAAAACAGGCTGAATTCGAGAAAACACTCTGCATTTCTCTTTCTCATTGTTTCAGCTAAGTTTACTGTCCGATTGAGTAGAGTTTCTAATTTTTTTCAAATCAGTTTTCTGGCTTATTGTTCTGTCGCTGGACATTGCCTGTTGTTGTTGATCATTTGTTGTTATCGAGTTTCTGCCGGGGCTTCCTGGGTTTATTGCGAAGGTCATTTTTTGGTTTAAGCTACTCCTACGTGATCTATTACTGGGGTTGTTGCTATTTGTTGTCTGTTATTGTTGTGTTACTGCGGCTGCTGACTATTTCTTCTCATCTTCTTGTATTATCATTTCCAGGTATCATTTCTGAATTCACTTTGATATAATTGTGAATTGGAGTTGAAATAGAGATGTTTCCACCAGATCCATATGTTGAAATGTATTCTGTTAGCGTAGCTAGTAGTGAACTAGTTTTTGTAGCTATTTGATAAACCTTTATTGATATTACATGAACAACAAGTATATAGACTGTATATTTAGGACTGTTGCTAATGATTTGAACTGTTTGGACTACTAATTCAAATTGAATTGTTAAACTCATTAGATTTTTCTTTCTTCTGATTTTATAAGCTTCATTTATTTAGTAAGGTTGACTCATTTTAGTATAGAACTCATGATGTATTTCAAGCATAGGTATGCGAAAATCAGAAGCTCAAAGGCGGATGATTAGTTTATAAATTGGTAGATAAATGTTCATTGTTGTATTAATTCATAATTGTTTAGGTATAACTAATGATTTGTTTTAATTGAGTTAATTGAATACAACTAGATTGTGTAATTCTTCAGATTTGATTCTAGGTTGATAATAACAATAACGAATCGCCTTTGTCAGTAGAGTAACACTAATTCACTAGGATCATTAATATCCTCATAGTTTAAATATTTCACTAGTAAATGTGCTAATTGGAATCATGTGCGGTTAACTCAAATAAGTTTTGACGGGTTTTACCTATATTTGCAAAGTTCATTAATAAGCCCTTTAAACTAGTGGTTGGATTTTTCTTTGGACCCAAATCCTTCTCAAATAATTCTACACAAGTTTAATTTTGTTTGACCTTGATTCATGTAATTAATTAGGACTTCTCTTCATTTTAGACACAAATAACTAGAAAACCATAGCCGTTTTAGGATCTCATTTACTTAAAATATGAGACAAGCCTCGCCCAATTAAGCCCACAAATTATGCGGCCCTCATGATTGTATATATTAAAATACTTAGATTGCAGGGCATGTCGTTTAGTGAATTATCACGGCATTCTAAAATAATAACTCGTTAGATTCTTTAGGCGCATAGTTGATAATTTCACTTTCTTAAATTCAGGTGCACATTTATGTGACCCAAATCCAAATCTCAATGCGGTCGAAATGTGTTGATAATCACGGGTACATCGATTGTGACGTGATTTAAGATGCATTTTTACAATGTTGTAATTTTTTTATTATTAAAATAATGAATAATATTATGAAAAGCGGTTAAAAGTTAAAAGTCGCACATAAGTTAAAGCATGTATAAAATCAGGAATTTTTTAGCCATTTATAATAATTGAAGCGACCGTGCTAGAACCACGGGATCCGGGGGTGCCTAACACCTTCCCTCGAGTCAACAGAATTCCTTACTTAGAATTTCTGGTTCGCAGACTTCATTTGGAAAGTCGAAATTTCCTCGATTCGGGATATGAATAAATCGGTGACTTGGGACACCATAATTTATTCCAAGTGGCGACTCTCAAATAAATAGAATAATCCCGTTTCGAATATTGTCACTTAAATTGGAAAAAACTCTCTTGCGCATCTACCCTCCCGGGGTAGGGGGCGCGCCAAAAGGAGGTGTGACAAGTAAAAAAAAAGTAAATGTGTACAATTTGTTACACCATTTTCCTCCCATTTTGAACAACATGCATTCTTCCTATCAATCTCAATTGAGTATGTTAAATGGCGATTTTACAAAGAACGGCGTAATAAGAATAAGTTGTTACTTGTTAGCTTCTGAGCTCTCTTTGAGTGCATCTATCAAAACAAAAGCCAAGAAAATAAAAATCAAAAGCAAATAAGTACAATGTTAAAAAGCAAAAGAAGTAAAAAGTTTAAAATAATCACACAGACCAAGTAAGCACAAAATGAAAACAAACCTCTTCATTAACAAAACAAAAATCTGGAAAAATAAAGCCACAATAATAGAGTGTGAGAAGGTGATACTGAGGAAATAAAATTGTTGTTTGCTAAATTGCCCTGTAGGACCAATTTTTCTTTTCCACACACAAGTAACTCAGTAAAGAAAACTTAAGCAACATAAAATGAAAATTAGGAAGGAGAGTATAAAACACTCTTAAAATTGTAGCAGAAGAGTAAAAGTTGTTTCTTCACCAACAATTATAAAACTTGTGTTTGATGCAGGTTCATCCCTAGCACTTGGCCAATCATTGGCTTCCTTGCAAAAAGAAAGGAGAACCACTGGTCTATTTCAAACCCGAATCCGATCCTTACTTCCAGAATATATAATGCATACTGAGAGAATTTAAGGACCACGAATTTAGTATGCTAGTATTCATGTTTTTTGCCTTTTCATGGTCAAATTGTATGAATGAATTGATTTCATAGTAAAAGTTGCAATAAGGACACCGTAGCAATTAATAGCTATTATTTACAATGATCTTAAATAGAGAAGGGGGACATTTGACGTTACATTTTCTTAATAATTAATTAATCACTTAGAAGGAGGAGAAAATGTCTTAAAATGAAGGGAAAATAACCAAAAAATCTGAGAAAAAAGATAAATATGAATTTTGGACAATGAGAAGTGCCATGTCATCACTTATTTTCCCAGCTTTATTATATATATAGATATAAATTATAGATGAGCTTCAATATATTACTATAATCATTTTTGGTGTAATGACAAAACCAAAAATGTAGCACGAGACGAGTCCCAAAAATGTAGCATGAGAATAAAGAAGATAACAATATTGTGTCAAAATATTCTGCCAGAATCAAACAGCTAAACATTTTCATAGAAGAAAGGAGAAAGAGACGTGCATTAAATAACGTTACAATAGTATCAAACCCACCTCCATCACCACCCAACTCTTGTAAAAATAACCTAAAAGGAGGAAGAAAGGAAAAACAAAACTATGAAACGAACTAGTCACTAAGCAGAAATTGAAGGGTATAACAAATGCCAAGCATGGCTTTAATATCACACTCAGTGCAATTCATTCCAGTCATAGCTGCAAATCCGAAGTTATTGAATGGTCGCACTGTCACTGCTAGCAAGTTATACAACAAAGAATATCCAGGATGATGAGAATAATGCTGCATGTTCAGGTATGCCCTCTTAGCTAAGAGCCGCCATCCCTGATAAAACACGTGCATCACTTAAAAGGTAATAACTCCGAAAAAATCATTTCAGCAAATAGCAGACTGCAAATTATAAATTAAAAAATGGAAGCAAATAAGGAGACTGCCAATGCAGATACCATTTTGATCATCTTTGTTTTGATAGGTAAAATTGTGAAACTAACAATGTTCCCTGGCCAATGTATCCATGTCTCATATCACAATTCAGATGCAACTCCATTTCTGTATCTAACCAACTCCATTAAATAATCATTACTTCAAAATTCTCAATTTTCTTAGTATTGCAGACCATCTTTAATGATCAGAACAAGATCATACAAGTGAATAATTTAGACCAACAAAAGAGTTACTCCTTTGTCCGAGCTTATCAGTACTGCCTGCCTCTTTTATCACCCCATATTAGGTTGTTGCTATCCCGGAAACAGATGCAAATCTTCGCCACATATTCCATTTACCTTCACTGAAAAGGTGGCGATGGAATTTCAAAATCATAAAAAATCAAACTTCACTCCTTATTTTTCTGGGGATAGATTTTCTCCCTCTTTTTGGTTTAGCCACAATGTGTGTCACCGGGCAAGATTGAGACATTTTGTATAGGCCCTAGGGGCTAGCAACTCACTTTTGTTTTTTGTATATCTACTTCTTGTAAGTAGCTTCTTGTACTCTTGCATCTTCTTGATGCCTTTTAATACAACAACAATTTATTTCATCAAAAAAGAACATCATACTGTAAAAAGATGGGTATAAGATGCTTCAACTTGCAGCACGCTGAATTTCTTGATGTTTCCTTTAGCAGGATTCTTAAGTTACTTCAAAAACTTATCTAAATGAATCCTGTTGCCCCATATTCCTTTACTTAAAACACCTCATGAACTTAGTTTTCGTTATATCAGAATAAGTACAACCATGTTATCCTGTGCAACTACATGGCCCTACATCAACCCCAAAGTACAAATAATAGAGGATAAAGTTCTGTAGGTGCACTGCTTAGGGACAACAGCCAATTTGCTATGTCATAACTGAATGTTGCATGCAGCAGACGCTGGTGCACTGTGGGGTCAGTCTACATCTTTCCAGAATCAATCCCCTTTCACTTCCAAATCCCATCATCTTTTCTTTATAGAAAGTCCAAAATCCCATCATTAGATATCAACTCACATAAAACCATTTAAAACGAAGTTTAATTCCAAAAAGAAATTTTGGGTATTAAATGGTCAATCTCACTCAGACCAAACAACAGCTCTAATGGCCAGTCAAATGGCTAACAAATGTTAATGAGATTAGGGCCTCAATATCAATGGAGTCTTTGCTAACATGACGTTTGCTTCATCATGGTCAGGGGTGGGGCTCAGGGATTGAGCAAGCAAAGCTCAGTTGTTACACGGACAAGCTGTCATTTTTGGGGGATATGATAAGTTCCTTTTTTTGTTTTTTGTGTGTGTGTGTGTGTGTGTGTTTTTGGGGGTGGGGGTGGGGGTGGGGGTGGGGGAGAGAGGATAAGAAGAACATAAACAGAAACTTTTTGAACTAACATCAACCCTTCTTTAGTATTTTCTCCCAGACACAGTTGCTTCTAAAGTAAAATTCAAGGCATACTGTACAACATCAGATTCAATAAAACATCTGCTGCTAATTTACAGAAGCACTAGATCCTGTTCAAAAACAATTTACAGAGGCATTAGGTGTTTATTTACATCTCCTTAGGATTTTTTCAACAACAAATTATATCCATTAAAGTATCCATCGAACAGACATATAACACATAATAAAGTCTGCATTACAAGTCTAATCAACCCCTAGCTGATGAACTTGAAGCACATTGATAATTTTTCCCAATGTAACTGATATCTTGCACAAGCAAAAGATCAGCCTAGCTGCATATACAAATAAATAGTAGGATGTCCAACTTCCACTTACAAGTATCACCATCAGTTAAGATGCATATTAACACCAATTTTCCTTCTTTCCTTTTAATCCACTTTCCCAAGTCAACAGGAAAACACCAGCTGGCTAATTTTCATCACGAATTTTACATGTTGATATTTCTTTACCATCTAGTTCAAATCTAATATTTGGCAAGTAGTAACGGAATAATTAGTTTTTTCTAATAATTACCTTATTTGGCAATCGTAAAATATTCCTTTTTTAGATTTTTCTTAGTCTACTATTCATTGGAAAACTATAGTAGAGTAGATCACTGCACAGACTTTGCAGTATTAGCTCTTTTTCTTCTTTTCTCCTCACGTTTTATTTGCTAATTCTAATATGCACCCCATTTATTAGCTTGCTATTATAAGGATGAGCAACATACAAAACTCTTTCCCCCTAAGCTACTTTTTTTATGTTTTTTTGCCTATTTAAATTTCTAAATCTTGCCAAACTGTGGTTTCTTAATGAACCTGCTCCATGTAACCAGAGAATACCTCAAACACACTCTATCCTATAGTGCATTTTACTGTGAGGAACAGACATTGCCCATCAAGCAAATTGTTCAAGCTAGTTACCTGTATAAGTAAATATAAGTACTCTAGTAAACATAAAGAATCCTAACATGAACCGTACCCAATCCATATTTCGTTGATGTAACCTAACTCAAGTATAATGATAATCAGCTCTTAGGAGTTGACTGCAAGGTAGCTATGATCAAATTCTGTGACTCCACTCACAAGCTATCAAGATGATGGAACATAGACAGAAAATAGAGGAGGTACAGAAAATAGAGGAGGTACCTGTTGCACCAGCTAATATATTTCATCATCAGGGATTTCTGGGTTTAAAAATTTCTTAGGATCTTTGCTGATTTCCTGATAATTCAATGTAGACTTAACCCTTTCAGGAACTGGTTCAAGTGGAATGATGCTATCTCTATCAATAACACCATCAATTAGCCCATATTCTACAGCTTCAATAGGAGACATGTAACGATCTCTATCAATATCTTTCTGAACTTGTTCATATGATCGTCCAGTGCAATTGGAAATGATTTTGGTGACATTGTCCTTATTATGCATTATTTCTCGGGCTTGAATTTCCACATCTATTGCTTGACCGCTTGCACCTCCAAGTGGTTGATGTATCATAATTCGAGCATTAGGCATTGCATAGCGCTTTCCTTTGGTACCACCACCAAGGATTATTGAAGCTGTAGAAGCTGCAATGCCAAGTGCAACTGTGGATACATCGGCCCTCACCAACTTCACAACGTCAAAGATAGCCATTGTTGCGCTGGTAAACAAACATAGGCACATCAGAAGAGAGAAAAGGTGAAAATATTCTATGGAAGATTCAACATCTTTTACAAACAAAACACCATGAACGCGTGGAAACAAGCTAAGCTAAACATGTCAGCGGGAAAAAGTGAAATTTGCAAATCAAAAAACTAAATTTTGATACATGGGCTTAAAGCATTTATCACACTGTCAAAAACAGCTTTCAGCATTGATGATTCAGAAAGTCGGACCTGAATCTGAAATACAGCGAGTGGAGAACTAATTGTTTGTATGCAGTAACAAATAAACTCTTGGTTATCAAATAAAATGAACGGTCAAACTCACAAGAGGACGAAAATAAATTTCACATAATGGGGGAGCACAGAGGCTATTATACTCATGGTTTGAGGATAAGGGCAACAAGAACAAAAAAGGAGGCCCCACATCATTGCGTTTTTTTGGGATGACGGAGAAATCGGGCCAACCCTTGGGACAACCCCAGTCTTTGAAACTCCGGAATTATGGGCCCATCCCTCCATCCTTCTCCACTTAAATACCAAGCTTAGTTCGCGAGGTGCAAGGCTTGACATGTGACCTAAGTCACACGTCCCCAACCTTTGCCACTTGAACCAATCCCCGAGGGCCACTACGTCATTGGTTTTTGACAAAATCAAAGTAAAAAAACAGGGAAAGAGTGTACAATGCCCATTAGATATAACAGTCTCCTCTCTAAAAACTGAGGAAATGTATGCAAATGAGAAGGAGTAATAATGCACACTCAGCTAAATAGTCCTAATGAAAATTTCTCTAGACACCAAAGAGTAGATCATATAGACACTATAATTAGATTCTCTATTAATCCCCTGCTTGTTAAAATAAGAAGGCTATTACTTTTCTCCCTTAATCAAGGGTAGGCTCTCTAGAGAAACATATAGACATCACACCGACACCCCTCTTAGTGTTCTTTCAATGAACTCAAGCATCTTGTGAATTATAACACATGGTATCTAGTCATCCAACTCGGTGAATAAATAGTTTTGTTGGCTCCAAAATAATATCAAGTAGTTGAGATTAAGGCTTAGTCGTGTTGGTACACTTATGTTACGTCTGAGTGTTGCTAGGGCCTAATTTTAGTTTGTATAGAGATTTGTAGGTGAAGGATAACAGTGAGATTCAAGAACATCTAGTTTTAGAGAATATCTGATTTAACTTGAAAGACGAATTAATTGAGTTGAAATGAAATGGGCCTAAATAGAGTGAAATGGATACAAAGGATTTATATAGCCGATCTTAACTAGTTAGATATTGAGGCATAATAATTGCCGCCATTCAAATTCTGGGACCATTTCTTTTTTTCTCTTCCTAATGTTACTCATACACTTGAAGTTGGAAAACACATACAACAAACAGGTTCAATCTTGTAAACCTATACCAAATTGATTCTAATATTATAACGGCTGGAAACACCTCTATCTTGAGGTTAAAAAGAAGTGCATTATCAAATCAAACTGAGATTTATGCAATAAACTAGCTCCACTAATTTAAGTGTGATCCCAGCATATCTCTTTCATCCTTAGCAACACCCATTATCATCCCATATAATTCGCCACATTTTAAAGTCTCCAGACTAAGTTAAACCAGTTAGCATGACGTTTTGCTTCTCTTCAATTCTTTATCTAATCTTCACCTCTTAATCTAATCCCAGCTCCAGATGCAATGGCTTTAAGATGTATAGAATTAACATGAAGCAGAAACAGTAAATGATTTCTTATCATTTCCCACAAGCTAGAAGAGCGTAGTGAAAGTATACATCAAGCTCATTCCTGCGTCATATCCCCCTCGTTTTTCCCGAAACACCAGATGCTGAAAAAAGTTAACTATTCCGAAAATGTTGATTCACTGGTACCACCAGCCAAGTTATGCAGATGATGCTGTAAAAAGAAAGCTCAACCACGAACTGTTGTTACGACTGCCTAAGATTCAACAAAGACAGTGTATTTTTCTCGGATCATTGTCTTCGAATCAACAGCTTTAGGTCCATAAGTGCATTCCTTTGAGTGTATATCACCTCTTTTGCACTTCAAATTTCACAATTTAAGAAATGACATTGATTACTAGTACAAATCTACACCTCAGTCCCGAACTAGTTGCGCTCGACTATACCAATCATCTATTGAACTCCTTTCATGCCAATACGTGTCGAACCCCTCAAGGGTTGGCCTGGTGGCAATTGACTTGAGCCTTAGGGTATGCTCCCTTTCAAGGTCTCAAGTTCAAAACCCACTGAGTGCAAACAAATTTTGAGGGCCATCGCACGGGTAAAACCGGAATTAACCGTGGTGCACTTGCAGGAAACTCCTTGTCGAGGGCCTGTGCACCCGGGATTAGTCGGGGCTCATAGAGACTTGGACCCTCGGTGCAAATCAAAATACAAAAGGAACAAAGGTGTCACAACCCAACTAAAGCTAAGATCTTTACTTTCTATGTTCTAACATTAAAAATCCTATCTTTAGCTAATCAATTTTCCTGATTCATTGGTAACAGATAATGTTCAAAAAACAAATTTAAATAAAGAAACATTAGCTATGATAATAATTAAAATAATAAAAAGAAGAATATATCGCCTTGTAGGGACAAAGGTGTCACAATCCAACAAAAGGTAGGATTCAAACTTTAAAACATAAGTTCTAACATTAAAAATCTAATCTTTAGCTACCAATTTTTCTTTCCTTCGTTGGTGAAGAATAATGCTCAAGAAAGAAACAATAGCTATGTTAATAATTAAAACAGTAGTTAAAAATAACATAGTATGGGGCAAATAGTGATAAGTAAAGAGATACCTGAGGGAGCCACCAGGAGAATTAATAAAGAGTCTAATATCTTTAGAGGAATCCATAGCATCCAACAATAAAAGCTGGCTAATAATAGCATCAGCAATGAAATCATCAATTTGACTACCCAAGAAAACAATCCTCTCCCTAAACAAAAGCCCCATTGCGTCGGCTTCAGCGCCGCGCATGGCCGTATCCGGCGTTTGTGGCGCCGACGCAAGTGACAACGACAACTTATCATCCTCACCGGTTTCGAAATTGGGGTTTAGTATTAGGGAATCTGAGAGGGGAGTTTTTGAAGCGGGTTGTTGGTGAGAATAAGTAGGTGAGGATTTGAGAGATGATAAGGGGTATTTCCGAGATGGGTAAGGGCAAAAAGTGGGCGGGAACTTAGGAATAGAGCTTCCATGTCGGAGATTGAGGGAGGAACAGTGAGGAGATAGGGAAGTAGAGAGAGTGAGAGAGTCCATGGCTATGGCTATGGCTAAAGGAGGAAGAGAGGAGAATTGTTTGGGGTAAGGGGATGAGGAAAGGGGAGTTGCTTTTCACTGAGTCGAGCACAGAAAAAAAAAACTCTTTATTGTTTTGGATCGGATAAGGGCTATACGGGCATCCTCAAATAATAGACCAAAGTCTAACAACAACAACTACTAGTACCTAGTATAGTACTACAAAATAATGTCCGGGTAATATATAAATAAGCTTTACCCAACTTCAATTAGTCAAATAAGTTATAATTTGGTTTTTTTTAGAGCCCGTTTGACGAGGATGTTAAAAATGCTTATTTTGAAGAAAAAAAAATTGTTTAAATTATTTTTTGAAAAAGTACTTTTATAAATATTAATTTGTATTTAGCTAATTCATTTGAATAGTACTTTCTGCAAGCTTTTTATATTCGGTCAATCTTCCCGAAAAATACTTTTAAGTATCAAAGTACGAAAAGGACATTAAAGGTTCAGTTTGAAATTAGTATTAGTTAAAAAATAAATTTAAATACTTATTATAGAAGAATTAATTAAAATATAAAACATAGAGTAAATATAAATTAAAAAATCTAAACAATACAAAATATAGTTATTCCAAAGCAATAACATTGAGTATCTAGTATTACTTATTGTTTATATTATAATTTAAATATATTAAAATATATTGTTCTATACTAAATAAATTTAGGAGAAACGGAGTTGAAATAAAAAGAGAAAAAAGGTATGCTAGAAATAAATAAAATTTGAAAAGGAAAAGAAAAGTATTAAAGTAATGAAGAATATTTAGAAAATATAAATTTATTATAAGGTTATTTTTGTCTTGAATAAATTAATTTTCTGTTTCTGTTTATGGTTTCTCCCCTAAAGCAAAAAAAATTATTTTTGCTGCTGCTCAAAATTACTTTTTCATCTTAGCCAAATACCTCAAGTTTGACACACAAAAAAATACTTTGGCCTCCCAGAAGCTTGGCCAAACATGCTCTTTGTCACGATCCAATTTCTCCTATAAATCGTGATGGCGCACAACGTAACCGCTAGGTAAGCCAACAGTGAACTAGCCATGTGATTATTTTTTTTAACAATTTAGAAATAGTTGATTTTCAGTTATTGAATATATATGAAGTGAAAATTTTAAGAAAATGAGAAATAAACAATTTTTAAGAGCAACTGAGGTGAAGTAAATAATCAAAATCATCAAGTATCTACTAGCATAATTTTTTAAGACCTGGTGTCACAAGTGTACGAGCTACTAGTAGAATATATAAAAATACTAAACTACTATCTGAAATAAAGTAGACATATTCGGGTTCTGCAGAATGGGCTCAGAAGGCACCTCATCGCAAAGTTTTGGAGTATCAGGAGTGCGAACCGAGATGATAACAACATTCATCTGACTCGGATACTGCACGATTAGTACAGAAGTATAGCACGAGTGTATAAACAACATGTAGCCAGTAAGTATTTTTCTAACCTTGAAGAAGTAGTGATGAGGGGTCAACTTTGACACTTACTATGGGCTAACCAAATACAAAAATTCTAAATAAACATGAGCTATGTAAATGATAATGAAAACATAATAACAAGAAATAAATAAATAAATATTTCACTGATTGTAAACCCCAAATCAATTATCATCATTTAACAAGTGTAATCTCTCGAGTCAATAAAACGATGTCAAGTATAATTGGGTTCCACGTATTATTACGCACGAATTATGTCAAGGTCGTATGATCCGTTCAAAATACATATACATATACTATGTGCATTGCCGAGGGTCAAACGACACGAACCATAGATGCATCTATTAACATGCATATGCGAACGGCCTGCTCCCATGAGAGTAGTAGAATTTACCTCGCTCACAGAAATGCTTGCGATGAGAGTGAACATAGATTTCTCAAAGTTATCATAAAATTCTTTAATTCTTTCCAAAAATATGATGTCTAAACTAGAAACTTTAAATCTTAAAATCCTCAATATTTAGCCTTATTTAAGATAATCAGCATGCATCATCCAGTAAATGTGCCAACAAAATATGATGTAAATCTAAGACTAGCTGGACATCACATGGAATATAGCTACGGACAGACTCTTTTCACCCAGTGCATAAGTAGTTCCCCGTACAAGTAATTTACGACAAAACACACCTAAGGGGATGAGTTCCCCTTTACAAGGTTAGACAAGAGACTTACCTCGTTTTCAAGTTCATTTCCGATCCACGAATATGCTTTAAATCCTCAACTCGGTGCCAAACGACTCAAAACTAGTCAAATATTATATAAATTAATTGATTCAAATGTTCAAAAGTTCATAATTTAACTACGGAGAATGGTTAAATATATCCTTGTACTATGAGAAAAGGCTTAAACATACCCCTTGTTATACTTTTGGTCCAAATGTACCCGTTGAAAAGTTTAAATATACCCATCTTCCACTTAGTTTATTCAAGGTTGACATCCAATCCTACTGACACTGACATTTGACGAGGTGGATGCCACGTGGTATACCACCTCAACGCCCCTTACTCATTTTACCCCTCTCTTCTAATTTTTTTTTCCATCACTAAACTTTTCTCCCCCTCGAAGAAAATTTTAGCGGTGGAAAATAAATATAAGGGAAGGGTAAAATTGGTTAAGGGGTGCTGAGGTGGCATGCCAGGTGATATCCACCTCATCAAATGTCAGTGTCACTAGGATTGGATGTCAACCTTGAACAAACTTGGTAGAAGATTGGTATATTTGAAACAATCGTATTACGGCAGGGATATATTTGGACAGAAAGTATAACTAGGGATATGTTTAAACCTTTTTTCATAGTACATGGATATATTTTACCCTTTTTCGATTTAATTATTAGAGTAATTACCCAACCCAAATTGGAAGACTCCAAAAATTTACCATCGGTTCCACGTACCCGAATTCCAGAAATGTTTGAAGAAAGTTATTACCTATAACCTTACGAACCAAATAAATAATTTTCACTCAATTCCGTAACCATTTTCATGGTTAATGTCACGACCCGGATTTTCCCCCAATATCGGGATCGTGATGGCGCCTACTCGTGGTAGCTAGGCAAGCCACCGTATTCGTACTATCCTGTTTTTAACACAATTTTAATTAAATAAATGCGGAATACTTTATCGAAATGGAAATAATAAATCACACGGTAAAAATCATACTGAAATCCTCTACCCAAAGAACAATCAAATAAGTTCACAAGGAAAACAAGGTATAATAGAAAACACAAGTAATATCAAGTCAAGGAATGGCAAATAGTTGCACGGCATCACCCAAATAAAATATAATGGAAAAACAAGTAATATCAAGTCAAGGAATAGCAAGCAATTGCACGGCATCACCCTTCGTGCTTTTACTCTCATCCTCACCAAATAAACAAATAAAGTACACGGCATCACCCTTCGTGCTTTTACTCTCATCCTCACATCCATAGTACGGCATGATCCTTCGTACATGGTTCAATAACAAGGCACGGCATGATCCTTCGTGCATAATCAATAAATAAACATGGCACGGCATTAACCTTCGTGCATAAATAAATAAACATGGCACGGCATCACCCTTCGTGCATTATCACTCTTCCTCACCCAAATAACAATCACGGTTAAGGGCAGAGAAAGAAACAACAATTCATAAATCGTCCCATCAAGGGCAATCAATAATTATCTTCACAACAAGTCCCAACAAGGGAGAACAATAACGATTCACCTGTAATATATCTCAAAATATCATTTTCCAACGACTCACGGTCATACTAGACGCCGGTGTATGGATGCTCGTCACCACAGCCCATACACCGCACTCGATCACATAACACATAACACATAATCCTATTCCCTCAAGCTAGGATAGAACAAACACTTACCTCGAATGCTTATGAACAATCCAATCCGTGGAAATGTCTTTTCTTTCAATTTGGCTCCAATCCAACCGTATCTATACACAATTGATTTAATATCATCAATTCTACTCCACAAACTAATTCTTAATACCAAATACAACTTTTACAACATTCTGCCATGAATAGTGAATTTCAACCCCGGGCCCACATGGTCGGAATTCGGGGTTAGGACCAAAATCCGGTTACCCATCCCCCCACAAGTTCATGTATATAATTTGTTTCAAAATCGGACCTCAATTCGAGGTCCAATTCCCCAATTTATGAAAAACCCTATTTTCTAACAAAAACAAGAATTTTACCATGAAAATCTTTGATTTCTTATGAAAAACATGTTTAATGATGTTAGGAATTGAAAGAATTAAGTAAAAAGTGACTTACAATCGTTTTGATGAAGAAGAAATCCTTGAAGAATCGAAAATGGGTGTTTTGGTTTTGTAAAATGTGAAGAAATGACTGAAATTCGTGTTTTTCAGGTCTCTGTGTTCGCATTTGCGAACATGGGTTCGCAATTGCGAACCCCGACCAATTTCCGGAGTTTGAAAAATAAGCTAAGGGTGGGAAGTTCGCATTTGCGAACATTTGTTCGCATTTGCGAACAGTTCCCATTTGCGAACTATTGTTCGCATTTGCGAACACATGCTGTATAGGCAGTGTTCGCATTTGCGAACAATGGTTCGCATTTGCGAACCAAGGCAGTGTTGGGGAAAGTTCGCATTTGCGAACTTTTGTTCGCATTTGCGAACATAGGCTGGCACTGGGGACCTTCGCAAATGCGAACAATTGTTCGCATTTGCGAACAAGGTTGGGCCAAAGGGGGCTTCGCATTTGCGATGAATGTTCGCATTTGCGAGCCTGTCCCCCTTCGCATTTGCGAGAAAACTTCGCAATTGCGAAGCCAACAGCTGGGTGAAAAACCAGCAGTTCAAAAATTCAGAGTTTCATCCAACGGCCTATCAAATCTTTACCCGAGCCCCCCCGGCTCCAAACCAAACATGTACACAACCTCAAAAACACATTATGGACTTGTTCGTGCGATCATATCGCCAATATCACTTCGTTTTCATCAAATCAAGCCTCAAATGCATGATTTTCATACCTTTAGTTTTTCAAAACTTTCAAACTTGGGACTCAAGGTCCAAAACATCTCAAACGACATCCAAATGTCACCAAACTTTACAGGAAATCACATATATAATATTTAAGACTTGTACCGGGCGTCGGAACCAAAATACGAGCCCGATACCAAGGTCAATTAATTTATTCCCCTTTAATAATTGCATCAAAAACAATTTCACATAAAAATTCATAACTTGGGCTCTAGGCCTCAGAATTCGACTCCGGACGCATGTCCAAGTCCCATATTTTCTTACGGACCTCTCGGGACCATCAAATCTCGAGTCCGGATCCGTTTACCAAAAATGTTGACCGAAGTCAACCATATCAATATTAATATCATTTTTATTCAAATTTCTCATAGAATTCATATTTTCTATCACAAAAATCTTTCCGGCTACAAGCTCGGATCGTGCACGTAAATCGAGGCAACATAGAATGAGGTTTTCAAGGCCTCAGAAGCTCGAAATGATTAATTAAATAAGTGATGACCCTTTGGGTCGTCACAATCTCCACCTCTAGAACAACCATTCGTCCTCGAACGGACGAGAGAAGGAAGTACCTGAGTTGGGGAACAAATGAGGGTAGCGGCTCCGCATATCGGACTCGGACTCCCGGGTCGATGCCTCAGGAGGCTGACCTCTCCACTGAACACGCACAAAAGTATAACTCTTCGACCTTAACTGTCGAACCTGCCGGTTTAGAATGGCCACCGGCTCCTCCTCATAGGATAGATCATTGTCCAATTGGACAGTACTGAAGTCTAACACATGTGTGGGATCGCCGTGGTATCTCCGAAGCATAGATACATGAAAAACTGGATGCACGGCTGATAAGCTAGGCGGCAAAGCTAATCCGTAAGCCACCCCTCCCACTCTGTCTAGAATCTCAAATGGACCAATATACCTAGGGCTGAGCTTGCCCTTCTTTCCGAACCTCATCACGCCCTTCATAGGCGACACCCGAAGCAATACTCGTTCACCAACCATGAAATCTACATCTCGCACCTTGCGATCCGCATAAGTCTTTTGCTTAGACTGAGCTGAACGCAATCTCTCCTGAATAGTCTTGACCTTATCTAAGGCCTCCTGAACTAAGTCTGTACCCAACAACCGAGCCTCTCCCGGTTCAAACCATCCGACTGGTGATCGACATCGCCTACCATACAACGCCTCATACGGAGCCATCTGGATGCTAGATTGGTAGCTGTTATTGTAGGCGAACTCTGCTAATGGTAGAAACTGATCCCACGAGCCTCCGAAATCAATGACACAGGCTCGAAGCATGTCCTCAAGAATCTGAATAGTCCTCTCGGACTGGCCATCCGTCTGAGGATGAAATGCTGTACTCAACTGAACCTGAGTGCCTAACTCCCGCTGGACCGCTCTCCAGAACCGCGAGGTAAACTGCGTTCCCCGATCAGAGATAATAGATACCGGCACCCCATGGAGACGAACAATCTCCCTAATGTAAACCTCCGCTAACCTCTCCGACGAGTAGGAGACAGATACTGGAATAAAGTGTGCTGATTTGGTCAGCCTATCAACAATGACCCAAATAGCATCAAATTTCCTCCGAGTCAAAGGAAGTCCAATAACGAAGTCCATAGTGATCCGCTCCCATTTCCACTCGGGAATTTCAATCCTCTGGAATACACCACCAGGTCTCTGGTGCTCATATTTCACCTGCTGACAATTTAGACACCGAGCGACATACGCAACGATATCTTTATTCATTCTGCGCCACCAAAAATGTTGCCGTAAGTCCTGGTACATCTTCGCGGCGCCTGGGTGAATAGAATACCGCGAACTGTGGGCCTCTGCTAAGATCAACTCTCGAATTCCTTCGACATTGGGCACACAAACTCGACCCTGCAATTTCAATACCCCATCCTCATCTAGATTTACCTGTGTGGCACCTCCCCGCTGTACCGTATCTCTCAACTCACGCAAATGAGGATCATCAAATTGCCTCTCACGGATACGCTCTAATAATGAAGAACGAGCGACCGTGCAGGCTAACACTCTGCTAGGCTCAGAAATGTCTAATCTCACGAACCGGTTGGCTAAGGCCTGGACATCTAGAGCTAATGGTCTCTGATTGACCGGAATATATGCAAGACTACCCATGCTGGCATACTTTCTACTCAATGCATCGGCCACCACATTGGCCTTACCCGGGTGATATAATATAGTAACATCATAGTCTTTTAGCAACTCTAACCATCTCCGCTGTCGTAGATTCAACTCCTTCTGTTTGAACAAGTACTGTAGGCTTTTTTGATCAATGTACACCTCACATGTCACACCATATAGATAATGCCTCCGGATCTTTAAGGCATGAACCACCGCTGCCAACTCAAGATCATGAACTAGATAATTATTCTCATGTATTTTCAACTGCCTCGAAGCATACGCAATAACCTTACCATCGTGCATCAATACCACTCCAAGCCCTGTACGGGACGCGTCACAGTAAACTGTATAAGGCCTTGCACCCGTAGGTAGTATCAGCACTGGTGTTGTAGTCAAAGCTGTCTTGAGTTTCTGAAATCTCGCCTCACACTCATCTTACCACTGGAAGTGGGCACTCTTCTGGGTTTACCTGGTCATCGGGGCTGCAATAGAAGAAAACCCCTCTACAAATCGACGGTAGTAACCTGCTAACCCCAAGAAACTCCGGATCTCAGCCACTGAAGCTGGTCGAGGCCAATTTTGGACTGCCTCAATCTTCTTTGGGTCGACCTGAATACCTTCCACTGATACAATGTGACCCAGAAATGCTACCGAACTCAACCAGAACTCACATTTAGAAAATTTGGCATATAGTTGGTTATCTTTCAGAGTCCGAAGAACCACTCTGAGGTGCTGCTCGTGCTCTTCCTGGCTGCGGGAGTACACCAAGATGTCATCTATGAAGACTATCACGAACAGATCTAAGTAAGGCCTGAATACCCGATTCATCAACTCCATGAATGCTGCTGGGGCATTGGTCAACCCGAAAGACATGACCAAGAACTCATAATGCCCATATCTAGAGCGAAAGGTTGTCTTAGGAATGTCAGCCGCCCTGATCTTCAGCTGATGGTAGCCTGATCTCAAGTCTATCTTAGAGAATACCCTCGCTCCCTGGAGCTGGTCAAACAAATCATCAATCCTCGGCAGTGGATATTTATTTTTGATAGTCCCTTTGTTTAACTGCCGGTAATCAATACACATCCGCATCGAGCCATCCTTCTTCTTTACAAATAATACGGGTGCTCCCCAGGGGGAAACACTGGGCCTGATAAAACCCTTCTCAAGAAGGTCCTGCAACTGATCTTTCAACTCCTTTAACTCCGGTGGGGCCATACGATAGGGTGGAATAGAGATGGGCTGAGTGCCCGGTGCCAGATCAATACAGAAATCAATATCCCTATCGGGTGGCATGCCCGGCAGGTCCGAAGGAAAAACCTCAGGAAACTCCCGTGCAATAGGGACTGAATCAATGGAAGGAACTTCTGCGCTGGAATCACGAACATAAGCCAGATAAGCTAGACACCCCTTCTCGACCATACGTCGAGCCTTAACATAAGAAATAACAGTGCGAACGGAGTGGCTTGAGGTACCCTTCCACTCTAATCGGGGTGATTCGGCAAGGCTAAGGTGACAGTCTTAGCATGACAATCAAGAATAGCATGGTATGGGGACAACCAGTCCATCCCCAATATGACATCAAAATCTACCATATCCAAAAGCAACAGATCCACACGGGTCTCAAGACCCCCAAATATAACTACGCACGAACGATGCACCCATTCGACTACAATGGAGTCACCCACTGGTGTAGCCACATAAACTGGGATATCCAGAGCATAGCTGGGCACGGCCAAATACGGTGCGAAGTAGGAAGACACATAGGAATATGTAGATCCGGGGTCAAATAATACTGAAGCACCTCCGCCACACACAAGAATAGTACCCGTAATCACGAGCATCCGATGCCTCCGCCTCTGGCTCTGGCCGGTAAAGCATAGAAACGGGGATCCGCACCTCCCCCTGAGTCGCGTCTCTAGGACGACCATCAACCGGCCGACCTCTACCTCTGGCGCTGGATGGTCTCTACCTCTACGGTCTCGACCTCCACCTCTAAAATCTCTACCCCCGCCTCCGGCTGGCTGGGCAAGCTGAGGGTCAGCTGGGGCCTGGATCATAGGACGAGGACCTCGCTGCTGAGAGTTGCCCGTTGCTATAGGGCAATTCCTGATAAAATGACTTGGGTCACCACAACTGTAGCAGCTCTTGGACTGATAGGGCTGCTGGCCCTGACGACCCGAATGGCCTCCACGAACACTCTGAAGAGGCCGAGCATTAATAGGATACTGGTCTGAATAATGCCCCCGAGAACCACGATCACTTGATCCACCCTGTGAAGCCTGAAGGGCGGAATGAAAAGGCCTGGAGGACTGGCCTCTATCAAAGGATTCTCTGCTACCAGAGGAAGAAGCACCAAACCTACCCGAATGACGAGGCCTCTTATCCGAAGAATAACCGCCTCCTCTAGCGAGAGCCATCTCAACTCTGCGTGCTGCATTGGCTGCCTTCTGAAATGATATGTCACTCCCCACGCCCATAGCCATCTGGAGTCTAATCGGCTGATTAAGCCCATCTATAAATCTGCGAACCCTCTCCCGCTCCGTGGGAAGTATCACCACCGCATGACGAGCCAAGTCAATAAATCTCGTCTCATACTGTGTAACTGTCATAGTGCCCTGATGGAGGCGCTCAAACTGCCTCCGAAGTAAATCCCGCTGAGTAGCAGGGAGAAACTTCTCCATAAATAGTTCCGCAAACTGGTCCCATGATAGAGCTGGGGACCCTGCTGGTCGAGTCAGGCAATAATCTCTCCACCAAGTCTTGGCGGATCCTGCAAGTCTGAAGGTACAGAAATCAACTCCGTTTGTCTCCACGATCCCCATAGTCTTGAGAATCTCATGACAACTGAATAAAAAGTCCTGAGGATCCTCTGATGCGGCTCCACTGAATGTAGTGGTAAATAGCTTGGAGAACCGATCAAGCCTCCATAACGAATCGAAAGTCATGGCCGCTCCATCGCCGGCATAAGCTGTGGTACCTGACTGAGTGGCCACAGCTGGCTGAATTACTGGTGCCTGAGGCCGAGGAGCTACCGGCTCCGCAGTATGAGCAATAGGAGTCTGGGCCCCTCCTCCAGCCTGAGAAGTGGCTGGGGCAACTGATAATAGACCCGCTCTGGCAATGCTATCCATAAATCCCGCTATTCTGACCAAAGCATCCCGGAGATCCGGGGTAATCAAAGCCTCTCCCGGGACCTGAGCTGGGCCCACTGGAGCTGCTGGAACCGGAACCTCCTCTTCAATCTCAATATGAGGCTCCACCTCTGGGGTAGCTGCCTGAGGCTGAGCTCTACCCCTACCACGGCCTCTAATACGACCTTGGCCCCTACCCCTCACGGGAGCTGTCTGGGGCTCAGGCTGCTGGTCAGCGGACGAAGAAGTGCGTGTCCTTACCATCTGCGAAAGGACATAATAGAAATTCAATCAGTAATTGAGGAACAAGTCGCACGACAAGAAAGAACAAATGAGAGACTTTTTCCTAACTCAATAGACTCTGGAGGACAAGTACGGACGTCTCCGTACCTACCTCTCAAACTCTACTAAGCTTGTTCGTGAGTGGTGAGACCTATGTAACCTAGAGCTCTGATACCAACTGTCACGACCCGGATTTTTCCCCCAATATCGGGATCGTGATGGCGCCTACTCATGGTAGCTAGACAAGCCACTGTATTCGTACTATCCTATTTTTAACACAATTTTAATTAAATAAATGCGGAATACTTTATCGAAATGGAAATAATAAATCACAAGGTAAAAATCATACTGAAATCCTCTACCCAAAGAACAATCAAATAAGTTCACAAGGAAAACAAGGTATAATAGAAAACACAAGTAATATCAAGTCAAGGAATGGCAAATAGTTGCACGGCATCACCCAAATAAAATATAATGGAAAAACAAGTAATAGCAAGTCAAGGAATAGCAAGCAATTGCACGGCATCACCCTTCGTGCTTTTACTCTCATCCTCACCAAATAAACAAATAAAGTACACGGCATCACCCTTCGTGCTTTTACTCTCATCCTCACATCCATAGTACGGCATGATCCTTCGTACATGGTTCAATAACAAGGCACGGCATGATCCTTCGTGCATAATCAATAAATAAACATGGCACGACATTAACCTTCGTGCATAAATAAATAAACATGGCACGGCATCACCCTTCGTGCATTATCACTCTTCCTCACCCAAATAACAATCACAGTTAAGGGCAGAGAAAGAAACAACAATTCATAAATCGTCCCATCAAGGGCAATCAATAATTATCTTCACAACAAGTCCCAACAAGGGAGAACAATAACGAGTCACCTGTAATATATCTCAAAATATCATTTTCCAACGACTCACGGTCATACTAGACGCCGGTGTATGGATGCTCGTCACCACAGCCCATACACCGCACTCGATCACATAACACATAACACATAATCCTATTCCCTCAAGCTAGGATAGAACAAACACTTACCTCGAATGCTTATGAACAATCCAATCCGTGGAAATGTCTTTTCTTTCAATTTGGCTCCAATCCAACCGTATCTATACACAATTGATTTAATATCATCAATTCTACTCCACAAACTAATTCATAATACCAAATACAACTTTTACAACATTCTGCCATGAATAGTGAATTTCAACCCCGGGCCCACTTGGTCGGAATTCGGGGTTAGGACCAAAATCCGGTTACCCATCCCCCCACGAGTTCATGTATATAATTTGTTTCAAAATCGGACCTCAATTCGAGGTCCAATTCCCAATTTATGAAAAACCCTATTTTCTAACAAAAACAAGATTTTTACCATGAAAATCTTTGATTTCTTATGAAAAACATGTTTAATGATGTTAGGAATTGAAAGAATTAAGTAAAAAGTGACTTACAATCGTTTTGATGAAGAAGAAATCCTTTAAGAATCGCAAATGGGTGTTTTTTTGGTTTTGTAAAATGTGAAGAAATGACTGAAATTCGTGTTTTTCAGGTCTCGTGTTCGCATTTGCGAACATGGGTTCGCAATTGCGAACCCCGACCAATTTCTGGAGTTTGAAAAATAAGCTAAGGGTGGGAAGTTCGCATTTGCGAACATTTGTTCGCATTTGCGAACAGTTCGCATTTGCGAACTATTGTTCGCATTTGCGAACACATGCTGTATAGGCAGTGTTCGCATTTGCGAACAATGGTTCGCATTTGCGAACCAAGGCAGTGTTGGGGAAAGTTCGCATTTGCGAACTTTTGTTCGCATTTGCGAACATAGGCTGGCACTGGGGACCTTCGCAAATGCGAACAATTGTTCGCATTTGCGAATAAGGCTGGGCCAAAGGGGGCTTCGCATTTGCGATGAAGGTTCGCATTTGCGAGCTTGTCCCCCTTCGCAATTGCGAGAAAGCTTCGCAATTGCGAAGCCAACAGCTGGGTGAAAAACCAGCAGTTCAAAAATTCAGAGTTTCATCCAACGGCCTATCAAATCTTTACCCGAGCCCCCGGGCTCCAAACCAAACATGTACACAACCTCAAAAACACATTATGGACTTGTTCGTGCGATCATATCGCCAATATCACTTCGCTTTCATCAAATCAAGCCTCAAATGCATGATTTTCATACCTTTAGTTTTTCAAAACTTTCAAACTTGGGACTCAAGGTCCAAAACATCTCAAACGACATCCAAATGTCACCAAACTTTACAGTAAATCACATATATAATATTTAAGACTTGTACCGGGCGTCGGAACCAAAATACGAGCCCGATACCAAGGTCAATTAATTTATTTCCTTTAATAATTGCATCAAAAACAATTTCACATAAAAATTCATAACTTGGGCTCTAGGCCTCAGAATTCGACTCCGGACGCATGTCCAAGTCCCATATTTTCCTACGGACCTCTCGGGACCATCAAATCTCGGGTCCGGATCCGTTTACCTAAAATGTTGACCGAAGTCAACCATATCAATATTAATATCATTTTTATCCAAATTTCTCATAGAATTCATATTTTCTATCACAAAAAGCTTTCCGGCTACAAGCTCGGATCGTGCACGTAAATCGAGGCAACATAGAATGAGGTTTTCAAGGCCTCGAAGCTCGAAATGATTAATTAAATAAGTGATGACCCTTTGGGTCGTCACAGTTAAATCCCATATTTATCAAAACATAGTTTTTTTTTTTATCTAAACACATAATTTTCACAAATTTTGCATGTTAAAATCTACCTAAAGTATATGTTTTAAACTAATGTTGTATAGAAATTAATTATCTCAAAGTGCTAGGTGAAAACCCTTCTCCGGAAGCTCTATAATCGCCCAAAAAGTGAGAGAAATGGGTTAGAAATGGCTAAAGTCAAGTAATAAATGAAGTTTTCTGAGACTTCTATATCTACGGTCACTGTCACACCTCCTTTTTCCGCACCCGCGAGAGCGCGAGGGAGTTTTTCCAATTAAAAGACAATCGAAACGGGATTTATTTATTTAATTCAGAGTCGCCACTTGGAAAAATAATGGTGTCCCAAGTCACCGGTTTTAATCCCGAACCGAGGAAATTTATGACTTTGTATTACAGTCTGCGAAATTAGAAACCTGGATAAGGAATTCTGTTAACCCGGGAGAATGTGTTAGGCACTCCCGGATTCCATGGTTTTAGCACGGTTGTGCTCTTATATTCCGCTTTTCAATTTTAGAAGAATTGCAACGAAAATACATTTCGAGTCACACCGCAACCAGTACGCTTGTGACTTTAATATATTTCAGTTTCGCCGAGAGTAAGATTTGGGTCACATAAATGCACACCCATATTTTAGGAAAGTAATTTTATTTACAAGTCGTGCCTAAAGTGTCTATCGTTTTTGTTAACTTTGGGAAAGGCCGTGAAATTCGCTAAACGGTCTTCCCGAGTCTAAGTTTTATAACAATTAATTAAGGGTCCCGCAATTGCATTTAGTACGGCGAGGCTCATCTCATTTTATTATTAAAAGGTCAAGCCTATAATATTCTAAGTTTTCTACTTCGTTCATCTCGAAGATCCTGATTAGTTCCATTTGTATTTAATCAAACAAGCTATAAACTTGCTCTCAATGGATTGTCTCTAAACATTAGTTATATATTTGAAATAATTCCTCACGTGTCTGTTTCTTCTTTTCGTTCTCATTATCAGTATGCAATTAGCTTGTATTAGGATGAAGCTTTTTCATTTAGTATTATGTATTCATTGTTTCTCTGTTAACTGAATTAGGAAATTACATTTAAGCAATTCAATTAAACTATAATTCTATAATTGCTGATATTAATGAAAGTACTAAAGTGCCAGCAGTAGCGTATGACTCTTATTGCAGTCTTTATAACATTAAAATGAATATCATGTTAACTCTTAATTCTAAAATCTCAATAATCACTGTACAGAATGGTCGCCAGAATATGTTACATTTAGCTAATCACCTACTTTAAAACAATTCATAAAAAAAACTAATGATATGCACAATTTGTAGATCTTTTAACTTAGAATCTAAACAATTGCATTTATCACCTATATATCATATGACATTTCAACCTTATTAGCCATTGAGACTTACTGTTTTTTAGTTAACAAAAAAAATCTACTATGAATTAACTTGAATATATTAGTCCAATCCAGTACAATTAAAATAATCCTAAATAAATACAAATATCTCTAACTAGATCTGTGTATAAAATAGAAAACAAAGCAGAAAATAAAAATCACGACAGTACACTGAACATTTCAATTCATTCACTTCATTTCTATGGCTTGAGGTTACAAATGTGTACCTGAAATGGTAATGGGAGGAGAAGATCAGCAACAGCATGCAAGAGCAGACAACAGCAAATGCAGCAACAGCAGGCAATTAACAGACAATCACAGGTTTTCCAGAAGAATCCAGTGATTGGGGAGTTGTATTGAAAACCAAACAGGCACAACAGCTAAACACCAATGAACAACAGCAAACCAACAAACCAGAGATAGATGCAAGAACCAACACAAAATATGGCCAACCCTCAATGAAACAGTAACAAGCACAGTTAGGAAATTTTCCTTCCTATCTCTCTGTATGTCTCTGTTTTTCTCTTCTCTCACAGGCTCTTACAGTGTTTATGAGTGTATATCAGTATATACTCGGTGTATTTTCTCTATTCAACTTGATGCTCTCAATTTTCAGAATGTATTCAAAGCTTAAGGCTTTTTCTTTTTTAGACCTCTCTCTGTTAGTATTCTCTTCCCTTAGTACTTTGTGAGTGTCTATGTCTTCTTATAGCCTTCAAACTCAACACAAGCCTATTTTTTTATTTGTTTCAGATCTATCTAACCCATGTTATTCCCCTTTTTAGTTGTCTAAGTATGATTTCAACTATTTAAAACTCTAAAGTGCAGAAAAAATGGTAGAAAATCCCGCTGTCCAGCAAGTCCTAATACTCTTCCCATGTACATTGCATATTAAACTAGGACTAATTCCTGGCCTTCACTACTTTGTGTCCCTGATATAGCATAATTCAACATGCCCTAATGATTCATATATGCTCAAAGTGACATTCCACTAATTCTGAAATTCTATAACTAAATTTAATTCATCTTAAGCCTCTAACAGCTATATCCAATCTCACAGCTTACTCAGAATCTAAAATCAAACAACCAAATGATCCCACAAAAATAGAAATCATCAAATCAATTTTATTCTAATAGTAATGACCAATGACCCACTTCCCGGGATTTCAAACAACAACTTCGCGAATTTATACGACGACGTTCGTTAAATCGACCACAACCTGTATAATCTATAACTAATCGATCAGTCATGTTCAAACATATCTCGGCCAATGCCGGACAAATACGAAGCTAACTATTCGACGACGCTAATCGACGCGAATACGTATTCTATAACTAACATATTCATACAAACAAATCAGAAATAACAAATGACCAAATAAAAGGCCGGATGAAGAAGAAGAAAGAAAAGTTAAAATTAAACACAAAATTAAACAAATGAACAACTACAACTAAACAAAGAGTAAAACAGTAAAAAGAAATCAAATACCTTAAGAAAGGAATCAGAATTCGAACGGATATGGGCCAATTCGGACTCGAGTTGGCATTTCTGGAGTCGAAAGGACTCTAATTGGAACGTTTTCAAATGAAAACGTCCCAATTAAAGTCTATTAGACTTCCATTGACGAAACTCCCTAATTTTGAATATTAGGGTTCTTGGGCTCGGATTTGGGGTTCGAGTATTTCCGGTCAGATTCGAGTGAAACTAAGGGTGGTAAGTGTGTGAGGGAGGTCACAGGAGTGTTCGGGTTGAGTTTGGAGTGGTTTGGCGTGGTTTTGGTTTTAACTCGAATCTTCGATCGAAGATTCGAGACATTCGGGGATGATTCGAGGTTAACAGACCACGGATTCGTGTAGAGGGGGTTTAGGGGGAGCTATGGTGTTAATTTGGGGAGGTTTGGCCTACCGGAACCGCCGTGAGGTGATTTCCGGTAGGCGGAGTGCGGCGGAGGTGGGCGGGCTCTGATCGTCTCTAAGACGATGAAGACGAGGGGGGGTTTGGGGGCGTGGGGGTGATAGGTTAGGAATATATACTTAGGTGTAGATTTGATCCTGGCCGTTGGATCATGTATGATTAATGGCCAGGATCTTTTGGGTCAACAAAAATGGTAACGTTTTGATTAATTGGGGACTGGGTCGGTCCGGGTTAACTGGGTCAGGGCAGGCTTGGGTTGTGAGGGGGGCTTGGGACCGTTTGATGAAATTGAGTGAACGGCTCAGATCAAACGCCACTGAACGGCATCGTATAGCCTTCTCTAAGGCTGATCGTATTTGGACCGAGTGAGGCTCTTTTCTTTGGGCTATTTTTGTTTGCAATTTTTGACAGCCCAGTCCATTTTCATTATTGAAGACTAATCAACTAAAGCCAAAATTTCTAACTTTAAGAGATAAAAAATAAGAAATTAATTAAAAGAAAAATCTAATTAATTCTAAATAGTAATTATCTTGAAATAAAATAATCACACAATTTGGACACTTTAACAAAAAAAAATGAAAAATATAATATTTTATCATTTTTCATAAGGTAAGTAATTTACTAATTAACTTAACACTTTTAAAAATTAAAACCCCAATGCTATTACAACATAGATTTTTTCGTATTTTTTGTTAATTTAATCAAATAATCATGCACACTCAAATACAAATAATAAGAAAAAAAAATTAAAACAAAATCCACAAATATTCCAAATAACACAAAATTTATTTTATTTTGAATTTTTTTTTTTGGGAGTATTTCTCTTATAGGGCAAAAATCACGTGCTCACAGCTGCCCCTCTTTGCGCGGAAACATGAAGAGTGTTCGTGCAAAGATAAGTGAGCGGATACGAGCGATTTTTGCCCGTTTGAGCACTCCGTGCGAAGCATTTTTTTTGAAAAAGTTGACCGAACCTTTGCTTCAGAAGGTCTCCTACATATCCCTGGCTAAAAGGGAATCATGTCAATGTAGTTCGGGAGTTTTGGTAGCTGGGACTACCATGACTGCTGTGATCTTACTGTTACTGCTGTTGTTGCTGCTGTTGCCACTGCTTAACTGATCTCCTTATTACACCGTGCTAAAACAAAAATAAGAAGCTAGACTAAGTTACAGCATTGCCAATTCTTATCTATCTTTTCGACTTGATCTTGTCATGTTCCTTGCCATCCCGCCGGCTCTGATGTTCCTTCACATGCTTCTTCTCTTCTGACAATCGTTATTTCGGCTTATCTTGATTGCCGAACTCCGACCATTGGTCCCTTCTTTGTGATCTTCGAACTATTCTCCTTCACAGTCTGAACCTATCTTTCGGATCCTTGTTGCCTTCCTTTTGATTATGAATTTGGATTCATGCGGGGGATTTCCGTTATACTCTACCGCTTTCCTCAAATAAATCGCCAATCCATTCTTCAGGCGGGCTCTCTGACTTCAACAACAACTTTAAAACTAAATCGCCACTCCATTCTTCAGGCGGGCTCCCTGACTTCAACTACAGCTTTAAAATAAATCGCCACTCCATTCTTCAGGCGGGCTTCCTGACTTCAACTACAACTTTAAAATAAATCGCCACTCCATTCTTCAGGCGGGCTTCCTGACTTCAACTATGACTTTAAAATAAATCGCCACTCTATTCTTCAGGCGGGCTTCCTGACTTCAACTATGACTTCAAAAATAAATCGCCACTCCATTCTTCAGGCGGGCTCCCTGACTTCAACAACAACTTTAAAAATTAATTCGTCACTCCATTCTTCAGGCGGGCTCCCTGACTTCAACTACAACTTTAAAATTAAATCGTCACTCCATTCTTCAGGCGGGCTCCCTGACTTCCACTACAACTTCAAAATAAATCGCCATTCCATTTTTCAGGCGGGCTCCCTGACTTCCACTACAACTTCAAAATAAATCGTCACTCCATTCTTCAGGCGGGCTCCCTGACTTCAATTACCACTTCAAAATTAAATCGCCACTTCGTTCTTCAGGCGGGCTCCCTAACTGTAACAACAACTTCAAAATAAATCGTCATTCCATTCTTCAGGCGGGCTCCCTGACTTCCACTACAACTTCAAAATAAATCGCCACTCCATTCTTCAGGCGGGCTCCCTGACTTCAATTATCACTTCAAAATTAAATCGCCACTCTGTTCTTCAGGCGGGCTCCCTGACTTCAACAGCAACTTTAAAACTAAATCGCCACTCCATTCTTCTGAATTACCTTGTTTTGGAATTGCTTTCTTCCTGGATCGTGTTATTTTCCGTTGACTGCTGGGGATATCATTGGGACCGTTTACTTACCTGCTGGAGATAATGCTACTGGGGAAGTATTCTTTACTTCCTCTTTTTATACTTCCTTTAACCTTTATTCTATCCCGAGCTCGCTGGGGGTTGAATTTTCATTGACTGAAAATTACCCTGGCAGGGACTCTCTTTTCCTTTTTCCTCTTTCCCAACCTCCTTCGGGACTTGCGCTTCGCTTTCTTGAAAACTTATGGTATATAATGTTGCTGGGAAAATCTCGAAAATTAGTGTTTCATTTCTCCAAGAACTGCTGGGGATAATATTAGGCTTAAAGATCACGTTTTCGTGTTGTCTGGCCTCTTTCAAAACTATTATGCTGGAAATTGGTATTTTCCAAAATCTTGCGTTGCTTTCTATCCTTATCCACTAGGTATTTGCTTTCAAGAAAATTTTCGCCATGGGAGAAAATTTTCTGCCCCAGTTTGATAACCTTCTACGTGGCATGTTTTTCTGTCGACGAACCCTCTTTTCCTACTTTAAATCAAAGAAAATTGTTAGTTTCAAAACATCGTGAGTGGTCATGCCACTCTTGTTGGGGCAATTTTCCTTTTCTCTTTTAGCTGCTTTGCTTTCTTCGAACTTTGGGGACGACGTTGATACTTGCTGGTGGATGGCGCTCTTTCCACCGGATCTCTCATCTCTCCTTTTATTCCAAACTTCAGTGTGGTCTGACCCTCTTGGTCGGTGATCTGTTGTGAGAAACTATCTTCCGGGTGTGTAATATGTGTCCATCCTACTCCGTAATTCTTGTGAACCTTCCAATCAACCTATCGTTCCAATCTTAATATCGGAATGACTTTTGCCTTATTGCCTTGTTCCATGCCTATTCATCTTCATTGTACCGCTTTGGGAGACTTGGTAGTGAGCTTTGAAAAGTCAACTTTCGACATAAATATAAAAATCTTTAAAAGAGAGAAAAAAAATGATAAAAAATGCAATAAAGAGTGTGGATTGCAAAAGACAAAAAAAAGAAAACTTTTCTGAACTTTAAATTGGGAAAAACTTATCTGAATGTATAATTGATCCCATGGTTATGCCGTGCCTTCGAGATTAATCTACCCAGTCTATTTATGTCAATCACTTTCTGACGGCTGTGTTTTGCTAGAGGCAAACGAATGTCCCGACCCTGTCTCATGCAGACACCTTGTAACCATCTCGCCTTGTCACCTCATAGTGCCCTTCAAAGGGTTTTCACTAATGAGATTCTCTCATTTCTCTCGATCTCCCATCGCCTTAGGGTGCCTGTAAAGGTTTTCACCGTAAGACTCTCTCATTTTATTTCTCTTATCTTTCTTCGCCTTAAGGTGCCCGCGAGGGTTTTCACCGTTAAGACTCTCCCATTTTGCTTTCTTTCCATGCGGTGGGCTGGGGTGTTTATCCACGAAATTTCCTCTAAAGGGTTATCCCTTTTCAGCTTGTGAGTCCTAGATTCAATCGAGGATTGAAGTGTCATTCGTAGTTTTCATTCGCACGACTTGGCATTTCTCCAATACTGATCGAGAGGTCTTTTTTGGTCATTAATGTGGTTTTTGTGCGTGAGGCTAAAGAAAAGGGCTTTAACCTCAACGGTTAGCTCATTACAACTTTCGGAATCCACACTATCTTTTCAAACAAAACAATGACTTCTGCCCCAGTTTTGTTGCTTGGGGAATCTTTGATTTTTATTTTATTATGACCGAGCCGTGTGGCGCCTACGTATCCTTCTTGACGAATCAGGTCGAACGTAGTTCACTTTTCTTGTGTTTTTTCTTTGTTTCCTTTTCTATTTTGTTATACATCTTCCTTGAGGATTCCAAAAGAGGGTATATGAAAGAATAATTAAGGCTCAAAGGGGAAAACAAAGGTTAAAGTGTTTGGGTAGTAGTAAAATTGCCTCTGTCATTTCATTCTCCGAAAAATGCCAAATTCACACAAATGAAACACACGTTGACAAATACATTAAAGAATTACACATAATATCTCTTGACTGCATCGGAATTGATAGCCATATCGGTGCATCTTCCTTCAATATCAGTTAGACATAGAGCGCCGTTGGATAATACTCTAGTCACAACAAATGGTCCCTGCCAATTTGGAGCGAACTTGCCTTTCGCTTCGGCTTGATGTGGTAGAACTCTCTTCAGCACATGCTGTCCCACTTCAAATTTCCCGGGACGTACCTTCTTGTTATATGCTCTCGCCATTCTCTTTTGATACAATTGGCCATGACATACTGCTGTCAATCTCTTTTCATCGATCAAGCTCAATTGCTCCAGTCGGGTTTTGACCCACTCATCGTCGTCAATCTCAGCTTCAGCGACAATTCGGAGGGATGGAATTTCAACTTCTGCTGGTATTACTGCTTCAGTCCCGTACACCAACAAGTAAGGAGTTGCACCTACCGAAGTCCGGACGGTAGTGCGATAACCCAACAGTGCGAATGGTAACTTTTCATGCCATTGCCTAGACCTTTCTACCATCTTCCTCAGTATCTTCTTAATATTCTTATTTGCTGCCTCAACCGCGCCATTTGCTTTGGGACGATATGGTGTGGAATTTCGGTGTGTAATCTTGAACTGTTGGCATACCTCTTTCATCAATCCGTTGTTAAGATTTGCACCGTTATCTGTGATGATTATCTTTGGAATTCCAAACCTGCAGACGATGTGGGAATGTACGAAGTCCACCATCGCCTTCTTGGTCACTGATTTGAAGGTTTTGGCCTCCACCCACTTGGTAAAATAATCGATCGTTACCAGAATGAACATATGACCATTGGAAGCCGCAGGTTCTATAGGTCCAATAACATCCATACCCCATGCAACAAACGGTCATGGTGTTGACATTGTATGCAACTCGGTCGGCGGAGAATGAATCAAATCTCCGTGTATCTGACACTGATGGCATCTTCGCACGAAACTTATACAATCACGCTCCATAGTGAGCCAGTAATATCCTGCTCGAAGAATCTTCTTTGCCAATACATATCCGCTCATGTGTGGTCCACAAACTCCGGAGTGTATATCTGTCATCACTGTTGTGGCTTGACTCGCATCTATACATCTCAACAATCCCAAATCCGGGGTTCTTTTGTACAGCACCCCTCCACTAAGGAAAAATCCGTTCGTCAATCGCCGAATAGCTCTCTTTTGATCTCCAGTTGCTTGCTCTGGGTATATTCCTAACCTGAGGTATTCCTTGACATCATGAAACCATGGCTCACCATCCATCTCTTTCTCTATCATATTGCAATAAGCATGCTGATTCTGGATCTGAATATGTAATGGATCAACACGAATCTTGTCCGGGTGATGTAACATCGATGTCAACGTAGCCAAAGCATCAGCAACCTCATTATGCATCCTTGGGATATGCCTGAATTCTACTGATCGGAAACGCTTGGTCAGATCATGCAAACATTGACGATACGGGATAAGCTTCAAATCTCTGGTTTCCCATTCTCCCTGAATCTGATGTACTAGAAGGCCCGAGTCCCCCAAGACCAAGACGTCCTGTACATCCATGTCTACCGCTAATCGTAACCCTAAGATGCATGCCTCGTACTCAGCCATATTGTTGGTACAATGAAAACGCAGTTGAGCAGTAACAGAATAATGATGTCCCGTTTCAGAGATAAGCACAGCCTCTATTCCGACTCCTTTTGCGTTCGCCGCTCCGTTGAAGAAAAGCTTCCACTTTGGATCCTCGGTTAACTCCAACCCATCAATTTGCAGTACTTCTTCGTCTGGAAAATACGTCCTCAAAGGTTCGTATCCGTCATCCACAGGATTCTCCGCTAAGTGATCGGCTAGGGCTTGAGCTTTCATAGCCGTCCTTGTCACATATATGATGTCGAATTCCGTAAGTAATATTTGCCATTTTGCTAACCTCCCTGTAGGCATAGGCTTCTGGAAAATATACTTCAATGGATCCAAACGTGAAATGAGGTAAGTGGTGTAAGAAGACAAATAATGTTTCAGCTTTTGGGCTACCCAAGTCAAAGCACAACAGGTCTTTTCCAAATAAGTGTACTTAACCTCGTGGACCGTGAATTTCTTAATGATATAGTAAATGGCCCGTTCCTTTCTGCCAGTAAGATCATGCTGCCCAAGTACACAGCCGAACGAATTCTCCAAAACCGTTAGATAAAGAATCAGGGGTCTACCCGGTTCAGGCGGAACTAGTACGGGTGGGTTTGACAGATACCCTTTGATTTGGTCAAATGCTTCCTGACATTCTGTCGTCCATTCTATCGCAGCGTCTTTCTTCAACAGACGGAATATGGGTTCACAGGTTGCTGTAAGCTGAGCAATAAACCTACTGATGTAATTTAACCTTCCCAACAAACTTATTACCTCTGTTTTATTCTTTGGCGGGGGTAACTCCTGGATGGACTTGATTTTGGATGGGTCCAACTCAATGCCCCGTCGGTTGACGATGAATCCTAGCAACTTTCCTGACGGAACTCCAAATGCACATTTGGCCGGATTAAGCTTGATGTCATATCTTCGAAGTCTTTGGAAAAACTTCCTGAGATCGGCAATGTGGTCTTCTTGACGTCTAGATTTTATAATCACATCATCCACGTACACTTCAATTTCTTTGTGTATCATGTCATGGAATACCGTAGTCATCGCCCTCATGTATATTGCCCTTGCATTCTTCAGGCCGAATGGCATTACCCGGTAGCAATAAGTTCCCCACGGTGTGATAAAAAGCCATCTTTTCTGCGTCCTCTTCATCCATCAAGATTTGATGATATCCCGCGTAGCAGTCCACAAAGGATCCGATCTCACGCCCGGCGCAATTATCAACCAGAATATGGATATTGGGAAGCGGGAAATTATCCTTAGGGCTCGCCTTGTTGAGATTGCGATAGTCCACACATACTCTCATCTTCCCGTCTTTCTTTGGCACCGGTACTACGTTAGCCAACCAATCAGGGTATCGAGTGACATGAATGACTTTCGCCTGCAACTGCTTGGTTACTTCCTCCTTGATCTTTACACTCATCTCCGTCTTAAATTTCCGCAGTCTTTGTTTGACGGGAGGGCATGCCGGGTCAGTAGGTAATTTGTGAACCACTAGATCGGTGCTGAGTCCTGGCATGTCATCGTACGACCATGCAAAAATATCTTTAAACTCCATGAGTGTTTTGATCAATTCTTCTCTCAGATATGGACGCTTATTCTGGTTTCTTTAACATCATTCGTATCCCCCAGATTAACAGCCCCAGTATCATTCAAGTTGGGCTTGGGGTTTTCCTCGAAGTGACTTAATTCTTCGCTGATTTCTTCTACGGATTCATCATCGCCGTATTCTGATTCACTCTCGTCACTTCTTATTTCATGCGTTATTATTTCCAAACCAGATTGACTTTCTAGACTGGGTTGATTAATCTTTAAGTACGCCATATCATTAAGATCAGTTGAAACAAAGCTGCTCAGAAAAGTAAAAAGAAGGAAAATAAACAAAATTAGAAACAAAGGGAACAAAATTTCATTAAATGGGAACAGTACAATGAAAAACAAACTTGCACACTCAAAAGAACTAAAACAAATGGATTTTATTCCGGGGACAGCCCCAACACAAAATTTGAAAGAAAATAATCCAAAACAAACTACCAAGACTCCTTCCGGATAGGGAGAGGAGTAGCCTTCCAATTATTCAACTTTGCTTTCGATCCCACAAACTGTATCTTGGCATGGCTGGGTCCTTCGCCATCCTCTATCATGCATACATCTGAGAATAAATCCTCGAACCTTCTCAAGAACTCTTCGTCTGGCCAGACCCTAGGACTGGGGATCTTTGTCTTCGGATGTCTTCTTATTCCGAACTTGACATAAGATCGCGAAAGACACGGAACAGGCTTCGGGAGCACCCATGTCTTCTGCTTATTCCTCTTGGCTCGCTGGATGTCCTCTGGTGTTGGCTTGAATCCCAAGCCGAAGGTTCCCACATTTTCGACCACAAATACCGGTTGTATGATTCCTTGCAGAGATGCACCTAAACCTTTGCCGGGTATGAAACCGTTTTTCAATATTTCTTGAGCCACCATGACGTCTGCAGTAATTATTCTATCATTAAGAATGCATTCCCCTTCTGGAACTCGGTTGACGGATACCGCATCACAGACCTGGTATACCCATGGCCCAACATCCTTTTCTGTGTCGACAAAGGGGACGATGGTGCCTGGTTGTAGATCATTCTCTCCATGGACTACGATCTCCTGTCGATCCCATTCAAACTTGACTAGTTGGTGTAGGCTGGACGGAACTGCTTTTGCAGCATGGATCCATGGTCGTCCTATCAGAAGGTTGTATGAAACTACCATGTCCAGCACCTGGAATTCCATGGTGAACTCCACAGGCCCGATTGTCAAGACTAATATTATGTCCCCGACTGATGCCTTGCCTCCTCCATGAAACCCTCGGACACATATACTATTCTTGCGTACCCTACCGATATCCACTTTCAACTTGTTTAGAGTAGAGAGAGGACAAATGTTCGCACTGGACCCATTGTCGACTAGGACTTTGGTAACCACCGACTCCTCGCATTTTACCGTAAGATATAAAGCCTTGTTGTGCTCGGTGCCTTCCTCAGGCAACTCATCATCGGTGAAGGTGATCCGGTTTGCTTCGAAGATCCTATTGGTGATCTTTTCCAAATGACTCACAGAGATTTTATCAGGCACATGGGCCTCATTCAAAACTTTCATCAAAGCTTGTCGATGTTCTTCGGAATGTATCAGCAAGGACAGCAATGAGATTTGCGCAGGAGTCTTCTTCAGCTGTTCTAGGACAGAATAATCATGCATCTTCATCTTTTTCAGGAATTCCTCTGCCTCTTCGTCAGTTACCGGCTTTTTTAGTGTTGCCGGAGTAGTCTTCCTTAATTCCGCAGGGGTAAAACATCTCCTTGAGCGGGTCAAACCTTGCGCTTCGCAAACTTCCTCTTTAACTTCTTTCCCTTTGTAAGTTGTCGTGATCCGATCATAATTCCATGGAATAGCTTTGCTATCAGCTATTGGCAACTGTATTGCTGGCTTGATGATGAAAGGATCCACTCGAACACCTGCTACAGTTAAAACGGGCCTGGTTGCTGCCCCTGGTACAACTATTTTTACTCCCTCTGACCTCATAGGCACTTTGTTCACACTTCCCTTTCCTGCTTCCAACCCCTCTTGTACGTCCTTCTTACAGATGAGTGACTCATCAAGGCTTGGCCCCTTTTTCATTCCTACCCCACTGGACTTGATCATCATTACAGTCTGAGAGGTTTTCTCCTTTCCCTCTTCGACCCGTACCAACTCGATCATGTTGGTCTCATGATGAGTTGGAAGTGGATTTTGGTTGATGTTGGGCTCCGCTGGAGTCTGGACCTCAATTCGGCGAGTGTCGATGAGTTCCTGGATAGCTGTTTTCAACCTCCAACACTTTTCTGTGTCGTGCCCTGGACATCCTGAGCAGTATGCACAATTTATTGAATGATCCGGATTCTTTGGAAGAGGGTTTGGTAGCTTAGCCTCGACCGGATTTAGCAACCCTACTTGCTTCAATCGGTGGAACAAACTGGTGTAAGACTCTCCCAAGGGAGTGAAGGTCTTCGTCCTTGGTGCTCTGTCGTTCTTCAAGGCTTGATTCGGACGAAAGCCCACACCCGTGGGATTTCTATAGGCTCTTGGGGGTGGGTAATTATTCTGTGGATTTGGCGCACGCCATGGTGCCTGGATAGGAGGTGGAGCATATGATTGGGCATGATGGACGGTGAAGTGAGCATCTGGTGTTGGGTAATAGTGTTATGGATGGTTATATGGATTGTGAGAGTAATTTTGTTGGTGGGGCTGTGGCGAATTATATTGGGGTGCGGGGCCTCTGTTCCTGAACCATGCTCCGGAATCAACTGCCGCGACCTCTTCTTTTCTCTTTTTCCCAAGCACCCCTCCGGTGCCACTTTGAATAGCTTGAGTGGTGGCTTTCAACGCTGCATAACTCATGATCTTGTTAGCTTTCAAGCCTTCCTCGATCATAGCCCCCATCTTTATCACCTCGGTGAATGACTTACCCACGGACGTCACCAGATGTCCGAAATAGGTTGGCTCCAGTGTCTGTAGGAAGTAATCCACCATTTCATTCTCTCTCATCGGCGGATCTACCCTCGCTGCCTGTTTCCTCCAGCGGAAACCAAATTCTCTAAAACTTTCGGCGGGTTTCTTCTCTAACTTTAGCAATGATAAGCGATCGGGGATTATTTCAAGATTATACTGGAACTAGCCGATGAATGCTTGAGCCAAGTCATCCCATGTAAACCATCTGCTGGGATCCTGCCTAGTGTACCACTCTAGTGCAGACCCCCCCAAACTCTGACCGAAGTAAGCTATCAGAATCTCGTCTCGCCCTCCGGCTCCTCGCATTTTACTACAAAAACCTCGAAGATGGGCTACTGGGTCACCATGCCCTTCGTATAAGTCAAACTTGGGCGTTTTGAACCCGACTGGCAACTGGACATCTGGGAATGGACACAGATCTTTGTAAGCGACACTGACCTGGTTACCCAAACCATGCATATTCCTGAAGGACTGCTCCAGGCTTTTAACCTTTCGAATAACTTCCTCATGCTCCGAACTTTTGACGTGCTTTTCCGGTTCTGCCGTGTTATCCTAGCGAGGGGTGTGTGAATGCGGTTCAGGAGCCTTAAAGGTAGGTTCAAGAGAATAACAATGATTGTCGTGGATTTGAAAAAGCGGCTCACTGGACGACTTTTGTAAAGTAGCTGGTGGAGGTGCCACAAAAACATGGGTAACCGGGGGAGGAGGATTTTGCCTGGCTGGTGAAACCGGGGAGGTATATGGGTTTTCCCCTTGATAATAAGGATAGATTGGTGCACTTGTCGAGGGGTCAATGGGCGGACGCTCTGGTGCTGGTGGAAGAGTAGGAAGGTTTGGTGATGATTGTCCCCTAGCCCAGGCTAGGTGCATCTCTGTCATTTGCTGTCTCAACCGGTCCACTTCTTCTTTCATGATTTGTATCTTTGTTTTCTCCCCATCGATACTTTTGCCGGAACTAGACATGCTTGCTGGAATTGGACCTTTTGATCTGGTATGGTAAGGGTGATCGGCCAGTATACTCTGTCAAGTCAACTGATAAACTTTTCTGAAATTGCAACAAACTTGTTAGTTCACTGAATTTAACAGGCATGTTATCACATGTTGGATGCAATTCACCTAATCAATTAACCATTTCTACATGTATTCCTCGCATGCGTCATTCCAACTTTTCTTTTTCTTCTTCTCTTATCCTTGAAAACTTTATTGTTATTAACCTCCCCATTTTTCTCTTCTTTTTTTTTAGTGGTGGTCGAATCTTAGGTGGATTGCCTACGTATCACGTCCCCGCGTGAATCAGACCGAGCGTAGTTCTAATAACAAGATTGTGGCAAAATTCGGTAATTTTTATATCAAAAACCCTTACAGTTACAAAACATGTCTTACAATAATCAACTAAATAAGAGAAATTTTTGACTCGAATAAAATGCCAACCAGCTTGACTCAATATTTCAAAATACATCTTTTAATCAACAGTCTAGTGCTTTTAAATTCCTAGGGGCCCGCGAGGCATCATTCGGCCTTGCCGCGGGCCTTGGTGTGAGGTCCCTGTGTAGTCCCCTTAACTCTCTCATGATTTGATGAACATAGTCCATAACTGAAGCAAAAAGGGCGGTGCGGGGCATTTGTTCACAAGCTAAGCACTTCACGGTGACATAATGCCCAATTACCTCAATTCTGTCCTTGATTCTGTCCCTTTCTCTGAGTAGCTGTTCTATCTGCTGGTTCTTTGCTCCTAATATATGAACATTGTTGGTGACTCGGTCTAAGAGTCTGTCCACTTGTTCTTGCAGTCGTGCCATCAAATTGTAACAACGGTCGAGGTCTTCTCTGGCATCCCGGGCTTGTTTGAAAACCCGTTCCCTGAGGGTAGCATTCGCTTCCCTTAGATTAGCGATGATCTCAGCATAATCTTTTTCCACTCGTTGTAGATGAAGTGCTTGGTGATGTGCCTCCCTTCTCCAGCTAGCGCGGATCCTCATCGTCTGGGCCTTCGACTCTTCCAATTCTTTTTGGACATCTGCGACTTGATTTTTAAACCTTTTATCAATTTCTCATCTGATCGACTCCTCAACTGTCTGTCAGCATCTATTTGCATTTGCCGGATTTGAGATTTCAAGAAGTCATTTTCTTGTGCTAACTTCTTTTTATCTCCTTTGTTGGCGGCAGCTTGCATATCCTTTTCAAATTGGAGCTCTTGGGTTCATTGCTCTATCTTGCTAATCTTTGTTCTATAAGCTTCTTCCTTGGCCAACCAGGCCCATTGTTCTTGTGACTCTTCAGCAAACTCCCTGAGGTGAGGCCTTTTTGTGGGCCTTTGATGCTCCAGTTCTCTGCTATACCATGCAGGGTATTCTGGCGATACTTCGCCTCGGGATCAATCTCGCACCCGAGTGTCTATCTTCAATGTTTGACATTCACTCCAAATCTTTCGGACCAACGCTTCAGGGAACTGTCCTCCCGGTCCAATTTCAACCACATGTGGGCTGAGGTCTTCTTCTTTTGGGATTATTTGGCATCGTCCCAACTGTCTCAATACTCGACATGGCGCGTAGGGTTGGATGTTGTTGAGGCCCATTAGTAATAAATATGATTCCGTGGCCGATGCATATATGACTTCGTCCACGGGTAGCCAGCCAAATGTCCATTCTATCTTGCTGGCTGGAGTCAAACGCAAAAGTCGTATCCATCCGTTAATCCCCTTTGGCAAATCATATCCCTCGACCCTTGTAGGGAATTCTTCTATACAGGTTTTCTCCGATAAACTATACCTCATAAACTGCGGGCGACGACATAAGTGATCGATCATCCACATTTGGAGCGATACATTGCAAGCTTCAAAGAAGACCCCTCCAGCTTTGCAAATAGTGAGTGCACGAGAGATATCTGATATTATCATGGGAGCCAAAGTACTATTGTCTTGTTTCATCAAAGTGCTGACGACCCCTGCCACATGTATGTTGATATTCCCGTCCTTTCTGGGAAATATCAATGAACCTAGGAAAGCTGTCATGAAGGCGATGCGTCTATGCTCTTCCCATTTTAACTGGTTTTCTCCACTGCAGATTTTGCTTTTGTGTTTGTTGAAACCCTCATAATGACCATATTGGTCATATAGAAATGCTAAAGTGCAGAACCCTTCTGATAAATCTGGGTTGTGTACAGTTCTGCGGATTTTCTCGGTATCCAAAAACCTATGTACTGTCACGACCCTTGGTGCAATGAGATAATGTTCCCTCATAGGGACTTTTGGTCTTCCGATATATCCGGCCAATTCTTCCAATGTTGGCGTGAGTTCAAAGTCTGAAAAGTGGAACACATTGTGTGCTGGATCCCAGAATGAGATCGGGGCTCGTATGATGTCTCCTCTCGGGGGAATATTTAGTAGCCCCACTAGATTTCCCAGGTACAGCTTAACCGCGTCTTGTCCTTGCTCGCCCAAGTCGTTCCACCACATATGCAAACTTAAGGGGACCTTGTTTATGATAGCTTCGATTGTATTCTGACTCGTGCTCATTCTGCACATTTATTAAGGTAGTTTTTAGACGAAAGAAAAATCTTGATTTGACCCAAACAAAAACTATCTTTTTCTTTAAAAAAAACAGAACGGGCCACAGGAATTGACTGGTCAAAATATTAAGACTGATGAAAAGGTGGTCTTTGAGGCAAAGTTAAACATCCTGGCATTTCGTCATTATTTCTTCTTTCATAATAAAAAAAATTATTTTGAAATATAGGGAAGTTGGACCTGTTAAAGGCTGCCTACGTATCTCACATCCGGTGAGAATCAAACCGGCGTAGTTCAATCAATGGACGAACTATTTTAAAACAACATTCTCTTGTTCTTTCAAAATTGAATTCGTGATAAGACAGTCCTTTCTACAAAACCCTTTTTCTTTTAAAAAAAATGAATTTTTTTCTTAATTTTTATTTTTTTTAATTATTATTATTTTTTTTTATTTTTTTATTTTTATTTACACCTTCTTTTCTCTTTCTTTTATTATATCCTTCGACGTTTAAAAGTTGGTCAGCATGCGAGTCCAGGACAAATAAATGCAACATGCGTAATGCGAAATGCTCATACGAGGTCATACTATATCTGGTTACCTGTCCTAGAGGGACCCAACCCCTGTGTTGAGTCTCCTAAGTCAAAACATGATGCAAATAATCGTCCTAATTTAGGCTCAATATCCTGATTTTTTTTTGTGATACTAGACTGTGTACCCGAGCAGACAACTCGGATTGAGGAGGGGGCTACGTACCGGGGACCCGCGGGATCGTCCGTCTTTGTAACTTATCCTGCCTCTTTTCTTATTTTTGGTATTGACACTAACAGAAAGGGGAGTCTCAACCAGTAAGCACATCCCCGGGGTAAGAAGAGAAGGGTTTTCGGCACAGTTTTATATATACAGTTCACGCAATATCAAAGCGGTAAACATGTAGCACATTAATCAAAATATATTATGAAATCATATATAAGCAAAAACAGCAATTTAACTAAGCTCGAATTCTTAAACCATGAACCGAAGTTCTAGGTTAATTGTCCCCAGCAGAGTCGCCAGAGCTGCCACACCTCCTTTTTTCGCACCCGCGAGAGCGCGAGGGAGTTTTTCCAATTAAAGGACAATCGAAACGGGATTTATTTATTTAATTCAGAGTCACCACTTGGGAAAATAATGGCGTCCCAAGTCACCGGTTTTAATCCCGAACCGAGGAAATTTATGACTTTGTATTACAGTCTGCGAAATTAGAAACCTGGATAAGGAATTCTGTTAACCCGGGAGAAGGTGTTAGGCACTCCCGGATTCCATGGTTTTAGCACGGCCGCTCAACTGCAATTTTTGTTTTTATCTGATTTTTTTATATATTTTTTATTTATGTGCTCTTATATTCCGCTTTTCAATTTTAGAAGAATTGCAACGTCACGAAAATACATTTCGAGTCACACCGCAACCAGTACGCCTGTGACTTTAATATATTTCAGTTTCGCCGAGAGTAAGATTTGGGTCACATAAATGCACACCCGTATTTTAGGAAAGTAATTTTATTTACAAGTCGTGCCTAAAGTGTATATCGTTTTTTTTAACTTTGGGAAAGGCCGTGAAATTCGCTAAACGGTCTTCCCGAGTCTAAGTTTTATAACAATTAATTAAGGGTCCCGCAATTGCATTTAGTACGGCGAGGCTCATCTCATTTTATTATTAAAAGGTCAAGCCTATTCTAAGTTTTCTACTTCGTTCATCTCGAAGATCCTGGTTAGTTCCATTTGTATTTAATCAAACAAGCTATAAACTTGCTCTCAATGGATTGTCTCTAAACATTAGTTATATATTTGAAATAATTCCTCACGTGTCTGTTTCTTCTTTTCGTTCTCATTATCAATATGCAATTAGCTTGTATTAGGATGAAGCTTTTTCATTTAGTATTATGTATTCATTGTTTCTCTGTTAACTGAATTAGGAAATTACATTTAAGCAATTCAATTAAACTATAATTCTATAATTGCTGATATTAATGAAAGTACTAAAGTGCCAGTAGTAGCGTATGACTCTTATTGCAGTCTTTATAACATTAAAATGAATATCATGTTAACTCTTTATTCTAAAATCTCAATAATCACTGTACAGAATGGTCGCCAGAATATGTTACATTTAGCTAATCACCTACTTTAAAACAATTCATAAAAAAAACTAATGATATGCACAATTTGTAGATCTTTTAACTTGGAATCTAAACAATTGCATTTATCACCTATATATCATATGACATTTCAACCTTATTAGCCATTGAGACTGACTGTTTTTTATAGATGCTAACAAAAAAAATCTACTATGAATTAACTTGAATATATTAGTCCAATCCAATCAAAATAAGAACTAATTACAATTAAACTAATCCTAAATAAATACAAATATCTCTAACTAGATCTGTGTATAAAATAGAAAACAAAGCAGAAAATAAAAATCACGACAGTACACTGAACATTTCAATTCATTCACTTTATTTCTTTGGCTTGAGGTTACAAATGTATACCTGAAATGGTAATGAGAGGAGAAGATCAGCAACAGCAGGCAAGAGTAGACAACAGCAGGCAATTAACAGACAATCACAGGTTATCCAGAAGAATCCAGTGATTAGGGAGTTGTATTGAAAACCAAACAGGCACAACAGCTGAACACCAATGAACCACAGCAAACCAACAAACCGGAGATAGATGCAAGAACCAACACAAAATCTGGCCAACCCTCAATGAAACAGTAACAAGCACACTTAGGAAATTTTCCTTCCTATCTCTCTGTATGTCTCTTTTTTTTCTCTTCTCTCACACAGGCTCTTACAGTGTTTATGAGTGTATATCAGTATATACTCAGTGTATTTTCTCTATTCAACTTGATGCTCTCAATTTTCAGAATGTATTCAAAGCTTAAGGCTTTTTCTTTTTTAGACCTCTCTCTGTTAGTATTCTCTTCCCTTAGTACTTTGTGAGTGTCTATGTCTTCTTATAGCCTTCAAACTCAACACAAGCCTATTTTTTATTTGTTTCAGATCTATCTAACCCCTGTTATTCCCATTTTTAGTTGTCTAAGTATGATTTCAACTATTTAAAACTCTAAAGTGCAGAAAAAATGGAAGAAAATTCTGCCGTCCAGCAAGTCCTAATACTCTTCCCATGTGCATTGCATATTAAACTAGGACTAATTCCTGGCCTTCACTACTTTGTGTCCCTGATATAGCATAATTTAACATGCCCTAATGATTCATATATGCTCAAAGTGACATTCCACTAATTCTGAAATTCTATAACTAAATTTAATTCATCTTAAGACTCTAACAGCTATATCCAATCTCACATCTTACTCAGAATCTAAAATCAAACAACCAAATGATCCCACAAAAATAGAAATCATCAAATCAATTTTATTCTAATAGTAATGACCCAATGACCCACTGCCCGGGATTTCAAACAACAACTTCGCGAATTTATACGACGACGTTCGTTAAATCGACCACAACATGTATAATCTATAACTAATCGATCAGTCATGTTCAAACATATCTCGGCCAATGCCGGACAAATACGAAGCTAACTATTCGACGACGCTAATCGACGCGAATACGTATTCTATAACTAACATATTCACACAAACAAATCAGAAACAACAAATGACCAAATAAAAGGCCGGATAAAGAAGAAGAAAGAAAAGTTAAAATTAAACACAAAATTAAACAAATGAACAACTACAACTAAACAAAGAGTAAAACAGTAAAAAGAAATCAAATACCTTAAGAAAGGAATCAGAATTCGAACGGATATGGGCCAATTCGGACTCGAGTTGGCATTTCTGGAGTCGAAAGGACTCTAATTGGAACGTTTTCAAATGAAAACGTCCCAATTAAAGTCTATTAGACTTCCATTAACGAAACTCCCTAATTTTGAATATTAGGGTTCTTGGGCTCGGATTTGGGGTTCGAGTATTTCCAGTCAGATTCGAGTGAAACTAAGGGTGGTAAGTGTGTGAGGGAGGTCACAGGAGTGTTCGGGGTGAGTTTGGAGTGGTTTGGCGTGGTTTTGGTTTTAACTCGAATCTTCAATTGAAGATTCGAGACATTCGGGGATGATTCGAGGTTAACAGACCATGGATTCGTGTAGAGGGGGTTTAGGGGGAGCTATGGTTTTAATTTGGGGAGGTTTGGCCTACCGAAACCGCCGTGAGGCGATTTCCGGTATGCGGAGTGCGGCGGAGGTGGGCGGGCTCTGATCGTCTCTAAGACGATGAAGACGAGGGGGGGTTTGGGGGCGTAGGGGTGATAGGTTAGGAATATATACTTAGGTGTAGATTTGATCCTGGCCGTTGGATCATGTATGATTAATGGCCAGGATCTTTTGGGTCAACAAAAATGGTAACGTTTTGATTAATTGGGGACTGGGTCGGTCCGGGTTAACTGGGTCGGGGCAGGCTTGGGTTGTGAGGGGGGCTTGGGACCGTTTGATGAGATTGAGTGAACGGCTCAGATCAAACGCCACTGAACGGCGTCGTATAGCCTTCTCTAAGGCTGATCGTATTTGGACCGGGTGAGGCTCTTTTCTTTGGGCTATTTTTGTTTGCAATTTTGGAAAGCCCAGTCCATTTTCATTATTGAAGACTAATCAACTAAAGCCAAAATTTCTAACTTAAAGAGATAAAAAATAAGAAATTAATTAAAAGAAAAATCTAATTAATTCTAAATAGTAATTATCATGAAATAAAATAATCACACAATTTGGACACTTTAACAAAAAAAGTGAAAAATACAATATTTTATCATTTTTCATAAGGTAAGTAATTTACTAATTAACTTAACACTTTTAAAAATTAAAACCCCAATGCTATTACAACATAGATTTTTTCGTATTTTTTGTTAATTTAATCAAATAATCATGCACACTCAAATACAAATAATAAGAAAAAAAAATTAAAACAAAATCCACAAATATTCCAAATAACACAAAAATTATTTTATTTTGAATTTTTTTTTTGGGAGTATTTCTCTTATAGGGCAAAAATCACGTGCTCACAGTCACTGGGCCACATTTGCGGTACCGGATCTGCGGCACTAGGCCCACTTCTACAGAATTTCCCAGTCCTAGTGTTGGCGGGATCAACCAACGGGATCTCGCTTTTGCGGTCCCGCTTCTATAGCTCCTCATCGCAGAAGCGAGGTCGCTTCTACACACGCCTTTCCGCTTTTGCGGACCATTGGCCAATGCTCAAAAGCCTCTTCTGCAGCTAAAATCACGTATCTATAGGCTCGTGCTCGTGGTGCATCCAAAGCACCTGCACGAAGAGGTACTACCAGGCATACTAGCTGGAGTCCATACACCTGACACGTCTGCAACTACTACTCAAGCACTCCATGCTGCCCGCTCAGGCAAGGCTACTTCCCCTTGCTGCAGCCACATCCCAGACCAGGGGAGGAGCATAGACTCCCGCTGCCCGCTCTCCTGAGCAACGAGTGCATGTTGGTCATGTCCCAGAGATTATTCATATGCCACCTGTAGTGTCAGTTTAGCCCGAGGATAAGGCAGCGACTTCAGAGGATGAGCAACAGAGACTTGAGAGGTTCAAGAAATATGATCATCATGTATTTAGTGGGTTAGTATTAGAGGATACCTTGGGATTTCTGGATGAGAGCTACCGTATTTTAGTACTATGAGCATATCAGGATCGAGCGGGGTTTCCTTCACTACTTTTCATCTTTAAGGAGCCGCCTATCAGTGGTGGTGTGCTTATGAGTTAGATTGTCCAAATGAGGCAGCTTCCCTAACTTGGACTCAGTTTTCAGATATGTTCACGAGGGAGTATGCCCCCCCAGAGTCTTATGGACGCCTAGCGTCGGAGTTTGAACATTTACACAGGGTACTATGACTGTCTCGGAGTATGATGTCCAATACATCGACTTGGCTAGACATGCACTACCTTTGGTTTCTACAACTCATGAGAAGGTTCGCTAGTTCATTGAAGGGTTTATTCCCAACATTAGATCTAGAATGGCTCGTGAGTTAGAGATGGATATATCTTATTACCAGGTGGTGAGCATTTCTAGGAGGATTGAGGGTATGCATGCTAAGGATGGACAGGAGAGGAAGGCCAAGATATCTCGAGATTCAGGCCATTATTCTGGTACTCATGCCCCAACTACAGGTCATTATGGTAGGGGTCATATGAGTCGTCCTGTTCATTCAGCTCTTCCAGCAACCGGTGGTGTTCCATCACCACCTAGGCCTCAGGAGCCTTATTATGCACCTATAGTATCTAGTGCACCTCCTGCATTGGGTGCTTCCAGTGGTCAGTCTAACAGACCTGGCTCGAGCTAGTCATATCCTCCGCATCCTCCCAAAGCTTGTTTTGAGTGTGGTGACACACTCCATATGGTAAGTGATTGCCCCAGCCTTAGGAGGGGCACACCTCCGCAGACCCCTCAGCCACAACAGGCCCCGTAGAGTTCTCAAGTTATTGTCCTAGCACCAGTTGCTACTCCACCGGTACAGCCAGCCAGAGGTGGAGGTCGGGGAAGTAGAGGTCGCCTTTGAGGGGAAGGCCAGGCTAGATATTATGCTCTTCCATCCCGTACTAAGACTATGGCCTCCGATTCTGTCATCACATGTACTATCTTGGTCTATCACAGAGATGCATCGATTCTATTCGATCCAGGCTCCACTTATTCTTATGTGTCTTCTTATTTGGCCCCACATTTGGGTGTACCTCGAGATTCTTTGAGTTTCCCAATTTATGTTTCTACTTTTGTGGAAGATTCTTTTATTGTGGGTCGTATTTATTGTTTATTTTTGGTTGTTCTTGATAGTTTTGATACCATAACCGACTTATTATTGCTCAACATGGTTGATTTTAATATTATCTTGGGCGTGGACTGGTTGTCTCCCCATTATGCTATTCTTGATTGTCACACCAAAACCGTGACATTGGCCATGCCAGGTGTACCGCGTATTGAGTGGAGGGGTGCTTTAGGTCACACTCCTAGTAGAGTTATTTCTTTCCTTAAGGCTCAGTTTATGGTTGAGAAAGGTTGTGATGCGTACTTAGCTTATGTCAAATATGCTAGTATGGATATTCCTTCTGTTGATTTAGTCCTAATAGTACGAGATTTCCATGATGTGTTTCCAGCTGATCTTTTGGGTATGCCACTCGACAGAGACATTGATTTTGGCATTAATCTGTTGTCGGGCACTCAGCCCATTTCTATCCATCCGTACCATATGGCTCCTTCTTAGTTGAATGAGTTGAAGGAGCAACTGTATGAATTACTTGATAAGGGCTTCATTCAGCCCAGTGTATCGCCTTTGGGTGCTCCTATATTATTTGTGAAGAAGAATGATGGTTCTATGCGTATGTGTATTGATTATCGCCAGTTGAATAAGGTGATAGTGAAGAACCGTTATACTTTGCCTCGTATTGATGACCTATTTGACCAGTCGCAGGGTGCTTGTGTGATTTCTAAGACTAACTTGCATTCAAGCTATTAGGGGTGTTCATGGTTCGGTTTGGATGGGTTTTTCCCTAAAAAGAAATCAAACCAAGTAAGTCGATTTTTCAAATATTAGAACCAAACCAAACCAATTAAGTCGATTATTCTCAATTCGGTTTATGTCGGTTTTTCGATTTTTTTGTTATTTTTCAATTTTTTCTTAAATATAAGACATACACTACCAAACACATATTCTGACCACATTTTCAATAAAACACTATCACATCAATTGCCCTTTGAGAAATCTATTATTTACCAAGATATATTAATGATAATTGATCCAAATAGTGATAATAATTTAAGGACTCAATTAAAAATATATTATTTTTAACACGAAATGGATTATTACACTAATCAGAAGAAAACTACCAATCAAACTAGAATTTAAAGGTATAGAACTATATTAAAAGTGCAAACTATTAACATTTACCATAAAAAATTTGAAATATTAATGATAATTGATCCAAATAGTGATAATAATTTAAGGACTCAATTAAAAATATATTATTTTTAACACGAAATGGATTATTACACTAATCAGAAGAAAACTACCAATCAAACTAGAATTTAAAGGTATAGAACTATATTAAAAGTGCAAACTATTAACATTTACCATAAAAATTTTGAAACTTTGTATAACAATACACACACACACACACACACACACACACACACACACATATATATATATATATATATATATATATATATATATATATATATATATATATGTATAGGTGTAATAATAAATAGTTACTCCTATAGTCTGTTTGATTCAATACTGATTAAAACCAAAATAAACAAAATTTGATCAATTTTTAAAATTCAAAATCAAAACCAAACCAAACCAAAAAGTATCGGTTTGATTTGGTTTTTGGTTTAGTTCGGTTTTTTGTTTTTTTATGAACACCCCTACAGGCTATCATCAGTTAAAGATTTGAGAGTCAGATATCCCGAAGACTGCCTTCAAAACTTAGTATAGTCATTACGAGTTCCTTGTTTTGTCTTTTGGGTTGACTAATGTCCCAACAGCCTTTATGAATCTGATGCACAGTGTTTTCCGACCATATCTTGATTTGTTTATGATCGTTTTTATCGATGACATTTTGGTATATTCCCGGAGTCGAGGAGATCATGAGTAGTACCCGAGGGAAGTGCTATAGGCCTTGAGAGAGAAGAAGTTGTATGCTAAGTTCTCAAAATGTAAGTTTTGGTTGGATTCCGTAACATTCTTGGGTCATGTGGTCTCTAGAGAGGGTATTCAGGTGGATATAAAGAAAATAGAAGACGTGCAGAGTTGGATCAGACCATCCTCATCTACAGAGATTCGCAATTTCCTTGGCTTTGTAGGTTATTACCATCAATTTATTCTGAGGTTTTCATCTATTGCAACACCTATGACCAGACTGACCCAAAAGGGTGCTATGTTCTAGTGGACGGAAGAGTGCGAGGAGAGCTTTCAAAAGCTCAAGATAGCTTTGAATATAGCCCAGTTTTGGTATTGCCTACCGGTTCGGGGTCTTATATTGTCTATTGTGATGCCTCAAGAGTTGGCCTTGGAGCGGTATTGATGCAAGACGGTAGGGTAATTACCTACGCATCCAGACAGTTGAAGATAAATGAGAAGAATTATCTTGTCCATGACCTTGAGTTAGCTGCCATTTTTCACGCCTTGAATATTTGGCGTCATTATTTATACGACGTGCCTTGTGAGATTTATACTGATCACCGAAGTTTGCAGCATCTTTTCAAGCAAAAGGACCTTAATTTGCATCAAAGGAAATGGCTAGAGCTATTGAAGGATTATGACATCACTATCTTGTATCACCCGGGCAAGGCTAATGTGGTGACCGATGCTTTGAGCCACGCGGGCAGGGAGTTAGGGGAGTTTGTCATATTTACCAATAGTAGAGAGGCATATGACAATGGATGTTCAAGCCTTAGCCAGCCAGTTTGTGATATTGGATCTTTCAAAGCCCAATCGGGTTCTAGCTTGTGTGTCTCTAAGTTTTCCTTGTTTGATCGTATCTGGGAGCGTCAGTTTGATGACCCTAATTGTCACGACCCGGATTTTTCCCCAACATCGGGATCGTGATGGCGCCTACTCGTGGTAGCTAGGCAAGCCACTGTATTCATACTATCCTATTTTTAACACAATTTTAATTGAATAAATGCGGAATAACAAATCACAAGGTGAAAATCATACTGAAATCCTCTACCCAAGACGTGGAGTCACCAACTCACGAACTACTATGGAATACTACACATAAAAGTCCGAAGGAAATATAACATAATTCTGTTTGTCTCGGAACAAAGAGACTACAGCTAATAACATAAATAAAGAGAGAGACGCCGGGCCTGCGGACGTCCGCAAGCTACCTCGGTCTCAAATATGATCAACTCCCACGCAATCTATTTACTGCTGCTGCTGCTCCTGATCGTAACCTGGACCTGTGCAAAAACGCACAGAAGTGTAGCATCAGCACAATCGACCCCATGTGCTGGTAAGTGCCTGACCTATCCCGGCGAAGTAGTGACAAGCCTAGGACCAGACACCCACATAAACCTGTGCAATTCAATATATATATACGTGTACCACAAAATAACAAGAATAATCAAATATTAGCACAATAAGGAATATCTTAAAGAATTCAACAATTAACTACAGTTAATAAATTCACAAGGAAAAATAAAGTATAATGTAAACACAAGTAATATCAATTCAAGAAATAGCAAGCAATTGCACGGCATCACCCTTCGTGCTTTTACTCTCATCCTCACCAAATAAACAAATAAAGTACACGGCATAACCCTTCGTGCTTTTACTCTCATCCTCACATCCATAGTACGGCATGATCCTTCGTACATGGTTCAATAACAGGGCACGGCATGATCCTTCGTGCATAATCAATAAATAAACATGGCACGGCATTAACCTTCGTGCATAAATAATTAAACATGACACGGCATCACCCTTCGTGCATTATCACTCATCCTCACCCAAATAACAATCACAGTTAAGGGCAAAGAAAGAAACAATAATTCATAAACCGTCCCATCAAGGGCAATCAATAATTATCATCACAACCAGTCCCAACAAGGGAGAACAATAACAATTCATCTGTAATATATCTCAAAATAATCATTTTTCAACGACTCACGGTCATACTAGACGCCAGTGTATGGATGCTCGTCACCACAACCCATACACCGCACTCGATCACATAACACATAACACATAATCATATTCCCTCAAGCTAGGATAGAACAAACACTTACCTCGAATGCTTATGAGCAATTCACTTCGTGCATGAGCCCCCCGGGCACCAAACCAAACATGTACATAACCTCAAAAACACATTACGAACTTGTTCGTGCGATCACATCGCCAATATCACTTCGTTTTAATCAAATCAAGCCTCAAACTCATGATTTTCATACTTTTGATTTTCAAAACTTCTTAACTTGGAACTCAAGGTCCAAAACATCTCAAACGACATCCGAATGTCACCAAACTTTACAGAAATCACATATATAATATTTAAGACTTGTACCAGGCGTCGGAACCAAAATACGAGCCCGACAACAAGGTCAATTAATTTATTTCCTTTAATAATTACATCAAAAATAATTTCACATAAAAATTCATAACTTGGGCTCTAGGCCTCAGAATTCGACTCCGGACGCATGTCCAAGTCCCATATTTTTCTACGGACCTCCCGGGACCATCCAATCTCGGGTCCGGATCCGTTTACCAAAAATGTTGACCGAAGTCAACCATATCAATATCAATATCATTTTTATCCAAATTTCTCATAGAATTCATATTTTCTATCACAAAATCTTTTCGGCTACATGCTCGGATCGTGCACGTAAATCGAGGCAACATAGAATGAGGTTTTTAAGGCCTCGAAGCTCGAAATGATTAATTAAATAAGTGATGACCCTTTGGGTCGTCACAATCTCCACCTCTAAAACAACCGTTCGTCCTCGAACGGACAAAAGAAAAAAAATACCTGAGTCAGGAAACAAATGTGGGTAGCGGCTCCGCATATCAGACTCGGACTCCCAGGTCGATGCCTCAGGAGGCTGACCTCTCCACTGAACACGCACAGAAGGATAACTCTTCGACCTCAACTGTCGAACCTGCGGGTCTAGAATGGCTACCGGCTCCTCCTTGTAAGATAGATCGTTGTCCAATTGGACAGTACTGAAGTCTAACACATGTGTGGGATCGCCGTGGTATCTCCGAAGCATAGATACATGAAAAACTGGATGCACGGCTGATAAGCTAGGCGGCAAAGCTAATCTGTAAGCCACCCCTCCCACTCTGTCTAGAATCTCAAATGGACCAATATACCTAGGGCCGAGCTTGCCCTTCTTCCCAAACCTCATCACGCCCTTCATAGGCGACACCCGGAGCAATACTCGTTCACCAACCATGAAATCTACATCTCGAACCTTACGATCCGCATAAGTCTTCTGCCTGGACTGAGCTGAACGCAATCTCTCCTGAATAGTCTTGACCTTATCCAAGGCCTCCTGAACTAAGTCTGTACCCAACAACCGAGCCTCTCCTGGTTCAAACCATCCGACCGGTGATCGACATCGCCTACCATACAACGCCTCATACGGAGCCATCTGGATGCTAGATTGGTAACTGTTATTGTAGGCGAACTCTGCTAATGGTAGAAACTGATCCCACGAGCCTCCGAAATCAATAACACAGGCTCGAAGCATGTCCTCAAGAATCCGAATAGTCCTCTCGGACTGGCCATCCGTCTGAGGATGAAATGCTGTACTCAACTGAACCTGGGTGCCTAATTCCTGCCTGGACCGCTCTCCAGAACCGCGAGGTAAACTGCGTACCCCGATCAGAGATAATAGATACTGGCACCCCATGGAGACGAACAATCTCCCTAATGTAAACCTCCGCTAACCTCTCCGACGAGTAGGAGACAGATATTGGAATAAAGTGTGCTGACTTGGTCAGCCTATCAACAATGACCCAAATAGCATCAAATTTCCTCCGAGTCAAAGGAAGTCCAGGTAACGAAGTCCATAGTGATCCGCTCCCATTTCCACTCGGGAATTTCAATCCTCTGGAATACACCACCAGGTCTCTGGTGCTCATATTTCACCTGCTGACAATTTAGACACCGAGCGACATACGCAACGATATCTTTCTTCATTCCGCGCCACCAATAGTGTTGCCGTAAGTCCTGGTACATCTTCGCGGCACCTGGGTGAATAGAATACCGCGAACTGTGGGCCTCTGCTAAGATCAACTCTCGAATTCCTTCGACATTGGGCACACAAACTCGACCCTGCAATTTCAATACCCCATAATCATCTAGATTTACCTGTGTGGCACCTCCCCGCTGTACTGTATATCTCAACTCACGCAAATGAGGATCATCAAATTGCCTCTCACGGATACGCTCTAATAACGAAGAACGAGCGACCGTGCAAGCTAACACTCTGCTAGGCTCAGAAATGTCTAATCTCACGAACCGGTTGGCTAAGGCCTGGACATCTAGAGCTAATGGTCTCTGACTGACCGGAATGTATGCAAGACTACCCATGCTGGCATACTTTCTACTCAAAGCATCGGCCACCACATTGGCCTTACCTGGGTGATATAGGATAGTAACATCATAGTCTTTCAGCAACTCTAACCATCTCCGCTGTCGTAGATTCAACTCCTTTTGTTTGAACAAGTATTGTAGGCTTTTTTGATTAGTGTACACCTCACACGTCACACCATATAGATAATGCCTCCAGATCTTCAAGGCATGCACCACTGCTGCTAACTCAAGATCATGTACTGGATAATTCTTCTCATGTATCTTTAACTGCCTCGAAGCATAAGCGATAACCTTACCATCCTGCATCAATACCGCTCCAAGCCCTGTACGAGATGCGTCACAATAAACTCTATAAGGCCCTGTACCTGTAGGTAGTATCAACACTGGCGCGGTGGTCAAGGCTGTCTTGAGCTTCTGAAAGCTCGCCTCACAATCCTCTGACCACTGGAACTGGATACCTTTTTGGGTCAACCTGGTCATCGGGCCGCAATAAGAAAACCCCTCTACAAAACGACGGTAGTAACCTGCTAATCCCAAGAAACTCCGGATCTCAGTCACCGAAGCTGGTCGAGGCCAATTCTGGACTGCCTCAATCTTCTTTGGGTCTACCTGAATACCTTCCACTGATACAATGTGACCCAGAAATGCTACCGAACTCAGCCAGAACTCACATTTAGAAAATTTGGCATATAGTCGGTTATCTTTCAGAGTCTGAAGAACCACTTTGAGGTGCTGCCCGTGCTCTTCCTAGCTGCGGGAGTACACCAGGATGTCATCTATAAAGACTATCACGAATAGATCTAAGTAAGGCATGAACACCCGATTCATTAACTCCATGAATGTCGCTGGGGCATTGGTCAACCCGAAGGACATGACCAAGAACTCATAATGCCCATATCTAGAGCAAAAGGCTGTCTTAGGAATGTCAGCCGCCCTGATCTTCAGCTGATGGTAGCCTGACCTCAAGTCTATCTTAGAGAACACCCTCGCTCCGTGGAGTTGGTCAAACAAATCATCAATCCTCGGCAATGGATATTTATTTTTGATAGTCACCTTGTTTAACTGCCGGTAATCAATACACATCCGCATCGAGCCATCCTTCTTCTTTACAAATAATACGGGTGCTCCCCAGGGGGAAACACTGGGCCTGATAAAACCCTTCTCAAGAAGGTCTTGCAACTGATCTTTCAACTCTTTTAGTTCCGGCGGGGCCATGCGATATGGTGGAATAGAAATAGACTGAGTGCCCAGAGCCAAATCAATACAAAAATCAATATCCCCGTCGGGTGGCATACCCGGTAGGTCTGAAGGAAAACCTCCGAATACTCCCGTGCAATAGGGACCGACTCAATGGAAGGAACTTCTGCGCTGGAATCACGAACATAAGCCAGATAAGCTGGACACCCCTTCTCGACCATACGTCGAGCCTTAACATAGGAAATGACAGTGCGAACGGAGTGGCTTGAGGTACCTTTCCACTCTAGTCGGGGTGATTCCGGCAAGGCTAAGGTCACCGTCTTAGCATGGCAATCAAGAATAGCATGGTATGGGGACAACCAGTCCATCCCCAATATGACATCAAAATCTACCATATCCAAAAACAACAGATCAACACGGGTCTCAAGACCCCCAAATATAACTACGCACGAACGATGCACCCGATCGACTACAATGGAGTCACCCACTGGTGTAGCCACATAAACTAGAATATCCAGAGCATAGCTGGGCACAACCAAATACGGTGAGAAGTAGGAAGACACATAGGAATATGTAGATCCAGGGTCAAATAATACTGAAGCACCTCTGCCACACACAAGAATGGTACCTGTAATCACGGCATCTGATGCCTCTGCCTCTGGCCTGGCTGGTAAAGCATAGAATCGGGGATCTGCACCTCCCCTCTGAGCTACGTCTCTAGGATGGCCATCAACTGGCTGACCTCTACCTCTGGCTGGACGGTCTCCACCTCTACGGTCTCGACCTCCACCTCTATAATCTCTACCCCCGCCTCGGGCTGGCTGGGCAGGCTGAGGGTCAGCTGGGGCCTGAATCATAGGACGAGGACCTCGCTGCTGAGAGTTGCCCGCTGCTAGAGGGCAATTCCTGATAAAATGACCCGGGTCACCACAACCGTAGCAACTCTTAGACTGATAGGGCTGCTGGCCCTGACGACCTGAATGGCCTCCACGAACACTCTGAAGAGGCTGAGCATTAATAGGAGACTGGTCTGAATAATGCCCCCGAAAACCACGATCACCCGATCCACCCTGTGAAGCCTGAAGGGCGGAATGAAAAGGCCTGGAAGACTGGCCTCTATCAAAGGATTCTCTGCCACCAGAGGAAGAACCACCAAACCTGCCTGAATGACGAGGCCTCTTATCTGAAGAATAACCACCTCCTCTAGCAAGAGCCATCTCAACTCTACGTGCTGCATTGGCTGCCTCCTAAAATGATATGTCACTCCCCACGCCCATAGCCATCTGGAGTCTAATCGGCTGATTAAGCCCATCTATAAATCTGCGGACCCTCTCCCGCTCCGTGGGAAGTATCACCACCGCATGACGAGCCAAGTCGATAAATCTCGTCTCATACTGTGTAACTGTCATAGTGCCCTGATGGAGGCGCTCAAACTGCCTCCGAAGTAAATCCCGCTGAGTAGTAGGGAGAAACTTCTCCATAAATAGTTCCGCAAACCGGTCCCATGATAGAGCTGGGGACCCTGCTGGTCGAGTCAGGCAATAATCTCTCCACCAAGTCTTGGCGGATCCTACAAGTGTGAAGGTACAGAAATCAACCCCATTTGTCTCCACGATCCCCATAGTCTTGAGAATCTCATGGCAACTGAATAAAAAGTCCTGAGGATCCTCTGATGCGGCTCCACCGAATGTAGTGGTAAATAGCTTGGAGAACCGATCAAGCCTCCATAACGAATCAGAAGTCATGGCCGCTCCATCACTGGCATGAGCTGTGGTACCTGACTGAGTGGCCACAGCAGGCTGAACCACTGGTTCATGAGGCTGGGGAGCTATTGGCTCCAGAGTACGTGCAACAGGAGTCTGGGCCCCTCCTCCAGCCTAAGAAGCGGCTGGTGCAGCTGGTAATAAGCCTGCTTTGGCAATGCTGTCCATAAAACCCGCTATCCTGACCAGAGCCTCCCAAAGATCTGGGGTAAATAAGGCTTCCCCTAGGACCTGAGCTGGGCCCACTGGAGCTGCTGGGACTGGAACCTCCTCACCAATCTCAACAAGAGGCTCCACCTCTAGAATAGCTGCCTGGGGCTGAACTCTACCCCTACCACGGCCTCCGATATCGTAGTAAGCCACTACCTTAAAAGCGATTTCGTCCCGACTGGTTGCGAATCGTTAAAGCCGATCACTCCTCACTATCTGCGAAAGGACAGAATAGAAATTCAATCAGTAATTGAGGAACGAGTCACACGACAAGAAAGAACAAATGAGAGACTCTTTCCTAACTCAATAGACTCTGGAGGACAAGTACAGACGTCTCCGTACTTACCTCTCAAACTCTACTAAGCTTGTTCGTGAGTGGTGAGACCTATGTAACCTAGAGCTCTGATACCAATTTGTCACGACCCGGATTTTTCCCCAACATCGGGATCGTGATGGCGCCTACTCGTGGTAGCTAGGCAAGCAACTGTATTCATACTATCCTGTTTTTAACACAATTTTAATTAAATAAATGCGGAATACTTTATCGATACTGAAATCCTCTACCCAAGACGTGGAGTCACCAACTCACAAACTACTATGGAATACTACACATAAAAGTCTGAAGGAAATATAACATAATTCTGTTTGTCTCGGAACAAAGAGACTCCAGCTAATAACATAAATAAAGAGAGAGACGCCGGGCCTGCGGACGTCTGCAAGCTACCTCGGTCTCAAATATGATCAACTCCCACGCAATCTATTTACTGCTGTTGCTGCTCCTGATCGTAACCTGGACCTGTGCAAAAACGCACAGAAGTGTAATATCAGCACAACCGACCCCATGTGCTGGTAAGTGCCTGACCTATCCCGGCGAAGTAGTGACAAGCCTAGGACTAGACACCCACATAAACCTGTGCAATTCAATATATATATACGTGTACCACAAAATAACAAGAATAATCAAATATTAGCACAATAAGGAATATCTTAAAGAATTCAACAATTAACTACAGTTAATAAATTTACAAGGAAAAATTAAGTATAATGTAAACACAAGTAATATCAATTCAAGAAATAGCAAGCAATTGCACGGTATCACCCTTCGTGCTTTTACTCTCATCCTCACCAAATAAACAAATAAAGTACACGGCGCATCACCCTTCGTGCTTTTACTCTCATCCTCACATCCATAGTACGGCATGATCCTTCGTACATGGTTCAATAACAGGGCACGACATGATCCTTCGTGCATAATCAATAAATAAACATGGCACGGCATTAACCTTCGTGCATAAATAATTAAACATGGCACGGCATCACCCTTCGTGCATTATCACTCTTCCTCACCCAAATAACAATCACAATTAAGGGCAAAGAAAGAAACAGTAATTCATAAACCGTCCCATCAAGGGCAATCAATAATTATCATCACAACCAGTCCCAACAAGGGAGAACAATAACAATTCATCTGTAATATATCTCAAAATAATCATTTTTCAACGACTCACGGTCATACTAGACGCCAGTGTATGGATGCTCGTCACCACAGCCCATACACCGCACTCGATCACATAACACATAACACATAATCCTATTCCCTCAAGCTAGGATAGAACAGACACTTACCTCGAATGCTTATGAGCAATTCACTTCGTGGAAATGTCTTTTCTTTCAATTTGGCTCCAATCCAACCGTATCTATACACAATTGATTTAATATCATCAATTCTACTCAACAAACTAATTCTTAAGACCAAATACAACTTTTACAACATTCTGCCCGGAATAGTGAATTTCAACCCCGGGCCCACATGGTCGGAATTCGGGGTTAGGACCAAAATCCGGTTACCCATCCCCCCACGAGTTCATGTATATAATTTGTTTCAAAATCGGATCTCAATTCGAGGTCCAATTCCCCAATTTATGAAAAACCCTATTTTCTAATAAAAACAAGAATTCTACCATGAAAATCATTGATTTTTAATGAAAAACATGTTTAATGATGCTAGGAATTGAAAGAATTAAGTAAAAAGTGACTTACAATCGTTTTGATGAAGAAGAAATCCTTGAAGAATCGCAAATGGGTGTTTTGGTTTTGTAAAAAGTGAAGAAATGACTGAAATTCGTGTTTTTCAGGTCTCCGTGTTCGCATTTGCGAACATGGGTTCGCAATTGCGAACCCCGACCAATTTCTGGAGTTTGAAAAATAAGCTAAGGCTGGGAAGTTCGCATTTGCGAACATTTTGCGAACGCTGGCAGACAAAGGGATGTTCGCATTTGCGAACTAATGTTCGCATTTGCGAACACATGCTGTATAAGGCGGTGTTCGCATTTGCGAACAATGGTTCGCATTTGCGAACCAAGGCAGTATGGGGAATGTTCGCATTTGCGAACTTTTGTTTGCATTTGCGAACATAGGCAGGCCACTGGGGACCTTCGCAAATGCGAACAATTGTTCGCATTTGCGAACAAGGCTGGGTCAAAGGGTGCTTCGCATTTGCGATAAAGGTTCGCATTTGCGAACCTTGCCTTACACTGTCCCCTTCGCAATTGCGAGAAATTCTTCGCAATTGCGAAGCCAACAACTGGGTGAAAAACCAGCAGTTCAAAAATTCAGAATTTCATCCAACGGCCTATCAAATCTTTACCCGAGCCCCCCGGGCTCCAAACCAAACATGTACATAACCTCAAAAATACATTACGAACTTGTTCGTGCGATCACATCGCCAATATCACTTCATTTTAATCAAATCAAGCCTCAAACTCATGATTTTCATACTTTTGATTTTCAAAACTTCTTAACTTGGAACCCAAGGTCCAAAACATCTCAAACGACATCCAAATGTCACCAAACTTTACAGAAATCACATATATAATATTTAAGACTTGTACCAGGCGTCGGAACCAAAATACGAGCCCGACAACAAGGTCAATTAATTTATTTCCTTTAATAATTACATCAAAAACAATTTCATATAAAAATTCATAACTTGGGCTCTAGGCCTCAGAATTCGACTCCGGACGCATGTCCAAGTCCCATATTTTTCTACGGACCTCCCGGGACCATCCAATCTCGAGTCCGGATCCGTTTACCAAAAATGTTGACCGAAGTCAACCATATCAATATTAATACTCCCTCCGTTTCAATTTATGTGAACCCATTTGACTATCACAAAATCTTTCCGGCTACATGCTCGGATCGTGCACGTAAATCGAGGCAACATAGAATGAGGTTATTAAGGCCTCAGAAGCTCGAAATGATTAATTAAATAAGTGATGACCCTTTGGGTCGTCACACTAATTTTCTTGTACTCAAGGACAAAAGTGTTGCATGGCAATGCTAGAGATATGACTATTGGTGCTGACGGAGTACTTGGGATGCAAGGTCAAGTTTGTGTACCTAATGTTGATGGGTTTCGGGAGTTGATTCTAGATGAGGCCTATAGCTCGTAGTATTCCATTCATCTAGGTAACGCGAAGATGTATCACGATCAGGGGCAGCACTACTGGTGGAAGCAGATGAAGAAGGATATAGTTGGGTTTGTAATTAGCAGGTGAAGTTTGAGCACCAGAGACCAGGTGGATTGCTTTAGCAGGTAGATATTCTGGAGTGGAAGTGGGAGCAGGTCACCATGGAATTTGTATCTGGGCTACCGGAGACTTTGAAGAAATTCGTTGCCATTTGGGTTATTGTGGATCACCTGACCAAGTCCGTGCATTTCACCACTATGTGTACTACCTATTCCTGGGAGCAGTTGGTAGAGATTTATATTCGGGAGATTGTTCACATGCATGGTATTCCAATTTCCATAATTTCGGATAGAGGTACTCAATTCACATCACGGTTCTGAAGAATCATACAGTAAGGGTTGGGTACTTGGGTGGAGTTGAACGCAGCATTTCACCCTCAAATAGATGGACAGTCTGAACGCACTATTCAAAATCTTGAGGATAGGCTCCATGCGTGTGTGCTTGAGTTTAGAGGTTCTTGGGACCAATTCTTGCCATTGGCGGAGTTTGCCTACAACAACAGCTATCAGTCTAGCATTCATTTGGCACCGTACAAGGCCTTATATGGTAGGCAATGTAGATCTCCAATGGATTGGTTCGAGCCAGGTGAGGCTAGATTATTGGGCACATACTTGGTTCAGGATGCTTTGGAGAGAGTCAAGGTGATTCAGGATAGACTTCGTATAGCCCAGTCCAGATAGAAGAGTTACACTGACCGGAAGGTTCGTGATATTTCCTATATGGTTGGAGAGCGGGTTCTCCTTCAGGTTTTGCCTATGAAGGGTGTTATGAGATTTTGGAAGAAGGGGAAGTTGAGTTCGGGGTTTATTAGCCCTTTTGAGATATTTGAGGCATATTAGGGAGGTTGCTTACGAGCTTGCCTTACCTCTCAGCTTGGCAGGAGTTTATCCTATATTTCATGTTTCGATACTCCGGAGGTATCACGGTAATCTCTCGCACGTGTTAGATTTCAGCTCAGTCCAGTTGGGAAGGATCTATTCTATGTTGAGGAGCCAGTGACAATATTGGACATGCAGGTCAGGAAGCTCAGGTCAAAGAACATTGCATCAGTGAAGGTTCTGTAGCGGGGTCAACCAGTCAAGGAGGCGACCTAGGAGACCGAGCAGTATATGCGCAGCTAGTACCCTCATCTTTTCACTACTTCAGGTATGTCTTTATGCTCGTTCGAAGACGAATGAATGTTTAAGTGTGGGAGAATGTAATGACCCCACCGATAGTTTTTAGAATTTTGCCCCAATCCCCTATTAACTGCTTTCCCCAAGTTTATTTATGCTATTTTGATTTGTCGGGATGTTCAGTTTTGAGTTATGGAGAGTTTTGGGACACTTAGTCCCTAAATGAGAGCTTAAGTGTTAGAAAGTTGAATGTAGCTGGAACAGTGTGAAGACGGCCTTGCAATGGAAATTCGATGGTTCCGTTAGGCTCTGTTAGGTGATTTCGATCTTAGGGGCGTGGTCGGATTGTGTTTTAGAAATCTATAGATAATTTAGGCTTGAAATGACGAAAGGTCAAATTTTGAAGTTTACGGTTCGATAGTGATATTTTGATCCGAGGGTCAGAATAGAATTTCGAAAGTTGTAATAGCTTTGCAGTATTGAATGTGATGTGTGTGCAAAATTTCAAATCATTCAGACAAGATCTGATAGACTTTTTGATCAAAAGCGTATTGAGAATTTTAGAGTTCTTAGGCTTGAATCCATGGTTAATCTGACATTTCGATATTTTTTAGGTATTTTAAAGATTGGTACAAGTTTGGACAATGGTATTAGACTTGTTGGTGCCTTTGGTTGAGGTCTCGGGGGCCTTAGGATGATTTCAGATGATTGACGGGGAGTTTTGAGGTATATTGCAGCTGCTAAACTTTGCTGCTTCTGGTATTATTTGGGGACCACAGGTGCGATGCCGCACATGGAGAAGAAGAGCCGTAGAAGCAGAAAAAAGGGAGATTCATCAAGAGCCACAGATGCAATGTAATTTTTGCAGAAACGGTACCGCACCTGCGGGTGGGGAGCCACAAATGCGGATTCTGGGCGTTTAAGTGATGGGTCGCAGGTGCGACCGTTGGTCTGCAAATGCGGGACTGCAGAAGATCCACAAGCTGAGGAAACATTACATAGCTCTAATCTCCGGAAATCTCTAACAAGAACATAAAGTATGGAGGGGCTAAATACAAAATGCAGAAATAGAAAGAGACTCCCCAGTCTGCGGACGCAACAAATATACCTCGAAGTCCCGTAGAATCTCCTCGCCTCAAGAATGGTAAGCCCGAGTAGAGGTACTTGGATTTGCACATGAAAAACATGCACAGGAAGGGCATGAGTACACCATAGCAATACTTAGTAAGTATCAAGCCTAACCTCGGTTGGGTAGTGATGAGGGCGGTCAGGGCCTTACCGAGGTGAAATAAAATACAAGGTTTAACAATATGAAACAAGCATTGTAAATAAGTAACACAGGTTATAAAGGACATCAACAACTATTACAGAGACAAGTAAAACACATAAAAAAAATACAACTCAACTCTAAGATAATAACCGGGGATCTCCCAGGATACCGTCTTGTAGCCCCCAAATATAAATATCATACCCAGTGGATCTCTAGGGTGCAGTCCCGTAGTCCAACTCGTAAAAAATGTAGGGTGACCTCCTAAAATATAGTTCTATAGTCCCAAAATAAACATATAGGGGGAGCTCTCGGGATACCATCCCGTAGTCCTAAAGTAAACACACAGCAACAACAAGAAACTCAATTCAATCAATTTCATATCAAGGTAAAATAGGTAATCCTGACCTACTATGCTTCACGTAATATAAATAAGGCAATCAAGGCAAATAGAGTAATTTAGTCAAGTAGACATGCTTCTCTAGGCTAATAGCAGGTGAAATTTCCAAAATAGTGTAAGCGAGAAAAGGAAGAACACAATTCAGGGCTATTTTTAATGAAAAACCGAATTTCCAACAATTAGCGTAAGTACGCGCTCGTCACCTCGTACGAGGCATTTCAATTACCACAATATCAATCCTAAGGGGAAAGGTCCTCCACACAAGGTTAGACAAGCCACTTACCTCGAACCGACTCAAATGTCAACCCGAAACCACGTTCTTGCCACTAGTATCCGCCTCCAAATAACCCATATCTATTCAATTAAACTTCATAATGTAAATAACACTTTAAGTAACGTATTCTATAATTAAATTCTAAGCTAAAACGTGAAATTAAGTAAAATAACCAAAATATCCCTCAAGCCCTCGTCTCGAAATAAAATTTACATTTTCGGAATCCTCATACTCTCAAGAATTCATACATACCGATAACACTAAAATCGAAGCCCAAATGACCTCTCAAATTCTCATTCCAAAGTCTTTTAATCCCAAGCACTAAATTCCACAATTACCACTGATTTCCCCATAAATTCCTACCTATAATCCATGAAATAATGACATAGGAACGAGTTGTAACCCAAATTACTTACCTCAATGAAGTTTTCTTGAAACCCCTCCTTCAAATAGCCCAAACTCCAAAGCCGAGATAAAAATGGTGGAAATAACCCCAAGATGGAACTCCTTTTTAAATCACTGTCCAGCAGTTTCCGCATCTGCCACCTTGGGACCGGTTATTTCCCAGGTTTTGGGATAGTATATCAGATTTTGGGAAGTTGTGTATATATGTCGAGCAGCATTTAAATAGTTTACCTTCAGTTATTTCAGCTTTTGATTATTTGTTTCTGCAAGATTTGTCTGTTTCTGCATTTGTTAGGCTTACTTAGTTGGTAGAGACTAAGTGCCGTGACGATAGTTCACGGAGGACGAACTGGGATCATGACATCCATGAACAAAGGATTTTAGACTTTAGAAGTCTATTTATGGCCTCAAACAATCTTCAAAGTAGTGGTATCCAATAGTTTTACCACGATGGATGAAGACCATTGTGTTTATACCAAAAGATTATACAACAAGCTTGTAATTTCAATATTATATGTAGATGGCATACTTATAGCTGGAAATGATAAGGAGTTTATAACCGAGATAAAGTCATTGTTATCATCCCAATTTGAGATGAAAGATATGAGTGAAGCTGTATATATACTTGGAGTTAAGATTTCAAGCGATCGTCCAAAGAAACTATTGTATCTCTCACAAGAGAATTGCATTAGAAAAGTTCTTGAACGATTCAACATGCAAAATGGTAGCCCAAATGGTAGTGATATCGGTATGGTCATGCCTTGGGAAGTCATATGTGTGCTGAGAATCTTGAAGAGACAGAAAGAATGAACCGAGTTCCTTATAGGAGCACAGTAGGAAGTCTAATGTATGTTATGATGTGCACTTGACCTGATATTTGTCAAGTAGCTAGCTTGGTAAGTAGATATCAAAGCGATCCAGGTTTAGCACATTTTCTAGCAGTAAAGAGGATCATGAGATATCTTAAGGGAACTGCTAATTATGCCCTTTGTTACCAAGGCGGCAAGGATCTGCAATTAGTTGGATCAGTGATGTTGATCATGGAGGAGATCTAGACGAAATGAAGTCTACCTCAGGATATGTTTTCTTACTCAGTAATAGAACCATGTCATAGAGTAGGAATAAACAATCATATGTATCACTATCTACGATGGAAGCCTAATAAGTGGCTCTCACACTAGCAACACAAGAAGTTGTTTGGTTCTTGGAACACTTGCTGAAAAGACTGAACCGATATTAGTTTATTGTGATTGTGAGGCTGCAATATCCTCCACCAAGGACCCTAAGTTTCTTTTTAAAATAAAACATATAGATATCAAGTATAACTATGCGAGAGACATAGTTAGACGCAAGGTAGTGAATGTGAAGTATGCTTCCACAAAATATGTTAGCAGATCCATTGACCAAGCCTTTGTCTAGAGATGCATTTGTATGACACATTAGGTCTAAAGGCATGCGTAGACTCTGAGATACTTTATATTGTTATTTATTTTTTTGCGTTCACAAAACTGATGTTCTTTGAATATCAATAAAGTTGATTTACATGCATACATATTTTTAATTGTTGAATGCTATGTCCATTCTTTGTTCATTTTTATAACTATATCGAGTAGACACGAGGTTGGCCTTCTCACACAGGCAACCACCTCCTTATCTTAGTGATGTTAGGAGATGAGGCATGATTTTAAACAAAATTATCATAAGGATAATTTGAGAGATATTGGCTTAAAATCAGAATACTGCTTAAACAATGACAAAAGGCCATTAGGGTAAAAAAAAATTGTTCACCTAGTCTACTTTGTGATCCAGATGTGAGTTAAATATGATTTTGTAGATCAAGGAACTCAAATTTAGATACTTATGGTGTCTAAATGCTATATGTACAATATTCTTTATGAGATAAAGACATACAATAAGAAAATGCTCTAGCACGTTGTTTCATACCATGTGTGCTAATATTGATCAATTGGGTTAACATAAGTCAATTCTCAACTTATTGTGTGAAACCCAAAGCTTTTATGATGGCTCACAAAGACTCCGATCAAATACTTAAGACTTAGTGTAATGTTAACTATCTTAGTAAATTTCCAAAAGACTATGGACACAAATTTGGTCTAGCAGGCCATATTTAGAAAGCAGCCATACTAATGTTAATGGGTCGTGAAAAGAGAGAGATCATTGATAGAATCTCATTTATTTGTATTCGTTGGTGCACCAATTATAACTTATGAGTTATGATTGTGAACCCAAGAAATAATGATATATGAGATTTTGAAACTATATCAAATGTGATTTATATGATTTAGGGTACTACCTACTTTATGATCTACTTGTAAGTTCACATTCGACGAGAGGCTATATACTCCTCACATATATATAACACTTGCTCTCACAGTATGCTGGTCGCACAGTCTACTTCCATATATGAATGATTGAGGAGATGAGTTGAGAATATATTTCTTAGATTAGATGAGCACTCCCATTATGTGTGAGTGGGAGAGGTAGGAAATAGAGTCCACCCATAAAGGTGCTCTTAGGGCCCACTAGGGCAAAGGACAACAATTTTAGTAATTACTATAATTTTAATATTCCCTATATAAGTACACTTACTATGTACAATAAAAAAATACTCTGAAGTATTTTTCTATGCCTAGTCTTCTCCTGAAGTCAGACTAGGTTTAGACTATGGAATAGTGGTTGCTCCAATACACCGTGACAACAACCACCGACTAGTGATTTCAGCCACGGTTCGTTTCAGGTTTTCGCTTCCACTTCACGAAGAATAAGTAAGTCCTCGTTTTATGATTTACATGTTATCTAATGTGTTTAGACTTATCGCGTTCATTCACTCCTAAAATAAGCTTATTATGAAAAATATTTTCTCAAAAATACCTTTCAAAAAAGTATTTTTATTGAGAAATGGTATGTATTTAGCTAATTAATTTGAAAAGCTCTTTTGAGCAACAATTAGTGTTTGACCAATCTTTTTAAAATGTGTTTCTAAGTGCATTTTTTTTTTTAAATGCGCATCAAAAAAATATTTTTGGGAAGAAACTATTTTTTCTACATCTCAAAAACTACTTATATTTCTACTAAAAAATATTTTTTCCTTCTAAACTTTGACCAAACATCTTAACTTAAAAAAAATACTTTGGCAAAAAAAAAAAAATGACCAAAAAGAAGTTCGTCTAAACAAGTTATTATTCTTCATGATGTGTTCTATCATAATGTTTTGTCAATTTAATATCGTCGATCATCGCCTCTCAATCCATAACAAAACCATTATAAGGTCAGAGAAAAGGGAATATGGGAGCATAAATTATAAGGTAGCAAATCGAACTCCCAACATGCTTAAGTTTTAGTTAATCAAATTAATGAACTACTAAGATAATCCCGTTCCTCGATTTTCCCTCCATCTTCTCATATTTTCTATTTCTTTATTATTGTTGTATATTTTTATCAAATCAAGTTTTCAATTGCAAAATAAAATTTAAAAAAAATTAAAATCAAGACTTGCTCTTTGTATATCAATCTAAGTTCTATGTTTCACGAATTATAGCTCGGAGGGAAAAGAATTTAATTGGAGATATAAACAATTAAATAACATATATAAATTTTGGTAGTTCAATTATGAATAATTTAACTAAATAGGTAGAATAAAGATAGTACTTTTTTTTTGGTTGATCTTACCAATATGCCAAAATTTACGAATTATTGAACACCACACTCAAGTTTTACCAATCCAACAACATATGTGAATAATTTAACAAGATAAATATAACGAAGATTGTACTAAAAGTATAACCTGCAGGCATAACTCTTTAATTAGATAAAATATGTGAATTCGTCAAACTTATGAATAATTTAATAAGATATATATAATGAAGATTATGTTAAAGTATGACTCATTCGATATAACTTGTGAAGTACAATTTTTCATTATTCTAGAGTTTAGCATTATTTTTGCATAAAATTTCAAAATATGGACAAAATTTAAACAGGAGCCTTATGAGTGATCCTATTTGGACAAATAAAATAGTCAGATTTACAAGTGATCGTTCAAGAATAGCCCAATTTCAAAAGTAATTAAAATTTAGTCACTTTTCATGTAGATAAATTGGAGCAAAAATATTGTTCAAGACCCGAAAAATATGCCATTATATAATTATACCGAAGTTCCAGCATAAATATACTTGAACTCCAACATATTATACTGGAGTTCCAGGATAAGTATGTTGGAACCGCAACATAATATGATGAAGTTCCAACATAAGTACACTAGAACTTCGTCATAATATATTGGAGTTCCAACAAAGTATAATGGTCCAGTATAATATGATATAAGTTCATACACACGTGCTCGAATCTCTAGTATATTATGTTGGAACTTTCCGTGTGTTGGAGATCCAATATAATATGCTGGAAGTTTATACACAGGTGCACGAAACTCCAGTATATTATGCTGGATCGGTCTCTATTATAGCAAAATAATAGCTATTTTTCATTGACTTGATAAGCGCTGACTATTTTTAAATGATCTGTCCGAAAACTAGCTAGACCGTGCAATTTTAACTACAATCTACCACAGCAGCCCAAATCTCATTGTCCAAAAATTCGGCCCATTGTACGACGAGAAAAAAAACTCTATATAAATCTCCGTCTATATCGGCTCCTAATCGTTCTAGGGTTTTCCAATCTGGGGTTATCCGTCCGTCGTCCCAAATCAAAATCCTTTCTGTTTTGCCCAGACAAACTAGTAATTAGTTAACTAATCGTAGTCCTCAATACTCCCATCTTTTTTTTCTGCACAAGTTTATATAAAGGCTACACTAGAAATATTGAAATAGCGGAGCCTTGAGCGATAGTGCAAAAAGGGAATGCTGTGTTGAATCAGCGGCGGCCAGACAACCGCTGAGATGAATCCACAGATGGGTTCCTTTTTTTATAATGGCACTTGTCTACTAATTTCATCTCACATTTTTTTTTTATTACTAGTATGATTTTTTGGTGTTGTGATGGTTCATTTTAAATGGGGCGAGTTTAATTGCTTTGTTTCATCACCCAAGCTGTGTAAAATCATCACAAAAGCAAGCCCTTTTTTTAATAGGGCGTTCTCATATCCTAATTCCTATCACCTTGTTGAGCAGAGTCTGCTATTTTTTGGAAATTGTGCTTATGGACGGTCAAGTACTGTTTAGATGATAAATAAAACAACAGTAGTTAACAAAAATACATAAGCTATAGATAATAAGCCACCATGTCTTTCAAGTCTTCCCTTGAATTTGATAAGTGAAGACTATCCTGTTGTGGCTGATATTCTATTTGCCATTTGCTGAATTATCATAATGTAATGATTTGTTATTGAATTGGGGAGATAAGAGGTGTTGTTTCGATAGTAAGCAACCTTTTCTATGGACCAATAGTTTGTGAGTTCGAGTCTTATGTTCTTGTAGGATAGGATGTCGAGAGTCTATTTGGAAATATATTCTCTTCCTTAGGGTAGCGTTAAAGTCTGTGTATATATTACCTTCCTTAGACCATTATACTAGATTGTTGTTATGTAATTGGGACAAGTTCAATGATACTAGTATGACCCAAAGGGGATTAGGATTGGACATGAGATATGCATTCTTCTTGTATTTATCAATACCTATGGCTCAATACTTGTTAACAAGGTTTACTTTTTATTGCGAGTAGGTTTTCTAGGTTGGACACAAGGGTGATCGAGTGTTCTGGACATTAATGTATGCCTTATTTGTTCTCACTACCACGGGCGAATTAGTAGGATAAACATTTACTCTCCTATTTCTTATACCTTTATTCCATCTCCATAAATATCATAAGGAAGTCTAAGAGCCACTTTGGACATTCCAAATTTATATCCCATATGCTTCAATTGAGCCACATTTATTGATTCAAAAAATAATTTAAAAGCTTGAATAATCTTTTTTAAAAGTTAAATAATTTTGAGAACTTATTAGAATTAGATGTTAAATTTTAACCTACTATATTTGAATTAGTTGATTGTAAATTGAAATATGAGATACAAAATTAAAAAGTAGAGAGTCCGATTGTTATAATATAAAATTCACCCTTTATTTTTCAGTCCCCATTATTGGACATTATAGTGGAGACGTAAAAAGCATCATTAGATTTCAGTTGCTAGTTGTGTCTTCCTTCTCCAATGTTAAACAGACGATTACTTTGTAATTACTGCACTCCAATATAATAAACATTTATTATACGACTGAATTTGACACCTTTCAATGGTTAAACCCTAGTTAGGTTCTTTTATCCCTATAAATTTACAATCCCTAACCTCAATCATTCAATCATTTAAATTTTTTTCACTTATATATTCAATTTGGTAGTTACTGTTTTAATATTATTGCATGTCAGTTTATTTATGGTACATATGATTCTTATGCTTAGGTAATTATTTATGCGATGTATGCTGGATTAATTAATGCTGTTTGCGTTTTTTGTTTTTGTTTGTTTTTTTTTTTCACTGCGTCGAGGGTCGATTGGAAATAGCCTCCTCAGGCCCCACTCGGTGGAAATATACTTGTTGTTGTTGTTGTTGTTGTTATACATTTGTACATATACGTTAAACTCATCACTAGTTTCATTGTTATTTTGCTAAGTTAATGCTGGCTTAAGTCGAGATTCTCAAAGCATTCTTGATTAATATTGTGTTGTCAAGGAGCTTTACAGAAAAAGGAAGCCACGCCTTATTTGTTTGTTTGGAAATTTTGCAACATTTTTGCTGAGACAGAATATGAAAGTGAGATTTATTCTTTTGGCAGCATATTTTTTTTATGGTAAAAGTTATGAACATTAAAAATAATTAGATTCTTTATAGGGAATATTAGTTACTTTTTACCCTCTAAATTTGTCCAATAGCACTGGCATCCTTTAGTGTTAAGCGGATATCTTAAAAGAACATTAATCTTATAAAATTATAATATGATATAACATAATATTTTAATAAAATGTAGTTGCTATTTTATTTTGTAATTCAGTGTGCAAAAATATAATAAATTATGTATAAAATTAAAGGATACATATTATATGGTAATCACATAAATTATTTGATCTTTATTTTATTCTTTATTAAATTAGCAAGTATTTAGTACTATTTATGTTTACTAATGTGACCTTTTATTAACTTGTCAATTGTCCTAGTATTTTGTTACTATTTTTCCTTTTAGTATAACATAGATAAATATTTTCTTATTCTAAAACTATTTTTAATTTTTTAAATTTATGTTATACTTTTCAAAATCCTTTAAGTGTCTAAATTTATCAATAAATGTTTTGAATATTATTTACGTACCTTTTGTTATATATAACTGATTTGAAGTATAAATACCCTAATATTATTTTATCACCTCTTTTTGTACATTCTTCTACTGTAATATTTGATTAGTTTTTTATTAAATAATATAATACTGTTTTTTAGTTAAATCATAGTAATTTTTAATTCATCAAACTAAAAAGAGATAAGCCTTTAATTATATTTGCAAAAATCTATCAATATTTTTAATAATTTTAATATATATATATATATATATATATATGAATCGATTAAGTTTAATTTATTTGAATAAATAAAATCACATTGCCGCTTGGTTTGTTTTACTTTGTTGATGAAATTTTTTCTTTAATCGTGATTCCTCCTCACAGTCAACATAATATTATTATTTAATATAAAAAATTAAATTATTTGTATTTAACGTATTGGATAAATTCTTATAGATATAGATGGGTAATCAAATACTAATTTAAAAAAGATACTTACCTGCAAGATATTATATTCAAGGTAAATCAAAGTTGAGTCATATAAGAGTTAAAATTTATCGCAACCTCTCTTTTAACTGATAATATTCATGGCAATGAAGGAGCCTAAACGGAATTGAAATAATTAAAGATTCATAACAAAATTGAATTTTAGATTGCCATATAATATTCAAAAAAGAATTGAATAATAAAAGATTTAATTTTGGTAAACGGGATTGCATATAATTTTTTCTTATTTGACAATATCCCTATAAACTCTCTTTAATATTGCCAAATGGTTTTTTAATAGCTTGCCAATTGGCTTAATTATAATGCTTATATATATGGTAACTTTATTCCTTTAATATATATATATAGATATAGATATATAGATTAGAGATTCTTCTAAATAAGCACGATTATACCCGATGATTCCGTTTATGATTAATTACACAAACTTGTAAATTTAGTAGCCAAAAAAACAAAGGAAACAATACTTGTTATTAAGAAGTTGCTCCTTTTTTTTTCTCTGCACTTTCTAAAACTTGAGCAAAGCTCATTTCTATAAACCTCTATTAATCCAGATATCATGGATCATCTGTTTATTTTTCTAATGCATAACCATGACTAAAATCTTAACGAGATAAAAGTGAAATTGGACGTTGGTTGATACAAATAGAGCAAATTTTTGTATGTAATTGAGACACACAAAAAGAATGAGATTAAGGTGTGTTTGGTACGAAGGAAAATGTTATTCATGAAAAATAAATGGTTTTATCATTTTTTTTATTTGGTTAGTGAGTGAAAAAAATTTTCTTAATATTTTTTAGTGTTTGGTTAGGGAGTAGAAAATATTTTTTAGGCTACTCTCTTATCTCCTTCCCCTTAAGTCCATATATTTCCTTGCTCCTTCCCCTCCTAAATACCCAATATCTTCAGGACTCTATTTTCTTCAAGAATTTAATTATTTTTCTAATAATTCACATAAAACTAAATGACCAAATGTGTTGCTTTATTTTTTTATACAAAAACGTTGAAATTTCTGTTCCATAACTAGAAAGAAAATATTTTTTTTTCTGGTTGAAAAAGAGTACTCTTTCTACAACATGAATATATAATACTCATTTTATTGAAATAAAAGAAAATATTTTTTTACATAATGAAAAGAAAATACTCATGTTGTTGAAGTGAGAAAAAATATTTTATTTAATCATGAAAAGAAAATAATTTTTCTTCATCATGAATTTTTTTTTTTTATTGAGATGAAATAAGATACTTTTTACTACATCAAGTTGTTGAAATGAAAGAAAATATTTTTTTAATCATGAAAATATACTTTGTTTTGTTAAAATGAAAAAAATAATTTTTTTATATCATAAAAAGAAATACTCATTTGTTGAAATGAATTTTTTTTATCTATAACATGAAAATTATTAATAATATTTTTATTTAGAATGAGGGTGGGGTAGAGTAGGTGGGGGTGTGAGGGTAGGCTGGTAGGGGTTGCTGAGAATGAAAAATAGGGTGAGGAAGGTTAAAAATGCGTTTTGAAAAATATTTTTCTCCAAATTAAAAAAAGGAGTTCATGAAGAAAATAATTTTTAAAATATTTTTTATGCTCCTAATGTTTTGGGGCATCCCGACAATTATATACCTGCTAATCCGATGTCCACCCAGCCTAATATTGTGCCATGTTGAAATATCAAATGGGCTTACACATGAAACTTAAGACCCGTTTGGTCATAGATTTTACCAAATATATTTGAGATTTTCTTGGCAAATACATGTTTGCCATAGAGTTTATCTAGGGGTGTGCATTCGAATCGGTTTATCGATAAATCGAATCGATTATTTGTTATCGGTTCATTGATAAATGAAATCGAAAAAATCGAAACCTTATTGAAACGATAATGATAAGCAGTTGTACAAATCGATAATCGATAAGTAATTATCGATAAGGGGCAAAATCGAATCGACAAATCGAATGCACACTCCTAATTATTTCGTCTACCACATTTAAGGAATGATCATTTTTAAAGTTGAAGGGAATGAAGTTCAAATTAATGGAAAATAGAATTAGCAGTGATGATGTATTTTTATTTTTTAATACCGTTGGAGTGTTGGTGGCATATATTTGATCTCTTACTTTAGTTTCGTTACATATGTCTATTGACACAATTTTTATGTGATAAACAATGTTCGTCTTATTTTAGCTTCTTTTTGTCCATATTAGTTAGGCGTGTTTATAGCGATATACTCTCCGTGGAATTCCACAAATTTTCTTATTGGTGTAATCGATAACCGAATCGATAAGCCCCAAAAATTAATAAATCGAAATCGAAAAAATTAAAACATTATTGAAACGATAACGATAAGCATATTTACAAATCGATAATCGATAAGTAATTATCGATAAGAGTCAAAATCGAATCGATAAATTGAATGCACACCCCTAATTTTATCTATATTTTGCCAAATTCCTAAAATTTAAAATTTAAAATTTAAATTCCAAAACTAGTTCAAGAGTTGGTTTTGGACCAAAATATCCTATTACCTTTTTTAAAAATTGCCCCAAACTTTTTTATTTATAAAAGAGCCCACAATTTATTATTTTGTAATAATGACGCTTCGTCTTTTCGGTCATCTAATAGTGTATTATGTAGTTTATTTTATAAAAAATATAATTTTATATAAATTTATTTATGTCCACGACTATGGTTTGCAATAATATAATGAATGTTATTGAATAATGAATTGTTCGATTTTTGTGATAGTGTTTAAAACTTGTGGGTATAAGTTATATTTTATTTTATTTTTTTGGAAAAAAAGTAAAATATGTTTTGAATGTGGTTGTAAGCATATAAATTTGGTTGGATTTTAAATTCGAATTATTTCAACCATATTAAATTCAAGACACTAGTCCAAACAAATATTATGGCTAGTAAATTGGGTTAATTATTTAAAGTCAATATATGTGTTGGGCTATAAATTAAATGATAAGCCGACTCCATTAGCCCAAGGTTCAAATGGCTATTAGCCCATCTTAAATTCGAGGCTCATGCCACATGTCAAGTGATGTGGCAATCTAAGACAAATAATGAGCCAATGAAATCATGTCATGTGTCAAGTGATGTGGCAATCCAAGATAAATAAATAAGCCAATAAAATTATGTTGTGTGTCAAGTAATGTGGCAATCCAAGCCAAATAAATGAGCCAATTAAATCATGTCAAGTGTCTCGATAGTATTGGTCAGTTCAAACGGACCAATGAAATCGCAGAGTCACATCACTCCCTACAACTATAAATAGAGGTCTTCATAATGCTAGAAGGAACCAGAATTAACAACAAGAAGCAAGTAGACAGCTCGTGGATCAAACACCACAGGTTTCTCTACAAGCTACAAGCTCAAGCACTCAAGCTACAAGTTCAAGTTCAAGATCAAGAACGAAGCTAAATCAAATACCAAGGCGTTCAAGATCAAATTACTTGTTCGTGATCAAACACAAATTCAAGTTCAATGAGGAGATTCAAGATCAATCGTTACAAGCCCTTAAATCAAATCAAAATCAAGTTTTACAAGCCCTTGAATCAAGTCAAAATCAAGTTCATCAATATACTTTACATTCTTGAAGAATCAGAGAAATACCAGAGATTGTAACATTTTCATTTATTGAAATCAAATACTATATTTGTTACGCAATTTTTTACTCTTGATTATTTATTTTCTCGACGCTAAAATTTATTGTTACAAATTTTTGGCACGCCTGGTAGGACCATCTATACCTCTCATATCTTCAAATTAGCAAATTTTAAGAACACGAAAATGACTCCTAAGAAGATCAACTTCAAACTCACTACTGCTAAGGCTACGGATTCCAAGTTTTTAGTTGATGTGGAAAACTTGTTGGATGCTATTGTAAAAAGCGTAGGACGTGTCACTAGGAACAAAGCAAACTTGCTGGGACAAAAAACATTTCAAATATCGTCTGCATCTGTTCCTATCTTTGATCTTCAATCCTCAAATGGGACAAGATCCTTTCCAACTGAATTGGAAAAAGGGGCGAACATTGCTAAAATTGTTGAAACGACATTGGCTCTACTTAGCCCTTCTAGATCTAAGAACATTATCACACAGGGTGATGATAATGTCTCGATCATTGGATGTGCTCCAAGCACTCCACGTGAGTTGTTACACTTAAAGTATGGTATAAGAGAAAATCTATGCTTTGCTCCACCGTCCACGACGGTTATCCAAGAAATGTTGACTAATACCTAACTGTTGAAGAACAACTTGCAAATTTAACAAAGTCAATTGAAGGGTTAACGAAGCATATGCAAGATCAAGATAATCAAATTGTCAAGCTAACATATAGAGTTGAAAGCATGATGGAGGGAGATTCAAGCCATGCACCTGGAAAGCTCCCAATGATGCAAGATAAGGGAGACTCATCTGCAAGACAGACAACAACTCCTTAAGAATTTTAGATTTCATCCGACCGGGTTATTCCCATTGACCAATTGAAGGACTTTGTTGTGGGGACCATCAAATATAAGTACGATGTTGCTACCAAGTCTTCTCTCGCATATGCAAAGCCATATACTGCGAGAAATTGATAGTTTGAAGATGCATACAGGTAATCAACCCCCAAAGTTTCAACAATTTGATGGTAAAGGGAATCCAAAGCAACACATTGCACACTTTGTTGAAACTTTAATAATGCTGGAACCTATGGAGATTATCTTGTCAAGCAGTTTGTCCGTTCCTTAAAAGGAAATGCTTTTGATTGGTACACTGATCTTGAGGCTGGTTTCATCGATAGCTGGGAGCAACTTGAACATGAATTTCTCAACCATTTCTATAGCACAAGGCGAACCATAAGCATGGTTGTACTCACAAACACACTACAATGGAAGGATGAACTAGTTGTCAATTTCATCAATCGATGGACGAATGCGAGCCTCAATTGTAAAGACAGACTTAGTGAAGCTTCTGGAATAGAAATATGTATCCAAGGAATGCATTGGAAGACTTGTCTACATCCTACAAGGTATCAAGCCTAAGTCTTTTGAAGAATTGGCTACATGTGCTCATGATATGGAGCTAAGTATGTATTCAAGTGGAAATCAAGGGCCACCTATTTATGAACCTCACAAAGTGAAGGACAAACAAGAAATAAAGAAAGAAGGCAATTTTTTTGGCGAAGTCTGAGAGCAAGGAATCAATGAATGTTAATGCCTTGCCACTAAAGGTCACTACAAAATTGAGTAAGAAACAAAGTGTGAAGACAACATCCTTATGGGATAAAGTTGGCTGAATGTTAACTCGGAAGGAAATGCAAGCGAAAGAATATCCATTCTTAGACTCCAATGTCCCAGCAATTTTTGAACAGCTCCTTGAGTTGAAACTCATTGAGTTAACCGAAATGAAGTGGCCAAACGAATTCCCGATGATTCCGTTTATGATTAATTACACAAAATTGTTAATTTAGTAGCCAAAAAAACGAAGGAAACAAGATTTATTATTAAGAAGTTGCTCCTTTTTTTCTTCTTTTCACTTTTTAAAACTTGAGCAAAGCTCATTTCTATAGACCTCTATTAATCCAAATATCATGGATTGTCTGTTTATTTTTCTAATGCATAGCCATGACTAAAATCTTAACGATGCAACCCCAATGATAAAAGTCAAATTGGACGTTGGTTGATACAAATAGAACAAATTTTTGTATGTAATTGAGGCACACAAAAAGAATGAGATTAAGGTGTGTTTGTTACGAAGGAAAATGTTATTCATGAAAAATAAATGATTTTATCATTTATTTTTTTTATTTGGTTAGTGAGTGAAAATTCTTTTCTTAATATTTTCTAGTGTTTGGTTAGAAAGTAGAAAATATTTTTTTTATGTTACTCTTTTCATCTCGTTCACCCTAAGTCCGCATATTTCCTTCCTCCTCCCCCCTAAATACCCAATATTTTCAGGACTCTATTTTCTTCAAGAATTTGATTATTTTCCTAAAAATTCACACAAAACTAAAAGAACAAATGTGTTGCTTTACCTTTTATATAAAAATATTGGAATTTGTGCTCCATAACTAAAAAGAAAATATTTTTTCTAGTTGAAAAAAAGTGCACTCTTTCTACCATGAATATGTAATACTCATTTTATTGAAAAAAATAATATTTTTTTACATAATGAAAAGAAAATACTTATGTTGTTGAAGTAAACAAAATTATTTTTCTAATCATGAAAAGAAAATATTCTTAATGAAAGAAAATACTTTTTCTTCTCATGATTTTTTTTTTTGAGATGAAAGAAAGATACTTTTTACTACATCAAGTTGTTGAAATGAAAGAATTTTTTTTAATCATGAAAATATACTTCTTTTGTTAAAATGATTTTTTTATATCATAAAAAGAAATACACATTTGTTGAAATGAAAAAAATATCTATCTATAACATAAAAATTATTAATAATATTTTTATTTATAATGGGGGTGGGGTAGAGTAGGTGGGATTATGGGGGTAGGCTGGTGGGGTTTGGTGGGAATGGAAAATAGGGTGAGCAAGGTTAAAAATGAGTTTTGGAAAATATTTTTCCTTCTCGTGATAGGTAAAATATTTTTCTCCAATTTAAGAAAATTGAGTTCATGAAGAAAATAATTTTCAAAACATCTAAACCAACCAAATATCAGAAAATATGAAAACATTCATCCATTCCAAACACACCTGAAGTTTGTGCCATGTTGAAATATCAAATGCGCTTACACATGAGACTTAGAACCCGTTTGCTCATAGATTTTACCAAATATATTTGAGATATTCTTGGCAAATACATGTTTTGCCATAGATTTTATCCATATTTTGTCAAATTTCTAAAATCCAAAATTCAAAATCCAAAACTAGTTTAATGTGAAGTAAAATCTTCAAGTTAGACTATATAATGGACTTTGCTGGTCTTTGTCTTGGGCAAAATATAGTCTTCAGCTTAAACGGTGTAATGGTATTATCCTCGGACAAAGTAAAGTCTTCAGCCTAGAGCGTTGTCTTCGTCTTGGACAAAGTATACTCTTCAGCTTAGACGGTGTAATGGTCCCAGCCTCGGACAAAGTAAAGTCTTTAGCTTGGATGGTTGTTTCCGCTTCAGACAAAATAAATCCTTGGCCCAAATGGTGTAATGATCTATGCCTCAGATAAAATGAAGTTAAATCTTCAAACAAAATGAAGTCATTAGCTTAGACGATGTAATGGTTTTTGCTTCAGACAAAATAAATTTTTGGCTTAGACAATGTAAATGTCTCTGCCTCAAATAATATGAAGTTAAATCTTCAAACAAGATGAAGTCTTTGGCTTACACAGGTAATGGTCTATGCCTTAGATAAAATGAAGTTAAATCTTCAAACAAGATGAAGTCATTAGCTTAGATGGTGTAATGGTCATCGCTTTAGACAAAATAAATTTTTGGTCCGAACGGTATAATGGTCTATACTTCAGATAAAATAAAGTTAAATCTTCAAACAAGATAAAATCAGTAGCTTAGACGGTGTAATGGTCTTCACTTCAGACAAAATAAATCTTTGGACCAGACGGTGTATGGTCTATGCCTTAGATAAAACGAAGTTAGATTTTCAAACAAGATGAAGTCATTAGCTTAGACGGTGTAATGGTCTTCGTTTCAGACAAAATAAATCTTTGGCCCAGACGGTGTAATGGTCTATGCCTTAGATAAAATGAAGTTAAATCTTAAAAAAAGATGAAGTTATGAGCTTATACAATGTAATGGTCTCCGTTTCAGATAAAATGGATCTTTGGCCCAGACGGTGTGATGATCTATGCTTCAGATAAAATGAAGTTAAATCTTCAAACAAAATGAAGTCATTAGCTTAGACGATGTAATCATCTTCGTTTTAGACAAAATAAATCGCCCAGACGGTGTGATAGTCTATGCCTCAGATAAAATGAAGTTAAATCTTCAAACAAGATAAAGTCATTAGCTTAGACATTATAATGGTCATTCGCTTCAAATAAAATGAATTCTTTGGGTTAGACGGTATAATAATCTATGCCTCAGATAAAATGAAATTAAATCTTCAAACAAGATGAAGTCATTAACTTAGACGGTGCAATGATCTTGCTTCAAATAAAATGAAGTCTATAACTGAGACGGTATAGTAATCTTCGCTTCAAACAAAATAAATTTCTGGCTCAAATGGTGTAATAGTCTTTTATCTCTAAAACAACTATTCACCTGAAAATAGAAAGAAAAAAATTGGCACTAAATTACTCATATGTATCAATGAAGAATACCTGAAACCCACGAAGATAGAACACTCTATAGCGGTTGACGAATTCGGCACTACAAAAAAAGGGGTTACGCAAATTAAAGCTCTGTGATGTAGCAAAGTTGAAGATGATGGTCTCTTATATAGATGCTTGAAGAGTACTATTCCTAATCAATTTAGATGTGTATAAACTTTGGTCTTCTAAAAAGAAAAAGATTTGACCATATCTCTAAAGGATAGGAGGTTCCAGCCGATAGTTATCTATTTCCAGTGGAGTCAAATTAATTAAGAGTCCTACTACATGGATGAGATTAGCCGCTAAGTGAGCTGAATTCGAAACTGGAATCAATTTCAAATGCCATGTAAATCCTTGTTAAGCGGCGAAATTACGAGGATCAGGAAACGACGTAAATCCTTTGCGCAAACTAACAATGAGAAAAAGACGTAATTTTGCAGTTGATGGTAAGTAAACTTACTTACTTAGGATTCATGACTTAAATATTATTTATTTAAGATTGAATCAAATGGAGAAACTCACTGCAAATGACAAATAAATCATTGGTCCATTAGATTAAAACGTGTATTTTAGAAGGAAAATGCGTCTAGCTAATCTAATGAACTTGGCAGCTTGGAAAAATTTGACAAAGTTTCATGGTCCATTTTTCTTTTAAATGAGTAAACATCATTGGTACTTCAAGACTGATCTTGGAGAACCAATTGCGACAAGTCTTGAAGTATGGGGTATTTGTAAGCATATAAATTTGATTGGATTTTAAATTACAATTATTTCAACCATATTAAATTCAAGATACTAGTCCAAACAGACATTGTTGCTAGTAAATTGGATTAATTATTTAAAGTCAATATATGTGTCGGACTAATCTATTTAATTGGACTATAAATTAAATGATAAGCCCAAGGTCCAAATGGCTAGTAGTCCATCTTAAAGCCGAGGCTCATGCCACATATCAAGTGACGTGGCAATCCAAGACAAATAAATGAGCCAATAAAATTATGTCATGTGTCAAGTGATGTGGCAATCTAAGACAAATAAATGAGCCAATAAAATTATGCCATATGTCAAGTAATGTGGCAATCCAAGCCAAATAAATGAGCCAATTAACCATGCCAAATGTCTAGATAGTATTGTTCAGTTCAAACGGATCAATCAAATCGCAAAGCCACATCACTCCCTACAACTATAAATAGAGGTCTTCATAAAGCTAGAAAGAACCAGAATTAAGAACAAGAAGCAAGCAGAGAGCTCGTGGATCAAACACCGCAGATTTTTCTACAAGCTACAAGCTCAAACACTCAAGCTACAAGTTCAAGTTCAAGTTCAAGATCAAGAATGAAGCAAAATCAAATATCAAGGCGTTCAAGATCAAATTACTTGTTCGTGATCAAACACAAATTCAAGTTCAAGGAGGAGATTCAAGATCAAGCTTTACAAGCCCTTGAATCAAATCAAAATCAAGCTTTACAAGCCCTTGAATCAAGTCAAAATCAAGTTCATCAATATACTTTACATTCTTGAAGAATCAGAGGAATACCATAGAGATTGTAACACTTTCATTTATTGAAATCAAATACTACATTTGTTACGCAATTTTCCAGTCTTGATTATTTATTTTCTCGACGCGAAAATTTATTGTTATAGTGGTGATGACATTATTTTTTATATCATCTCAAACCTCCTTCTAGATGTGAATGTGGTATATTCACTACCACTAACATGTTCATATTCTTCCAAGAATGAATATGTATTCACATACAAATCATGAATGGACCATAATCATCAATATGTACTTTACAAAATCTCATGTCAAATTGTTGACAAATATTACTTTCACATAGTGAAGAATTATTTTGAAAATCCTTATTATTCTCATTATAACAATGATGACGATTATAATTTCGTCTATTGCCACGTCCACATCCATTGATACCTTCACGGTAATAATTTTGTCTTCTTTCAAACTTATCACATATTACTATCACATTCTCTCAAGGGAATGAGGACAGAACAAATTAAATGGGACGGTTTTTTACTTCTTGTGCTCACGATTATACATGACTTTGATCATGACAAGACATAGAAATTTTACCACTTTTAGTGGTTATAATTTCTTACTAACTCGCTTAGAGTTATAATTAAAATATTTTATTTGCTTGTATTTAAAATTAAATTATTTAATAGAAGAAAAAAATACGGTAAAATACATACCTTAAATTTAAAATTTAATCATGAAGTAAGTTCATGGAAAAATTGACAATCACAAAATTTCTACTCATTTGGTTAGAGTCTCGTGCTGATAACGTGTTATAAAATAATAAACGAACAAGAGCAATATTGCATAGAAAGAGAGAGGGATAAAATTTTTATTGATTTTTAGATGAATTACAATAATTAGAACCCTCAATTTATAATGAAAGAGTGACATAGCCATCAAAGTAATAATCTCTCTAAATATAAATATTACCATAAATAGAATTCTACTTTTAACAATTCAATATAAACTCAGATTTTGTTATTATTGTTCATTGTTCATATATTATAATAGTGGAAAAGCGACCATTTTAACAGGTCCAAAATCCAAATGCAATTAGAGCCTATCCAGTTACTACTCCAAGTCGGTCCAAACCTAACCCGTTACGTATATATAGCGGCAAGCCGACCGTCTCTATTTAAAAAAATATTAAAAACAAAAAATTGTTTGCGAGTCGTTCTCTCCACGCGTTTCAATTTCTGTCTGCGAAAATTTCGATCTCCAATCTCTGATTGTTTCCCACCACTATGGTGAGAATGAGTAGAGGAAATTGAATTAATTCATAGTTTAAATTTACAACGCTTTGAAGATCATTTGATCATTTTTTGCCCTTATTTTGGATTAGGAGGGTATGAGTCATTTTCTTGCTAACTTAGTTTCTGTGATGCAGGACGGCCAAATTGGAGGCGGTAACGTACTGGTGCTTGCTGAGGATGTTATGGTACCAATTAGTGTGGTATCCAGTGCAATCCGCATCGTAAGGAAAGAGGGGATTGAGAAGTTGGACCCTAATATTATAACTCAAGCTTCATCCCAGAGTAAATTTTCCCCCTTATGACCTCTCCCCAAAAAAAAAAAAAAAAAAAAAGAATTCCTTGTGTGCGCTGAACTGATACTTCTCTGCTCTGTTTATGTTGCGACTGACTCATTTGTTTGCTAGTCTACGTGGTTTTTATTAAATTCATGGTTTTCTAATGGCATACCCATAAGGAGCCTCCAATCACATTCTCAAGTCTCAGGCAGTTGGGCTAGCCTTTTGTCTTGTCCAAATAACTAATGCTTTGCTTCTATTGCATTTTGAAGATTATCTTTTCGATTTGATAATGAAAATTGGGGTTTGTGCTTAAAGCATTTGTAGATCTTGATGCATTTCTAAGCTTTTCGTGTTTGACAAGTCTGAGGACTAGTGTTTTGTGTTGTATGTGATTTGAGGGCAACCTAGTACACCATAATATATTGTGATGCCAATTATTAAGATGTCCTTTGTCCAGAGACTAATCAGTATGTTGGAATTGCAGTATTATAATCTAAGAATTGTGTCTATTTTTGTGATGTAGCTCTTTCTTGTGTGGATCAAATATCCGACCGGTTTTTTCAGAAGTAAATTAATGCGGAACAAATATCAGAATTGAGGGATCCATATCAGTTAATCTGAGTCCAAGTGGTAGCAATTTGAAGCCTCTGGGAAATTCTGATTGGTAGTTATTGAAATAAAGATGAGCTCAAGGAAGCCCTTTGGTTAAATTGGAAATGAAAATACTGATAGAAAAAATAAATTGGAACGGAAAATTGGTGGAAAATAGGAAGATGCTTGAAGAAGAACGAAGCTAAAAAAGTTCGAGCCAATTTGAACCAAAAAGATTAAGAAGGACTACTCTATGGTTTTACTTGTTATGGGTTTTATTAACTTAATTGTATAGCATCCAGAGCCCTTGCTTATTTCATATATTAGATAATTAACTCTGAGACAAATGGAAAAAGCTCTTCTTCACCGTAATGATGTGATGAAAACATGAAATTGGTATGTAAGAGAGGAACGAGACAGACAGAGATCGCCGTGATCCAATACGGTTCCAATACTTTACAGATCAAAAGAAAAAGATACAGAGGGGTGTAGGGGTGGGGAAGCATCCTCGGATAATAAATTCCCAAGTGGGTTAGGATAGAAAGGGAGCTTGTCTTCTTCCTTTAGTTTTCTTTTTCCTTTTCTGTGCTCTCTGCTTAAGTGTCTAATACCACTCTTTTGTAAGTGCTTGCCCCGTGGCCCTAGATTCTTGTGATATTGAATCTTCTCTCTGTGCGAACCTCTGGTTATTACAGGCCTGACATCAGTGAAGTCTGCTTCTATGGATATCGTTGCTCTCATCTGTAAGTCCCTCGAGTTTCCTAGTGATAAATTTTGTGGGGACATCTCAAGAGTGTTGAAGCCAGGTGGAACAGTCCTACTTAGTCTAAGTTCTCAGTTAATCTCGAAGGTTACTGAATCCTCCCTATGTGCGTATTTTTTTGTGGAAAATTAGTATGCATGTGCGAATTGACCTTTCCATCTGAATTGCAGGCAAACTCCACCCATGAGCGCACATTATTGTTGGCTGGATTCTCTGATGCACAGTCATCTGAAGCTGGCCAGTCTTTCGTGGTTAGTATTATATCCATGTGCCTTTATTTAGCTTCCTGTTTTCCTCCAATCCCCTTCAATACAATGATTCTTTTATTAGAGAACTTTTAAGTCTCATAACACCTTTTCTATGATGAAGTTAAATTGGCATAACACCTATTTCATGGCATGAGGACGCTCATTGCTTCATTGTTATTTGTGCGACATCAAATTTGCAACTCTTGGCATTTAGATAAATTTGAAGTTAATCAGTTTTCTACTGATCGTCCATATGTTGAAGGTATTAAAGGAAGCCTTGAAGTTATTCATTGTATGAACACTTAGATTAAGTCCAGTGTTTTAGGAGTCCTTCAGTTTGGCTATATATGTGATGATGTTATAGGGATACATGTGAAATTTAGAGACTCTTAATTTTAGAGAACAGACAAGAGGGGTTGCTCTGATGGTAAACAACCTCCACTTCCAACCGAGAGGTTGTGAGTTCGAGTCTCCCCAAGAGCAAGGTGGGAAGTTCTTGGAGGGAAGGATGCCGGGGGTCTATTTGGAAACATCCTCTCTACCCCAGGGTAGGGGTAAGGTCTGCGTACACACTACCCTCCCCAGACCCCACTAAGTGGGATTATACTGGGTTGTTGTTGTTGTTGTTGTTGTTGTTAATTTTAGAGAACCCATGTTTGTTTTAAAGATAAATAATTGCGATGGAATGGTTTGGGCCCAAAGAGGATAGACAAACACCCGACTCTCCTACTTGCTTGAGATTGAGACATAGTTGTAAAAAAAACCTTGAAGTTATTGATCTTGACTTAAATAAATTGTGTGGTGAATTTAATCTCTGAACAGATAACAGCAAAGAAACCTTCATGGAAGGTCGGTTCATCCTTCTCTATCAAGAAAGTCACAAAAAGTTTGCCGAAAGTTCAGATTGATGATGATTCAGATCTCATTGATGAGGATAGCCTTCTCAGTGAAGAAGATCTGAAGAAACCTCAATTGCCAAGTGGTAAGAACGTGCGCCAGGATTGCCTAACTACGACATTATCAGTTTCTCCATTAGTATTTTGAACTCAATTTGTTGTACACTTGGTGTGCAGTTGGTGATTGTGAAGTTGGGAAGGCAAAGAAAGCATGCAAAAATTGTACGTGTGGAAGGGCTGAAGCTGAAACAAAGGTGCAACTTGGACCAACGGCGGAACAGCTGAACAATCCTCAGTCGGCCTGTGGCAGTGTATGTCTCAAATAACGCACCTCTTTGAATGAAAAAATTCTTCTTTCAAAGTATTCAGAATGGTGTTAACTTTTAGCCTTTTAAAAAATAATTGTTTGGTGGCTATACAAAACTAAAAAATTTGCTCATTTTTGTACGGTTTTCTATGAAATTTACTATCTATATATACTGGTAGTTGCCTTTCACTATCTCAATTCAACTCTGAATTTCTACTAAATTTTTGGATAGGTCCATACGCTAATATCTTTACTAGTCGTCAAACTAGTACATCTAAGTTGGGTGTATAGGAGGGAGTACTTTAGTTGAGTAGTTTCTGCAGAAAACTGAAAATCTATTTTCAAGTGCACTGTCATCTACTGATATACTTGTATATTTGGTTGTTGATTGGTGATATAGTGTGATTTAGCAGACATCTGGACAACTAGTTGGTTTCTTTCTTTTGATTATTACCTTCATTGATCAGCCTTTGAGTTTTGCAATTAGTCTTCTTGTTAATTATTTTTTCTTGGGACATGTCTTCTATCTTGACAGTGTGGTCTAGGGGATGCTTTCCGTTGCAGTACGTGTCCTTATAAGGGTCTTCCTCCGTTCAAACTAGGCGAAAAGGTACATGGCAAGAACAAGTTATTCCCCACTATTTTTCATTTTCCTTCTCGGAGGTTTTATTATGCAGGAATAAATATACATTTATATATTCCTTACTTACCTAAGGAAAGAGATTGCATTATACATGAAGACAATGTGTACTGACATTTTATTATATTGATGCCAGTATTTATGGTGAACATGAAAGTGAATCCTTTGATTATTGACCAAAATCCGATTGCCTCTTTGAAGCTTTTGTCTCACCAATCATTTGTTTATGGAAATAATGCATTTAGATGACAAGCAATGGAGTTGTGATTCTACTCTTTGTTAGATACCTGAATAAGAGGGTAATATGAACTGGTTTATGATTGGCATCTCGCCGAGGGTCGATTAGAAACAGCCTCTCTGCCCTTTCGGGTAGGGGTAAGGCCTGTCTACATATTACCCTCCCCAGACTCCACGTTGTGGGACTATACTGGGTAGTTGTTGTTGTTGTTGTTGTTGTTGTTGTTGTTGTTGTTTATGATTGGCATCTCAAGTATTCTTTTTTTTTTTTGAAAATAATTTTGACTAGAAGTTCTGATTTGTTACTTCACTTTGTGTTTGGATCTCACGTGTGGCTGTCTTAGAATATGAACAGACCCAGTTGACCTGTTTTAAAACTGATGGTGGATCCTATATATAGGACTTTAATTTATGTAAGGCTTTGAAGTGATGCCAGCTGCTAAATCTCATCGGGTTTTGCTTGTTGGTGGTTAAGAATAATAACTTATGTCTCATGGTCGTCACTCCCATGCAAGGAAAAAGTTCTTTTTTTGGTATTGAGTTTTGAATAAAATTCAATTTACATTATAAAAAGAAGGATTAAAAAAAAATCACAGCCAGATTTTGTCTAATTATCCCGGAGGAGAGAGAAATCACAGGCGGATTTGTTTATTGCACATAGTTGGGGCCTTGGGCATCAGACTGATGCTACTGATGATTTGGTTGCTTGATTTTGTTTTTTGTAAATGGGACACCATTTAATCCAATGCGATCAGTTATGGCTGTTGCACTTGATGTTCTAGTCTCTGGTTGATCTCATTATTATATTCTTGTTTGCATTGTGATGTGTGATAAATTCCAATGGAGTTTGACACCTCTCTCGCTGCTTTGGCAGGTAACGCTTTCTGGGAATTTTCTTGATGCTGACATCTAACTGCAGATGATAACAGTCTATATGAGATTGCAAAAACCGTTATAATTAGGTCAAAATTAGTTTGTTCATTTTGGTGGAGGTGTGATAAGTGAATGTGTAATATGGACCCTTGAAGAAGTGAGGGAAATAGCAGTGGACTGTGAACTGCTGTAAAGACTTCTAAGAGCTGTTAGAAGAGACTTGGATTTATCTGACAGAACATAAAGGTTTACAGTTGTACCTCTCTCTCTCTCTCTCTCTCTCACATATGTCCCCTAACCCCTTGCTGTGGTATCTCGTGTATATGATAATTTGGTGTTTGTTGCTCGACTGGAAAGAAAATAATGAACACCAGGAGGATTGGTGATCTCAAGTGAAAGGTAGAGTTTATGACTCGCAATTCCTAGCACTGTGCGTTTGCACGCTTTTTGCCATTCTTGTTTGGTTGTGGTTGTGTTGTCTGAATGCCAAATAATCTAGGAAGGAAAAATGAAGCATTGTCTAAGCCTGCTGATATTGCTATTTGTGGGTGATGGTTTTTCTTTTGAAATATTTTTGGGTACGGTGACTTATGAAGATAAATTTTCCATTATGTTTGAATGGAATTTATCAAACGACTGGACGTGAAAGTTAAAATCTCAGGAAGGAGGGGTAGTCAATAGAGTAAGAGCCTGTTTGGCTTAGTTGATTTAGAGTAAGCATTATGTGCTGAAAAACAACTTTAAGTGCTGAAGTTGATTTAAAAAATAAGCAGTTATGTGTTTGGATAAAAGTATTGAATTAATAATAAGCCGCTGAAAAACGGTGTATGAAAATTTTGTTTTAAAATAAAGTATTTTAGGGATAGAATAGTAAATATTTGGTCAAACTTAAAGTGCTTATAAGTTGTTTGATAAGTTGGGGGAGACTGACTTTTAGCTTATTTTTGGCTTATAACTTATAAGCACTTTTAATTTTATGAATTACGTAGATAAGTCAAAAATTAATTATTCTAAAACAGTTTCTTGAGCAGCACTTCCTGGTTGGTTTAGGTAAGAAGTCTATACTTTTCCTCATGTTAGGCCAGAGGGATACATGAAATATTAAGAATGAAATTTCTTCGAAAAATTTACGGCGAAGAATAGGGACCCAAGGCTAAGCTTCGAGGTCCAACGAAAAACTTCGCACTATTTAGTATGCAAAATCAGAAACATATTCAAAGTGAAAAATTTGAGAGGAGCATCCATTCAGAACTCTTTCGGTAGGAGAAAAGAGATGCTCAACGATATCCCTAGAATTTCGACGAAAGAGGCAACATGATTGATGCTACATCACCCTACAAATATTGCAATATTAATTATATTTAGCTGAAGCGTTTAACAATTTTCATTTTCTATGTGCAATGGGTAAAATTCACTTTGATTCTTTAAGTTTGCCATAAATATCTAACTACTCTTTTAACATTAAACAATAAATGTCCTGCTCCCCTACTATACGCATCGTGTGTATCCTCGACCTTTCCAATTCCTCCTCTACGCATATAATCTTTTTAGAGAATTTTTCATAAAAAACGTTCATAAAGACCTAATTAGCAATAAATAGAAACTATTTCTAATATTACATGATATAAGAATGTTTTACGGTATTCTATAATGTATTTAGTGTATTAAACAAGTTGTATTTAATAATACAACATTAAGATCCGTCGCATAAATTGGGATTGCTATAAATGCCAAACTGTATTTAAGTGTATTAATATATATTTAGCGTGAAAATAGTAACGGGTAAGCGCAAATCTGGGGAAGATGAATAAGATATAAACGGAAGGAAATCAAAAAAAATTGTTTTCCATTATTTTAGTTAACTAACTTAAATATACGAAATTCATAGGTATTCTTCTCTATATTGAGCCAATTTAACGATAAAAAAACAGAGGAAGACAAATCTGAACACCGTGTATTGAGTATTCATCAGTCGCAGGCTACAATTTCAGAAAATACACTACTAACATATGTTGTATAAAACAGATATAACTCCATTTATGTAAGATAAATAGAGTTGAATACATATGCATACTGTTATAAATTCTACTGAATAACAATACTAATTGAAAAAAAATTGGATATACATATTGTGAATAAACATAATACAGTAAACATAAATTAATAAAAAATACACACAAATACATGTGAATAGGCTTGTTTTCTCAAACGAGGGAGGCGACGAAACAAATACACACAAATACATGTGAATAGACTTGTCTTCTCAAACGAGGGAGGCGACGAAACAAACAAGTCCTTCAGCTTGTGACTGACAACCAGTTCCTTCCCGTTCTCCGGCGAATCTCGGTGACGATCCGGCGAGAAGAGTCTTCCGGCGGCGGAGGTGAATAATCTCTACAGGAATTGTGAAGACTCTTCGTATGCTCCTCAAGAAAGGATGATAGGGATGAGGATTTTTGGAATCCCAAGAAGGTAAAAAAGGCGTTTGATTGGGAGCCTCATAGTTTGAATTCATCTCAAGAATCGGACGAATTGGGGCTAAACGATAATTTTGGGAAATTTGATGGGGGTTTACTATAACCAAAGAAGTTGAAGGGCAAGGAAAATGAGGTTTTACAGATGAAGAAGAAGAAGAAGAAGAAGGTGAAATCTAAGGAGCTGGGATTGCCATCCCTGTGTCCCACTGCTACCGCCGCGGCCGAAGAAGGTGAAAAGATGTATTAAGATGAAAGAGAAAATAAAATATTAGGGGAGTTATACTAGATTGAGAAAAATAAGGCTTAAATATAGGAAATCATTAAGTTTTGAATTTTTGCTACAAAAATAGAAAAGGTTATTATATTATGTAAAATTTTGAAAAGGTATTTATATGTTATAATTAGGTCTTAACCTATTCTTTTTATTATATTTAAATTGGTAAAACACTTAACCGAAAATTCAAATTATAATATTAAAGCTCAATAAATTTAATAAGAATAGTATTTTTGTGAATTTGTAATAAAATTTATTCTTTTTTATTGTTACTTTAATATTAAATTACTTTAATATTTTTTATTGTCAACAAGTAAAGTTCGAACATAAGAGAACTAGTGGTTTGTTTTAGAAAATTGAGATTGCTGAGTGGGAGTAGGAACATATAACAATCGATTTTGTTGTTGGACTCCCACTGACTCAAAGAAAGTTTGATTCAGTATGGGTTATTGTTGATTGGCTAACAAAGTCAGTGCATTTCATTCGTGTGGCAATTTCCTATTCTTCGGAGTAGTTGGCTGAGATCCATATTCGGGAGATTGTTCGTCTTCATGGTGTGCCCATGTCTATCATTTCTGACCGACATACGTAGTGTACCTCATATTTATCGAGGGCAGTACAATGAGTTGGGTACGCAGGTCGAGTTAAGCACATCATGTCATCCTCAAACAGACCAAAAGTTCGAGCGTACTATTCAAATTTTAGAGGACATGCTCCATGCCTATGTTATTGACTTTGGAGGTTCTTAGGATCATTTCTTGTCGTAAGCGGATTTTGCCTATAAAAACAACTATCGGTTGAGCATCCAGATGGCTCATTATGAAGCATTATATGGTAGACGTTGTCGATCGCTCTTTCGGTGGTTTGAGCTGGGGGAGGCTCAGTTATTGGGTACAATCTAGTACTGGATACCTTGTATAAGGTTAAGATTATTCAAGATAGGCTTTGAACAACTCAGTCCAGGCAAAAGAGTTACGTTGACCATAAGGTTCGTGATGTGCCATTCATGGTCGGAGAGCGAGTGTTGCTTCGAGTGTCTCCCATGAAGGGCGTGATGAGATTTGGGAAGAAGGTCAAGCTAAGCCATAGGTTCGTCGAGCCTTTTAAGATCCTTGATCGAGTGGGAGAGATGGCTTACGAACTTGAATTGCCACGAGGTTTATTAGCCGTGCATCTAGTATTTCAAGTGTCCATGCTTCAGAAGTATCACGACGATCCATTCCACATGGTAGACTTCAGCACCATCCAGTTGGACAAGGAATTGACCTATGAGGAGGAGCCGATAGCTATTCTAGACCGGCAGGTTCGTCAGTTGAGATCGAAGAGTTATCCTTCAGTTCATGTGGAGTGGAGAGGTCAGCCTATTGTGGCAGCTACTTGGGAGTTCGGGTTCGATATGCGAAGGAAATATTCCCATCCTTTCACCGACTCAGGTACTTTTCTATGTCTGTTCAAGAACGAACAATTATTTTAGAGTGGAGAATTTGATGACCCAAAAGGTTCATCTTTGGTTATAGAATCTAATTCCATATTTCTAGGCCTTAAAAACCTCTATTTATCTCTCCTCGATTTGAGTGTGCAGCCTGGCCGCGTATCCTAAAAGTTTTATGTGAAATTTTTTAAGAAAAGATAATTTTTGGCTTTAAAAGATGATTTTTGTTGACTTTGGTTAATGTTTTGGGTAAGCGGATCCGGACTCGTATTCCAACAGTCCCGGTGGGTGTGTAGTAAAATTTGAGACTTAGGCATATGCCCAGAATTGAATTCCGAGGTCCTGAATGAGAGAAATAAATTTTTGAAGAAAATTATTTAAAAATATAATAATTTTTAGAAATTGAATAATGTTTGATATTGTTGGTATAATGACTATATTTTAGTTCCGGTGTCCGGTACATGTCCATTATAAAATTTAGACCTTATCTATGAAATTTGATGAAAACGGAAGTTATTTGATGTGATTCCAACCTTTGATTGAGAAAATAGGAAGTTTAAAATTACCTTGAAAATTTTATGTGTTTTGGTGTTAAATCCATGGTTGTACGTGTTATTTTGGTGATTTGATCGCATGAGTAAGTTCGTATGATATTTTAAGACTTGTGTGCATGTTTGGTTTCGAGCTCTGATGGTTCGGGCGAGTTTTGGATAGGCTGCGGGATGTCTAGGCTTAGAAAAAAACCTGGTGTAGGATAATTGCAGAGTTGCACGTCTCTAATCCTAGGACTACGACCACAGAGTAAAATACGCAGACCATAGTGGGATTTCGCGACCACGTTGAAGGGCTTCGCAGATCGCGGTGGGTAAGGCCAAAATTTTTGCAGTCGCGCCCATTAATTCGCGGACCACGGTGAGGTTTGCGGCATCACCCAGGTTTTCGTGGCCCGCATAATAAGGATGAGAAAGGGCTATATAAACGGGATTTTTCATCCATTTTTCACTTTTTCAAAACCCTATAGCATAAGAGGTGATTTTCCAAATACTCTTTCTTCCCCAAATCATAAGTAAGTGATTTTTAACCCTTTCTTTCCCTCTTTTACTTTTTTTACAAGATTTCATCTTAGAATCTATGGTTTTCATGGTAGAATTGGAGATTTTTTTTTGTAAAACTTAGGAATTTTGAAATTTGAGAATTTAGACCTCAAATTGAGGTTGGATTCCAAAATCAATAGTATATCCGGGCTCGGGGCGAATGAATAATCGGGTTTCGTCCGAATTTTGAGTTTTGACCAAGTGGGGTCGGGGTTGGTTTTTGACTTTTGGGGAAAAATATTGCGAAATCTATAATTATGCATTGTAATTGATTTCTTTAGTGTTTATTGATGTTATTAAGTTAAATATGACTAGATACAAGTGGATTGGTGGTGGAATCGAGAGGTAAAACGTGTTTGAGCTGTGAATTTCCTGTTGGCTTGAGGTAAGTTTTTGGTCTAACCTTGACTTGAGGGATTAGGGATCCCCGACTAGCTTGTTATGTGAAATACCATATGTGTGGTGTATATGTATGTTGACGAACACCTATGCATTGCCAAATTACTTATTCAGCCTGTTTCCTTTCCCCGTTTCCTATATATTGCTCTCTTTGTCTTACTTGCTACTTGCTTATTGATGCTTCTATTTCTAACCGCCTCTTGGTTAATGTGGTTTCTCCATTGGTGTTGTTAATTGTTTCATTATTCCATTATATCACATTGTTATTCTATGTTGGCTTGTTGGTGCTTCATTGTACACTCTGGTTGGTCTGTTGTGTAGTTATAACTGATGAAGTTTTATAATTATAATGATATTTTATTGTGTTGGTTTGAGGTATACGTGTTGTGGAGGATTTGGGTTAACTTGTGAGACACTTATCTCTATATTGTAATTGATGTTTATATATATATATATATATATATATATATATATATATATATATATATCAGGTTGCATGCCACAACAGGAGGAATAAGGGTGAATGTGATTGTCTGGTGGGTTCATGTTACATGCCGCAATAAGGAGTAATAAGGATGGGCAGGTGGGGCCGGGTTACACGCCGCAACAGGAGGAATAAAGGTGATATTTTGAGGAGTAATAAGGATAGACTGGTGGGATCGGGTTGCACGCCGCAAAAGGAGTAATAAGGGTGAATGATTATACTGTTATTGATTATATGTTGGGATCGGGATGCATGCCGCATCATTTGTTGTTATGTATTCTTTTTCTGCTGAGGTTCATTGTTGTGGTGTTGGAACTCACTTAAGTATTGGTTATATCAGAGTATTGGTAGAGCGACTAGGTTCTGTATCTATTTAATGCAAGTTACTGTTATATTTTATTCCTTATTTCCTTTCTATCTTAGTATAAACTATTGCGGGTTATATATTGTTATGGCCCGCCGTAGCCTCGTTGCTATTTCGTCGATGTTAGGCTCGACACTAGTACATGAGGTCGGTTGTACTGATATTTCACTCTGCATTTTATGTGTAGATTTTGGAGCTAGTGGCTGATCGAGAGGTTGGTTGTTATCAGTTCATTCAGGAGATCCGAGCTAGTCATGCAGGCGTCCGAGCTAGTAACATCAACAAACATATAAGAATAATGCAAAATCTGCCAATATTAATAGGAACGACAACTTTGAAACTGAAAATTAAATCAGTAGTCGGCCTAGACAATAATCACACGAACCACAAATGGAACTCGGTTTGAATCTTTTGCAACTGCTAATTCAAAACCCAAATTCTAGAATCCCATGGAACCCAAAGGAGATATATTTTACAATAGACTTAAACGAAATTAAGCTCAATGTAATATACCCAGATTTCAGAATTGATTTTGCGATGTAATGAAAAAGGGCAAACGAAAAAATTGGATACATTTCATGATTATTTTCTTTTGATAGAAATTCATATATAAAGGAGATACGATCAATGCTTGATCAAGATCAGAATGAAACTCTTCACAAATGATTTGCATCGTTATCTTCGTATATTTTTGGTGGGTTTTGATTGTAATTTTGGAAATTGAAAGACAAATTTTGGTGGATTCCTTTTTAATGAGGGTTATTTAAAATTTTAGAAATTGGAGAGAAAACTACTTCTTCATAGTCAAGTTTTGTAAGTGATCTAAAAAATTGAGTGTTGCAATTTTGCGAAAACGTCAAACTAAAATTTGCAGATGGTTATCACGCTTCAATCGTAATGCGAAGTTGGTTATATAGTTGAACGATAATTTTAGGGTTTGTAGAGGAAATTTAGGGAAAGTAATATCTAAATATATGTTATAAATAAAATTCTATTTATGGTGAATATCTATATTTAGAGAGATTCTAGTGCTTATTACTTGGTGGCTAAGTCATCATCTCCCTATAAATAGAGGGTTATATTCCATTGTAAATCATTCCACACTTCAATAAGAATTTTCTCTCTCTACTTTGCTCTGCAATACTTTTCTTCTTCTTTTATTATTTTATAATACGTTATCAGCACGAGACACTAACCAATTGAGTAGAAACTTTGGGATTGAGCATAATGATTGTCAATTGTTTCATGAACTTCCTTCATGATTAAAATTCTGGATTTAAGGTAAGTATTTTACTTTTCTCTTTCAAATTCTTGAAATTCTATAATTTGATTTTATATATAGGCAAAGACAACAAAGTTTGATTATAACTTTAATGGAGTTTTTAAGAAATTACACCCACATGAAGTGGTAAAATTTCTATGTCTTGCCATGATCAAAGTCATGTATGATCGTGCACACAAGAAGTGAAAACCCGTCCCATTGAATTTTTCCCATTCTCATTCCCTTTAGAGAATGTGATAGCAGTATGTGATAAGTCTGAAATAAGATAAAATTATTACCGTAAATGTATCAATGGATGTGGACGTGGCAATAGACGAAAGTATAATCGTCATTATTGTGGTAATGAGAATAATAAGTATTCTCAAAATAATCCTTCACTTTGTGAAAGTAATATTTGTGATCGATTTGACATGAGATTTTATAGATGATTATGGTCCATTCATGATGTGAATGTGACAACATCTTACTTATGAATACATATTCATTCTTCAAAGAATATGAACGTGCTAGTGGTAGTGAATATACCACACTCGCCTCTACAAGAAGGTTTGAGATGATACCATAAATAATGTCATTATTATGGCATAAATGGTCATTGGTCACGTACCTATTGTACGCCAAAATATTTTGGCATTGTGATTATTAAAAGACAACGGTAATGCAAGAAATATATCTTGCATATAATTTTGACCATACACATAATGGTATAACTTTCTCTTTAAAAGAGATATTTACCACATGGATGTTGATGAATCTATGGTAGTACAAAATTAACTGAGAGCTCTGGAAGAGCCACTTATTACTATTTTGGAGAAACACAATTAATTATTAATAAGGTATTGTGTTGTAGTACGTCTCAAAGAAACTTATTCAGTTTCCAAAGTATACGCGAAAGCGGTTGATTATATTGAGACTATAAATAAAGAAAAAATTTAATATCTTCTATTACTACAACTTGTAGCGGGGTAATATGTATGTGAAAAGCTACCCACTTTATTCTCCAATTTGTACTACATAAACAAAGAATACCACAATGAAGTGGATATTGATATAAAAACACATATCATAATAAACTTGGAGTTTATTCATAATTGCACACATCATGGTGTAAATCTGAAGTTTATCAATATTGATAATTTATCCAGTTGGCATAATTGGTTTTGCCATATCAATTTTAGTATGATGTGCAAAAATAATAGAGAATTCACATGGGTAAATATTACAGAATTAGGAAGTTCTTTACGAATTCTCTTACATTGCTTGTTCTCATTAATTAATTGACCAACTAAAATTGGGATTGAATCCATCAAAGGTGAATATGGGTCCATTCACCTGCCATGTATACCACATAAGATGCATCTATGAGATGGTTACATGTGCAATTATTATTAACCCGCAACCTGGCCGGTATGTGCGAGGTAACTTGCTCATTAATTTAATTTCGAGCATAATTTCCAGATTTTCTATTCAAGAAGTTTATCTTGATAAGTTGGTCTACATCACAACTGGTTTAGCAAAATAATTTATTGAGTGCCTCCTCTTAATAGCTAAACTATTGTTTATGAGAACAAAGTTATATATATCAGTTTGATATACATTATATACGAAAGTATATTATTTTCTTCCCTCACAAGTGGTTCAGGGTCAGAAACCAAATAATTCCATCTTATTATTATTGATGTGCAGTGTATATTTTGATTAACACCATAACGCACAAAGATGAGTTCTCAAAGTTGAGGAAACAAGTTAGTTTTTCTAACATGAGGGGGAGACAAGATACAATAGTTGAGAAAAAGTTACATGGAATGAATTATCATTTATAAATCGAGATCCTCGAATAAGATAATATGAACTTGAAGTTCATAAAAGGATAATTCATGTGCAATTTATTGCGAAGCATGCGAAACGCATTGGCTGACTCAACGAAAGTAATTGTATCCCACTGCAAATGTTCATATTATAATAAGTCTTAGAAGGACAAAGTCTATGGTAAACTTAAAGCGTATAGACAATCAATTTAAAATAAATTTCTTGATAAAGAAGATGAGCAAATGATCATAATAAAGGAGGCAAGTGATTTAGAAGATCACATGACATAACACTTCATAATATCTCATGAGAGATTCAGCTAGTGCACAAGATTGAGATGTGAATGCTCAAGGGTGTGAATTGATGCTCTCATCAGGGGGAGTTAATGCACGTTGTTCTCTTTTTTCCTTACAAGGTTTTGTCCCACTGGGTTTTCCTTGCGAGGTTTTTAACGAGGCAACCAAAAAGCGTATTATTAGATATGTGTACTCTTTTTTCTTTTCTAGAATTTTTTTCCCATTGGGTTTTATTTTAGTTAAGATTTTAATGAGGCACATTACTTGTTGAATAGACATTCAAGGGGAAGTGTTATAAATAGAATTTTATTTATGGTGAATGTCTATATTTAGAGAGATTCTAGGGCTTATTACTTGGTGATTAGGTCATCATCTCCATATATATAAAGGGTTGTATTCCATTGTATATCATCCCAGACTTCAATAAGAATTCCATGTCTACTTTGCTCTGCAATACTCTTCTTCTTCTTTTATTATTTCATAATAATATACAATTTTTAGGTAAGTGTTGCCTTTGAATTTTCAATCGAGTGCAAACCTTCATATTGCTTTTTTCTCACTTTCGCTACTGGCATACCTTATTATATTGTATGTACGCGTGGAAGAGTTTCTAGGCGACTCTCCGTTGTTATGCTCAAACAACATTGTATTAATATTTTTGTAGGATTTTCGTAATATGAAAACTATAAATATTTTATTTTTATTTTAAAATATATGAAGACAAAAGAGTTTATGTAATAAACTCATATTATTGGAGTACTTAGTAAACTTCTTTTGAAATTTTAATTGTAATACACCTTTTAACATATTAGAGTTATTTATTTTGCAAATTAATCCATGTAAAGTTACTTTGTTTTTTATACAAATCATCCTCTTCGTGATTGGAATGATCATATATTTAAGGTTTAATACATATATTCTTCTATTATTCTTAATTTTTATTAAATATGTAAATTCAACTATAAAAATACCCACCTGGTCCACCTCTATTTCTCTTGAGTGTAAAAAAGTTATATGTGTTATAAATAAATTATATTTATGGTGAATGTCTATATTTAGAGAGATTCTAGGGTTTATTATTTGGTGGCTAAGTCACCCTCTCCCTATAAATAGAGCGTTCTATTCCATTGCAAATCATCCCAAAATTCAATAAGAATTTCCCCTCTTTCTTTCTCTCCAATATTGTTTTTCTTCTTTTATTATTTCATAACAATATGATTATTTTCTCAAGATGATGGCTCGATTATTCAAAGAATTTGAAATGTGGGGAGGTTTCTTGTGGTCTATCCTAAGCTAGCATATTTAAATGTTAAGTTATCCTAAACTAGTCTGCTTACTTGTTGGCTGTGATATCATTTAGTTATTTATTTTTATATTATTCTTATTTTTTAGAATCATTTAGCATGGTAAAGTTTTAGAAAAGTTTGAATAAAATTATAAATAACTATACATGACTTATGAGCTGGCATAAATTAAAATTTAAAAATCTATATATAATAAAAGGAGAGGTAAAATTACCATATTAAGCCAAGTGCATAATCATAAGTTGACAAATGTAGGTTTTTTGGACAAACCTCCAACAAAATTGGAGTTTTATAATTATTTTAAAATAATAAGCGAAAAAAAAAACTACCAATTCAAATTGGGGACAAATTTCATGTTAGAGTTTTAAAATTATTTTTAAATAAAAATAAAATACTGCTAATTAAAACTGTAATAGGTTAGCATTATGTACCTATTTCTTTCTCATAAATACCCCTCACAACATATCATAAACATATGAAGAAACGTGCCTTTTCCACCTTCACAATTTCACTCGTCCAATTTCATCTATCAAAATTGCAACTCAAAAATTTTCGAACCTTCTTGAATATAGACAAAATCTATCTTTAATTCAGTTAACTTATTTTTATGAATTTAAGGTAAAGCTCCATTTTAACTATCTTACCACTGATACAAAAATAAAGGAGAAACATATAGAAAGCAACAAAATTGATGTTTATGAGTAAGAACGCACCTGCAAGTTGAAGAGGTTGAGCAAGACGAAGAAAATTTGAGAAGTTTTGTAAGTAGGGGTGGCAATTTGAGCCCAAACCCATCTAACCCGCCCAACTAACATAGAGATTAATGGGTTGGGTTACAATCATTTTAACTCATGGGTCAATTTGGGTTGAGCTCAAGTTAACCCATTATTTTTTATAACTCATTTTGACCCATTTAATAGCTCAAATACAACTCATGAAACTCACCCAAAACAAAGTATATCAACCTAACTTATCTAGAAATTTACTTAGCTGCTCCAATTTTTTTTATTTTTTTTAATTTTAATTTTCTGTTCTTTTGTTTTTCTACACCAGTCACTCACCCACCCCACCCCATACCACCCTACCCTCTACACCCCCACCCGCACAAAACCTCTATAAAAGATTTATTTTTTTGTTGTATTTTAAATTTTTAATTATTTTATTTTCTACCTCACCCACCCTACCCCTATACTCTCACCCCTAATACCCCTACCCCTAACCTACCCCGGTCCCCACCTACCCCCTCCGGCGCAAACCCCCTAAATAAATTTTACTTTTTATTTTTATTTTTTATTTTTTAATTTTTCTGCCACCCCACCCTACCAATACCCCCTCCCCCACCTTACCCCCGGTGCCAACCCTCTAAAAAAATTTACTTTTTATTTTTATTTTTTGTTTTTCAGTTTTTCTGCCACCCAATCATACCCCTACCCCTACCCCGCCACGCAAAATCCCTAAAAAATTTATTTTTTTTGTTGTATGTTCAATTTACTATTATTTTATTTTTCTAAACCTCATACCCCTACCCTTCCCACGCCCCCTCCCCCACCCCCCATCCCGGGTGCAAACCCCCTAAAATTTTTTTTTATGTATGATCTAAAATATGGGTCATATTGGGCAGGTTGGGTCATGACCCATTATTTAGCCCATCTTGACCCAGCCTATCTTAACCCAAATTCACTTTGGGCTGGGTTGAGCAATGACCCATTTATTGACTGACCCATCTTAACCCGCCCAAATTTAGCCCAACCCGCCCATTTGCCACCCCTATTTGTAAGTTTAATGTATATGTTATGGAAACAAATTGGAGAAGATGTGAAATGACCTAAATACCCTCAAGTTTTATTGAAAAGATGTTAACCACACTGTGGAAACTTTCTCTTCTAATATACAGTAAAAAGTAAAGTAAAGTAATACTGGAAAGGCCTAGGTTTCAATTAAAAAATTTGACATTTATATTTAAGAGAATTTTTTCACAAAAGGCATTCATTAAGACCTAATTACCAATAAATAGAAACTCTTTCTTATATTACGTGATATAGATATGTTTTACGTTATTTTATGATATATATATAGTGTATTAACCGAATTGTATACAACATAAAATGACGCCGTACAAACAGAGATTCCTGTAAATCATGATATGTATTTAGGTGTATTAAGGTGTATTAAGCGGGGAAAAAAGTAACGTTTCAGCGCAAATCATGGGAAGGTGAATCTGTATTTAGGTTTATTAAGCTGTATTAAGCGGGGAAAAAGTAACGTTTCAGCGCAAATCATAGAAAGGTGAAACAAATCATGGGAAAAAGTGTATTAAGATGAAAGAGAAAATAACAAAAAACGGGAGTTATACCATAAATTGGTGAGAGAAAAATATTTTGTACTATCTAATAAGGCTTAAATATAGGAAAGTATTAAATTCAAATTTTTTGCTATAAAATAAAAAAGATTATTATATTAAGTAAAATCTTTAAAAGGTATTTATATGTTATAAATAGGATACGAAGTAAAATTTTGCAATGAAAAATTAGGAGTGTATAAATGTGTTTTAAGGCCCACTTGGTCTGGGCCTAAACCTAAATTGTTACAGTGGGCTAAGCGGGTTCCTACTCAACTTCACTTGAGCCCTACATTTTTGGCAGATCTTAACACTGTAGTGTATACTCTTTCTCTATCCCTCTTTGAGAATTGAGATATTAGACAACAATCCCTTATTACTAAACTGATTTTGTTATTTTGGTAGGAACAAGTTTCATATTATTACAGGCAAGATGAAAGTTATACGCAGTGTCTTATGGGCTGCCAATGCTTTCAAATTACATTCTTCTCAAGCTTTCAGGACCTTTTCTGCACTTCAAAATTATGGTGGGTACTACTGTATTAAATGAAATTGCATATCTTTGTTATTGAATTTTGGAGTTTATTTAAGCTTAAAACTTTCTGCCTCAATATAATCTATACCAGTAACTTAAAGTCTTGATTTTATGCAAAGATTAAGACTTATAATTTTCCTATTGAATCTGCGCTGACTTTTGTTAAAATCATAAGCAGAGGATTTGAGATTGCATGATTGTATTGTAGATAAACTCTTCATATTTATCTTTAATAACTAAGACTCCTCAAAGCTACAGTCATTGAAAGATAGTATAAAGGGGGCAGAATTCAAAAACTTAATTTAGAATATTGGACTATCAAAGTGGAAGATGATAGATGCTTGTCGATTTTTGATCCAAGTAAATGGAAGAGTTCACCTGAGCACTTGAGAGTTTAGGGGTATGAAATATAACATATATATGAGGGGAATGATAGAAGACTATTTGTGTTTCTTCTCTTTCTATGAATGTGTATGTATATATATATATATATGGATTACAAAGAGAAAGATAAGTCTTACAAGGATATCCCAAGACCAAGTAGAATAGTCCTCCCATATACTGTCAGGATCATGTAGTAGAGACCCTCCCCAATCTTTCATTTTACTTGTTTTGTTGCTTTAGTATGTATAGGGGTGTTCATGGTTCGGTTTGGATCGGTTTTTCCCTAAAAAGAAACCAAGTAAGTCGGTTTTTTAAATATTAGAACCAAACCAAACCAATTAAGTCGGTTTTTCTCGATTCGATTTATATTTTTTTTTGGTTTATTCGGTTATTTATTTTTTCTTAAATATAAGATATACACTATCAAACACATATTCCGGCGATCACATTTTCAATATAATACTATCAAATCAATTGCCCTTTGAGAAATCTATTATTTACCAAAATATATTGATGATAATTGGATCAAATAGTGATGAATAATTTAAGGACTCAATTAAAAATATGTTATTTTTAACACGAAATGGATTCTTACACTAAACAAAAGAAAACTACCAATCAAACTAGAATGTAAAGGTAAAGAACTATATTAAAAGTGCAAACTATTAACATTTACCATAATTTTTTTGAAACTTTGTATAACAATATACATGTATATAGGTGTAATAATAAACTTGAAATAGCTACTCCTATGGTCGGTTTGGTTCGGTTTTTTCTGATTAAAACCAAAATGTAACCTAGTTTGATTGATTTTTAAAATTCAAAACCAAAACTAAACCAAACCAAAAAGTATCGTTTTTTTTGGTCGATTTGGTTTGGTTTTCGGTTTTTCAGATTTTTATGAACACCCCTGCGGTAGGTAAAAACGTTAAGGATTATCCATTACTCTTTTGTTTTCAAGCATTCGAAAATCATAAGTTTTATTGTTGGTTGCCTGCATAGTATTTTGTCAAATCTTTCCATGTTGAAATTGACTCTCTTACATGTTGTTCTATTGGTTTGGATTTTTCTGTTAGTATTCCTCGTATAGAAGAAAGAAAAATGCTTCCATAAAGCTTACAAGGGAACTTCTAAGGTGATGGAGCAGAACTTCTGGATTTAAAATTAGACCTAACATCTTGAGTAATAGAAAGGGAACTGCATCCAGCAGTGGTAGAACATTGTGGTTTGTAATTATGTAGATGTGTTTGAATCGATTATAATGTCTGTCTCACTTGTATTTAGTAGAACCTGGAATCTCTTGCACTTGTTTTTTCCAGCTTTGTAATACGCATCTGCAGAACAGTATTTTGTATAGCTTGCACACATTTGCGCTTGTCTGTTATTCTGGTCTTGAGATATGCAGTAATGTTTTACTCAATAAATCATTTTGCTGCAGGTATTCAAGGGAAGACTGAAAGCAAAATATGCAGTAATCAACACTCAATCTTGGGATTGAATGTTCATTCACCATATAATGTTGGTAGGAGGTGTTTCATACATTCTGAAAGCCCAAAGGAAGCTGAGATGGGAAACAATTCTCGACCAATGGACTTTGTTAGAGGACTTACGGAGGAGAATACGAGGGGTGTTCTGGGTGGTGCTCCACTTTCTAGGTATCACGTTGAGCAGGATGCTGATATTGTTCATATCAAAGTTCTTCGCAACAATGCCTTTGTTACTGTGACGGATTCAAAAGGGAACAAAAAGTTTGGGTCTAGTGCAGGTAAGATAACAGGAAAAGGAACAAAAATTGCAAGATACGCTGCCGAATCAACTGCAGAACATGTTGGGCGTGAAGCCAGAGACCGGGGCTTGAGGTCAGTGGTCATGAAAGTAAATGGCTTTACTTTCTTTAAGAAAAAGAAGCAAGCAATTCTAAGCTTCAGAGAGGGCTATACTCATTCTCGTGGAGACAAGAATCCTGTGGTATTCATTGAGGACACAACACGACGTCCCCATAATGGATGCCGCCTCCCAAAGAAGCGTCGCATCTAATTGCTAATTGGATGATCAATTTTTCCTGTTATTTGGAGTGTGATAAATTAGCCTTTAGGTGTTTGCAGGGAATGAAATCCTTTTTACTGATTGATAAACAGTCCCTACTGGTTTTGGAGGTCTTCAGCTGTCTTAATACATGGAGTAAAAGTAGGCTGCTTCCGCTTATCAATTACACAGTATCTGATGTGATAAATAGGGCTTTGTTTTGTGCAATTGGTGGGAGACTTTTTGTCGAGATTAAACCTCAACCTCTGAAAAGGTTTCATGGAAAATGCTGTATTATCATTGATGATTTCATTTTGCGACTGATAAATTGGTATTTATTGGTCATATTTGTACTTGAACTGAACGTGTACTGATGGTTCAGTCCATTTTAGATTATCGAAGAGTTGTTTTCATGTTTTCAGGTGTTTCAAGGTCGAGTTTAGCTTTCTACTAACTTATACTGATCTAGATGTCTGTCTCAGAAGAATAAAATAAATACTCCCCATGTTCCTTAAACTCTACAAATTGAAGGGAAGAAAACTAGAAGAGGGATTGCTTTATTTCTCAGGATTGCCTCCCAAACCAGTGGGAAGAATGGGCCTTTCTGGTAAAGGACAAGTCCCATCTGCCTCACTGTTTTAATCATGTTTTGAAGTTGGAGGAACGTCCAGCTTCCAACATTTCCATGCAAAATTCAAGGTAATCCTCTAATCTTCTTCCTTGACATAGACCCATAACTAGAAGCATCTGGAATTATATTTCGTCGTCTGCTTCTTCAGGTAAAGCGAGATAGAGGTATCCCTCCATTCATCTTTCCGGCGATATAGTTGGGGTTAAATGTTCCTCGCCCTTTTGTAGAATAGGATTTCCCTTTGCTGCACCATATGTAGAGTTGGTGTTGTTGGCTTTGGGACGGATATGAAGGTCTTCTGGAATCACTTCTTAAGGGCCTATTAGGTGTAGGATCAGGAGGAGGAGGATTGAGCGGATTCATCAGTTTGATGGAGCGCTGGAGCTGCTAAACGACCGTAATATTGTTGATAGAAGTGTCTCATTTGCTTTAACTGTTGGACAACAGACACCGATAAAATACAACATACCCAGTATATTCTTACAAGTTGAGTCCCGAGATGATAGAGCAGACCTTACCCTTATGGATTCAGCAACAACATTCTTCTATCAGCGCACAGGCAGATAATGTTATCCTGCTATTCTCTACCAGAATTCACTCCATCTTTAGCTCAAGCTACAGTCCAACAAAACAACGTCCTATTTGCACATAAAAATAAGTACATGCACAGCTGCGACATAAAGCACAACTAGATCAGCTAAAAGAATAGGATAGCTAATAAGTGTCTCATCCATTACGTACAAACATAGAAAGATCAATGTAAGCTGTTGGACAAACCAAGTGACAATCTTACAGGATAACTAATATAGGGAGTGCTATTGAGAAACTCACTGAAAATGTCAAGAAATGGAATATAGACACATTTTTTGTAATATATTCCATTAAAGAAACACCTTACTAGCTAGACTTGGCAAGATTGTGGGTTGACTTCACGTATAGGCGTCAAACTTTCAGGTTATTGCACCAAAGTCTTAGAACTAATTCTTGTCACTTAAAATATAACTAGAGCTTTACTTACATAGACCGATACAGGGGCGGATTTAGGGGGCGCAAGGGTGTTCACCCGAACACCCTTCACCGAAAAATTACACTGTATATATAAGGTAAAATCTATTTTTTACCTATATATATTAAGTTTTGAACACCCTTAACACTATCCAAAAGTGTAGTTTAGTGGTCAAGGGTGTTCAAAATTTACATAAAGGTCATGAGTTCAATTACCTACCACTAGCTACAATTTATTTTTTGAACACCCTTCGTGAAGGTTCTGGCTCTGCCACTGGACCGATAGTGTAAAAGAACTTCTACTTTATCGGAACCTGTTGTACCAAATAGCCTGCCTTAATTTTCAAGATTATAGATCTTGCTTTTTATATAGCGTTACTTGTAGGAAGTGTAAAAGAAATTGTTCACGCTGCCGCAGAAGTATATGAGCTAAACTCGAATAACTGCATTGGCATTGTTGAATTATGCCTCGTGGGCTGTTAGTTTGACGTTGAGTTGGCATGATGACTAAACTGCTGATGTATCCTTTAAATTGCAGTGAATAACTTAGATATTTTCTGGATATTATTAGTTGTAGACTTCCTAGTCTTAAGATTTTTCAGTTGTGATTTCTCTAGTCTTTAGGCATGAAGAAGTTGGTGGATTCGTTCCATCATAGGAAGATTCAGTTTCAGTTTCTTACTGCTATTGAGTTAGGATTTCCTGGTGTATTTAAGCAGCTTCTTTCAACTTAATAAAATATATCTCTTTTTTTCCTCTTTAAGTCTATTGTTTTCTATTTGAATAACACCTACAAATTGGTATCAGAGCCCTTTTTCTTAAGGGACATGTAAGTGACTTGTGAGTGTTGTCTGAGTGAGAAACAAAAAGCCAACCTACTTCCCTGAAAAGCCATCATAACACATGGAATCTGAAAACTCTACTAGTTCTTTTGCAATTCTGCTGCCAGTATTTGATGGAAAGAATTACCAGGTATGGGCAATCAATATGTAAACTCACATGGAGGCATGTGATCTCTGGGATACAGTAGAGGAGGATTACGACATTCCTGCTTTACCGGGCAATCCAACAATGGCTCAGATCAAATTCACAAGGAAAAAAGGACAAGGAAGTTCAAGGAAAAATCTTGCTTATATGCTACAATCTCACCAACCATTTTTCGCCGAGTCATGGCGTTGGAATCAGCAAAAGCAATTTGGGATTTTCGTGAAGAAGAATACCAAGGAGATGAGAGAATCAAAGGCATGAAAGTGATAAATCTCATCAGAGAATTTGAGATGCAAAGAATGAAGGAATCCAAAACTATCAAAGAATACTCGGACTGACTTCTTAGCATTGTAAATAAGGTAAGAATGTTGGGTAAGAATCTTCCTGATAGCAGAGTTGTTGAAAAGATTCTTGTAACATTATCTCAGAAGTTTGAACCCACTATTGCTTCCTTAGAAAATACTAAGGATCTGTCACAGATAACTTTGGCAGAAGTACTAAACGCATTGCAGGCACAAGAGTAGAGAAGGTTAATGAGAGAAAAAGGGATAGTAGAAGGTGCATTACAGGCAAAGTTGCAAAGTAATGCCGAAAGCAGATACGAGAAAGGAAAAGGAAAGAAGAACCATGCTGGAAACAATCAAGTTGCTGCTAACAATGGTGGCGGCAACAACAACTCTAGCAGCAACAAAGGAGATAAGTTTCCTTCATGTCAGCATTGTGGAAGGAAGAATCACCCTCACTTCAAATGCTGGAGAAAGCCAGATATGAGATGTAGAAAGTGCAACAAGTTGGGGCATGCTGAAATAATTTTCAAGTCCAAAGATAATCAGCAAGAACCTGAAGCTCAGGTTGCAAATCAGCAAGAAGAAGAGTAGTTATCGCAACTTGTTTTATGGGCAGCAGTTCCAGCGACAGTTGGTTGATCGATAGTGGTTGCACTAACCACATGACAAATGATGAAACACTCTTCAGGGAGCTTGATAGATTTGCAACATCAAAAGTCAAGATAGGCAATGGTGACTATATTGCTGTAAAAGGAAAAGGAACAGTGGCTTTTGAAACCTACTGAGGTACTAAAACTATCTCTGATGTTCTTTATGTGCCTGAAATTAATCAAAATTTATTAAGTGTTGGATAGCTATTGCAAAAGGGTTTTAAGGTGATCTTTGAAAATCAAAAGTGTCTTATTAAAGATGTCAAAGATCAAGAAGTGTTCAGAGTAAAGATGAAGGGAAAAAGCTTTACATTGGATCTAATGGAGGAGGAACAAGTTGCTTTTCAAAGTCTAGTATCCAACACGTGTATTTAGCACAAAAGGTTGGGCCATTTTCACCACAGGCCTCTTTTGTATATGCAGAAAAAAGAGCTGGTCAAATGTTTACCTCCACTTGAAGAAGAACTTCCATGTTGCGAGGCATGTCAATTTGGAAAGCAAACAAGATTGTCTTTCTCAAAATCAACTTGGAGAGCAACTCAAAACCTGCAGCTAGTTCATACAGATATTAGAGGCCCTGTAAGAACTCCATCTTTGAATAAAAATAGGTATTATATCATTTTTATTGATAATCTAACAAGAATCTGTTGGATATACTTTTTAAATCTCAAAACAGGAGTTGCTGCGCATTTCTCAACTTTCAAAGCCTTGGTAGAAAATCAAAGTGGCTGCAAAATACAGGTGCTCAGGTCCGATAATGGGACCGAGTGCACTTCAGTTCATTTTAAAAGGTTTCTTGAAGATGTTGGAATAGAGCATCAACTTACTGCTCCGTATACTCCGCATCAAAATAGAGTAAGCGAAAGGAAGAATAGGACTATTACGGAGATGGCACGATGTATGCTGCACGAGAAAGGGCTTCCGAAAAGTTTTTGGGCAGAGGCAGCCAATACTGCTATTTTTCTGGTGAATAGGCTGCCTACAAAAGCAGTGAATGGTCAAACACCTTTTGAAGCTTGGCATGGGTATAAACCTTCCTTAAAGAACTTAAAATTTTTTGGTTGCTTATGTTTTTCTTACATACCTCAAGTGAAAAAGGATAAACTTGATAATAAAGCTGAACCAGAAATTTTCATTTGCTATAGTTTGGTGTCAAAAGCTTTCAGAATTTTTCAACCACGCACGGGAAAAGTTGTGATAAGCAGAGATGTAGAATTTGTTGAACAAAAGCAATGGAATTGGGAAGGAGACATGCAGGATAAGGAAGCTGAGTTGCATAATTTTGATGAGCGGAATGATAATTTTCCAGTTAGAGGAACCAGATCACTTTCAGACGTTTATTAGAGATGCAATGTCGCAGTCTTTAAACCTGCCGAATATGCCTAAAACTGAAAGAGACAAGAAATGGATAGATGCAATGAAGGAGGAGCTGACTATGATCGAGAAAAAGGACACTTGGGAGCTAGTTAATAGACCTCAAAATAGAAAGATCGTTGTAGTTAAATGGGTTTACAGAACTAAGCTAAATGCAGATGGCTCCGTGAATTAACATAAAGCTAGGCTTGTGGTGAAGGGATACGCTCAGGTTTTTGGTGTAGATTTTTCAGAGATATTTGCACCCGTGGCAAGACTCGACTCAATCAGACTCCTTTTGGCAATTGCATCACAAAAGAGTTAGAGAATCTACCAAATGGATATCAAATCAGCTTTCTTGAATGGTTTCTTGCAAGAAGAAATCTATGTTGAGCAACCAAAAGGATTTGTTGTGGAAGGTCATGAAGGTAAAGTTTATGTGACGACCCAGCTCGTCGTCACGGGAATTACCACCCTGTTATGTTGTAAATTCATGTTTTATGCTTTTATAACAGTGTTAGAGTCTATTGGGTGAGTTAGGAGTGAATTGGATTGAAAATGAGGCATATAGACTTTTTGAAGGAAACTTGAATAAAGAAAGTCAACCCGGAGTTCACTATTTGGTTAGAGGGCTCGGAATCGGATTCTGATGATTCGGTTAGTTCCGGGAGGTGATTTGTGACTTAGGGGAGCAATCGGAAGTGATTTTGGAGGCCCGGTGTAGAAATAGGCTTGAATTGGCTAAGGTTGAATTTTGGCGAAATCCGAACGGTAGGTGAGATTTTGATCCGGTGGTCAGAATGGAATTCTGACAGTTGCAGTAGCTCCGTTAGGTGATTTTGGATGTGCCTGCAAAGTTTCAGGTCATTCGGGCGTCGTTTGGTCGGGTTTTTGATGGAATGTGTAATTCGGAAAGTTTTAAGAAATTTAGGCTTGAATCCGTGGGTAATTGGTGATTTTGATGTTTAGGATGGTATTTTTATGATTGGAACAAGTTCGTATCGTGTTTTGGGGTATGTTGGTAGTTTTCGTTGGGGTCCCGGGGACCTCGGGGTGAATCCGGACCATCATCCCGCATTTGGAAGCAAGAAATGATCTGCTGTAAATTGCAGATCACTCGGCAAACTTTTAGCCTTCGCGTTCGCGAGGGCTATGCCGCATTCGCGTAGGCTGGGATCAGGTGACTATCGCGTTCGCGAGGGTTGGTGCTGCGTTCACGTAAGAGGAAGCTGGGAAGCATCGCGTTCGCGATGGTCTGGGACGCGTTCGCGTATAAGGAATTTGCAAGGCATCGCGAACGCGTGAGGTATGTCGCCTTCGCGTAGAGGAAAACTCCGGGCTGGGGGAGAATAGTCTTCGCGGATGCATGACGGTGTGTCGCATTCGCGATGAAGGACTGGAATAAGGCATCGCGTTCGCGTGAGAGGCGTCGCGAATGCGATGAAGAGATTTGACTGGCAGTGAGTTTAAGTTCAGAACAGAACCGGTCGCGGGTTTAATACCCAAAACCTCCATTTTTGAGTTCCAAGAGAAGAAATTGACGGGAGATTGCTGGGAAATCATCGGGGTTTCGTTGGAGGTAAGTTTTGTGGCTTAATTACATCATTTTAACATGAAATCCTTGGTTAAATCCTTGTAAATGGAAGATTAAAGGTGGGTTTGAGCCCTAGGCCTAAATTGAAGAAAAACACCGATTTGAGTGGGCAAATGGAGTCCGATTTTGGTAAATTTTATATGCCTAGACTCATATCGAGATGAGGATTCCGAATATGTGACTTTTGTAATTTTTCGACAAGCGTACCAAAAGTCGGGTTTTGACAACTTTGGGAATTTTGATGTAAATTGAGTTGTATTGATTGTTTGTCGTCCCATTGGCCTAATTTGTTGTATTTTTACTGTATTTGATCATATTCTATGCGTGCGGAGCTTGATTCTCGTGGCAAGGGCATTGCGGAGTAGTCGTCGCGCCGTATTGAGGTGAGTAATAGATGTGGGTGATGACCAGCAGGTTCGAAACCCCGGTATACCACTTTGTGACGCTGTATAGCGGCGAGACACGTACTCCCTTGTGAGTGCGGGGTCGATTGTGATTGGGGACTATGGCTTAGTCCGACTTGTTGGCATTGTGTTATGACATTGGCTATTCTTGAGCTGTCGAACCTCCTTCTCGGATGGTTTTATACTATATATTGTGATATTGGCCACTCTTGAGCCGAGGAACCCCCTTCTTGGGCGGTTGAGTATACTTGTGGGCCGTGAGCCGGTTATTGGATCCCGCGAGGATCGTTATCATTGTCTTATCATATTGACATGTTAGTTACTACCAGTCCGTAGCTATTTCTGTTATCATGCTATTTCCAATCTCCGGAACTTGATATTACTATTTTCAACTGAAAAATGATAAAAGAGTTTTCAAAAACTACTTTTGAGCCTGCGAGGCTGTATTTGCATATTAGCTGACTGGTAGTGGATCGGGCTGCGCGCCGCAGCGGTATATATGTTGGATCGGGATGCACGCCGCAATAATATTGTGCTTGGGCTGTAGGAGCCCCTCCGGAGTCTGAACCCCCACAGTGAGCACGGGTACCCAAATTGGATCGGGCTACGCGCCGTATCGGTCATATCATGCATTGCATTGCATTTAGCTACATCTGATAGCTGTTATACTGTTTTGCTGGTACTTATTGGTACGGTACGATTGATATTAATTCCGTGACAGGGTATTTGATTACGACTTTACATAGTGCTTTATTGCGATTTCTTATCCGCGCTGTCTTACCCTTGTTTATTACCACCGAGTCCGGCAGTACTCATTTTACTCCTCGCACCTTGTGTGCGGATCTAGGTACCTCTCAGCGGTGATCCAGTAGCTGTGCGAGGCGACATCTGTGGGATATACGAGGTAGCTGCAGAGTCCGCAGGACCCGATATTCCTTCTTACTGTCTTTTGATTCTGTATCGACTTTTCTTTCCGCACTTGGTATCTTGTAAACCTTTATACACTTATGTTCAGTAGAGGCTCATGACTCTTGACCCTTCGGTCTATGGGAGTTGGTATATTTTGGGACTTGGTTCCCCGCTGTTGGTATATGTATCACTGTTGTTTCATATTTTGGTATGCTTAAATGGTATAGAACGAGCTTCTAGCTCCGTTCTTGTTATTGATTGGTTAGGCTGGCTTAGTAATGTGCTGGGTGCCATCACGACCGGATTTGGGGTCGTGACAAGTTGGTATCAGAGCCTAGGTTTACTAGGCCTCATGAGTCTTGAGCCGGTTGGTAGAGTCTTGTGGATCGGTACGGGGACGCCTGTACTTATCCTCGGGAGGTTGCGAACCTTTAGGAAACACTTCACTTTTCTTGAACTCTGTCGTGCGATCTTGTTGTTCTGAGAACTGAACTTCTATATTCTATTCTCTCGCAGATGGCGAGAACGCGAGCATCAGGACGAGGTGGACGACCTCCATTCCCACCTGTTAGAGGCCGTGGGCGCGGTCGTACTAGAGGTAGAGGTAGGGCAGCTGAGGCAGTGCCAGCTGACCCGCCCGTTGTACCGGTTCAGGAGCAGCCCCCAGTGGTTGATGCTCCAGCAGCCCCAATTCAGGGCCAGACCGTATCTATTGCTATTCCTGGTCTTCAGGAGACTCTCGCTCAGATATTATCGGTGTGTTCCGATTTGGCTCGGGTAGTTTCAGCTATCGCTACTGTAGCGACATCTCGGACAGGGGTGGTCGGCGGACCCTGCGGCTCGCACACTCGAGCGAGGTTGTTCGGGGACTTCGGACGCCGAGGCGGTCCCCGCTCGGTGGTTGCACCGGTTATTCCTCCGACTGCACCAGCTCCAGCTCCGAAGCATATGGTTGAGGTTATGCCCGACGACGAGCGGCGTCGTCTTGAGAAATTTGGTAGACTTCGGCCACCCCATTTCGGTGGCGTTGAGGGCGAGGATGCCCGGGGTTTCTTGGACAAGTGTCGGAGGATGTTGCGGACGGCTGGTATTCTTGAGTCCGGCGGAGTTTCATTTACTACCTTTCAGTTCACCGGTCCCGCATTTGATTGGTGGGAAGAGTTTGAGAGGCGTAGGCTTGCAGGAGCAGCACCTCTCACATGGCAGCAGAGTTCTCTACTCTCTTTCTAGAGAAATATGTACCTCGGTCTCGTCGCGAGAAGCTACGTCGCCAGTTCGAGTGGTTGGTTCAGGGCGACATGTCTGTGACCCAGTATGAGCTCGGATTCACACGGTTGGCTAGGCATGCCACATGGATGATCCCTAATGATAGGGAGAGGATCAGGAGGTTCATTGATGGCCTTAACTACTCTATCCGCATTCTTATGACCAGAGAGAGAGTTTTGTCATCATCATTTGAGCAGGTTGTTGATATGGCACGCTCCATTGAGGCGGATCGTCGCCGAGAGAGAGAGGAGCGGAAGGCCAAGAGGCCTCGTGGTTCTGGCAGTTTCAGTGGTTCTCCATCTACAGGGCATTCCCAGCAGAGCAGAGGTCGCTCATCTAGACCTTCTCATTCAGCCGCCCAGAGCAGAGCGGAGGTTCTTATGGTCGTGGTCGAAAGGGGTTTCAGCAGGGTCAGTCATCACTTAGTGCCCTTCTAGCCCAGAGTGCAGCACCTACTTCTTCAGCCCAGGGTTCTTCTGCGGCGAGGTGTTCCCTTCAGTCCCCTTCTCCAGCACCGGGTGCATGTTATGAGTGTGGCGAGTTTGGCCACATGAGGAGACAGTGCCCTCGACTCCGTAGGGATAGGACTCAGCAGAGGGATCAGCCCTCATCTTCAGCACCATCTCAGTCTAGTAGAGGTGGAGGTCAGTCTTCTCGTGGTCGCCCCGGGGGCGAGGAGAGATCTGGTGGAGGCCAGGCACGGTTCTATGCACTTCCTGACAGGCGTGATGCAGTTGCCTCCGATGCGGTGATTACAGGTATCATTTCTGTCTGTCACAGAGATGCCTCTGTTCTATTTGATCCAGGGTCCACATATTCTTACGTGTCCTCTTACTTTGCACATCACTCGGGTGCGACTCGTAGTAGTCTTGATTTACCTGTTCATGTATCCACCCCCGTAGATGATACGATCGTTGTGGATCATGTCTATAGATTCTGTGTTATATCTATTGGGGGTCTGAAGACCCAGGCACATTTGTTATTATTGGGTATGGTGGACTTTGATGTTATATTGGGTATGGACTGGTTGTCTCCGTACCATGCTATATTGGACTCTCATGCTAAGACAGTTACGTTGGCCATTCCTGGTATTTCTCAGATTGAGTGGCGGGGTTCGACCGATTTCGTCCCTAGCCGTGTTATTTCGTTCCTAAAAGCTCAGAAGATGGTTGAAAAAGGGTGTTTATCGTACTTAGCTTTTGTGAGAGATGTGGAGCTGAGTCTCCTAGCATTGATTCTGTACCTGTTGTAAGGGGCTTCCCAGATGTATTTCCCTCAGACCTGCCGGGCATGCCGCCGGACGGGGATATTGATTTTGGCATTGACTTGGTGCCGGGCACTCAGCCCATATCCATTCCTCTTTATCGGATGGCACCAGCTGAGTTGAAAGAACTGAAAGAGCAGCTTCAAGAGCTTCTGGATAAGGGTTTCATCCGCCCTAGTGTGTCCCCGTGGGTGCGCCGGTATTATTTGTTAAAAAGAAAGATGGTTCCATGCGAATGTGTATTGATTATAGGCAATTGAACAAAGTGACAGGTGAAAAACAAGTACCCTCTGCCGTGCATAGATGATTTGTTTGATCAGTTACGAGGTGCGAGGGTGTTTTCTAAGATTGATCTTCGTTCAGGCTATCATCAGCTGAAGATCAGGGACTCGGATATTATGAAGACTGCATTTAGGACCCGATATGGTCATTATGAGTTTCTTGTGATGTCGTTTGGGCTGACCAACGCCCCAGCTGCATTTATGCATCTGATGAACAGTGTGTTCAGGTCTTATTTGGATTAATTTGTGATTGTGTTCATTGATGACATTCTAGTCTACTCCCGTAGTCAGGAGGAGCATGCTCAGCATTTGAGTATTGTGTTGCAGAAATTGAGGGAGGAGAAGCTATATGCTAAATTCTCCAAGTGCGAGTTTTGGCTTGAGTCCGTAGCATTTCTGGGGCATGTGGTGTCTCGTGATGGTATTCAGGTTGATCCGAAGAAGATAGAGGCGGTGCAGAGTTGGCCTAGACCGTCCTCAGCTACAGAGATTAGGAGTTTTCTTGGCTTGGCGGGATATTATCGCCGGTTTGTTCAGGGATTTTCATCCATTGCTTCTTCATTAACTAAATTGACCCAGAAGGGTGCACCATTCGTGTGGTCGGATGAGTGCGAGGAGAGCTTTCAGAAGCTCAAGACAGCTTTGACCACAGCTCTAGTGTTAGTATTGCCATCAGCTTCAGGTTCATATACCGTTTATTGTGATGCCTCGAGAGTCGGGATAGGTTGTGTGTTGATGCGGGAAGGTAAGGTGATTGCTTATGCTTCTCGGCAGTTGAAGCCACATGAGAAGAACTATCCTGTTCATGATTTGGAGCTAGCCGCCATTGTTCATGCATTGAAGATTTGGAGGCACTATTGGTACGGTGTGTCTTGTGAGGTGTATACCGACCATCGTAGTCTCCAGCACTTGTTCAAACAGAAAGACCTTAATTTGAGACAGCGGAGATGGCTTGAGTTGCTGAAGGATTATGACATTACTATATTATATCATCCGAGGAAGGCCAATGTGGTGGCCGATGCTTTGAGCCGGAAGGCGGTCAGTATGGGGAGCTTGGCATATATTCCAGCTCAGGAGAGGCCATTTGCTCATGATGTTCAGGTGCTAGCCAATCGGCTAGTGAGGTTAGATATTTCGGAGCCCAGTCGGGTATTGGCTTGTGTTGTATCTCGGTCATCTCTATATGATCGTATTCGTGAGCGCCAGTATGATGATCCACATTTGGCTCTGTCCTTAGGGACAGTGTTCAGCATGATGATACTAGAGATGTCACCATTGATAGTGACGGCGTATTGAGGATGCAGGGCTGGATATGTGTGCCCAATGTTGATGGCCTTCGTGAGTTGATTCTGGAGGAGGCCCATAGCTCGCGGTATTCTATCCATCCAGGAGCCGCGAAGATGTATCAACATTTGAAACAGCACTATTGGTGGAGAAAGATGAAAATGGACATTGTCGGATATGTAGCACGGTGCCTCAACTGTCAGCAGGTTAAGTACGAGCATCAGAGGCCCGGCGGTGTATTTCAGCGCATTGTTATTCCTGAGTGGAAATGGGAGAGGATCACTATGGACTTTGTTACTGGACTCCCTCGGACGGCGAGGAAGTTTGATTCCGTATGGGTGATTGTGGATAGACTGACCAAGTCAGCTCACTTCATTCCAGGTTAGTACTACCTACTCATCGGAGCGGTTGGCAGCGATCTTTATTCGAGAGATTGTCCGGTTGCATGGGGTCCTAGTGTCTATCATATCCGACAGGGGTACCCAGTTCACATCTCAGTTTTAGAGAGCATTTCGGCGAGAGATGGGTACGCGGGTTGAGTTGAGTACCGCATTTCACCCCCAGACAGACGGGCAGTCTGAGCGCACTATACAGATTTTGGAGGATATGTTGCGAGCATGTGTGATTGACTTTGGTGGTTCGTGGGATGAGTTCCTACCACTTGCTGAGTTTGCCTACAACAACAGTTATCAGTCGAGTATTCAGATGGCCCCATATGAGGCATTATATGGTAGGCGGTATAGATCCCCCGTGGGATGGTTTGAGCCTGGTGAGGTTATATTGATAGGGACTGAGTTAGTCCAGGGATGCTCTGGATAGAGCAAAGTTGATCCAGGAGAGGCTTCGCACAGCACAGTCTCGCCGGAAGAGTTATGCGGACCGTAGAGTTCGAGAGTTGTCTTTCATGGTTGGTGACAGAGTATTGTTGAAGGTTTCACCTATGAAGGGTGTCATGAGGTTTGGGAAGAAAGGAAAGTCGAGTCCTAGGTACATTGGTCCTTTTGAGATACTTAGGAGAGTTGGAGAGGTGGCATATGAGTTGGCCTTGCCGCCCAGCTTATCCAGCGTTCATCCAGTATTCCATGTGTCTATGCTCCGAAGTACATTGGAGATCCGTCTCATGTATTAGATTTCAGCACCATTCAGCTTGATGGTGATCTATCCTATGATGTGGAGCCTATTGCTATTTTGGGTCGTCGGGTGAGAAAATTGAGGTCCAAGGAGATTGCATCGGTTAAGGTTCAGTGGAGAGGTCGACCCGTGGAGGAGGCCACTTGGGAGATCGAGCGGGAGATGCGGAGCAGATACCCTCAGCTATTTGAGACTTCAGGTATGTTTCTTGACCCGCTCGAGGACGAGCGTTTGCTTAAGAGGGGGAGAATGTGACGACCCGGCTCGTCGTCATGGGAATTACCACCCCGTTATGTTGTAAATTCATATTTTATGCTTTTATAACAGTGTTAGAGTCTATCGGGCGAGTTAGGAGTGAATTGGATTGAAAATGAGGCATATAGCCTTTTTGAAGGAAACTTGAATAAGGAAAGTCAACCCAGAGTTGACTATTTGGTTAGAGGGCTCGGAATCGGATTCTTATGATTCGGTTAGTTCCGGGAGGTAATTTGTGACTTAGGGGAGCAATCGGAAGTGATTTTGGAGGCTCGGTGTAGAAATAGGCTTGAATTGACTAAGGTTGAATTTTGGCGAAATCCGAATGGTAGGTAAGAATTTGATCCGGGGGTCGGAATGGAATTACGACAGTTGCAGTAGCTCCGTTAGGTGATTTTGGATGTGCCTGAAAAGTTTCAGGTCATTCGGGCGTCGTTTGGTCGGGTTTTTGATGGAATGTGTAATTCGGAAAGTTTTAAGACATTTAGGCTTGAATCCGTGGGTAATTGGTGATTTTGATGTTTAGGATGGTGTTTTTATGATTGGAACAAGTTCGTATCGTGTTTTGGAGTATGTTGGTGGTTTTCGTTGGGGTCCCGGGGGCCTCGGGGTGAATCCGGACCATCATCCGGCATTTGGAAGCAAGAAATGATGTGCTGTAAATTGCAGATCACTGGGCAAACTTTTAGCCTTCGCATTCGCGAGGGCTATGCCGCGTTCGCGTAGGCTGGGATCAGGTGACTATCGTGTTCGCGAGGGTTGGTGCCCCGTTCGCGTAAGAGGAAGCTGGGAAGCATCGCGTTCGCGATGGTTTGGGCCGCGTTCGCGTATAAGGAATTCGCAAGGCATCGCGAACGCGTGAGGTATGTCGCGTTCGCGTAGAGGAAAAATCCGGGCTGGGGGAGAATGGTCTTCGCGGACGCGTGACGGTGTGTCGTGTTTACGATGAAGGACTGGAATAAGGCATCGCGTTCGCGTAAGAGGCGTCGCGAACGCGATGAAGAGATTTGACTGGCAGTGAGTTTAATTACATAACAGAACCAGTCGGGGGTTTAATACCCAAAACCTCCATTTTTGAGTTCCAAGAGAAGAAATTGACGGGAGATTGCTGGGAAATCATCGGGGTTTCGTTGGAGGTAAGTTTTGTGGATTAATTACATCATTTTAACATGAAATCCTTAGTTAAATCCCTGTAAATGGAAGACTAAAGGTGGGTTTGTGCCCTAGGCCTAAATTTAAGAAAAATACCGATTTGAGTGGGCAAATGGAGTCCGATTTTTGGTAAATTTTATATACCTAGACTCGTATCGAGATGAGGATTCCGAATATGTGACTTTTGTAATTTTTCGACAAGCGTACCGAAAGTCGGGTTTTGACAACTTTGGGAATTTTGATGTAAATTGAGTTGTATTGATTGGGTGTCGTCCCATTGGCCTAATTTGTTGTATTTCTACTATATTTGATCAGATTTTACGCGTGCGGAGCTTGATTCTCGTGGCAAGGGCATTGCGAAGTAGTCGTCGCACCGTATTGAGGTGAGTAATAGATGTGGGTGATGACCGGCGGGTTCGAAACCCCGGTATACCACTTTGTGACGCTGTATAGCGGCGAGACACGTACTCCCTTGTGAGTGCGGGGTCGATTGTGATTGGGGACTATGGCTTAGTCCGACTTGTTGATACTGTGTTATGACATTGGCTATTCTTGAGCCGTCGAACCTCCTTCTCGAATGGTTGCATACTATATATTGAGATATTGGCCACTCTTGAGCCGAGGAACCCCCTTCTTGGGCGGTTGAGTATACTTGTGGGCCGTGAGCCAGTTATTGGATCCCGCGAGGATCGTTATCATTGTCTTATCATATTGACATGTTAGTTACTACCAGTCCATAGCTATTTCTGTTATCATGCTATTTCCAATCTCTGGAACTTGATATTACTGTTTTCAACTGAAAAATGATAAAAGATGTTTTCAAAACTACTTTTGAGCCTGCGAGGCTGTATTTGCATATTAGCTGACTGGTAGTGGATCGGGCTGCACGCCGCAGCAGTATATATGTTGGATCGGACTGCACGCCGCAGTGATATTGTGCTTGGGCTGTAGGAGCCCCTCCGGAGTCTGAACCCCCACAGTGAGCACGGGTACCCAAATTGGATCGGGCTATGCGCCGTAGCGGTCATATCATGCATTGCATCGCATTTAGCTACATCTGCTAGCTGTGTTACACTGTTTTGCTGGTACTTGTTGGTACAGGTACAATTGATATTGATTCCGTGACAGGGTATTTGATTACAGCTTTACATAGTGCTTTATTGCAGATTTCTTATCTGCGCTGTCTTACCCTTGTTTATTACCACTGAGTCTGGCAGTACTCATTTTACTCCCTGCACCTTGTGTGCAGATCCAGGTACCTCTCAGCAGTGATCCAGTAGCTGTGCGAGGCGATATCTGTGGGATATACGAGGTAGCCGCAGAGTCCGCAGGACCCGATATTCCTTCTTACTGTCTTTTGATTCTGTATTGACATTTCTTTCCGCACTTGGTATCTTGTAAACCTTTATACACTCATGTTCAGTAGAGGCTCATGACTCTTGACCCTTCGGTCTATGGGAGTTGGTATATTTTGGGACTTGGTTCCCCGCTGTTGGTATATGTATCACTGTTGTTTCATATTTTGGTATGCTTAAATGGGATAGAACGAGCTTCTAGCTCCGTTCTTGTTATTGATTGGTCAGGCTGGCTTAGCAATGTGTTGGGCGCCATCACAACCAGATTTGGGGTCGTGACAGTTTACTTGCTGAAAAAGGTCCTCTACGGATTAAAGCAAGCTCCAAGGGCTTGGTATAGTAGTATTGATGATCATATTTCTGCCTTAGGTTTTCAGAAAAGCCTAAGTGAATCACTTTTTACATAAAACATACTAACGCTGACGTTGTGATTATTTCTCTTATGTTGATGATCTTTTGGTAACAGGAAGTAACGTTGAGCTTGTTGAATGGTTTAAAAGAGAGATGATGACAGTTTTCAAAATGACAAATCTAGGAGAGATGGCTTTTTTTTCTTGGAATGGAGATTAAACGAAGCCAAGATCAGATATTCATTTGTCAGAGAAAGTATGCAAAGGACTTTCTAAAAAAATTTAGAATGGAAGACTGCAAAAGTATGAGCACACCTATGAATCAAAAGGAGAAGTTGATGAAGGAGGATGGTTCTGAACGCGTACTAGAAGGAAACTACATAATCTTGATAGGATGTCTGATGTATCTTACAGCAACAAGACCAGACATATTGTATGATGTAAATGTACGATCCATATTTTTGAATTCTCCAAGTGAAATTCATGCGAAAGCAGCAAAAGGAGTGCTCAGGTATGTCAAAGGTACAATAGATTATGGAGTCGAGGGGTGGGCATAAAATCCGAAAAACCGAATTCCGAACCGAACCAAATTATCTCGAAATTTCGGTTTCGGTTTTTTCGGTATTTCGGTCTAATTCGGTACTAAATTTTTGGTATTTCGATATTTCGGTTCGGTTCTCGGTAATAAAAATCTAAAATTTCGGCATTTCTGTTATACCGAAATACCAATCTTTAAAAAACCTTTTTTGTATTACCCAGCCCACTCCCCATCGCTCCAGCCCAATTGCCCAAGCCCAGTACACCTAACCAAAAAAAGGAGGAAAAATCAAATCTTCAAACATTATTTAATAAAATAGAGCAAAACAGAAACGATATGAATTTTTACCTTTTTTTATGAGTTTTACTCTATTTCTGAATATTTACTTATTTTATGAAGTGATGTATAAGCGTTAAAAAGGGACAAAACACAGAGAGTTTCACTTGTATTTCCTACTACCCAAAAACCAAAAATGAAAGCTTTTAATCAAAGATTTTATGCATCAAAATCAATGATATTCTATCTTTTAGTGTCGATTTTTATTTCGAGTTTATTACCTGTGATAAAGAGATGTGTAACCTTAAAAACAGAGCAAAGAAACATAGTAGTTTCAGTTGCGCCATTGGAGGTTTAATTGGAAGAACAAAATCCCAAACCTCTAAGGTTGTTCACTGTTAGGTGTTAGCAATAGCATTGATTATTAAGTGATTATTAAACTGAAACCGTACCGAAACCGTACCGAACCAAAATAAGAAATACCGAACCGTACCGAAATATTTTGGTATGGTATTTGGTATATACAATTGATAAATCGAATACAGAAATACCGAACCGAAATTCTTAAATCCCGAACCGAAATACCGAATGCCCACCCCTAATGGAGTCAGATTCAATAAGTGTAAGAATTTCAAACTTCAGGGATATTCTGACAGTGATTTGGCTGGTTCTATTCAAGATATGAAAAGTACCTCAGGTTACTGTTTTAGTTTTGGCTCAGGCTGTTTTTCTTGGTGTTCGAAGAAGCAAGAGATTGTCGCTCAGTCAATTGCAGAGGCATAATACGTTGCTGCTACAACTGATGCTAATCAAGTTTTGTGGATAAAGAAAATCTTATGTGACCTAGGCCTGGAGAATGAAGAAAGCACTAAAGTTTTTGTAAACAATCAAGCTGTTATTGTTATTTCCCACAATCCAATATTTCATGAAAAGACCAAACATTTTAATGTGAAGTTGTATTTTTTTAGAGAAGTGCAAAAGAATGGTCAAGTGAATCTGGTGTATTGTAAAACCGAAGAGCAAGTGGATGATATATTTACAAAAGCTCTTCCAGCAAGCAAATTTGAGTTCTTGAGAACCAAACTTGGGATTTACAGCTCTTGATGCAAGGATGAGTGTTGAATTATGCCTCATGACCTGTTAGTTTGACGCTGAGTTGGGATGATGACTAAGCTGTTGATGTGTCCTTTAAATTGCAGAGAATAACTTAGATATTTTCTGGATATTATTAGTTGTAGACTTCCTAGTCTTAAGATTTTTCAGTTGTGATTTCCCTAGTCTTTAGGCATGAAGAAGTTGGTGGATTAGTTCCATCACATTAGGGAGTTTCAGTTTTTTACTGCTATTCAGTTAGGATTTCTGGTGTATTTAAGCAACTTCTTTCAGCTTAATAAAATATATCTCTTCTTTTCCTCTTTAAGTCTATTGTTTTCTATTTGAATAATCTCCTACAGGCATGCTAAATCAGCAAAAATTCCTTGTCATGTCAGTCTTAATAGTTTCAGTTATATCTAGTCATTGGACTTATGACTTATATCAGTAAAGTTGCAAATCGCAAAACTGGAAGTTTGACGACCAATGAATGCGGCTGAAGAAAAGTTGTTGTTTCTATTTGGATATTATGATTCATCTGAATGTATTCCATCTTAACTATGTGTGACCTTTGAAATGGGTTACAGCTTAGCTAGAGCAATTGTTCTAACCTAGTAACTATTGGTGGAAAAGTTCTCCTACAAATTTGACACTTGGTATTGATCACTATCTCATGGTTGACATTTGTTAGGATCGAAAATATCATGTGTCATGCAGAATCTAGTAAAATAAACCTTGATCGATGATAAAGCAGACAACAAAAGAAAAAATAGCAAAAGAGACACAAACGATTAACGTGGTTCGGTCAATTGACCTACTTCCACAAGCAGAGATGATCAATCTATTATATAAAAGAGAGTATAAAATATCGAGAGAATAACCTCACGAAGAGGTAAACATAAGTGGCAGACTAATACTTATCCTCTAAAGTTCTCCCCTTAAATAAGACTCTCAAGCCCCATATGGGTTCATTGTAGATGCTACTGAATGAGAAGGAAGGATCCTCAATTTTTAGAGGTCCAAATATTTTTCTCCAAGAAGAGGGACTAGACAAATATTGGAGATTTATAATTTTCTTCTACAAGAAGAAATTTCAATTATGGTAAATATGTTGCCCCGTCCTTCGAGAGATGGAAAAACCAAATATGTTAAGGAAATTTAGACAAATACCTAATAATTCTTTCCCTTGGCCTAAATTTTCTTACAAAATAAACTCATTCACCTTCGTCACACAACCTTCAACAGGTCGCATCTCTAAATCTCAATCGCAAAGTTTGTCCAGCGTGAATAGTACTCTGGTCAAATTTCTCAAACAAAAACCATGATTACTATCAAATAGGTTGCGGCTAGAACTAAACTAGCCAAGATAAACCTGTTAGGATAAAAAAAAATAAGAAGTTAGTAAAACAAACCTTGAATGATGATAAAGTAGACAATAAAGGAAAAATATACCAAAAGAGATACAAACGTTTAACGTGATTCGGTCAATTGACCAACGTCCACAAGCAGAGATGAGTAATTTATTATATAAAAGAGAGCACAAAATATCGGGAGAACAACCTCACAAAAAGGCAAACACAAGTGACATACTAACATTTCTCCCCCAAAGGTATTATGGGAGATGTCTTCTATTCATATGATTCTAGGTTTAGCCACGAATCTAGATTTAGATGTTAAGCAGATGGGATGTAAAGACTGCTTTTCTTCGTGATAATTAAGATGGGGAGGTTTATATGGAGCAATTTAAAGGTTTACTAAGGAAAACGAAACTATGCCTGCAAATTGAAAAGGAGCTAGTATGGATTGCAACAAACTCTAAAAGTTTGATTCTATCATAAATAAATAAAAGGTACAAAAACTTCTTTAGACCACTGTGTATTCTTCCAGAAGTTCTTTGATGATGATTTACCTATCTTATTGGTTTATGTAGATGATATGTTTATTGTTGGCAACAATAAATTCAGAATTGCAGTCCATAAGAAGCAGTTGAGCAAATTGGTTGCAATGAAGGACTTGGGGCCAGCAAAAAAAAAATTGGGTATTCAAATACACCGGCACAAAGGTAGAAAAAGTGTTATTTTTGTCCTAAAAGCAATACATTAAGAAAGTACTGAAAAAGTTCAATATGACACATGCAAAAGTGGTTAGTACTTATCTTGCTAAACACTTCAAATTGAGTATTAACTAGAGTCCATCTACCAATAAAGATAAAAGGGAGATGTTTCATGTTCCTTACTATTCTATTGTTGGTAGTTTGATGTATCATATGGTTTGCACTAGATTAGATATTGCAAATATCGTATGTACTGTTAGTAGATTCCTTTCTAATCTTGGAAATGAAAATTGGGATGTAGTAAAATGAATATTAATGTATTTGAAAGGTACTGCTGATTTGGGTTGTGCACTGGCAATGGCAAGCCTGAGCTTGTTTATTATATAGACTCTTATTTAGGAGGCAAACTTGATAATTCAAGATCTACGGTTGTTTGATCACTTTGTAGGGGAAGTTATTTCTTGGCAATCTAGACTACAAAAGTGCACAACTCTATCCATCACAGAAGCCAGATATATTGTTGTCACAAAATGTGCCAAAGAACTATTATGGATGAAGGAGTTTATTAATGATCTTGGCTTTGAGCAGCCAATGTATATCTTAGTTTGTGATAATGAGAGTGTTATCCGTCTTACCAAGCACTCCACTTTTCATTCTAATACCAAACATATAAATAAAACGTATCATTGGATAAGAATGATCGTGGAAGAGAAATTATTTGAGGTTGAGAAGATACACCTTGATGAAAAGCTTAGGATATGCTGACAAAAGTAATAGTTGCAGATAAGCATACATTTTTGCAGAAAATTGGCAGGCATGAAGCTTGTTAATAGTTCATCTACTTGAAGATACATTTGGCCCATTGGTTGAAGGGGGAGTTTGTTGGGCACATGCCCATGTTGTCCGGCCAAGGGCCCAATGACCTAATCATATTCTCTTTTTATTTTCATTCCTATTTGGAATTGGTACGGTTTTATTCATATAGAAATGATTTTGGCTTTAAGAGAAAGCAATAACTCATTTTCTATAAATAGAGTAACCTTGGAGAGTAGTATAGTGCTTCTTTGAGTTTCACACAAGTTAATATATATGGATATATCACTTAATCAAATATTGAACTAGATATATAATTCTAATCACACACTCCCTCATCGATCATTTGGACTTTGCGGTTGGAGCAATTAGCTTGGTGATTATTGAACAAAGCTTAAACCGGAGACTTATTTTTTGCCCTCTGCACATTAGTATTTCATTGACACTAGGTAGGATATGATAGAAACTGCTTTCGATCATTAAATTGTTATCTTTCATTATTTGTTGGCAGTGCATATCAAATATTTGCTCTGACGAAAGCTATCCAAACAAGTTGTTTAATTTTGCAAAACTAAATGATGTTTGAATCTCATGCATTTGATGTTCCAGACACCTTTCTTAATTACCCTTAATTAGGGTTTAAAATTTCACTTCCACTGAGTCATGTTTACTACTAGAAACATATTTGAAACGCTAAAGCTTACGCAAGTTTTCATTACATTTATTTGGATTCCAACCTAACTTTGAACATTCGAGCTATAAACGAGCTGCAGTTGAGAGTCGAACTACAAGCAAGCTTCTAGGTGAAGTTAGTTCATATCAAACTGGCGCACTTTGTCTAAATGACCTTCTCTAACATGAAAGCACTTGCATGCAAAATAATACTTATATCCCATGGGAATCCTCTATATCCAATATTCTAATTCTATTCAAGACTAGCGGTTGTTATCACTTTGAATATATTTTATTCAACACTAGATCCATGTTTAACAAGACAGTGGAATCAAGATGTATTCCTTTTTTTCCCCTTTAATAAACAACCTGAGTTCAAACCAACGACATTCCCTTTTTTTGAACATATGCGTTCATTTACACCTCTACTATACTAGTACACTATGCATTACACAAGTAACTTAATCAATTCAGGAAAAATCACTCAATTCCCTGAATCACCATCATAACTTCAACAATCTCAACAACCAGGGGCAAATACAGCTACAAGATTAGAAGCTATCCTACAGAGAAAAGGATCATCCAACAACCACCTCTGCTGGTGTTGCTCTGGAAACCATAGCTACTTAGCACATAGGCTTGACATGGGGACATGGCAAATACAGCTTACAATGATTAGAATGATCATCCAAACCTCGACAACACTTCTGCTGCCTGCCTTTTTTCCATGCACTACACCATAACTCTGCACTCAACTTAGTCGCCATAGCTGTTATGTACTAGTTAGATCTTAATTATAATGCCACAACTCGTTAGAGAATCAATGAAGTAACGGTCCATGTGACGTGATATCAGGAAGATTAGAACTAATGGAGAACTTCAACCATCCCTTCTTCTCAATAAACTTGAGACATGGTTGCAACACCAACCCAATCGCAACAGCAACCAGGCTTACAACCATAACTTTAATCGAAGAGAAGGCCAACACAACACCAATGAGAATGGCCGGAGGTATGCACAACAGAACGGCTCCAATGGTTCCACCTGGTATCTTGAAAGGACGTGCTGCATTAGGGTATTTAATCCTTAACCATACAAATGCTATAAATTCCAAGATCATTCCAAAGCAATACAAGAAATTTTCTGCAGCTACTATCTCCTGAAAGCTTAGCCACGAAAGTAAAATCACACCAGAAGCTGAGAATAGGATCCCAATCAAAGGAGTTCCATGACGAGATCTCTTTGCGAAGAACTCAGGGAGCATTCCCCTCTCTGCCATACCGAGTAACTGAAAAGAGTCACTGCTCATCTCAGCCACAAACATTCCCATATTTGATACTGCAGCAGCCCCTTGAACCCAACATCTAAGCCAAACTCCACCAAGTATTTTCGCAATGTCTGAGAAATATCCATCTGTCCACGAGTCACGGTCGAGGGGAACGGCTCCTGTACCGATCAACAAAGGGAAAAAGTAGGATAGTACAACCAAAATAACAGCATAAAAGAGAGCCTTAGGCAGAGTTTTTTTCGGGTTATGTACTTCTCCGGCAAGAGTACTTATTGAATCCCAATAATTCAGATTCCAGAAGAGAGTATTCAGATATAAGTTCCAATCAATATTGTGTACATCTGCCACTAACCATCTTGCAGGCTTTAATTTGGGAATCGAAATAAGGCCCATAACGACAAAAGGAAGGATCGACAAAATACCAAGCGAAACAGCAACCCAACCTACAATGGTTAAACCTCTGTAGTTCATGTAAGTGAGAAGCAGAGTAAGAGCCAAAACAGCTAGAATCCTAGGAAGCCCACCACCTAATGCAGGGATAGCTGATTTTAGGTAATCTAAGAACATAACGGGGTAGAGTGCATTGTCAATGACTCCACTCAGCCATTTCATCCAACCTTGCTGAAAGCCCCAATATGGACCTAAAGCAGAAGAAACCCAGACAACATAACCACCATTTTCAGGGAACATAGTGCCCATTTCAGCAGTAATGAGTGCCTCCGGAACACTCCATATTAAAGGGAAAACCAAGAATCCAAGAAGAGCAAAAAGAGGACCAGCTGCATGAACAGTGTCCTCAACACCAAAAGGACCACCAGAAACCTCATAGAAAATGAGGAAAATTAGAGGCAAGAGTGAAACTTTCTTAGCATTATTTCCTCGAACCTCATTAATCCCTAGGTATTCTGCACCATTAAGTTGTCCCATTGAAATTACAGCTTCTCTATGAGCTGAAACCCTGAGTTTCTGCAAATTTCCAACAAGTTCCAACTTAAGGAAAACAATCACAGTACAAATATCACTACAACTATAGGAATCAAACAGCAAAAAGAAGCAATTTTATCAATTGTCCATGCAGCAATCATAATAAAATTACATAATGAGTCGGAGGAAAAATTAATTCAATCTCGGAAAAAGAAATTGCCCATAATTGAAAGGCTTGCAAATGAAGCGTCAGTTGATAGGATTCTATGCGGCAAATTTTTATTTTTCTCCGGTCAAAGATGAAAATCGAATAATTGATTCACAAAAAGGTTAGTTAAACTAATAGTCTAATAAAAATTTAGATGCTAATATTGTGGACCATATAAATTAATAAAGTTTGAGGGTCATTTTCTATAAGATTGCATCTGAAATATGCTGATTCATGTCAATCTTCTAAATATAACATATCAAAACTAATTGCTCTCTCCTTTTGTATAAGTTAAAATGTGTCTAAGAGTAATCAACAACTATATATAATTACTACTGATATACTGTATTTTGTTTCTTTTATAAGAATCAGATAACATCTAGTGACAATTAATAGTATTATTTACATACGGCATACATCAAGAAAGGTCACGATTTTTGAGGGTCTTACTTAGAAAGAGAAATTCTCGGCGGCGTGAATGGCATGTGCGCCAGCTGCCCGCTATGGCTGTTCAACGAGACGGGACGAGAATGGACAAATCAAATGGGACGGGACCAAATGGGTTCGCGGCCTTAAGTGTAGTTTTAAGAAAAATAAATGTCTAGTTTTTTTATAATGAATAAGTTTTCAAAGTCTGCAGCGGTTAGTTTTTTGACTTATTTGCTCAAATACTTGAAAGTTATCACTTGATAGTGAGAAAATTAAGAGAATAATATAGATAGAATATAAGAGATTTGAGAGAGGATGATTGATTTTTTGTGGGAAAGAATAAAAAGATAGAGTATTTATAGTGGAAATAAGGCTAAAGTGTTAATTAATAAACTTAGAGTTTTTATTAAAAGTTTTGGGGAGGGGGAAGGCCATTTATGACCCTTTTTGGCCTTTGGGAATGACTATTTTTGCAATTGAAATCGTTGCCCAGCATCTAAAATTAAAAGAAAATTACGCGGGACAGGCGGGACGTGACGAAACGGAACTGGACAAACGAGACGAAATGATCATCCCGCCCGATCCCGTGTCCTGTTTAACACTCGTCCATCCTATTTAAAATGAAGTGGGTCGGGCTGCAACGCGGAACGGGACGCCCGTCCCATTGGCTAACCATACTGCTCACTAAGGACTGGATGTGCCTATTTTGGGAAGGCAATGCCCAGTCAAAAATATTGGGCCATGATAGGCCCATAAAGACTTGGACCAATTGGCCCCACTTAGGGAACTAAAAAACTCTTAGATATTTCACTTTTGTTATAAATTACTTAATCTTGTGGTATATAATTAGGAAATTTTAACATATACCAATGGTATACACCTATTTATTATAAATCAAATTTTATTTTTAAATATTATTTTCTATAGCTATCTTTTATATTTTGTAGCAAAATAAGTATTTATAGTATATACTACCATTGAGGCATGAAATACGTTATTTATGTTTTTTCTCCCTCTTACAGGACTGGTCATACATATTTTTAAGGTGATTGTTGTTACTATATTCATGCATACATGGCGCTAATACATGTAAATACATGCGTGTACAGCTGGACAGCCCTGATTTTAAGCGCTTTTTGCTATTGTATTCATGAATACATGGCGCGAATACAAGTGAATACATGTGCGTATAATTGGACTGTCCTGATTTTTAGATGCTTTTTACGTATTCATGAATACAACAACGTGAATACAACGAATACACTACCATAAGAACTGAATAGTAACTATAGGAAATAATTATATATATATGGTAGCTATAGGAAGTTAATAGTCACTAAATAATAGTAATTTCTGAAATTTAATAGTATATGTTAAAACCATTATTATCGAAACTCAAATTCATATAAGCACTTTTGTAGTTTCACTCTAGATCTTCTTCTTTTTTTTGGAATTTTGAAACCAATTCGAAAAAATATAGTATTAATTATAAAAGGAAAGATTCCCTGCTTGTTTTTTCGCAAAATAGATCGGACCAGAAGGTTGGTCTTGTAATTCAGAGAAGTTTTTGAATAATTTTCCAATCAAAAAGTTTATATCTGAATATAGCTCAGTATAATATGTACTTCTTAGAAAGATAGTTAAATGCCAATATAAGTTTTATAATACGATCACATCCAACCATTAATACACCATATAATCTAATTGTCCAGTGTTATTTGAAACATATTTATTTACATTTTTTGTTTATATCACACTAAATAATTTAACTATGTCAGTAACAAATTAAAGAAAGAATATATGTTACTTAATCATTGATTAAATGATAAAAATGCATGCACGATATTTATATTTTTATTTGGTAAAAAAAGGGGAATGCAAGTACTTTTGTTTCCTAATTATTCTAAATGACATTAATAGGGTGCACTGAAATTGAAAAGTAATACATAAATATGCTTATAGAAAGTAGACGCGCAAAGTATCTTTTGATCATCATAATCTTAATAAAGCAAGCCAAGTCAACCATGCGGTAATAATATGTTAGTATATATAATTCTTTTATTTGTGTATTTCCTTTTCACTTAAAATTTCTAATACATTGCACTCATTGCAGGCGTGCAGTCTTTTTTCTTCATTAGCCAACATACAAACCCCACCTTAATCCCCCACCCCACCCACCCCCCAATTTAAATAAATAAAAATAAAGAAACAATTTACAGGAATGTAAGAAAATCATTGCACATATCTGACTGTTTTATTATAACTGCATGCCACATTATAACTATACCATAAGCAAATTAAGATAAAAAATTTGAGTTTTTGATAAAGCAACAAAGAAATGCATTTTATAATCTTTCAACATGACATAAAACTTCTGCTGAGAGAATAATAAAGAAAATATTGCTAGACAAAGTTCACTGTTTTATTAGATTATCCTGTCTAAAATCTTATTAAAAAAACGAAAAATCTATTAAGGAATTAGGATCATGTAATAGGTAAGTGCACATTATGATGCAACGAGTTTAATTGAATAACGAACATAATCCTCAACTCTTTTGGGTGAAGGACTAGGAAAGAAAATTAATTAAGAAAAAAGAATTAATGAACGGAAAAACATGTTTGAGTTCGAATTTTTTCCTCAGAAGACTAATACGTAAAGTAATTCTTTTTTCCCATTAGGTTAATTTATTCACTTAGTCGTACTACGTTAGGCAACGTCGAGAGAGAAGTCCATAGTTTTCCGACTTTCTCAAAAAAAAACGTTATCTTCATTCTTCCGTAGATTTTACTTAATAAATCGTTGTTACACTCTTCAGCCGCCATGCTTATAAAACTCAACAAAAGAATATTTAAATAAAAAACATAATTAAAAATAAATTTTAACCATTTAAATAAAGAAGAAAATAAAAGGTACTACTCAAATATTCAAAATTACCTGATTATCACCATTCTGCAAAGATTTATCGGTGGCGGTAGATGTTAGAGTTTCAGTTTGAACTGTTACACCATTTGCAGATAATTTTTTATCTGCAACTGAAACTGTAACTTGTTGCTTAGCATTAGAAACCTCATGAAAGGAGGATTTGGTTTCAGATTCTGATGAAGTTGTTGGCACCATTTATATATGCAGACAAACAAAAATTCTGAGGAGAATAAATCAAGAAAACTAAAGTGTCACTAATGAAGGAAAAGCACTGATTTATATAGTAAGGGAAATATGTTTTTTTTGTGATACTTTTGAGGGCAGGGTGACGTTTGTGGCGAAGTATATTAAGTGAGAGATAAGCAAGAATATATAAGTGTAGGAGGTCAAAGAGACATCGAGGTCATATAGGGTAAACTGATGTAGGGTACTCAAAATCCAATAATTTATATATGTCATATTTTTTCTATATTTTAGAATACAATAATTTTTGTATGAACTGAAATTGAGCCAATCCTATCATGCAAGTTGAATGCTTGTCTATTTGTGCCCCAGTTATGGGTCTAGGGTGGGGACACGGACGGATGAAGTGTCGTAACTACGTGTTCAATTGAATTCATAATATATGATGCGGAACAAAAATTTATATGTAAAATTTTATTAAAATTACAAAAAATTAAATATGAATCCATAACTTTAAAAATATAATAAATTCATTACTACAAATCTTAAAAATTAAAATTATAAAATTTAAATCCTTAATCCGCTTTTGGGTGGGGATGATTGGAGTGTATATAATTATATATATATATACTCCATTCAATGATGTGGATATTTGGAGATAATTTGTTATATATCCATAGAAGAGAAGAATATTATATTTATAATTTATAATAGTAAAAGTACAATGACTCCAGTACTCTTAAAGCAAAAATAAAAGATTAAATTTATCAAATTTAAATATCAACCTACGTGAAATCACAAAGAAGTGCCAGTTATAAATTGCTCCGTTCGGTACTTTTACTTGGTACCTATTAACTTTTCACCTTCCTTAAGAAATAATAAATGAATTGTATAATTTACTATGATACTGATATTAATTGATGCATATTTTATTGGATTTGAGAAAATGATTATAAATGAGTACTCCATCCGGTCCAAAATAAGTAATGTGTTTTCACAAATATTAAGAAATCCACATTTTAGCATTAATTAGCAATAAAATTCAGCCTATTAACCTTTACTATCTCATATAAATACTCTAACACATATTCCAACATTATTTAGTCTATGGACAATGTAGAAAAAAATAATTAATTTATTCTTGAAATCTGAAAAAATCACTTATTTTGGACCACAATAAAAAGACCAAAAAATTACTTATTTTGGACCTGATGGAATAATAAATATCATAGTAAAATTAAAAAAAAATTGTTATCTTCTCGTGATATGCGATAAAGTTACAAGTAAAATAAATATTTATTTTTAGTATGCATACCAAGTAAAAATGACGGGAGGGAGTGTAACTCTTATTTTTTGTGATTCTTCACTAACTCAATTTTTTAGTTTTGTCCGTAACATTAGATTATAATTTAATGAGTTCAATAATCTTTATATCAAGATAATATAGGTGTGTTACAGGAAGAGTTTATGTCATATTTATTTTACCTCTATAGTTAAGTGTTCATCAGAGTTAGCGTGATTTTTGTGATGGCCTAAAAGGTCATTTCATGTCTTAGAACTCAATTTTGTGTTTCAATACTTTCAAATTTTTATTTTACTCTTTCTGCGTGCACAGTTCGGACGCATTTTCGGAAAACTTTTATGTGAGATAATAATAATTTTTGCCTTTAAAAGTTAATTTTGTTAATTTCGTTCAACATTTTGAGCAAACGGGCCCGAAGTCGTGCTATGATAGTCCTGGTGGGTCCGTATTGAAATATGGGAGCTCAGCGTATGCCTAAAATCGAATTCCGAGGTCCCTACCCAGAGAAATAATTTTTTTTATGAAAATAGTAAGACTGAAAAATCAAATGATTTAAAGAAGTTGATTATTGTTTGATCTCGTTGGTATCAAGCTCGAATTCTGATTTCGGAGACCGATTCAACTTTAATATAATACTTAAGTCATGTCTGTGAAATTTGGTGAAAATCAAAGTTGATTTGACGTGTTGAGAAAAAGGAATTTCAAAGTGTTCTTGAGAATTTTATGATTTGGCAATAATATTCGTAGTTCTAGTTATTATTCTTGCAAATTAATCGCGCGAGCAAGTTTGTATGATGTTTTAAGACTTGTAGGCATGTTTGGTTTGGAGCCCCGAGGGCATGGGTAAGTTTCAGATAGACTACGTAGCGATTTGGACTTAAGAAAATTTGTTGGTATGCATATCTTGCATTTGCAAGGTCTGGCACGCAAATGCAAGCCTCGCATTTGCGAAGCAGGAGGGAAGGGGGAGAACTAGGTAGTTCACATTAGCGAAGTATATGTCCGCAGTTGCGGAAGTCCAGGTACATATTTGCGACTGGAACTTCACATTTGCGAAGGCTGCAGGAATGCGAGGGGTTCGCAGTTACGATGCTTTTCTCACATTTGAGTGCTTCGCATTCATGTCGCAAATGCGATATCTGCAACTAATAAGTCTTGACTTAGACGAGATTTTTCATTCATTCTCCCATTTTTCAAAAACTAGAACACAAGAGGCAATTTTTTAAAGACTTTTTATTCCCCAAATCATAAGTATGTGATTCTTAATTAGTTTCTTTCAAATTTTTACTTCTTTTACAAGATTTCATCCTAAAATCTTTGATTTTCAGGGAGGAATTGTGGATTTTTGGGTAGAAATTAGGGATTTCGAATTTGAAAATTTAGACCTCAAATTATGATCGGATTTCCAAAACCGATCGTATATCCGGGCTCGGGGATGAATGGGTAATCGGGTTTGGTCCAAATTTCGAGTTTTAACTAAGCGGGCCCGGGTTGATTTTTGACTTTTGGGAGAACTGTTGGAAAACTTATAATTATCCATTGGAATTGATTTCTTTAGCGACAATTAATGTTGTTAAGTTAATTATGACTAGATACGAGTTGTTCACGTGAAAACTAGAGGAAAAACGATAATTGAGCTTTGAGTTGGCCGTTTGATTGAGGTAAGTATTGTGTCTTACTTTGACTCGAGGGATTAGAGATCCTCCACTTAATTGTTTTGTAAAAATCCATGTGTGTGATATATAGGTGAGGTAAAGAATACCTGTGTGCCATCAATTTACCACTTTTGATTGTTCCCTTCCTGTTCTTAACATATTGTACCTTGCCTTAACTGCTACATGCTTATTTTTTTATTTGCATGGTTAGTTGCTACTTGTTAGATTTTTTTCCGTTGTTTAAAGTATTGAACATCACGTGGTTTCATTGCTTCATCTTATTAGTTTAAGTTGGTTGTCAATGTTTATTAGTATACTTTGGATTGGTTTCGTTGAGTAATATAATTTGAGTGAAGTTACAAAAATATACTGCTTTCCTTGTTTTTTTGAAGTTTAATTGTGGAGAGTTCTGAGTTAATTTGTGACATTCTTGTACTTGTTGTGTGATTGTCATTGTTATGATGGGATCGAATTGCATGCCACAACAGGAGGAATAAGAGTGATATATTGAGGAGGAATAAGGGCGAAATATTATTTTATGATGTGATCGGGTTGCGTGCTGCAATATAAGGAATAAGGATGATCTATAGAGGAGTAAATAAGGGTGAATTGCTATTGTATGGCGGGATCGGGTTGCACGTGCAACAAGATGAATAATGGTGGATTGATACACAGTAATAAGGGTAAAAGTTCAAATTATTGCCGATTATATGGTAGGATCAGGATGCGCGGCGCATCGGTTATGTGTTTATGTATTTTCATCTATTGTGCAATTTATTCTGTGGTTTTTATATTTCACTTAAGGATTGGTTATGGCTGGATATTGATAAAATACTAGAGTTCTGTATTCGTTTCTTGCATGCTACTGTTTCATTTTTATTCCGTACTTCTTTCCACTTTATTTCATACTGTATACAGATTATATCGTAATTGCCCCACCGTAGCCTCGTCACTACCTCATCGAGGATAGGCTCGACATTTACCAGTACATGGTATCGGTTGTATTGATAGTGCATTTTGTACTTTTTGTGCAGATTTGGAGTAAACAGTGGATGATTGAGAGGTTGGCTGCAGGTTCACAGTTTGGAGACTCAAGGTAGTCCTGCTGACGTCCGTTGGGCCTGGCATCCCCTTTTATATCTCTACATTTCTGTTTTCTCTCCTTTCGAAACATTTGTAATATCCTCCAGACCATAGTACTTATATTTAAAGAAGTTGTTTACTTACTTCCGCAATTGTGATCACTAGTATAAAATTGATTATTCTTATTCACTAAGTCATAAAGGAAACTCATTAATAATACTCTACATTGGCTTGCCTAGTGAGTGCGATATTAGGCGCCATCACGATTTTGAGGGTGAAAATTCCGGGTACTGATGTTATGCTTAGCTTGTCAATTATTCAGTAATTTAGTATATTGGCATCACTTTGTGTTAACTGCATTCGACCTATTATTAGACTGTTCACAAAATCTACCAAGTTGGCATGATTTTGTTTCTTCATTGTTCGCAAAATTATATTAGATTAGTATGACTTTGTGTTATTTGCAATAAACTTAGCTGTTAAATTGCCACCAAAGTATACTCGATTGACCTAATTTTTGTGTGGTGTTCAACAAAATATTCTTCGAAATTGTAGTTCCGATTTTTATCAAACCACCTAAAATCTGCTCCAAATAACCTCAAATTTAAAACACAACTTCCAAATACCACCTGAAATGATCTCTAGTCACCAATTTTGTCAAATAATACTAAATTAAGAAGATCCATTTGTCTTTTTTAAAACTTTCTAAAGGTCAACAATAGAGTTTTAAAATAAGTCACTAAATCAATATTTGAACTAAATATTTAAGAAAGAATTATCAACATCAAATAATTTTAACAATAATCAATAACTTTCAGTTTCTATTGTCACGACCCAAACCCTGGTCGTGATGGCGCCCAACACAATGCTAGGCAAGCCCGACCATATTATCCCTTAAACCAGCCAATTATTAAATAAGTTAAACTTAAACAGTAGTTAATCATATCAGATAATAACCGAAACGTGAAACATACAAAATACGGTCCCAAACATATCGTGGTGTCACGAGACCGAGCCTCTACAGAATAGCATCCTAATACAACCAAGTCTAGGCAAATAGGAAATCAACAAGATGATAAAGAAGGAGAAAACAAGCTCTACGGACGCTGGCAGCTACCTCGTAATCTCCGCCAAAGTAGACAAGGATCAGCAGCTACAATGTCTCAACTGCTCTCGGGCACCTGTGGATCTGCACAGAAAGTGCAGGGGAGTGGGGTGAGTATATTTCAACTCAGTGAGTAACAATAATAAATAATAACCGAAGGTAAGAAATCCTGTGCTATCACTTAGCAGTTCTAAGACAACCCTCACAGGTACGTCATCAATATAGTAGTACTCTAACCTCCAATCTACGTTTATCTCTACAAGATTCCACTCTGAACCAACCCTCACTCGTACCCCTACGGTGTACGGCCATCTCAACATATAAAGACACATACTTATGTCTATAATGTATAAGTATTTGAGTAGATAATAGGATATGATTAAGTATAACGCTGCGGCGTGCAGCCCGCTCCAATACATATACCGCTGCGGCGCGCAGGCCCGCTCCATTTAACGTCGACGGCGCTCACTGGGGGTGTATACAGACTTCGGAGGGGCTCCCTAGGCCCAAGCACTATAATACCGCGGCGTGCAGCACGATCCACACAAATATTACTGCGGCGTGCAGTTCGATCCAATATATATATGTATATATCTCTATACTGCTGCGGCGTGCAGCCCGATCCCATAATATACACCAGTGCTCACTGAGAATGTGTGCAGACTCAGACTCCGAAGGGGCTCCTACAGCCCAAGCGCAATAATACTGCGGCGTGCAGTCCGTCCCACATGTATGTTACATGTATATCACATGTATATTACTGCGGCGTGCAGTCCGATCCAATATATATACTGTTGCGGCGTGCAGCCCGATCCAATATAGGTATATGTATATAATACCTCATAATGGGTCATAGACCCTGTCTCAGTCAATATAGACTTGGCCTTTCAGGCCCACTCAGCTAGAACAGCGAATTCTACCCTAGATAATCTCTCTCAATGTACCTATCTAGTACTGGCTCATATTATGCTATACAGTTCGAGCTACGGCTGAGTGTATATTTCCAATATGATATAAGGGTCACCTAGCTTTATAGGTTCCCTAATGCTCTACAGATCGGCACAAGGCCCCAAACATGGCTATTAGTCCAATTGTACAGTTATAATCTCAGTAATAGTCATACAACATAGTATTCTATTAGCCGGGAAGGACTAAGTCCGAACCCCCAATCACAATGTCACCACGCCTGTCATAGAACGCGTGTCTCATCTCAATATAGCACTGTGAAGTGCTAGTACGGGGTTTCAAACCCTCAGTACATTGTTTACTACTACTACTCACCTCGAACCGGTAGAAGCTTCAATCCGCCTTGCGCTTGCCTCGCAAATCAATCTCCTCGGGTGCCAAATCTGCTCAAAATCATAGAGAATGCATCAATATACGCTAATTTCACGAAATTCATTCGAAATAACCCAATTTATATCAAAACCCACAAGTTGTCAAAACCCGACTTTTGATACACTTGTCGAAAAATTACAAAAATCACATATTCGAAATCCTCGTCTCGATACGAGTCTAGGCATATAAAATTTACCAAAATCGGACTCCATTTGCCCACTCAAATCAGTGTTTTTCTTTAATTTAGGCCTAGGGCTCAAACCCACCTTTAATCTTCCATTTACAGGGATTTAACCAAGGATTTCATGTTAAAATGATGTAATTAAGCCACAAAACTTACCTCCAACGATAACCCGATGTTCTCCCAGCAATAACTCGCCCAAATCGCCCAATTCGCCTTCAAGAACCGAGCCCCAAATGTTTTGCAACTTATGAAATTTTAACCCTTCTGTTATTTTTAACACAGGCGCGATTTCCGCTTCTGCGGACCAAAATCCGCCTCTGCGAGGCCGCCTCTGCGACCAAATGGTCGCTTCTGCGAAAATACTCCTAGCCGCCCAGCTTCGCTTCTGCGGCCCAGGTCTCGCTCCTGCGAGACCGCTCCTGCGAGACCGCTCCTGCGAATCCCCCTTCCGCTCCTGCGAGCCTTACCGCTTCTGCGCATCAGAGTCCGCTCCTGCGGACTCGCTTAGGCGACGAGTCTTCCGCTTCTGCGGATTCTCCCCCAACGAGCCCAGACCGCTTCTGTGGTCTTTCCTTCCGCACCTGCGGTGCCGCCCATGCGGACCAGGATCCGCCTCAGCGAACCCAAGCGCTTCTGCGCTCGATTTCCGCTCCTGCGCCCCCATTTCCGCAGGAGCGAAAACAACAGAACCAGAACTCTTCAAACCTGCAATTTCCATGTTTTTCTCCCGATTTACCATCCAAAAACACCCCGAGGCCCCCGGGACCTCATCCAAACACACCAACACATCTTAATACCTTATTCGAACTTGTTCCAATCTTCAAAACACGTCTAATAACATCAAAACCCATAATTCACATCGAATTCAAGCCTAAATTCCTTAAAACATTCCGAATTACACAATCAATCAAAAACCCGACTAAACGACGTCCGAATGATCTGAAATTTTGCAGACACATCCAAAATCACATAACGAAGCTACAGAAATTGTCGGAATTCCATTCCGACCCCGGATCAAAATATCACCTACCATCCGGATTTCGCTAAAATTCAACCTTCGCCAATTCAAGCCTAAAACTACACCGGACCTCCGAATTCAATTCCGATCGCTCCCCTAAGTCACAAATCACCTTCCGGAACTAACCGAATCATCAGAATCCGATTCCGAGCCCTCTAGCTAAATAGTCAACTCCGGGTTGACTTTCCTTATTCAAGTTTCCTTCACCAAGGCTATATGCCTCATTTCCAATCCCAATCACTCCTAACACACCCGATAGATTCTAACACTGATATAAAATTATAAAACATGAATTTACGACATAATGGGGTGGTAATTCCCGTGACGACGGGCCGGGTCGTCACATTCTCCCCAACTTAAACAAACGCTCGTCCTCGAGCGGGTCAAGAAACATACACGGAGTCTCAAATAAGTGGGGATATCTACTCCACATCTCCTACTCGGTCTCCCAAGTAGCCTCTTCCACGAGCCAACCTCTCCACTGCACCTTTACTGAAGCAATATCCTTGGACCTTAACTTCCGAACCTGTCGACCCAAAATAGCAATAGGCTCCACATCATAGGATAAATCACCATCAAGCTGAATGGTACTGAAGTCTAATACTTGAGATGGATCTCCGATGTACTTCCGGAGCATAGACACGTGGAATACTGGATGAACGCTGGATAAGCTGGGCGGCAAGGCTAACTCATATGCCACCTCTCCAACTCTCCTGAGTATTTCAAAAGGACCAATATACCTGGGACTCAACTTCCCTTTCCTCCCGAACCTCATGACACCCTTCATGGGTGAAACCTTTAACAATACTCCGTCACCAACCATGAAAGACAACTCTCGAACTCTACGGTCTGCATAACTCTTCTGGCAAGACTGTGCTATGCGAAGCCTCTCCTGGATCAACTTCGCTCTATCTAGAGTGTTCTGAACTAACTCAGTTCCTATTAATCTATCCTCACCAGGCTCAAACCATCCCACGGGAGATCTACACCGTCCTGCCATACAATGCCTCGTACGGGGCCATCTGAATACTCGACTGGTAGCTGTTGTTGTAGGCAAACTCGGCAAGTGGTAAGAATTCATCCCACGAACCACCAAAGTCAATCACACATGCTCGCAACATATCCTCCGGGATCTGAATAGTACGCTCAGACTGCCCGTCTGTCTGGGGGTGAAATGCTGTACTCAACTCAACCCTCGTACCCATCTCTCGCTGAAATGCTCTCCAAAACTGAGAAGTGAACTGAGTGCCTCCGTCAGATATAATAGACACTGGGACCCCATGCAACCTGACAATCTCCCGAATAAAGATCACTGCCAACCGCTCCGATGAGTAAGTAGTACTAACTGGGATGAAATGTGCGGACTTAGTCAGCCGATCAACAATCACCCATACAGAATCAAACTTCCTCGCTGTCCGAGGGAGCCCAGTAACAAAATCCATGGTGATCCTCTCCCATTTCCACTCGGGAATAACCATACGCTGAAGAACACCGCCTGGTCTTTGATGCTCATATTTGACCTGCTGGCAATTGAGGAACTTAGCTACATGCCTAACAATATCCATCTTCATTCTCCTCCACCAGTAGTGCTGTCTCAAGTCTTGGTACATCTTTGCGGCACCTGGGTGAATAGAGTACCGCGAACTGTGCGCCTCTTCAAGTATCAACTCCCGCAAACCATCAACATTGGGCACACATATACGGCCCTGCATTCTCAAAACACCATCACCGTCGATAGTCACATCTCTAACATCATTATGCTGCACTCTGTCCTTAAGGACAAGCAAATGTGGGTCATCATACTGTCGCTCCCTGATGCGATCATATAAGGAAGATCGAGAAACAACACAAGCCAACACCCGACTCGGCTCCGAAATATCTAATCTCACTAGCCGATTAGCTAGAGCCTGAACATCATAAGCAAATGGCCTCTCCCCAACTGGGATGAAAGCTAGGCTGCCCATGCTAACCGCCTTCCGACTCAAGGCATCGGCCACCACATTGGCCTTCCCCGGATGATACAAAATAGTGATATCATAGTCCTTAAGCAACTCCAACCACCTCCGCTGTCTCAAATTAAGGTCCTTCTGTCTGAATAAGTGCTGAAGGCTGCGATGATCCGTGAACACCTCACATGAGACACCATACAGGTAATGCCTCCAAATCTTCAAGGCATGAACTATGGCTGCTAGCTCCAAATCATGAACAGGGTAGTTCTTCTCGTGGGGCTTCAATTGACGAGAAGCATAAGCAATGACCCTACCCTCCTGCATCAACACACAACCAATGCCCACTCCTGAGGCATCACAATATACAGTATAAGAACCTGAAGCTGTCGGTAGAATCAAGACTGGTGCTGTGGTCAGTGCTGTCTTGAGCTTCCGAAAGCTCTCCTCGCACTCCTCGGACCATAAGAAAGGAACACCCTTCTGAGTCAATCTAGTCAAGGGTGAAGCAATAGAAGAGAATCCCCGAACGAATCGGCGATAATACCCTGCCAATCCCAGAAAGCTACGGATCTCAGTAACTGAGGTCGGTCTGGGCCAACTCTGCACTGCCTCGACCTTCCTCGGATCTACCTGAATACCATCACAGGACACCACGTGCCCTAAGAATGCCACGAACTCAAGCCAGAACTCACATTTGGAGAACTTAGCATATAGCTTCTCCTCCCTCAATCTCTGCAACACAATACTCAAATGCCGAGCATGCTCCTCCTGGCTACGGGAGTAGACTAGAATGTCATCAATGAACACAATCACAAATGAATCCAAATAAGGCATGAACACGCTGTTCATCAGATGCATAAATGCTGCTGGGGCATTGGTCAGCCCAAACGACATCACAAGGAACTCATAATGACCATATCGGGTCCGGAATGCAGTCTTCATAATGTCAGACTCTCTAATCTTCAGCTGATGGTAGCCTGAACGAAGATCAATCTTCGAGAACACCCTAGCTCCCCGGAGCTGATCAAATAAATCATCAATACGAGGCAGAGGATACTTATTCTTCACTGTTACTTTGTTTAGCTGCCTATAGTCAATACACATCCTCATAGATCCGTCCTTCTTCTTAACAAACAGGACCGGTGCACCCCACGGCGACACACTCGGCCGAATGAACCCCTTATCTAGGAGTTCTTGGAGCTGCTCCTTCAATTCCTTCAACTCAGCTGGTGCCATACGATACGGAGGAATAGAAATAGGCTGAGTGCCCGGCATCAAATCGATACCAAAATCAATATCCCTGTCCGGCGGCATGTCCGGCAGGTCTGAGGGAAACACATCAGGAAAGTCTCGCACAATGGGAACAAAATCAATACTGGGAGTCCGGGCCTCGACCTCCCGCACAAATGCTAAATAAGAGAGACACCCCTTCCCAACCATTCGTTGGGCCTTGAGGAAAGATATTACCCTGCTAGGTACATACTCGGTCGTGCCTCGCCACTCGATCCTCTGAATGCCCGGCATAGCCAAAGTGACTGTCTTAGCATGACAGTCCAGAATAGCATGACATGGAGATAGCCAGTCCATGCCCAATATAACATCAAAATCAATCATGCGGAGAAGCAACGGGTCTACTCGGGTCTCCAGACCTCCAATAGTGACCAAACAGGACCAGTATACGTGGTCCACAACAATAGTATCCCCTACCGGGGTAGATACATGCACTGGCAGCTCAAGACTCCCTCGGGTCGTGCCCAAATGAGGAGCAAAATATGTAGACACATAAGAATAAGTAGAACCGGGATCAAACAATACTGAGGCATCTCTGTGGCAGACTGAAATAAAACCTGTAATGACAGCATCAGAAGCAACAGCCTCAGATCGGCCCTGAAAAGCATAGCATCTAGCCTGTCCGCCTGATCGGCCTCCCCCTCGAGAGCGACCCCTAGCTGTCTGACCCTCGCCCCTAGCTGGCGGGGCGGGTGCTGAAGTAGAAGGACCAGATGACGAGGGCTGCCCCCTCTGCTGATAAGATCTGGAAACAAGACGGGGACACTCCCTACGGTGGTGCCCAAACTCTCCGCACTCGTAGCAACTCCCCGGTGCTGGGGACTGAGACTGATAAGGACCTCTGGCGCTGGAGTGGCCAGCCGATGAACTAGGCCGAGATGAACCCTGAGCAGATGGGGCCTGTGAAGAACTCTGAGCTGGCATGGCACTGAGAGATGGCTGGCTCTGGTGTGAACCCTGATAACCCTGTCTAGGAGACCATCTGCGACGATCTGAGCGACCCGACTGCGAAGACCTGAAAGAGCGACCTCGGCTCTGCTGACTCTGGCCTCTGGTCTGAGTGCCGCTGGAACTAGCTGCTCGCTCGAGGCCTCTCGGCCTCCCTCTCATCCCGCTACTGGCGACATCTGTCTCGATGTCGCGAGCAATATCCACGGCATCCTCAAATGTACGACTCAAAACCCTCTCCCGAGTCATCGGAATACGAATGGGATAAATGAGGCCGTCCACGAGCGCCCAATCCTCTCTCTGTCGGAATGAACCAACCACGGTGCATATCCGGACAACTCTGTAAACCTGATCTCATACTCTGACACTGACATGTCCCTTTGTCGGAGACCCTCAAACTGCCTACGCATCTCCTCTCTCTGAGATCGAGGCACCCGTTTCTCCAAGAACATAGTGGAGAACTCCGGCCATGATAGTGGTGCTGCCCCGGCTGGCCTGCGGCGCTCATAAGCCTCCCACCGAGCGAAGGCTGGTCCCTGAAACTGAAAGGTAGTGAAAGATACCCCACCGGACTCCAATATCCCTGCCGTACGAAGCATCCGACGGCACTTATCCGGAAAACCTTGGGCGTCCTCGCCCGGAGCACCAGTGAACACCGGAGGAGATAACCTAGTGAACCTCTCGAGACGACGCCGCTCATCGTCCGTCATCGCCGGGACCCTGTCCCCCGAATCCGATCCGTCGGTCGAGCCGGAACCACGGGCTGAGCTCGGAGGAGCCTGCGGTGTCCGTAAGCCTCGCGCACTGCGGGGGTCCGATGACCACCCCGATCCCCGATGCAGCGCTGCTGCAGTAGTAGCCGAAACCGCTCGTGCTAGGCCGGTGCGGATCGCTAGTATCCGAGCCGGGGTCTCCTCGTAGACCGGAATAACAATGGGCACGGTCGGTGCCCGATCCGGTGCTGCGTGCACCTCTCGCAACTGGGGGCGTGGGTCGGTGGCACGCTGCCTCGGCTGCCTAACTCCGCCACGACCACGACCGCGTCCACGGCCTCTAGTAGGTGGTAGTGGTGGTCGTCCTCCACGTCCGGATGATCGAGTTCTCGCCATCGCGAGAGAATAGAATGTCAAAGTTCGGTTCAAGTCAAAAGTAATCGCACGACAAGAATTCCAAGAATTGAAACTTTTCCTAAAAAGGTTTGCGGCCTCCCGAGGATAAGTACAGGCGTCCCCGCACCGATCCACGAGACTCTACCAACCGGCTCATGACTCGCGAGACCTATTAACCTAGGCTCTGATACCAACTTGTCACGACCCAAACCCCGGTCGTGATGGCGCCCAACACAATGCTAGGCAAGCCCGACCATATTATCCCTTAAACCAGCCAATTATTAAATAAATTAAACTTAAACAGTAGTTAATCATATCAGGTAATAACCGAAACGTGAAACATACAAAATACGGTCCCAAACATATCGTGGTGTCACGAGACCGAGCCTCTACAGAATAGCATCCTAATACAACCAAGTCTAGGCAAATAGGAAATCAACAAGATGATAAAGAAGGAGAAAACAAGCTCTGCGGACGCTGGCAGCTACCTCGTAATCTCCGCAAAGTAGACAAGGATCAGCAGCTACAATGTCTCAACTGCTCTCGGGCACCTGTGGATCTGCACAGAAAGTGCAGAAGAGTGGGGTGAGTATATTTCAACTCAGTGAGTAACAATAATAAATAATAACTGAAGGTAAGAAATCCTGTGCTATCACTTAGCAGTTCTAAGACAACCCTCACAGGTACGTCATCAATATAGTAGTATTCTAACCTCCAATCTACGTTTATCTCTACAAGATTCCACTCTGAACCAACCCTCACTCGTACCCCTACGGTGTACGGCCATCTCAACATATAAAGACACATACTTATGTCTATAATGTATAAGTATTTGAGTAGATAATAGGATATGATTAAGTAAAACGCTGCGGCGTGCAGCCCGCTCCAATACATATACCGTTGCGGCGCGCAGCCCGCTCCATTTAACGTCGACGGCGCTCACTGGGGGTGTATACAGACTTCGGAGGGGCTCCCTAGGCCCAAGCACTATAATACTGCGGCGTGCAGCACGATCCACACAAATATTACTGCGGCGTGCAATCCGATCCAATATATATATGTATATATCTCTATCTCGCTGCGGCGTGCGGCCCGATCCCATAACATACACCGGTGCTCACTGAGAATGTGTGCGGACTAAGACTCGAAGGGGCTCCTACGGCCCAAGCGCAATAATACTGCGGCGTGCAGTCCGTCCCACATGTATGTTACATGTATATCACATGTATATTACTGCAGCGTGCAGTCCGATCCAATATATATACTGCTGCGGCGTGCAGCCCGATCCAATATAGGTATATGTATATAATACCTCATAATGGGTCATAGACCCTGTCTCAGTCAATATAGACTTGGCCTTTCAGGCCCACTCAGCTAGAACAGGGAATTCTACCCTAGATAATCTCTCTCAATGTACCTATCTAGTACTGGCTCATATTATGCTATACAGTTCGAGCTACGGCTGAGTGTATGTTTCCAACATGATATAAGGGTCACCTAGCTTTATAAGTTCCCTAATGCTCTACAGATCGGCACAAGGCCCCAAACATGGCTATTAGCCCAATTGTACGGTTATAATCTCAGTAACAGTCATACAACACAGTATTCTATTAGCCGGGAAGGACTACGTCCAAACCCCCAATCACAGTGTCACCACGCCCGTCATAGAACGCGTGTCTCATCTCAATATAGCACTGTGAAGTGCTAGTACGGGGTTTCAAACCCTCAGTACATTGTTTACTACTACCACTCACCTCGAACCGGTAGAAGCTTCAATCCGCCTTGCGCTTGCCTCGCAAATCAATCTCCTCGGATGCCAACTCCGCTCAAAATCATAGAGAATGCATCAATATACGCTAATTTCACGAAATTCATTCGAAATAACCCAATTTATATCAAAACCCACAAGTTGTCAAAACCCGACTTTTGGTACACTTGTCGAAAAATTACAAAAATCACATATTCGGAATTCTCGTCTCGATACGAGTCTAGGCATATAAAATTTACCAAAATCGGACTCCATTTGCCCACTCAAATCGGTGTTTTTCTTTAATTTAGGCCTAGGGCTCAAACCCACCTTTAATCTTCCATTTACAGGGATTTAACCAAGGATTTCATGTTAAAATGATGTAATTAAGCCACAAAACTTACCTCCAACGATAACCCGATGTTCTCCCGGCAATAACTCGCCCAAATCGCCCAATTCGCCTTCAAGAACCGAGCCCCAAATGTTTTGCAACTTATGAAATTTTAACCCTTCTGTTATTTTTAACACAGGCGCGATTTCCGCTTCTGCGGACCAAAATCCGCCTCTGCGAGGCCGCCTCTGCGACCAAATGGTCGCTTCTGCGAAAATACTCCTAGCCGCCCAGCTTCGCTTCTGCGGCCCAGGTCTCGCTCCTGCGAGACCGCTCCTGCGAGACCGCTCCTGCGAATCCCCCTTCCGCTCCTGCGAGCCTTACCGCTTCTGCGCATCAGAGTCCGCTCCTGCGGACTCGCTTAGGCGACGAGTCTTCCGCTTCTGCGGATTCTCCCCCAACGAGCCCAGACCGCTTCTGCGGTCTTTCCTTCCGCACCTGCGGTGCCGCCCATGCGGACCAGGATCCGCCTCAGCGAACGCAAGTGCTTCTGCGCTCGTTTTCCGCTCCTGCGGGCTCGCTCCTACGCCCCCATTTCCGCAGGAGCGAAAACAACAGAACCAGGACTCTTCAAACCTGCAATTTCCATGTTTTTCTCCCGATTTACCATCCGAAAACACCCCGAGGCCCCCGGGACCTCATACAAACACACCAACACATCTTAATACCTTATTCGAACTTGTTCCAATCTTCAAAACACGTCTAATAACATCAAAACCCATAATTCACATCGAATTCAAGCCTAAATTCCTTAAGACATTCCGAATTACACAATCAATCAAAAACCCGACTAAACGACGTCCGAATGATCTGAAATTTTGCAGACACATCCAAAATCACATAACGAAGCTACAGAAATTGTCGGAATTCCATTCCGACCCCCGGATCAAAATATCACCTACCATCCGGATTTCGCTAAAATTCAACCTTCGCCAATTCAAGCCTAAAACTACACCGGACCTCCGAATTCAATTTCGATCGCTCCCCTAAGTCACAAATCACCTTCCGGAACTAACCGAATCATCAGAATCCGATTCCGAGCCCTCTAGCTAAATAGTCAACTCCAGGTTGACTTTCCTTATTCAAGTTTCCTTCACCAAGGCTATATGCTTCATTTCCAATCCCAATCACTCCTAACTCACCCGATAGATTCTAACACTGATATAAAATTATAAAACATGAATTTACGACATAACGGGGTGGTAATTCCCGTGACGACGGGCCGGGTCGTCACATCTATCCCCGTATAAGAATTTAAAGCTTCAAATACTGAAGAACTATAGTGTTCTTGTTGAACAAGAAATATATTTTTGTAACAAATTAAAAACCAAAGACAATATTTAAAGATCATTTCCTTAGGGTACAAACGATGCAATTTTGTGGATAATATAGGAATTCTGACAATTAAGTGTTTCTTTTTTTCTTTTTCTTTTTTAAAAAAAGGAAAAACGGAGAACGAAACCCCTTGAGTTCTACCTTTTTTACGGATTGAGTACTGCCAGAATTTGATATCATATCAATGTAGTGTGTACCAACTAAAGCTTTTTCCTTTTTCTCTCTTTGAATTACCCGTGACACTCTCCAAATTATTCTCTATTACTTTATTAAAATTATATATCATTATGATATTTAAATAACGAGATATCTATAAGTTGAACCATTTCTTGCTAAACAAAGTGTATTGGGAAAAAACTGAATTTTTATTAGAGGTGACGTGTCATGACACGTGCATTGGTCAAAAGGTCAACAGATAATAGTTAATTGAGAAAAAGAACTCAGAATATACACGAGATGCAATTTAGATACGCATCTTGTACCTAAATGAATCATTTAAGTCAGGGGATTCTTGAAGATTCAAAAGACAAGAATTTGGCGATGGAAGATACGGGAAGAGGAAGTTAAACAGGCACGAAAACCGATTTTAGACACGAGTCCCGTACCAATTCAAGTCATTTAAAGTCAACGGAACAAAATGCGTTAAACGCATGGATCTGAAGACGAGAAGAAGTCCAAATTCAGTATTAAATATCCGATACGTTGGAAAATTGATATTTAATAGGAATAATTGTGTAACGGCTTATTCAATGTCATTTATTACTCATAATTGTATTATTAAAACTTAGGTTTCATTCTTTTATCTAGGATCAGCTATAAAAGGAAGAAGTCGCATCATATGTAGACACACGAAAAATTTTTGACATCATATTGGAATACAAATTTCTTTATTGCTTATTTTTATTCAGAGAAAGCCTCTTATATTTTTCGGTCTTTTGATTATCAATAACCCGATTTTTTCTCTTATTTTCTAGTTTTAACTGAAATTGCATATTTTGATTAAAGCTCATCCTAAACACCCTAACCCTATCCTAATTACTCACTAGAGAAACATAATCCAACTTTTATACCTAAGCATGTCGCATGATCACCTTTGCTGACCTCATCAAAGATCTCTTAAATTTCACCATTTTTGGCTTTATATGCTTATTCTTTTTCATTTATTACCAAGAACTACAGTGAGACGATTGAGATCCTTCTATCAAAATTTCTAATTTAAGCACGTATATATAATTTTATGCTATGGAGCACTTTTCTTACTGGGGACCAACGACAGTAGGGGGTGTCGATGGATATTTAAAAATTCACTAAATCGATCGAATCGAAACGAATCTATTTTTAGGTTTTTTTTAATAAAACTCTAAGTTTTTATATAAATTTATAATTGTACCAATAATTAGGGTAGATTTTTATTTTAAGAAAATAAATCAAAAAAATATTGAACTGCACCGAATAAATCTACAATGTAAAAAATAAATTTATATGTTAAGTTTAAAAATAATAATGTGTTGAGAACAATTGAGTTTATATAAATATTGAAGTGACTGAAAAATGACATGTCATGACATAAAGAATGGTCAAAGAATGACATGTCTTGACATGAAGGATGGTCAAAGAATGATGATTGCAACGGATACAGGCATAAGCACAAGCAAAGGTACGGCGATATTCAAAAGGCTCGACGCTCGTGCCTATTTAAATCCAAAAACTAGGGAGAATGAATGCGACAACACAAAAGAGTACAGATACGGTAGTTAAAAAACATTAAATACCAAAAACGTCAGAGAATCTATATTAAATTATAATGATTGTGTAACGTAAGCATTTAATGCCTTTAATTGTCTATAATGACTTTATTATGACAAACGCGAAACGTAAATCTTAGAGATAGCTGTAAAAAAGAGAAGAATGATCATTTGTAAACACAGGAAACACTAAATATACTAATTTATTTTGCTTTCTTCTGCTCATCTTATTATTAGCAAAATCAATTTCCTTTATTTATTTTACTTTTTATTATCAGTAACCCGAGTTCTTCTAAATAAAGCTTTGATTGAAATTTCACTTTTTGTTTAAACAAATCAAGCATTAAAGTTTTTCTTGGACCTTTGAATTATGAAATAGTTACAAACCAACAAGTAATTAAACTCAAAATCTAATTTTCAAACCTATTGTATTACTTCTATTGAAACTAAATTATTTCTAGCATATTCACTAGCAAGACCCAAGAGATTGGAGCGATTAGGAGTAGCAACCTACAATGTACTGGATATATTTCCTTTCGTATGAATTAGATTTATCTTTTTGAAATGCTTAATCTTCTATGGTCTTTATTCTTGAATCCCGACTTGGCTAATATCTTTCCACTCGTGTGATTTATATTTTTTTGTATTTGCTTAGTATAGTTTACGTTGTAGAATATTTGATGGATTTATACTCTATCCATCTTTCATAATTTCTTAATTCTTTACCTTTTGAACTATAAAAAATCTAGAGGGTTTTTCTATGTCATATAAAAATATGTTATTGCATTCTACTTCTACTAGTGACTTTTACATGACACAAAAATTATCGAAAATTTGTCAAACCGTACCAATAACAAAGAGAAACCGATATGATTGGGACGGCTTCGGAAAGTGTAATTTTGGTTATACATAATAGAATAATCGAAAAAATGGTATGATACAAAATTTATAAAATAATCAGCCAAACCAAATCATTGACAACCCTAAATGGCGGATCCACATGGACACATGTGGGTGCTTAAGTACCCATTAACTTTGATCATATTTGGTAAATTTGCATAGACAATTATAAAAATATTTAGATAAAATATTGAGTGAGCACCCACAACTAAACTTATTGATTTATTTATTTATTTTTTGGAATTTTTTTCGACGAGCACCTATGTCTTTAAAATCCTAAATCGATCATTGTTGGGCACTATGATGTACAAATTTAAATTAATAGAATAAGTAGAATCGAACGGTGAATCATTGAAAAAATAACAATAAGAAAGCGTGTGATCCATGCGGTGAATATACCTATCAGGGAGAAAAACGACATCATCTGTCATACACATATAGTTTTAAATTGATATAACTATTTTTCATGTAACGATCCCACTATGCCATTCAGTTCCTTTAGGACAAAAAACGACATCATTTTTCGTGATTTCTTTTACAAAGCGTTGAGTTTTAATATCGTCATTCCAAATCTTTCTTTAGCAGTCAAAGTTTAGATTTAATTTGATTTATTTAAGTGTTCGTAAAATGAACTAGTAATAGTGGTAAACTGGCATTCAGTGGATAACTACTGCTTTCCTCGTTTTAAATTGCTCGTATATCTTCTTCTTTTAGAAAAAAAAAAAACATTGATCGTAAAGTTTTCTTCTTCAAATTAATCGTAACTTAGAAACTAATTGTGTGAAACCACTTAAAGGCTAAAGTGCAGACTCATAAAGAGTAACCACGCCTATGGTATTATGTTTTTTTTTTTTTGGGTCAGAAATAATATTTACTACTTGTTAAATTAAAGACTAGGACGCACGAGGAAGGATGCAACTAGAGGCGCCACATATATTAATACAAAAGTTGTGGTTATGTAGGTTGCGTTTGGTAAGAAAGAAAAGGTTGTGTTTGGTAACAAAAGTTACGATTTTATCACTTAATTTTCATGTTTGGTTGACGAACGAAAAAAGATGTTCAAAAAAGATTTTTTAGTATTTGGTTAGTGAATAAAAAATACTTTTTTTAAAAATATATAATTTAGGCAAATGGTGGCGGGAAGGTGTGGCTAGGGTGGCCCACAAGGGGTTGTGGGGTGGGGGCGGTCGGGGTGAAGGTCAGTGAGGAAGATTGACAAAGAATTTTGGAAAATATTTTTCTTCCTTTTAGTAAGAAAGATAATTTTCTTCAATTGGATAAAAATAAATTCATGAGAAAAATATTTTTCAAAATAATAAAAGCCAACTAAACATAAAAAAAATTGAACTCGTACCAAACACACCCGTAGACACTTTTGCTTTTGTGTTTACCTTTTGTTACTCGTTTCGTTTAAAGTTGAGTATAATCAAATTTTAAGAAAATAGTTAATTATTTACATTATCACTTATTTCATAATTTAAATCAAACAATAGTGAGGCGCATGTTACATTTTCCTTTCTAAAAGAAGAATGTTGTTTCGAGAACCGTAAAATTACGTTTAGAGTGTTTGACTAAGCCTATAAGCTAGTTAAACTAGTTAATAAGTACTTTTTGGCTTATCTACGTGTTTGGTAAAATTAAAAGTATTTATAAGTAAAGTGCTTATAAGGCAAAAATAAGCTAAAAGACATAAGTTGGTCTCCCCCAACTTATCAAATTTCAGTTTAGAAGCACTTTCGGTTTGACAAAAATATTTACTATTTTATCCCCAAAATACTTCTTTTTAAACAAAACTCTTTGTATGCCCAATTTTTTAGCTGCTTATTATTAACTTCAACACTTTTATCCAAACACGTAACTGCTTATTTTTTAAATTAGTTTCAGCAGTTAAAAGTGTTTTTCAGCACATATACTTATCAGCTACTCTAAATCAGCTAAGCCAAACGGGCTCTTAAAGATCTCAAAATGGAATTCTATATAGTGAAAGTAAATGTAAAATAAGAAAAAAGAAGAAAAAGTGAAAAACATGGAAAATACAACCGTTTTCATTTTATGTGTTCCAGTTGGTATGTTTATTGGTTAATTCTTTCTGTCAAGTGTTTCAATATGACCTTTTATGATAAATGTTATTATTATCAGGAAATGATGGCAATACCATTTGTAACGCTATTTGTGGCAATAAGAAGTAGCGTAACGATTCTTCAAAATCTATAAATTAGAAGAATATTATGACAACTTAAATAGCAACAATATTTCACAACTCAAGAGGAAATTATACTATTAAATATATCTTTAACTATTATTTGTATTTATGTCCCAAAAGAGAGTGTCCATTTGGTTAATATGTCACGATTCAAACAATCGTTTTACAACTTCAAATCTTAGTAACCCTCTTGATCGTAAGTTGGACTTCTTCCATTGTCCTTTCATTTTTGTTAAACAATCAAAAAGAGTTATTGTTTTTGTTTATATATTATTATAAGTATTAAGGGAACCTTAGTAGCTGAGTTGTTAGTCATATGTAAGAGTGGCACAATGTTTCAAAGAAAAAACTTAATCATCCATATTATTCACAAAAAATAGGTTGGATAATGAACCTTTTAAAATCTGATCAAATATGGACCAATAGGTCTAACCGGACCTCCAAATTCACTTCCGATCGCTCTTCCAGTTCATAAATAACCTCCCGGAGCTGACCGAATCATAGAATTCGATTTCGAGCTCTCTGACTCACATTTGAAGATGACCATGAAGCCTCGAACTTTGCTGCACTTGTGTACTTAGTCTATGGGGGGAAAGCTTTAAATTTTGAAAACCAAATGAAATATTTTTAAACACCAATTTTTTTATATATACAAATGCACCACTTACATGCGTTGACGCAAAGATATATATATATATATATATATATATATATATATATATATATATATATATATATATATATATATATATATATATATATATATATATATTGCATAAAAATTATATTTAAGCTATATGCTATTGTAGTTGTATATAATTGGGTAGAAATAACATATGAAAGTTGTAGATAACAACAACAACAACCCTTTGGTGGCGGTGTTGGAAAGTAGCGGTGGTTTGCGGTAACGACCGGCGATGGTTGGTGGACGCTTGGTGGTCGGCGCCGACGGTTTTAAGTCGAAATCACTTATAGCGGTTGCGACAATGAAATTTAGAATGCTCGAAATCGGATTCTGATAATTCGACTAGTTTCATGGGATCATTTATGACTTAGGGGAGCAATCAGAATCGAATTCGGAGGTAAACTTACACTTAGACCCATATTTCACTTATTAAAACCCTTCCACCATGTGCTCGAAGGTTCTAAAAGATTCCTTTTGGGGCATTTTACCAAGGTATCCCTAATAGTTAAAGATTTTTACGGATTTCCCTTTTTAGGGAGACCATTATACCCTTAAACTTCTACAAAATTGCAGTCTCAAGTTAGAGAGATTAAGAATTCTCTCAAAACTCATCATATCACTTTTGGGAATTCCTCAAGTTAGAGAGACTAAGAATTCTCTTAAAAGTGATCATATCAAAAAGTTATGAATAATATGGGTAACCCATATTATTCGTCGGTCAACTCATTTTTCATTTGTATTAAATATGGATCAGATCAGATAATTAATCCGTTTTTTATTACTCATTTTCGACACGAACCATATCTGACCCGACCGTCCGTTTGCCCCTAATTACATGAACTTTCACCAGTTGGAAGTAAGGGTGTAATGTGGGCCGGTCCCGGACCGGTCCCGGACCGGGACCGCGGGCTTGGCGGTCCCAATGGTCCTGGTGGGCCGGTCCTGCCGAGCCGGTCTTCAAGGGGGGCTAAAGCCCGTGACGGGCCGGTCCTTACGCGTAGGACCGCGAAGACCGGGACCGCGAAGACCGGGACCGGGTAGCGGTCCTGGGCCGGTCTTCGCGGGCCTGGCGGGCCCCAACCGGTCCCAACGGTAATATTTAAAAAAAAAAAAAATTAAAAAAAAAATGGCCCAACGGCCAGATTTAAAAACTAGCCGTTGGAGGTCAAAAATAGTCGTTTTTGGCTATCAAAATTTAGCCAAATGGTCCCCAAACTTTAATATAACCCCAAACTTTATATAATTATACTTTTTCCCAATTCTCAACTATAAATACCCCCCATTATTTCATTTTAACTCACCAATTCATCAATCTATCTTAATCTCTCTCAATCTCTCTCAATTGCTTATATTATTATTCCAATTTTGTGATATTTTGTGAAGTTGGTGAATTGAAGTATTCAAGTCTTCAAGTCTTCAAGTCTTATAGGGAAGAATTAGCAAAGATGGTTACCGTTATGTGTTTACCGTATACTTTTCCTTCTAATCCTAATTTTGTACATTATATTATAAAAGTTTTTAATCCTACTTATAAAGGTTGGCCTCGTGCAACAGTTAAGGCCGATATATATAAATTTAAACATGAATACAAACAATATTTGCGGTATTTATTTGGTCATATAACTAATAGAATTTCTATTACCACCGATATTGGTAGAAGTAATAATGATTGTGACTACCTAACTGTTACTAGTCACTGGATTGACGAGGAGTGGATAATGCAAAAACGCATTCTTGCGTATAGAATAATTAACTCCCGTCACACAGGTAAGTTTATCGCTAACTCTGCTGTTGGTGATATTTGTAGATATTTCTGCATTAATAATAAAATAATGTCAATTTCTATGGATAATGCTTCTAGTAACACTAGTGCAGTAGGCACTCTTACAAACACATTAAATCCTGCATTTAGTAATATATTTCATGTTAGATGTATTTGTCATATTTATCATTTAATTGTCGGTAATGGTATGCGAATTTTAAATGTAGAAATTGAAAAGGTTATAATGGCTCTTAATTGGCTTTTTTATTCTAACCGCAGAAGTAGACTTAGGGAGTATTATAAAAAATGTGATGAATATGGCCTTAGAGAAAGAAAGGTTCCTAAACCTTGCCCCACTAGGTGGAATTATATGTACGAAAGTTTAGTAGTTGCTTACGAATATAGGAACCCTATTAATGCAACGTTCAATGCTCGGGTTGGGGGTGTGGATGATGATGAAATGCTTACAACCCAAGATTGGACTAATGTTAAAACTCTTATAGATTTTTTAGAACATTTTCACACTGCTACAAATGTATTTTCCGGACAATATTATCCAACTATTTCTAATTGTTTAGTTTATATTGCAGCATTATGTGCATTATTTGTGGATTATAACGAGGGTGGGCCTATTTATGAACTTGCTATAAATGCAATGAAAGAAAAATTTAAAAAATATTTTTTCCCTATCCCTCCTATTTATGGTGTATCAGCAATTTTAAACCCTACAATGAAATTAGGAGGTCCTCATTTTTGGTATACAAATATTTATAACGCTTTAGATCTTACAGTAGAAGAACGTGCTACTCTTGCAGATGCAAAAGCATCAATTGAAATTAATACTCAAATAATTTATAATGCATACCAACAAGCCTTACAAAATTCTAGGCCAACTGTTCCAACCCCTACTTCGTCTACTTCACAGTCGTCCAAAAGAGTCGCGGGCTTGAAGGCACTTAAATCTTGAATGGAGTTTAGGGGTTCTCAAGGAGATAATTTTGACGAATCTTCCCATCTAAATGAGCTTCAAGTTTATTTGACCCAGGGACTAGAGAAGGAGAATCCAGACGGGAGTTTTGAGCTTTTGGAATGGTGGAAGTTACGGGAAAAACATTTTCCTGTTCTTGCAAGGATGGCTCGCGATATATTATCTATTCAAGCTTCAACAGTTGCATCAGAGAGCGCCTTCAGTCAAGCAAGACTTCAAATAGGAGATCATAGAGCATCTATGAGGGAGAGCTTGGAGAAGTCGGTGCTATTTAGAGATTGGATCCGCTCGGAAAGAAGAAACTTTAGACTTGCAGAATCACAACCGGATGTGGATGACGCTTACGAAGAAATGATTGCAGAGCTTGCTGAGGATGTTGCTTCGCCGGGAAGTGGTGATGAACAAGCTTCTTTTCCACCACCGCCAACGGAACCTCCTCCAAATCTTGAAGGATTTATGAAATTTGTTAGAGATATGTAGATTGTGTTGTAAATTGTACTTTGGCACATCTTATTTAGTTTTTTTCCTTTTAATGGTGGTATTAGTACCTTGTTGGGCTCATTCCATTGGGGAGAGAAGATTAATAAAGATATGTCATTTTTAGTAATAAAAATTATTACACATGTTTTTGATTTATCTCTTAATACAATATATATATCTATTTCATACATATACATATAATATATATACATAATATATATTATATATATACATAACATATAAACTTAATACATATATATAAGTTAAGTTTATATATGTTAAGTATATATATATATTAAGTTTATATAATACTTACCATATATATATATACTAGATAAGTATTGCCCGTGCATAGCACGGGCCCAACATTATAAAGTTTGGAACCACTATTTGTGATTTATTTTATGTTAATATATATATATATATAACTTAACTTATATACTTAACTTATATAAACTTAATATATATATATATTTAACATATATAAATACTAAACATATATATACTTAACATACATACATACATATATATATATATATATATATATATATATATATATATATATATATATATATATATATATATATATATAACTTAACATATATATAGTTAACATATATATACTTATTAAATAATTTTTTTTTATTAAAAGTCCACGAAGCCCACGAAGCCCGCCAGGCCCGGGACCATGTGGGCTTAGGCCCGTCCCGGGCCGGTCTTACCCACCAAGCTCACGAAGATCGGGACCGCCAGGCCCGGGACCGCCAAAAAAAGATCGTTTAGGACCGGGACCGCGAGGCCCGTTTAAGCCCGGGACCGGCCCAGAATACACCCTTAGTTGGAAGGGTCCGATTCCTCACCTTATAGTTCTCTCCCCCGTTTCCCCTCCCCACATATATATTATTAATGAGGAGGATAGAGGGGTTTGGAGGTTGGTAGGACAAAGACTTTCATTTTAAAGCTCATTCATGCACTGCACGCTTGACCTTATTTTATTGCTTTTTAAGATACCACGCATTCCATACTTTATAAAGCCAAAAGCCTTTAGAAAAGATATAATAATTTTGTCCAAAAGCTCAACGACAACATAAGAAGAGGAAGCATGAAGATTTGGAGATCTAAAGCAATTCAAAGTAATGAGTGTTTAGAGCCCCCTTTGTTTCAACTATACATTATCCTGCTTTTCGGCATTTGTGTTATCCTTTTTCTTCTTTTTTTAATTAGTTAAACATGTCTTAGTATCTTGAAAGAAATTTTCTTATTCACACTGGCTTATTAAATCAAATTACCAGATGCATAATATATATATACCCTAAATTTTGAGTAACAATTAAATTTGTATTGTAGTTTTAAGGATATGTGATTTAATTCAGTGCCAATACATAAATAAGAAATTAAATAGATAAATTAAAGAATAAAGTAGAACAAAATAATGTATAAGTTAAATCTCGACCTCGAGCTGTGACGATCTCGAAATATAATAATGGGAAGAACAAATGAATAAACAACTCTGATGAACAGTGATAAAATAACAAGAGAATAGCAAGCGTATAATCTCTTATCAATGAGCAGTGATCAATGTGTTACAAATGGGTGGGATCCCCCCTTTATATAACAGGGGAGTCCGATCCTAAATAAGATATACTTCTAATTATAGTAGAAAATCATATTTGAAAATTGTTTAACCATTGAAAGACCAGTCCATTCCGAAATTTACGTTGTGATCTCTAGCCTGGTGCGGCTATCTTGCTCTTTCCATTATTGACTCATATTGGCATCACCTCGAAGCATGCCTTCTTCTGACCTCGGTAAATGTTATCAACCATGACCTTGGAAAGGAACTTTGACCCCGAGCTCGACGTTCTGATTTTCTGACATGGTATTACTTTTTCCACCGAAGACCGAAATCGGGTAGCCTCGATTTCCACTGTATACATATAGTTTCCTTGTTTCTTATAATAAAATGGTAAGAAACGATTTGAGCCTTGATGTTCCGGAGACCCCGATAATGACGGCATCCCTGTGACGTAAGTGTTCGAGGTGACCGAAATGTTCCATCTGTTCGGTTACCCAAAACATTAAATGCTTGCCAGTGCGGTCGGCCACTAGCGCCACTGAATTGTCGTCGTGAACCTACAAATACATGTTTCCCCTTTGAATCAAATCTTTACCTTCATCTTCGCCAATTTCTCTAAGTTTCTTCCTCTCTATCTCTTCTCTTCCACTACTCATTGATTTGAAAATACCAAACTCTACCTCTTTCCGCTTCATCTCATCTTAATCAATGGCGAAAACCTGCAAAACCGTACCTCAAAAGGCAAAAGCCTATTCTTTTTCCCGACTTGCCTGTGACAAAACACGGTAGAGCCGCTCCTTCACGAGATTTTCCTGGCCCTGTTGTCCTAAAAATAACTTCAAAGTCGAGAATCGTCTATTGGCTACCGATGTGAACACGTATCGAGGTATATTTTCTCGATAACGGCGAAACACTTTAATGCAGCGAGGGAGGACTGCAACTGTGGACCCGAGGTCGTGGTACAAATCCTCACCCCCGAAGAAAGTATCACCACTTACATGGAGGGGTTTCTAAGTGTTTACACTTACCCTTTCACATTGGATCCTCTTGACCCCATAGTCATTGATTTTTGCAAGATGCACCAGGTTACCCTCGGCTAGGTGCATCCCTCGTTCTGGCGTATAGTAATTATGCTCCACTTCTTCTCTGGTAAGGCCGATGGGTTGGAATTCACTCTCAACTACCTTATACGGTTGTATAGACCAAAGTTTTATCGAGGTTTAATCAAGCTTCAATGCCGATCATTGAAGTCCTTCTTTGCGAGAATCGATGAGGATAAAGATAGAGGTTGGATGAGCCGGTTCGTGCGGGTAAGAACTTGCAACGTCATCCCCGAGGAAAAGCTATCATACCCAAAGAAGTGGAACCCCAATCATAAACATTAGTCATTGATCTTCGTACATTATTTTTTACTTTGTGTAACACTCTTATCTGTTGTGCAGCGATTGCTTGAATGCCTTACTCAGTCCTCGACCTTAAAGACTAGGTTCGAAAGTTGGCTGTAACTTCTTCTTATACCGAGCGCTGCTAACATGACTTGGCAGGGGGCAGATGGGAGGCTAAAATTATGGTAAGTTTATCACATATACTTACAATGTCCCTTTCTGAAACATTTCCTTTCTCACATACTTGACTTCCATTTATGCAGGCCTCAAGGATGTATCTGAATTGAGGTTGGCCCACCTGGGAAAGATGTGATTCCCAAACTGGCCAATGACAAGAAGAAGAGAAGGGTCTCGCCTTCTGATACCCCAAAGCCTAAGAAGAGTAGGGCTTGTAAGCCAAGGGGCGACTCTGCTGCTCTCTCTATTGGTGTAGCCCAAAAGGTGCGAGATGATAAAGAACAGGAAGAGGACACCGGTTGTGAGTTGGTGCCTCTGAAAGAAGGGGAGCATCAAAACTCCAAAAATTAGTTGGGTCGGTGACGATCGAGGAGACCCATCCTCGGACTGAGGAGATCTCAGAAGGTACTTCGAGCAAGGTCCTTGAGCAATTGGGGGTAAAAGATATTTCATGTCATGAACAACAAACGGCGAGTGTACCCGAAGGGTCTGGTAGTAAGGCTCTTCAGAAGGGAAAGAGTACCCCAAGCGACTTGCATGGGGAAATCACTATCGATGATTCGTTGCTCGGCCCTTAATTTTTTGAAGAGTAATTTTGGGAGGCTCGAGCAGTGATGACCTCGATATGGGAACGGTCCATAATAGGGAAGACATTCCGGTTGCCTTGTGGGGGTCGATGATTTTCCTGACCTAGATATGCCGAAGGTTTTTACGAGGCCTATCACATCCTGAACCAGGTAAACTTCATTCCTTACTATCTCGTTTAATTTTATTTTCTTCTTGTTGGCTTCTTTCCTTTCTTCATAAGTTGTGGTGCTTCATCGGGAAGCGTTCAACAAGTCCTAGGCCGAGCTGAGCTGGTGTGATGCCGATCTCAAGAAACTTACCTAGGAGAGAGATGCCCTCAAATGCCTCTTTGTGAAGAAAGAATAGGAGATTAGGGGCCTCCGAGCAGATTTGGCCCAGGCTCGTAAGGAAGGAGCTGAGTTAGATGTGCCGGTAACTATCATTTTGAAAGAGTACGGTCTACTCGACTCAACTATGGAGGCTACTGCTTTAGTATCTCATTGCAGCAAAAATTGGAGAGGATCAAGTTGCTCCAAAGGGAGGTCGATCAAATCAAAGCTGACTACGATCGGTGAAAGGAGAACATAGTTCGACTTTCTATGGAGAAAGAGTCCGCCTTGACCAAATCATTATGGTCGAGGTCCAACTTCGGGGTGTCAAAGAGAAATGTTCAACCCAGGACAAAAGGATCGAGGAGCTTGAAGCCGAGCTTGTTGAGGCCAAGGCAGAGGTAGGGGAAATGAATATCTCGGTCGATAGGTCTATAGACGTATACTCGACTGATGCTGAGGCTTCTCAAATGAAGCTAAGGGAAGCCTTCGATCGAGAGCGACGGAGCAATGACATAGTGAGGTCCCAATATCAGAGGGAGACCCTTGAGGAAATCTGTGCTCTAGTTTATGACCTCTCCAAAGAGATACTCTTGAAGTTGATGCTAGGTTACTTCTCTCCTCCGACGAAGATGATGGTGATGAAGGTAGCCAAGATGGGTATGAAACGATGAGGAGCGCAAGGGAGAAACCATCCTCGGGCATAGTTAGGGTGTTATTTTATTTTATTTTTTTGTAAGTCCTTTGACGGTCTCTTGTACATTTCCTTTTTCATATATATAAAAGAAAATTTCTCTTGAATGCCTTTCCAATCTTCATATTTCCTTGTAAATTTTTCAACACAATCTCATCCTTTGAGCGGTGAGTTCGAGACTTTGTTCTTAGGTAGCTTCCTCGAATACCCCATGACCCTTCGGTCAGTCCTCGAGACATAATCAAGTTATTGTTTATTTGGGATCGGGATAGTCGAACCCTTGGGTTTGGATGGAGTGAGAATAAGATCTCGAACTCTAAGTGTATTAGACCTTAGGCTTCTTTAGATCGAGCCGATATGGCCTCTAAAAGATGGCTACTATTCCCCTCTTATGACTTAAGATACTTACTGAAATTTTCTTTATGCATTAGCATTTATTTTTACCCATTGGGTTTTTTAGGGTTCGAAATGATTTAAACCCTTCTAGTTTTTGTGCCTTAGCATGTTTGTGTTAAGATAATTTGATACCTCTTAAGATTTTTTAAGGGTTTACTTTATCAAAGCCCCTTTTGATTATTTGTCACGGGTAGCCTTTATAACCTATTTTCAAATAATTTGAAGGCCTATTGTGATTGCGGGATCCGAACGTCTCCGAGGAGCATCAATTTGGTCGTAGTCTTTGGGTATGCTTCTCGGGCAATAATACTTCGAACTTGTTCGAAGTGTTAGTCACCGAGAATGATGGTCTTGGCCTATAGATTGAGGGATACCTCTTTGAGGTCTTATGAATTCGATGTTAGATAACTCGTATACGTTGATTGTCGATGATAGTTCCTGAGTATTCGAGGTATATTTGCGCTTGTCCCATGATCCATTTCACAAAACCATAAGTACGGAGTTCGTATAGTAGAAAGTTTTCTTTGAGACACAAAGTGTTTGGTATAGAAAGAGTGCTTCTTGAAATAATGTATACATGCGTAAATGTTTACTATCGCGGTTTGACTATAGATACGGTTCATTAGACCATTTGGACCATCACAAAGTTTCCCTATCAAGACCCTTTGACATGAAGTATTTTTCTTGAAAATATAACCTCCGAGGGTGATGCCCTCCCAGTATTCGACGTTGATTGAAAAAAAGCCTTGGATACTGTTGAATTTTCCTCAAGTAGCACATAATTTTTGCCTCGTTAAAAACCTAGCCGTAAAACCCCATTTGGGATAAAACCTTATCTAAGGGAAAAAGAGTGCAACGCATGCTTTAAAACCTAAGGTCTTCGTGTTGAAGAGTTTTTTCGACGTCTTCGATCGAACACCTACAATAAGTTAGTATCAAATTCGAATAGAAAAAGGGGAAAGTCATACCCTAACAATAATACTTTTTGCGGAGTGATACATTCCAATTGTTCAGAAACTGTTCGCCCTCCATTGTGCCAAGTTTATAAGATTCCTTTTCGATGATACCAAGGACCCGATATGGTCCTTCCCAATATGGGCCTAATTTCCCTTTATTTGGGTTTTGAGTATTGAGGGTGACTTTCCTTAGAACTAAGTCCCAGATTCTAAAGTGGCGAAGGTTGGCTCTTCTATATAATGTCACTCGATACTTTGCTTTTGTGCAGCCATTCGAACAAGTGCGGCTTCTCGGTTTCCATCAAATAATTTGAGGCTAGTATTCATAGCCTCGTGATTTGATTCTTCTTTTGTATGTTAAAATCTAGTGCAAGGTTCCCCGACTTCTACCGGAATTAATGCCTCAGAGTCATATACTAAGGAGAACGGGGTTTCCCCCGTACTGGACTTTGATGTTGTTCGATATGCCCAAATAACCTTAGGTAGAATCCTTATCCATTTTCCTTTGGCGTTATTTAATCTTTTATTCAGATTCTGAATGATAGTTTTGTTCGTTAACTCCGTCTGTCCGTTTCCACTTGGGTGATATGGTATTGGTCATATCCTTTTTATTTTATGTTCTTCGAGGAATCTTGTTACCTTGCTGCCAATGAATTGCTTCCCATTTTCTTATATGATTTTGGCATGTATCCCGAATCGATACACGGTGTGATCCAGATGAAGTGTATAACTTATCTTTCTATGACCTTCTTGAAGGCCTATGCTTCTAATTATTTAGAAAAGTAGTTAGTCATAAACAAAATGAATTTAGCTTTACCAGTAGCCGATGGCAGAGGGCCAACGATATCCATCCACTATTTCATGAATGGCTATGGGGACAGAACTGAATGAATTTTTTCTCTAGGATGGTGGATCATCGGTGCAAACCTTTGACATTTATGACATTTTCAAACAAACTCCTTAGTATATTTTTCCATGTTATCCCTATAGTACCCCGCTCTAATGATTTTGTGAATCAAAGATTCAACACCAGAGTGGTTCCCACAAGTGCCTTCATGGACCTCTTGTAAAATATAATCGGTGTCCTATGGCCCTAAACATAACACCAATGGTTCATCGAATGTCATTCTGTATAATGTTCCATCTTCTTCCAATATGAATCGAGCAACTTTGGTTCGTAGGTCCCCCGACTCTTTAAGGTCCGATGGGAGCTTTCTGTTTATCAAATATTTGATATATTTATTCCTCCAATACTAGGAAAGCTTGTAGAGTTTATTGGCATGACCCTTCTCGTTCACAGATCTCGATAGTTGGACGACAATCCCCGGGCTGATCTTCTCTTCCTCGATCGATGACCCTAAATTTGCAAGTGCATCAGTCTCACTGTTTTGTTCTCAAGGTACACGATCTAAAGTCCACTCCCTGAAGCGGTGCAGAGTTACCTACAACTTGTCCAGATACCTTTGCATTCTATCTTCTCGAACTTTGAAGCTTTTGTTTACTTGGTTCACTACCAATAAAGAGTCATACTTGGCTTCCATTACTTCTGCCCCAATCTTTTAGCTAGCTCGAGACTTGCAATCATTGTCTCGTACTTGGCCTTATTGTTAGTCAACCTAGAAGTTTTTATAGACTTCCTATTAGTGCTACCTGTGGGTGGCTTCAGAATGATGCCTAACCTGGACCCCTTCACATTTTAAGTAGCATATGTGAAAAGGGTCCACACCCCCGGTGATGTGCCTGATTTTAACAAAAGTTCTTTTTCAACTTCCGGTATGAGGGTTGGTGTGAAATCGGTAATGAAATGTACCAAAATTTGGGACTCATTGGTTGTTCGAGGTTGATACTCGATATTGTACTCAGTGAGTTCGGCGCACCATTTAGCCGATCGGCCTAGGGGTGTGCATTCGATTTATCAATTCAAGCTCAATGCGCAGCCATATCGGCCTATCAACGAACTCAATACCAAGAAGCCTAAAGCTGCTCCTTCCCCTTTTATTACCTCCTGCCGAAGTCGTACGATATGGTGCCCGGCTTCAAATAAATACCGAGATCTACAATCTCACCCGGTTACATGTCGGCCATACGAAATGCATCTGAAACGTCCCTCAATAACGAAATGGAATCAATAATAGCAACCTCCACACTAATATCTATTACAAAGGCCCAATTAAGAAAGTACTCCTTCCCAACTGTCCGCTGGTTCTTTGAAATATAAATCACTCTGCTAAAATATATTCTAACGCACTTCACCACTTATCCCGTACATCAGAACTCCATATAACACACAAATCATCATACCTGATCTCGTGCGAATACATGCATCCATCAAGTATCCATTCATTCAAATAGAGATATTCAAAAATTTCCCTACTCATCTTAAACTCTCTTATTTGATCGCTTAGAAGGAATCCCTACATATCTTATGCTCTGCATGTCATACACATGCCTTGTGCAAATTCTTACAATACTGACATGACAAATGAGATCCGTATACATTCTTAGCCACCGTCGAGACAACAATTCATTAGTTTTATACTCTTGGCAAGGACTATCACCTTATTATGAACCAACCAATGGTCTTAACTCTTCACCTTACTTCATATACTCAGATTGCATTGATCTCGAATTCATTGATCTTGTCTCACTCAGTACGAACTGATCGGGCAATAAGCTACTCCAGACATAAGTAAATGTCTCATATGATGGCCCAATGTGCCAATGGGTTACCGATTCGAATGCAGTACTAAAGAAAACGAGCTTGAAAGGAAATTTTCAAATCCTACGCATTAACACAGACTTTCCTTGGAAAACAGGAAACAAGACATACCAAGATGGCATATAGAGAACTATACTTGAGATCACACTGTTACGGCGTGCAACCCGCTCCAGCTAGCATACCCATGGTGGCGTGCCATCCGATCCACACATGACTATTACATACGAACATGCTCATCGAGCCAAATTTGCTCATTACAACATAATACCGAGTACCGGTCGTACGCATGCTAAGTGCATGATATCATCCCTGAGGGATATTTAACGTTATAAACTACAAAACTCAAGCACAACTGAGGTGCGATGTACAATTAGAATTTCAGAAGCCAAGATGCTCAAATAACATCATTCCTACGCGGATTCTTAACATATAGCAATTTCCCGAGCCTTCTAATGACTCACCCTGCGCAATGCATCACTATGCATAATATCTGACAATGAAACATCAATCTAACTACTCCTTCATGAGGACCCCGTTACAAAAATGTATACCTCTGGCCTGATATAGAGCCATTATTCACATTAAATCTATCAACCGATTTCAAGCCGGCTCTGATCACACTGAACTAGTCTAATAACATTTCAGAGGTCCATAATAACTTCCATTTTCTTTTAGAACATAAGAACAACCATCATAATTAGAGTAATCTTCCCTAGTTCGCAACCCAATAGGACAAGTACCCTTCAGGCATGAATTCCTCAATTTAACGACACTATCACAACCTTCATACTTAGTTTACATCTTTAACCGATCAAGTGATTGCATGCCACAGTTATATAATCTTCCAGTGGGACACACTCCCACAACCTACCACAATAATATTTGGGGCGCACCTCCAAACCGCTGGTCACACTAACGCTGAAGAGCAATCAAGAATCATTAACCAGGACACAACACCGCTCTCAGGTGATGCTGAAGACGATATTAATTTATCTTAACCATCGAAACTTCCTTTCTGCTCGTCCGATCTCTTGAGATCTTGTCAAAACTTTTCCTTCACCCGTGCCGTTCTCGGCTCAATTTCTACAATCAGAACTGGTTCGCCAGTATACTTTAAGACAGAACCAACATAGCACATAATCGTGCAATTAGCTACTCAACGCAGTCTCCCCAACTTAGCTCGAAGCCATATATCACAACTCAATATAATCATAACATGTATGCTTCATTGCTATCGTAATACCATAATGAGATTAAACTTGCTCTTTGATAAGCTTGTGGAAACACAAATCATCTGGAATTTTAACTCTTCAACATTTTTTTCTTGTATTCACCCATATAACATTTAAGCCTATTTTCTAGGTGTCCAAATTTTTACTAAGTCCCATATTTTTCAAAAATTACGGTAGAGTTTCCTTTGCAATTAGGCATATCCACCTGTTAGAGGATCACCAAAACCATCCTAACAGCACGACTACAACTTAACAAAACATCAAAATGTGTATCAACAACATTAATCTCAATACTACCTGTTTTACATAATCAAAATTGATACAAGGACATGCGTTGCACTTATTTGAATCATAACACATATAAAATACCGCCAATTTATTTTTCTGAGTTTGAACTCACACCGTCACACGTATTGCACTTAACTTTCCAACTAGAAGATACGACAATATTCTTCACGCGCCCGCAACTTGGGGTTACACAACATATCGCAATAGGAATGATCGCTTAACAGTTCATCTATTATCCCACAAACTTCTTCGTCACTACATAGATACACCTCACAGCGCTCACTTACTCATCACATGGATATCCGACCTCCATCCCCGCTAATAAGGACATTATCGAACACATAAGTTAAAAGTACTTGCTCACATAATCAACACTTCGGTGCTCAAGCCGTAGGCAAAGATTCAGCCTCAAGTCCTCCAGATTGGCCCAACATGAACTCACGGAGATTACATCTTGCTCCTTGATCGGGGAATCTCCAGCCATCGATGCAGATATATTACTGAATGCTCGCATGCGCGTACAGACGTGTGGAAGGAATTTCAAGAGTTATATCTCAAGCTGAATCAAATACGCACGTTAAGAATTCTAAGAAAGTGAAGTGTTTCCTAAAAGTTATGCACCCTCCCGAGGATAGATACGGATGTCTACGTACCGATCCGCGAGGCCTAGTAACCTAGGCTCTGATACCAACTTGTCACGACCCAATTCCGGTCGTGATGGCTCCCAACACTAAAGCTAGGCCAGCCAAACCAACAATTGTTTTCACAATCAAATATCAGTCCCAAATGGACAACTCAAGAAGAATATATGAGTCAACAGATACTCCAATAATAATAATATGAATAATATACGTAGAAGTGCAAAAATGAAATAACACTCCCAAAGATCTGGGGTCACGAGTCTAGAGCCTCTAAACAAAGTCGAATAGTAATAGAAAATACAGAATGAAGTACTTAAGTCTGAGACATATAATGATAACTGAATGGAATGGGAAGCTAGGTTCTACGAACATCGGCAGCTACCTCAGCAACTCGAAATAACCCTGGTAGAAGCTGGAATGCTCGTCTATCTCTCATGTGTACCTAAATTTGCACACAAAGGTGCAGGGAATAGGGGTGAGTACTAAGTACTCAGTGAGTAATAAATATATATTAATAGCTGAAAGTCATAAATATATAGAATACTACAAAGTAAAGCTAAACTATAGTCCGATTCCTCATATGAACTAGCAACAACAATACATTACAATTATTATAGATAATTTAATAGATAAAGATGCAATGCAATGCACATGACCGCTACAGCGTGTAGCCCGATCCATTTAACGTCGACGGCGCTTACTAGGGGTATGTACAGACTCCGGAGGGGCTCCTACATCCCAAGCGGAATAATACTGCAGCGTGCAGCCCGATCCTCATATCATCTGTTGCGGCGTGCAGCCCGATCCATCCTCAGTCCACAACATGCATATGAGTCACACAACGGTTCAAATTATTTACTTCCAGGTTCCAATTCATTAATTATGAAAATACTTAAGTTTTTATTTAATTTCCAAGAACAGCTTAGCATTTCGACATGGTGATTTCAAACCGGGACTGAGATCAGTGATTAAGCACATAGAGCTATCACATATACAACTATCCCCTAGGGATACTATAGGTCGGCACAAGGCCCCAAACATGGCTTATAGCCCACAAATATATCAAACACAGTTTGTGTTTCATCCACATATATCATGTTATTCATATTCGGGATGGGCTAAGTCTCAATCCCTAGTCATAATCAATCTCGCACCTACCACGGGGTGTGAGCCACGCCCTACTAGCGTCACAATGTGCTAAGCCAGAGTTTCAAACCCTCGGGCTACCATATACACTAACTACTCACCTCTAACCGGCAGTGGACTCGTCCGCAATACCTTTGCCCCTCAAATCGGCCTTCACGCGCATCGAGTTGAAAGCGAATCTCCCAAACTAGTCACCGACCAGAAAAGTGGATTGGGATTGGATCTCGGATCAGCAAACTCGACGAAAAAAAACTTAGTGCGACACTCTCCGAATCTAGGAATGAGTTTTAATTTTATGGAAATAGTTACTGTTTTTAAGCTTTTATGTAATGGAACACAAATGAGTATAGGATGAACAGAGAAGATATGGGATCCACCAGTGTTAACACATCATTGCCGGATCTGAAAGTTTCCATCCAAAACTCTGGCGGGCCACAGTGGTACCGAGAATCGACCGGGAAAGAGAGGGACCAAAGGGCGAGTGGCTACTGATTTTTGAAATGAGGTAGGGGTGGGATCGTTTGGTCTTTTGGTGTAAAGGGATGGTTGTGTTATCTGTTGATGGCTGCTCGGCGCTACTATGAAGATTGGGTGGTCGTTTGGTTGCTGCTGTGAAGCTGGCGGCGGCTATGGAGGTTGGGTGGCGGCTGGAGTTTTTAATGGTTTGTTATGGTTTTTGTTGAGTCCTCTTATGTGTATATGGTGAAGAAGGTGAGACGGGTTTGGTCTTGGGAGAAAGAAAAGGGAGCAGACATGCTTTTTTTCATTCAGAACTTATGATTCTTTTTTTCTCTTTTCTTTGTGCTAAAAATGGCTACTAAGTCTCATGAAGAAGGTGAAGGCTATCACCTGCTTCTTTTCTTAAGGTTCTATATTGTATTTGTTAAGAGAGTACACAAAAATTGGCCAATTTCATCCCTTCTAGTAAATGGACAAGTTAATATATTAAAAGTGGACCAAGTCCTCCTATTGTATTTGGTTCTGATTTTTGCTTCGTTACTTGTTTTTTTTCATTTTATATTTTTGTATTTAAATATAAACCAAGAATACTAATTACTTAAATAGTAGAAAACGGAGCAGTAACCTATGAGATGACGGGTCGGGTCGTCACAGTTCATCAACTCAAATGGGCACAAGCAGCCCAATCTTTTTAGTTTCAATTTTGAGAAATATATATGGCTGAGCACTTTTTAAAAAATATTTAAGAAAATACTGGTCCAACATTATATATTTTTGCTAGGAATGTAGTTAATTAGTTTTCATATATGTTAATTACTTACTGAGAATCTGTAAAGTCTTTTTTAGATATTGCTTAATTATGTTTTTAGTCCAACAAAGGTGATAAGACCAAAGGGATTATTTACATCGACATTTTCTGAGGTCATGCTTTAAATTTCTCCGCTTGTAATAAAATAATAAAAGAACAAGAACAATATTGCAGAGAAAGAGAGAGAGGGAGAGAAAATTATTAATATTGGGACGAATTACAATGGAATAGAATCCTCTATTTACAGAAAGAGGGTAACTTGGTTACTAAGTAATAAACCCTAAAATCTCTCTAAATATAGACATTCACTACAAATAAAATTCTATTTATAACACTCCCCCCTTGAATGTCTATTCAACAAATAATGTGCCTCATTAAAACCTTAACTAAAATAAAACCCAATGGAAAAAAATCTAGAAAAGGAAAAAGAGTACGCATATCTATCAATACGCCTTTTAGTTGCCTCATTAAAAAACTTGCAAGGAAAATCCAGTGGGACAAAACCTTGTAAGGGATCAAAAGTACAACTCATATTAGCTCCCCCTTATGAGAGCATCATTTCACATTTTTTAGCATTCACATTCCAATCTTGTGCAATAACTTCTCGAAGGTTGACGTCAATAGAGATTTGATTAATAAAAATAGCCATATTAACTCCAATAAATATATTGCACCTTGAAAATTCTCGTTATCACATTATCATGCTTATAATTATAGTAATATATATTTGTGCATAAAATGCACTAAGAATGTGTTACTTCAAGATCAAGAATTATATATGATTCAAGCAATTTAAATCCTTGAAGGATTGTCATATAAGTCATATAATAGACTTTAATTAGATGCATATCAAGTTTTCATGTCATGCTAGACAAATAAGATATCGAAAATTGATTGCACATATCATTGACTTTATATTTTCAATTGTTTGAACTGCATGTCTAAAATTACTTATCTTTCACATGAAATCAATTTTACTTGAATTGTTTCTCAAAACTTAAGATCCTCATACATATTTAGCGTTATTATAGATGTTGTCGACAAATATTTTATATCGGATTTAATTTTCTTATTTTCATATAGACATAACATAGTGATCATTTGCTCATCTTCTTTATAATTTTTTTTTATTTAAAATCGATATGTCTATACGCTTTAAACGTACCATATACTTTGTCCTTCTAAGATTTAATAAGAGCATTATCAATGAGAATATTGTTACTTTCTTTGGGCCCGCAAATGCGTTTGGCATGATTTGCAGCATATTCCAAATGAATTATCTTTTTATGAACTTCAAGTTCATATTGTTTTATTCGAGGATCTAGATGTACAAATAATAATTCATTCCATGTATTTTTTTTAATTATTTATCATGTCTCCCCCTCATGTTAGAAAAATTAACTTGATTCCTCAACTTTGAGAAACCATCTTTATGCGTTATGGTGTTAATCAAAATATATACCGCACATCAATAATAATAAGATGGAATTATTTGATTCCTCACCCAAAACCACTTGTGAGGGGAGAAATAATATACTTTCGTATATAACCTATATCAAATTGATATAGATTACTTTGTTCTCATAAGCAACTATTTAACTATTAGAGGAGGCACTCAATAAACTATTTTGCTAAATCAATTGTGATGTAAACCAACTTATCAAGGTTAACTATCTTGAATAAAAAATTTGAAATGTGCTCTAAATTAAATTATTGAGCAAGTTATCTGGCAAATACCACATTGCGGATTAATAATAATCGCACATGTAACCATCTCATAGATACATCTTATGTGATATACATGGCAAATGAATGAGTCCGTATTCACCTTTGATATTTCCAACATTTATGGATTCAATCTCGGTTTTAGTTGGGCTATTAATTAAAGAGAACGAGCAATATAAGAGAATTCGTAAAGAACTTTCTAGTTCTTTAATATTTACCCATATGATCTCTCTTTTATTTTTTTCACATCATACTTAAATTGATATGGCCAGACTAGTTATTTCAACTAGATATATTATCATTATTGATAAAGTTCAGGTTTACACCATGACGTGTGCAATTATCAATAAACTCCAAGTTTATTATAATATGGATTTATATCAATAAATTTTTATTTTATTGTGACATTCTTTTGATTTGTGTAGTACAAGCTGGAGAATAAAGTGAATAACTTTTTACATACATATTACCCTGCTACAAGTTGTAGTAGTAGATTATATTAAATCTTTCATTTATTTATAATCTTAGTATGTCGAACAACTTTGGCGAATACTTTAGAAACTCAATTAAGTTTCTTTGATACTTACTACAACACAATACCTTATTGATAATCAATTATATTTCTCCATAGTATAATTGGCTTTTCCAAAGTTGTCAATTAATTTTGTACTGTCACATATTCATCAACATCCATATGGTGAATATCTCTTTTAAAGAGAAAGTTTACCATTATGGCTATGGTAAAAATTACATGCAAGATATATTTCTTGCATTAATGTTATTCTTTAATAATTATATTACCCAAATATTTTGGCATGCAATAGGTACATGACCAATGACCATATGCCATACTAATGACATTATTTTAATATATCATCTCAAACTTCCATCTAGAGGTGAGTGTGATATATTCACCACCACTAGCACGTTCATATTCTTCCTATAATGAATATGTATTCACAAATCAGATATTGTTACATTCACATCTTGAAAGTACCATAATCATCTATTTGTGCTTTATACATTTCATGTCAACTCGATGACAAATATTACTTTCATAGAGTGACAGATTATTTTGAGAATACTTATTATTCTCATTATCACAATGATGACGATTATAATTTCATCTATTGTCACGTCCACATTCATCGATACATTCGCGGTAGTAATTTTATCTTCTTTCAGACTTATCACATATTGCTATCACATTCTCTTAATGGAACGAAAATGAAACACATTCAATGGGGCAGATTTTCACTTCTTGTGCTCGCGATCATACATGACTTTGATCATGACAAGTCATAGAAATTTTATCACTTTGAGTGGTTAGAATTCCTCATTACTCCACTAGAGTTATAATTAAAATTATCGCCACGTCTACATCTATTGATACATTCGCGGTAGTAATTTATCTTCTTTCAAACTTATCACATATTGCTACCACATTCTCTTAAGGGAATGGAATGAAACAAATTCAATGGGACGGATTTTCACTTCTTGTGCTCATGATCATACATGACCTTGATCGTGACAAGTCATAGAAATTTTATCACTTTGAGTGGTTAGAATTTTTTACTAACTCCACTAGAGTTATAATCAAAATTTATTTTCTTTGCTTGTATTAAAAATTAAATTATAGAATAAAAGAGAAAAATAAGGTAATATACATACTTTAAATCCAGAATTTAGTCATGAATAAAGTTTATGGGACAATTGACAATTATTATGCTCAATCTTAAAGCTTCTACTCAATTGATTAGAGTATTATGCTAATAATGTGTAATAAAATAATAAACGACAAGAGCAATATTGTAGGAAAGAGAGAGGGAGAGAAAATTCTTACTGTATTTGGGATGAATTACAATGGAATAGAACCCTCTATTTATAGGGAGATGATAACTTAGTCACTAAGTAATAAATCCTAAAATCTTTCTAAATATAGATATTCACCATAAATAAAATTTTATTTATAATACCTCCTGTTTAGTAGCGAATTTTGGCTTTAAAAGTAGTTGGATGATTTTTTTTTGAAAAAATTACAGCCCATGTCACTTGGGCTAATAACCCAACAAAAAATGGCCAATATTTGAAGCTCTTACCCTATATAGCCCATGTTGTACATAACTTGAAAGAAATTTTTCAGCATTTATCCACTATTAAAGACATACTTTTAGTGTTTTTTAATTCCTTCCAATTTCTCCTAAAATCTTCAATCAATCATTGGCCGCCTCCTCATCAGCATCTCAGCATCAATAGCAACATCTGCTGAGAAGAAGATGCTGATCTTAAAATCATCCGACGGCGACGAATTTCAGTTAGAAGAAAATGCCGCCATTCAATTCATAACCATGAAAAACATGGTGGAGGACGATTACACTCTCATTCCGCTCCCAAACGTTGATACCAAAAACCTAACCAAAATTACAGAGTACTTGAAGATGCACATTGACGAGAAGACGGAGTCGAACAAAGAAGAAATCAAAAAATTTGACACGGAATTCGTGAATGCTACCTTTCAAGACCCGTTTGAACTTGTATTGGCGGCTAATTACCTTGATATTAAGGGTTTCATGGATCTGTTGTGTCAAACTTTTCAGCTCTTATACACTATTATACATTTTTATACAAGTTATACAGTATTTGTATAATTGTGTATAAATATGTATATTTGTGTATAATATTGTATATATATATATATATATATATTTTCAGTTTATAAGGATGTATATACATTGTTAGCGTGTAAGAGGTCTCTACAGAAGTTTGAGACTTCTTTCTCTTCTTTTTTTTTCGTTTTGAGGGATTCTACAATTTATTTACCAAGTTTTTTTTTTCTTTTATCCTATTGGAAGTGTTTTAATTTCTTATCTTCAGATAATACGTATTATTCAGGATTTTTGAGTTGCGTTGTAGCTGATTTGGAGGCAGCAGATTTGCGAGGGAGCAAAATAAGCTGTCTTTCGGGAATTAGCCTATTATTTTTTGGGCTATAGATTTGCAAAGTGATATCTAGGCTATTATGCTGCAAGTCAGGTGTGTCAGTTGTATTTATATGAAATTATCCTTTTTTTTTCTTTTTACAGACAATTTTCGCTCGTTAGGTTAATGGAGATAAAATTCATATAGTAACCTCAAAAAAGGTTATTTGTGCAAATAACACGACCCAATTCTACTCTTACGGGCCTGTTGAACTCAAATGCAATTTTGAGCATCACTAAGACAACTTTAAGCCGAACAGTGTGAGCTGGCCCATTTAACAACCCATTCGGAAATCCATAATTTAAAGCCTTTAAAACCTAGGGTTTTTCATCAGCCCTATAAAAGCAAAGAACAAAGCAATTGCTTCGCCTTTGTACTCCCATAGCCTCCAGAAGCAGCAGCTAACCAGGTATGTCTGAGTATTTCCCTTGAAAATCTAAGGTTTATGAATAATCTTTCGTCATTTTCAATCCGGTTTATGCTTGTTAGTTTCTTCAGTTTAATCTGTAAGCTATGTGTTACTGAATTTGTATATGCAACTGAGTTTGATATGAAAATGTGTGTTTCGGTTAATAAACCTTTGTCTTTTGCGGGTTTTGAGACCCTTTTGTAGTAGAAATGTGAACTGATAATTATGGATGTATTAATGTTCGTCGGTTGTGTTAGTTACGATGTAGCACCATTTACTTATGGTTGTGCCATTATGAGCTTGCAATGTAGAGTACATGTGGAAATCAGGGTGTTTTTCAATGGTAGGTGGGTTGTATTGGATTTCGTTTCTATATCGTATCAGAAAACCTGGATAGATATTTTTTTATATTTATGTGGCATATAGTTCGCATGAATCTAGCCTTCACATTATTGGAATCTAACAGTATGTTTTCTCTGTTTGGTTTGTGTGGCTTTTCCCGGTTGTTTACTAGTTTGTGCTATAAAAAATGAAGCATTTACTAGCAGCAGCCACTGTTGTGTTTTTCTCTACTGGATTCTAAGTAGAGCTTGAAAAAATTAACTACTATATGTGAATGCCTAATCCCGCTAGATTTGTTATGCCAGATGAATAGTATTTAGTGAGGACAAAGAGCACATGTTTGAATATTTGGATTTGCACATCTATTTATTTTTATGATTTATGGGTTGATTAGATATTGATTGAAGTTGGATTTTCTTTGAACAATATGAAATCAAAGTACACAAGACTAGGAAGCGTAAAGGCAACTATGCTTTAGTTAACAAGAGCATCTAGCCCTGTGATGTTTGCTTGATATAGTTGATTACTGTGCAATTTTAGGTAAGAGATGAAGCACAACAATGTTATACCTAATGGGCACTTCAAGAAGCATTGGCAAAACTATGTAAGGACTTGGTTCAACCAGCCAGCTAGGAAAACAAGGAGACGTGCTGGTAAACTACCATTTTGTTGAACTAATTGGTGCTATTCTTTTCTTTTTTGAAATTCAATTTTGGTTTGAACAGTATTAACATTTTTCTACCTGTGTTTACTCTGTTGACTTCAGCTAGACAGCAGAAGGCTGTGAAGATCTTCCCTAGGCCAACTGCGGGATCACTTCGACCTATTGTTCATGGACAAACACTGAAATACAACATGAAAGTCCGGGCTGGGAGAGGATTTTCTCTTGAAGAACTGAAAGTGAGGTTCTAGTTACTTTTTGAGTGTTGTTTGCTAGACAACTTACCAGCTGTCCTGTTCACCATCCCGTAAATCCCATAGAGAAGAACAATTAACAATAAGCCATCTCATTGTCTATTTTAGTCATGTTTTTGGCTCTCTGGTTACTTCTGTTTTATATGGCTATTATTTTGAAGCACTTGTACGTTTGACTTCCCCATTATTAAGTACCTTTGGGTTTTCAGGCAGCTGGTATTCCCAAGAAACTAGCACCAACCATTGGCATTGCTGTTGATCATCGCCGCAGGAACAGATCATTGGAAGGTCTCCAAACCAATGTCCAGAGGCTGAAGACTTACAAAGCTAAGCTTGTCATCTTCCCAAGGCGTGCTAAGAAAGTCAAGGTAAATTTGAAAATGATTATTCTCTTCCCTGCTAGGTGAGGATTCCTGCTTTGTATCCGAACAGTTTATGCGAAAATTTACACCTCTTTTCCAGGCTGGTGATTCTAGTGCAGAGGAACTTGCTACTGCCACCCAGGTCCAGGGCACATACATGCCTATTACTAGGGAGCAACCAGCTGTTGAACTTGTCAAGGTCACAGATGAGATGAAATCATTCAATGCCTATGGCAAGCTGCGTATCGAGCGTACAAATGCGCGACACATCGGTGCCAGGTTGAAGAGGGCAGCTGAAGCAGAAAAGGAAGAAAAGAAATAAGCAATTAGAATTGTCGTGTAGCTTGTTAAACATTATCAGTTTTCTGGTGGACTGAGTGATGAAGTTTATGATACAATCATATTCAGGATCTTGAGCTTTTCTCTTATATTCAAGAATTTTGTTTTGCTTGTGAGATCATGCAAATCTTTTGATGGTGTCTATGTTATAGCATAAGTCCTATTTCTATGCGGTGTCTGCTATTTCATAGCAGCTAGCTTAGTGGAAGTGTCAGTTTTCCAAAATTGTGATGGCTACTTCAAATTGATTGTCTTACCCCATCTCGAGCTGATCTGTTATGCTGAGGGTCAAACTATTTTCTGGTTCTACATCGATGGCATGAGGTAGCACTGCACTAGTTTCATTTAATCCGTTATGATGGCAAACCTTTTTTAGAATTATATTTCATTTTTTTTCGAATATCAGAAAGGGATTTTTGAATAATCAATTGAAATACAGGGCTCACAGCTCATAGTGTCGGGAGCGGGATAAAAGAGCTGGGAAAGCATGGGAAGTGCAAGTTGTGGTTGTGGTGACCCTTGCTTTCTTGAGGTATTATAAGTGGTATGAAGTTTTAACGTAAAAATAGCACGGTTTAGTTTTGGATTGGTTATTTAAATAGCCAGCTTTTATCAAGTTAATAAAACAATAGTAACTAGTTTGATGCAACACACACTAGTCCGGCATAATATATTGAAGTTTGGTGTACCTGTGTATGAACTTTTAGCATAATATGTTAACTCCAACATACGGACGTACTAACTCAGCTTGGAACTCCAGCATAATATGCTAGCGTGTTTTTTGGATTTTAAACAATATTTTTGCTCAAATTTATTTATATAAAAAATATTCTGAAGTTGTGTTTGGCCTGAAGGATAAGGGCAAGAGTAGGCGGAGTTGATGATATATGTAATGCATATACGTTTTCGATTGAGGTTCCTATTAGAACAAGGATGCGATTGTCACGGCAATGTTTCCAAACATGTTTTCTATGTAAAATGCCTAATTAAAGAATCTTGATGCATATTTTTTATAGCACATAGTTTTATGCAACTCAAGAAGCTAGCTACAACACAGAGCCCGTTTGGATGGGCTTGTTTTAAGTGGCTTTTAAGCCAACATAGCTTTTAAGCCATAAGTTAGGAATTCTAACTTTTGGCTTTTGGCTTGTTTTTGTCATTTTAGCTTAAAAATAAGTGCTTAAAAGCACTATTTAGCTTCATCCAAACACTACAAAATGGCTTAAAAGCCATTTTTGCTTAAAAGCACTTAAAACAAGCCAATCCAAACGGGCTCACAGTTTAACACTTCGACTTTCTAACAATTACCGAGAATTGACGAATTATGTTAGTATGTCACTATGAATGTTTTTGTATTTATATAATTATCCAGTTTATCAGAAATAAACAAACAAAATTTAATTTCATTAAGTCTCAAAAATGGGATAAATATAGATCTAATATCACAGAAAATTAGCTAATTCCATCTTACTTCAAATCAGTTTGAAGTGATTAGAGTACTAGTGGATACCAGAAAAGAAAAAAAAGGAAGAGTACATTGGATATTTTTTTTGTTATATATACATGATGTTTGTAAGAAAAAGAAAAATGGAATTCGAATATGAGAAAGTGGTCAATTGGAGAAAAAAGAAAGAATAAGACAAAGGATTCTGAAAGAAAAATATACTATAAGATAACAAATAATCACTTCACCTAATGTTTATATCAAATTATATTAAACTAGCACATTAATTAAATTAATGATATGAGATTGCATCCCAACTAATTACAATTAAATCATTAAAATTTATATACAAACATGTATGTATCTATTTACCTGATGTGAATAATGAATACATATTTTTATTAATCTCTAATACTTTTCTTATTAATCCGTTAAAAAAAGAATAATATATTTTTATATTTAAAAATAATTTAAAACTTTTTAAGGAATTTTTTTTTGATGTCATACAACTGATATAACTCCACAATGTTGCTACCTTTTAAGCTTTATGATTACAAATTTTAAAGTATTATTTTCCCCTTCATATCCGATTTGGCCTATGGACGAATATGCACGCATGCGTTTCATGCTCGTTTGAGTAATAGCAATGAGATTTCTCATTAAGTGCAAAAAGAAAGGAGAGAAGTCGAGAATGAAAGGAAGTTAGAAAGAGAAACTCCTGCTTCTCTCTAGAAAAAGAATAAGCGACCAAAATCTGCAAACAAAACTCCCATTCACCAAACAAGAAAGCAATAACACACGTAGGTACAAAGAATCTTAGACTTTTAAATGAACACAAACAACTTTAAGCACACAGATGCAGGAACAAGTAATAAAGATCTAACAATGGAGATGGACCTAGATCAACCCAAAGAACCCACCAATATCATTAACACTCAAGCCTCAGCTAAGGAACACCATGCTCAGACAAGCTCATTCTTGCTCAAACTGAAAGGAAATCTGGCAGAAACACAACACCAAAACCAAATAGCAGTGTAGAAATCTATGGACGGTCATGACACTTCAGATGAAACTGAGAACCAATATGAATCTGAAAACTTCATTCCTATAACACACACAGACAAAGAAAGGATTTACAATAACTGGAACAATGATGTTATCATTAAACTATTTGGTAGGAAGGTAACCTATGCTTTCCTACAAAATAAAATAACGGCCATATGGAAACCAACGGAGAAAATCACACTCATAGATCTAGGACATGATTACTACCTAATTAAGTTCATAAGCTCAAAAACTACGACAAAGCTCTCCATGGAGAACCTTGGTTCATAGGAAATCAATTTCTCACTGTCCGGAAATGGGAACCAAAGTTCGTAGCTTCATCAGCCTCACAAACTTACTCAGCTATCTGAACCAGACTACCAGAACTACCAACGGAATTTTACGATTATAAAATCCTTCAAAAAATAGGAACTAAACTAGGGAAGCTACTAATGATCGATGCATGTATTGCTTCAGCTACTAGGGGCAAATACGCGAGAGTTTGTATCCTAGCACTTACAGAAAGCCCTCTCAAAACTCATATTATAATTGGACGCCATTATCAGAAGGTTTCAACATGCTGTATTCCCATTATGGAAGATTGGGTCACACTTTAACTAACTGCCCTCAACCAACGACCTCGAGGACTAATGCAGTAAAAGGGATTTAAAAAAATGAAGATGGCAATGAATTCCTAGCAGAAGAGATAGATCATTGGACCATAGTTACTCACAAGATAACTAAGCCAAGACAAGACCAAACCGAACGGCTAAGCCCCCCTCCAGATCGACATTCAAAACTGGAACAAAAAATGCAAGTTGAACAGAAGTCCCACAATGAACTCTGGAATACAACCGCCGGCCAAACACCACACAAACGACAGGAGTTTAGGAGGAAGGATACATAACAAAACCCATTGGACAATAGCACAAATCTAGACAAAAGCAATAGCAATCAGTTTAAGGCATTAAATGCACTAGTGAATGACAAAATGGACAAGGTACATTCTAAATCGACACATCTTCAGGACCCTACGGATATTAACCATAAGCTTTTAAGTTATACCAAATCGCCAATGACACGAACAACAACAACAACAATCCAGTATATTACTACAAGGTGGGGTATGGGGAAGGTAATATGTAGACAGGTCTTACCTCTAGCCGAGAGAGCAGAGAGACTGTTTCCAATCGATCCTCGGCGCAGGGAAAAGAAAAGCAAACAAAAATAAATAGGAGTATAAAAGTTTGGAACCTTTAATGCATTAAAAAGCGCTCGCTACCCAGAAATACCCATTGGTCCATGAAGGGATAACACCACACCATATGCCAATCCATCAAAACCAACGGTTATCATTGCTAAGCTAAATGACATTACTGCCTATGATGAAGGATCAATGGAAGTTGACCTTTGTTCCACCCAAGAAGAGGTCAAGAATGCATTTAATATTGAAAATCTCATAGATTTCTGTCAGTGTTTTCTTCAGCTCCTCTTCTCTCTCTATTGCTCTGTCGATTTTATTGTCGCTCATTAGAATAATTTGACAGTTTTTGTGGAATAGAATGACAAGCAAATTAAAATCCACTTTAATTCAAAACTAAATCGACGAGAATACTTGTTCTTGCTGTCTCAGTTTACTTGATTATTTGTTTCATGTTTGCTCGTCTCCATTTTTTGTGTGTGTGTGTGTTGGGGGGTTAAATTATGAAAGGTAGTTGGCAATAATAAAGACGCTCGCAGCGACAAGTCAATGGAACGATCTATTTATTAAATTACTACTAATGTTTTCTCTACGTACGACTACTAGCAGCAAAGCATTTATGAATATGCCTGCTTTACTTACATGAATAAAAGAGATACTGGCCACTTATATTGTAGAGGTTACACAGTAGAGGAAGTAGGGCTAGAACCGACCGAATAGAAAATGTAAGTAATCCTGTAAACTTGAATAAATTAATTGACATTAGGATTCAAGCACTCGGGAAGGGAACGTTATAATATTGTATTTGTAAAATAATTATGGAACTATAAATAAATATAAATAAAAATGTGCATAAACAGAAATGAAAAAAAATCAATTCGAGCCCACTGAATTTACAGTGTTTCCTTAAGAAATTTAATCCCCTCCTACTACCCAAGGTTATGAATTATTTCCTCCCAAGATAGAACGAATTACACACTAGTGTAGTGGTACTTCACACCTTAGTGTTTCATCGAACACAAAGTTCAGTAGCAAATCACACTTACTTTTTGCTTTCTTTGTAGTGAAAAAAGGAGGAGAAACTCAGAAAATTCGTAGTGAAATTCTAAGCAGAATAGTGTTATATTTATACCAAAAGTTGGACTGAAATCTGAAGAGCTACAACTTTTCAGAATGGTTGTTTCTGCAAAACTGCCACATTATAAATGTCATTGCATAAATGGCTATTTACTCAACAATAAAGAGGAAAAATAAAGAGAAAAATTGATGGTAGTTAATTTTCCGTTACAAAAATAAAAAACTGAAATTTAAATTTAGTATTAATATATTTTTATTAAAATAAATATTTAATAACATTTCTGCTAATATTTTACTATTAACAAATATATTTTATCCAAAAATTTAATCAATCGATCGATCATTTGACCAAATCAAAATTCAAATCCGAATACGAATCAGAATCCGAAGCCGAAGCCAAAGCCGAGCTGAGAGAGCGACGACGACGACGACACGAGGCTTGCTTTCTTCTCAACTCTTTAAGAGCTAAAAGAAGAGCAATTGCTTATATACCCATAAAAAACCTCTTCCTCTTCCGATATGGGACAACGCCTATTTACCAAAGAGGGGGAACTTGAAATTTCGCTCAAAAATTTCATTTCCCTCCATTTCCCATTCACCATCTTTTAAATATTTAATATATTAATTAAATATATTATAAGACCCAACAATCCCCCACATGAATGGGGAATGGCTATATCACGCAAGTATGCATGAAAAACTGTGTGATTCACAATTAAGGATTAATTGTATCTGGATAAGTAGGTTTCCCTTTGAACTTTCCGTAGTGAACTTATATCGGCTATACTCGATCAATCGGTAGATTTGATATCTTTGAACCATCGAACTTTGGTGTATACATAGACAACCACAAGTCACACAACCAGCCCCTAACTATCTTTGGTTCTCATTGTTGTGTTCGTTTAGCCATGAACACTGCCTGATTTCATAAGTGCATATAGAACTGGCCTTACAAAGTTGTCCTTGAAGTGGCTAACACTTCACACTTACATAGATGGTTCCTAAACGTGTCATCCCATAGATACACTATTCCATATACCCTGTATCAAATTTAGAAATTATTAAAAAGCCTTATTTCTTTATCCTTGGTACTAAACATTGTCTTATACGAGAGTGGACCAAAAGTTTATTTGATAATGTTGAACCGTCATAAATGACTTTGTTTGATCTCCTTGAAACAATCTCCGTAAAGCAACTTTACACGTCTACAGACCTTCTTTTCTTTACCTGGAACCACAAACCCTTCTGGTTGTTCCATGTAAGTTTCTTCTTCCAACTCTCCATTTAAGAAGGTCCTCTTAACATCCATTTGATGAATTTCAAGGCCATAAACTGCAGCTAACGCTACTAACGTTCGTATGGACGTAATTCTTGTAACTGGAGCGTATGTATCAAAACAATCAAGACCTTCTCGTTGTCTATACCCTTTGACCACAAGTCTTGCCTTATATTTGTCAATAGTGCCATCATCTTTCATTTTCCTCTAAAGATCCATTTGGAACCCAATGGTTTATTTTCAGGAGGAAGATCAACCAATTTCCATGTATGGTTGTTCAATATGGATTATATTTTACTATTGGTTGCCTCTTTTAATAACAATGATTCCGAGAAGACATAGCTTCTTTAAATATTTGAGGCTCATTTTTCAATAAGAAAGTCATAAAATCTGGTCCAAATGAAGTAGACGTTCTTTGATGTTTACTATGCCTTGGATCCTCCTGGTTAAGTGTAATTTCTTTTGCTTCTTCCCGAGGTCGTTTAGATCCTTCGCTAATTGACTCACATTCCTTTTTATACGAATATTTATTTTTAAAGAACTCAGTATTATCTGATTCTATAACTGTATTATTATGAATGTCGGGATTTTCTGATTTATGAACCAGAAATCGATATGATTTACTATTAGTTGCATATCCTATGAAAACACAATCAACGGTTTTCGGTCCTATTTTTACCCTTTTGGGTTTAGGAACTTGCACTTTTTCCAAACACACCCACACTTTAAAATAATTCAAGTTGGGCTTCCTTCTTTTCCATTTTTCATATGGAATGGATTGTGTTTTGCTATGGGGTACTCAGTTTAATATTCAGTCAGCCGTAAGAACGACTTCCCCCCACAAGTCCCCCCACAAGTTTTGTGGTAAACCAGAACTTATCAATAATGCATTCATCATCTCGTTCAATGAATGATTCTTTCTTTCTGCAATCCCATTGGATTGGGGCGTCAGGCGTGTAAGGGACCGTTGTTTGATGAATAATTCAATATTTTAAACATATTTGTTCAAAGGAGATTCATATTCACCATCCCTATCACTTCTTATCATTGTGATTTTCTTGTTAAGTTGTGTTTCAACTTTATTTTTGTATTGCTTGAATGCGTCTATTGCTTCATCTTTACTATTAAGTAAATAAACATAGCAATATCGAGTACTATCGTCAATAAAAATTATGAAATACTTCTTTCCATCGCGAGATGGTATTGACTTCGTGTCACAAATATCTGTGTGAATTAAGTCTAAAGGATTTGAATTCCTTTCAATCGAACAATGAGATCTTCAAGGGACATCTCCTTGCGTTTGTGTCAAGTAGTTTTTGAAGTCCTTCCAGAAAGGAGTCAACTTCTCAATCATTGCTGCTACTTGGAATGCTTCATTGATAACAAGACCGTCAATGAAACTTTTATTAGTAAAAATACTAAGATTATTACTTTCAACATCAATATTAATTTGATTTATATCTTCAGCAAGGAAATCGTGAATAATCACTTGCAATTTCTGGACTTGGGTAATAACAGACTTGCTATCTACTATTTTGTAGTCCAAAAACTTTGCAGCAACAAACTTTTTCTACTCGGCATCTTTAGTTTTGTATTTCTTTTTAAGTGTAGTCCACAGTTACTTTGACGTTTCTATGCCATTGTAGACGTTATACGAAGTATCTTCCAGCCCGCTTATAATATAATTCTTGCATAAAAAATCTGAATGTTTCCACGCCTCAACGATGAGAAAGCGTTCAGTTCCTGGAGTTTCATCGGACAACACAGGAACATCTTCCTTGATGAACTTCTGGAGACTTAGAGTAGTCAAATAAAAGAACATCTTTTGTTGCCAGCGCTTGAAATCAATCCCGAAAAATTTTCCGGGTTTCTCCGCCGGTGCCAATGCTGCCGGAGTCGTTCAACTTGTTGAGGCATTAGCAGTCACCATTGGAACAGCCTGGTTCTCATTCTCGTTAGTCATTTTCTGGAGAAAAAAATGACACAAACAAACGTTTAATAAACTTTAATAGATTACAAAACCACAAAGGTTTTACTCTTCCAGAAACAGTAAGAACAAATACAGAAATAAAATTAAATTCCTTAAGCTTGTTATAATACTTTATTTGTAAAATAATTCTAAAAAAATAAATAAATTCAAACAAAATGTGCATAAACAGAAATGAAAGAAAAACCAATTCGAGCCCACTAAATTCACAGTGTTTCCTTAAGGAATTTAATCCCCTCCTAGTACCCAAGGTTATGGATTATTTCCTCCCATGATAGAATGAATTACACACTGGTGTCGTGGTACTTCAAACCCTAGTGATTCATCGAACACAAAGTTCGGTAGCAAATCACACTTACTTTTTCCTTTCTTTGTAGTGAAAATATGCAGTAGAAAGATGGAGAATCTCAGAAAATTCGTAGTGAAATTCTGAGCAGAATAGTATTGTATTTATAGCCAAAAGTTGGGCTGGAATCTGAAGAGGTGCAACTTTTCAGAATGGCCGTTTCCGCAAAACTGCCACACCATAAATGCCATTTCATAAAGCTATTTACTCAACAATAAAGAGAGAAAATTGGTGGGTAATCAATTTTCGGTTACAAAAACAGAAAACTGAAATTTGGATTTAATATTAATATTTATTTAATATTAATATTCTATTATTAAAATAAATATTTAATAACATCTCTGTTAATATTTTATTATTAGCAAATAAATTTGGTCCAAAAATTTAATCAATCGATCATTTGATCAAATCCGAAGCCGAATCCGAAGCCGCGCCGAGCGAGCGAGCGACGACGACGGCGCGAGGCTTGCTTTCTTCTCAACTCTTTAAGAGTTAAAAGAAGAACAATTGCTTATATACCCATGAAAAACTTCTTCTTCTTCCGATATGGGACAATGCCCATTTACCAAGGAGGGGAACTTGAAATTTCGCTCAAAAATTTCATTTCTCTCCATTTCTCATTCACCCTCTTTTAAAAATTTAATATATTATTTAAATATATTAAAAGATCCAACAGAGAATGAACTCGATTATATGACTGCTTATTGGGTGGATTGAGTGGTTATTTACTCTTAACGATTATAGGACTGCTTACCGGGTGGATTGAGCGGTTATTTACTCTTAACGATTTGGCTTATCGGTTATCGACTTTTAGATGTATTAATACGCTAGCCACCTGATAAGATATCATGCGGATTGATATTGAGTTGGCTTTTATCGGACGATTAATCGGTCTAATTAAATATATTTCACGTGACGCAATTTACCAAATTTAACGAGGATCCAAAATTTATTTCGCTGTGCTTCAAATGTACGATGATGTTCGTCAAACGGGTAAAGTAGTTTTACAGAGAGCTTTTCATATCCACCTTTTTTATAAGTTGAGATTTTAATTTGTTTTAGTTTAAGCGAGAACGTATTATGAATAATGAAAAATACAAAGCTTTTCTATCACCTCTGTTCACTGCAAAACACAATATACAAAGAAAGGTAAACCTCAGAGGTTGATATTCCTTTATCACACATGAAGGTGTCAGTGGTCAATACTGTCATTAAAGATGCCCACAACAATGAGTGACGCCACTGAGTACGATTAGCCGTTTCCCTACTTTTGTAAAAACAAACAAAACCAATGAGATACAAATTTTGGCAATTTATGCCTTTTCTAATTGAAATGATTACCCACCTTTTTCACTTTCTACCTTTCGGACCATTCCTTTTCTTTCTAGGTAAAGAAAGAATCTGCTTTTCCAAACATTATTGTGTTGATTTAATTTTAGAATACTTGATCTGACTTTACCGTATTTTAATTTGATAAAGTGATACTCCATTCAGTCCAAAATAACTGATTTTTTGATTTTTTTTGGGTCCAAAATAAGTGATTTTTTAAATTTCAAGATTGAATTAATTATATTTTTCTTACATTGTACCTTGGAGTAAATACTGTTAGGATATGTGTTAGGAGTGTTTATGTGAGATATTAAAGGTTAATATGGTCAATTCCATTACTAATTAATACTAAAGGTGAATTTTTTAATCTATGTGAAAATATCCACAACATCACTTACTTTGGACTGGAGCGAGTATTCAATAAGTTTCCAAAGCATATAAAGGTTTGTATATGATTCAAAATGTTAAGATATACTTACGAACTAAACTTCTGTATCAGCTACTAAACTAATTTTATGAGTAGCTAAGAGGAAACGAAAATCGTTTTGTTGTTTGCCTTGTAGAAACACACAAAAAATAAGTGTGACATTAAGCAAAACACTAGATCAAAATGAAAAAAAAAAGTAGCCGAGAAATTATATTTTGATTAAATACATTATCATTTAATTATTTTTGTCGTTATTCAAATTTATCATTTTTTTTAAATAAACTAATAAAAAAAAAGTGTCACAGTGAGTATCTTATAACAGCTCTTTTAATATTTACTAGATGAGGAAAGGCCCGTATACGGGCTCAATATTATAATTTTATTAAATTTATTATTTTATTGGTGTTCAGGTAATTAACTTTTGAAGTTTAACAAGCTATATATTTTAAAATTATTTTTGAATAAAAAAATATTTAGTTTGAAATCGTCTTCAAATAATATGGAAGATGATAATTATTTAATTTTTATTTTTAAATTGCTTTAAAATAGTAGGGTAACTGGGTAAATATAAAAATCTTGTAAATATAGGATACTTCTTTTTCTTGTTGTATTATTTAAAAATTAATTTTGTTTTCTCTATGAAAACTTCTATTTAAATAAAACAAAATTAATAATTTTCCAAAGTGAGAAAAAGATTATAAATGATCATTTGCACTACATAAATAGTCTAATCAACACATGCGTAGTGTATTTAAAGGAGAGTTGTAGCTAGAGAAATGTGGGGTCCATGTATATTTTATATTTAAAAAATAATAAAATATTTATGAAATGATATATATGTCCTTGGTCAAACATCTTTCCTTTTCTATATAATAAAAATAAAAAATTGACAGCATGTAAAATTGATCTGTCACGATGGGAAATGGAAAAAGGAAGTGGAGAATTGCATGAATAAGGAGTAGAATAAGTGTTATATGCAGGGTGGACAAAGATAATGTCATGCAGAAAAGGATGTATGATAAAAATGGGAAAAAAGCACAATTCCCTAAGAAATGTAGGTGGGAAGTTTGTCATAATTGCATAGTTTTTCCTTAACTAAAGATAGAGTATGTTGTAGCCAATAGTGTTGAGGGTTCTGCTTTGCCCCATTTTCTGAGTAAAACAAAAAAAACTCTCCCATCTTAACTCCCTTTCATTCATGCCTAATTGTTTCCTAAAGTTTCTTTGTTTTAGACAGAGGGAGAAAACTTCTTCAGGAAGTGTTTCTACCATTTCCAGAAATTGAAACTATTTTTTTTCCTTACCTTCATTTGTTACTCCATTCATATATATTTTGTATACTTATAATTTTTTATAAAAATAATAAATATATGAAATTAATTTATTAAAATTATATGCCAAAGTTAAGATGTAAAATTAATATTATAAAGATATTACATAAATATAATTAGGTATAGATAAAGAGATAAATTAAATTAGTTGAATAATAAAATTATATAAATAGTAATGAGGGAGATCAATAGTGTCACTATATATCTGAAGTAACACTATTTATCCCCATTTTGGGGAGAAAATAGGGGATCATTGGAGCTCCAATATGGAAAAGTACCCCAATTATGATGGAGAGGGTTGTGTTGGGATCGAAATAACATGGTGCATGCGAAAACTAATAATACAAAGCTTGGTGGATGATAAATCAGACGACAAAAGAAAAATATAGAAAACTAAGCATAATAATTTATAATGGTTTGACCAATTGATCTACATATGATAAAATTAATATAAAAGAAAAAAAAAACTATTGAGAGAAAAATCTCTCCCTAAACAAAACTGTTTAATGACTACATTGTAAATATTTTTTTTATATTAATTTTATCATATGTAGATCAATTGGTCAAACCATTATAAATTATTATGCTTAGTTTTCTATATTTTTCTTTTGTCGTCTGATTTATCATCCACCAAGCTTTGTATTGTCAGTTTTCGCATGCATCATGTTATTTCGATCCCAACAGGTTGGAGATGTCCTAGTACTTGACCCAAAAAACTCATCAAGTTGCTCAAAATTAATTTCGACTCTTTTTTTCTCAAGCATAACTTTTTTGACGCTTTTTCAATAGTCTTTTGCCTTTTTTTTTAGGGCCAAAGGTATTTTTTTTTTGTTGCTCAAAAATATTATCTTTCTAAAGTTACGATATTTGACCAAAACTCTTAAAACGAAAAAGATAACTTTAAGTATAAGTATAAGCAGTATTTCAGAAGCCGAAAATAATAATTTCTCCCCAAAATTAATTTTTGAGTTAGTGCTAGATGTTGGATGTAGTAGATGAGTTAAATTGTTTTTTGTTCTGATTTTTTCTATGGCTTTTCCTGGGATCACCAGGTGAAGTGCTCTTATTTGTAAATCTGAATTTGTTTGACGGATTGATAATACAATTTTACATTTATTACCAAAAAAATATTTTTTTAAAAAATATTTTTTAAAATAAAATGATTTTAGAAGCACGACCAAACGGGATAAAAAATTGTTGACACTATACTTCAGAGTTATTGATTTTGTACAGTTCTGCCGAGGAACCTAACTCTAATTTATTATAGCCTATTTGGCCAAACTTTTAAAATTAGCTTACCATGTGCATTTTTCTTATTCTTTTAATTGGTTGATTGCATTATGAAATGGTTAAGAGAGCCGGTTAAAGATCTGAAAGCTTTATATAAAAGTGGTGTGCAGAATCCTCTGCATAACCTTTTGATTCTGATTCCAAATTGCCTATACCTAAAGCAAACAACATCCAATTATTTAATGCTAAAATGAACGTTTGATCCTTTTAACTCTGTTACACACTTACACTTCAATTAAGATCTATTCTGTAGCCAAAATAGTACGCCTTTACAACAACAACAACAACAACCCAGTATATTCTCACAAAGTGGAGTCTGGGAAGGGTAATATATAGACATGCCTTACCTCTATCCAAGAGGGCAGAGAGGCTGTTTCCAATCGACCCTCGGCGCAGGGGAGAGAAAGGCAAACAAAAGCAAAAACAAAAACAACATTAGTTACACCAGCATACATCGCATAAATAATTAAAAATAGTACGCCTTTAGAGAGGTAAAATTTCTCCTACCTATTTACAAGTCCGGAACCTAAAATGTAATATTTTTTGGATTCAAAGAACTGATATGTGCGGGAAAAAAATTTGGTAACCATTTTATATATAACGTCCTTTTAAACGGTGCTATACCTTCACCGTTATTTATCGGTTAAGTATAGCGTCCTTTGTGAGACAGTATTAAAGCAAGAATGGTGATGTCGTGCACCTATCTTAGATCTCCTGCTTTATATTGATGAATGAGTTTTGGTTTTTCTACATTTAACTGTTGGTTTTATGTTGATCCTAGTTGTTCCCGCATCATGATTTTCCATTCCCATCTTTAATTGTGAAGTTCTGCCTTTATTTTCCGCTGGATATGATTTAATTGCACAGTTTTTTTTTGTAGTCTGGTCCTAGCCTTGTTATTACTTCGCCGAGGTTAGGCAGGCAATTACCAGCACATGGAATCGGTTGTGCTGATACTACACTTCGCACTCTTTTTTGCAGATCCTGGTACTGGAGCATACAGACCTTAGCTTTGTGTCGCTGCATTCAGTCTATTTGGAGGCCCGAAGTAGTCCTGCATGTATCTTCAGGCCTTGGTGTCTCCTTCTATCCTTTCATTATGATTTCAGAGACAACGTTGTATTTATCTTTCAGACCTTTATTTGTAGTATTCCTAAACAGCATGTGATATTGTGACACCAAATTCTGAGTAAAGTTGTACTTAGACTTCTGCAGTTTGTGTTAATCTAAATTGTCAAATTTCATCTTCCGCATTGCTTTTGTTATTAACATTTCTATTGTTTTTATTATGATGTTTTGGAATTGTTAAGGGATTCAAAATGAAAATGGTTAAAAAATTAGAATAACTGGCTTGCCTAGCTTTCACTAGTAGGTGCCATCACAACTTTTGAGTCATCTAGATCGTGGCACATCCGATTGGCTTCAGGGCCCCGGAGTAGCGGTGGGCATCGGTCGGTTCAGTTCGATTTTGGAAATTCTCGGTTTTGCCTATCGGTTATCGGTTTACAAATATCATAACCCGATAACCAAATCGATAAGATATTAGTTATTGGTTATCGGCTTATCGGTTATTGATCCTTATCGGTTCGGTTATCAGTTTACCCGATAAGATAAAAATAAAATTAAAAGTGCTCAATTACTCAAACTGAATATCAAAAAATTTCTACTCCTCTAATCATAAATTTCACATGAGTAGAAAAGACACCAAGACTGGCGGTTGGCAAACAGAAAACATAAATCAGAAGCAAACAGAGGCAAAAATCAGAAGCAAACAGAGGCAAAAATCTTGAGCAAACAGAACAATTAACAAGAAGCAAACAAAAAATCTTGAGCCAAAACTTACATGATGCAATTGACGAGTGAGGGAGTGAGTCGACGTGATTGGCGGAGAACTGGTGAGGCTCAGGCACTGGCGTGGCGTCTGGCGGAGAACTGGTGGTGAGCTTGAGAGTTGAGGCTCAGGCTCTGGTGTTACATTATGCGATTGACTGTTTGGAGTTGGGGGCTGCGGCGGAAATACAATGAGAGAGACAAAGGCTGAGTGAACTGAAGAGGGAAGGGAATTAGTAAAATAGAATCCTAGTATATACTTAACGGTGGATTAGAAAATTACTTCATTCTTTTTGGGTTATCGATTTTTACCCAATAACAAAAATACAAACCGATATCGAACCAATAACCCAATAATTTTTTTTTTACCTCGTTACCGAACCGTCAACCCAATAACCCAATAAAGAATTAACTATGCGGGTTATCGATTTTACAGGATATATGCCCACCCCTACCCCGGAGTCCCGCCCGAACATACCGATTAGTTTGAAATAATAAAACGAACTCGCTCGAACACTCAAAACACCCGAAATGACATTAAAACTAAGAATCATACCCTAAAATCAATTGAATCAAACTTAGGAACTTCAAGTTCTTCAATTTACTTCCAAATGTGCCAAAACGTACTTATACTACTCGGAACGATACCAAAGTTTGCGTGCAACTCTTAAATGAAATTAAGAAACTATTTCGAATCTCGAAATTCCATTTGGACCTCAATATAACCAAAACCCTTTCCAAACCAAATTTAAAGAACTTAAAATCTTCAAGAACCAACTTTAACTATTAGGCGCCAAAACGCTCCCCCGTTACCCAAAATCCGACAGAACATACGTCCAAGTCCGAAATCATCATACGTATCTGTTGTAACCTTCAAATTCCGATTCTGAGGTTATTTACTAAGAATGTTGATCGAAGTCAAACTTGGCCTTTTAAGCCAACCTTAAGGAACCAAGTGTTCCGATTTCAATCAAAACTCGTCCAAATCCCGAACCAACTATCCCCGCAAAACATAAATAAGTAAAGCAAATACGAGAAGTCTTATTTAGAACGGGGTTATAGAAATCAAAACGACCAGAGTGACTGGAGTGAAGTCATAACAAGGTAGCCGTACTGGAAGTTGTGGCTGGATCACCTCCTTTTCAGGGAAAGCTAATGCTTGTTGGGTATTTTGGTTTGACACTGCTTCACCCTCCCCCCCCCCAAAAAAGAAGAAGGGAGCTACGTGTGAGTTAAACTTGAAGATGGAAGTCTTCTTTCCTTTCTCGATGGTCAAGTACGACCAAGCTCATGAGCTTATTATCCTAGGGCGGAACAAGTTGATAGGACCCCCTTTTTTCCATGTTCCCCAGTTTAGCAACATGAGGGCAAGAAAAGGAAAGAGAGGGATGGGGTTTCTCTCGCTTTTGCCGGATCGTTATACTAATATTTCTGAATTTAATCTTTTCCTCTATAAATTTTACTTATAAAAGTCCTTCCTTATTTAACTAGGTAGGAAATATTAAACTTACTATAACTTTGAATCAATTAAACTAGGCTTTTTCAACAAAAGCGTTTACTTTTGACAGCTTCGGTTCTTCCTTTTTTTTCTCCCCGAGAAAAACATTGTTTCTCATTTAGAGACATAATTTGCTTTCTTCTGGAGGAATAAATAAACCGTGCCTCTCAAAGGTTAGTTAATGGAGTGATTACATTGATTAGTTTGTTTGGATGGAAATAATTATGTATCATGCGAAAGCTAATAAAGTAAATGAACGACGATAAATTAAATAATAGAAAAGAAATATATTAAAAGACACAAATATTTAACGTAGTTCGATCAATTCACTTATATTCGCAGATGGAGATGAACAATTCACTATATAAATGAGAGTATAATATATCGAGAGAACAATCTCACGAAAAGACAAACATAATTGACATTTTAATACTTGTCTCGAAATTCCTCCCTAAGCAAGACTCTCATACCTAATATATCTATATTGTGCTACTGACTTAAAAGAATAAGGATCTTTAATTTATAAAAGTCTAAAATCTTTTCTTTCAAGAAAACGGATTAGCCAAACATGAGAGAATTATATTTTTTTTTGTAAAAAATATAATTATAATAAATATGTTGCCTTGAAAAAATAAGTACCAAATATGACCAAAAAAATCATGACAAACACCTAACATAGATGATATAGCTAACTTCTTATATTCAAAGTTAGAACCTTATATCTCTTTCAACTCGCCGTTTTTCAAAAGAAGGGCTACCCATCATGAACATAAATAATAAAATCCTATTAATCAGGCATTTGGATATGAAATTCATTTTTTTTTAACTTGGAATTTCATTAAAATTTGAACGGAAGATAAAGTTGTGTTTGATTATAATTTTTGCAATATATTTGAATATCTTTTTTTCAAAATAATGAAACATAATTTATATCCCCACAACTTATAAAACATTATCAAAACTACACGAATCTTTTAAACGAAAAGCATAACTAAAAAGAATAAACTGTCATGTTTCTGTACTACAAAAAAACATAACTAAAATAAATCGATGGATCAGCATAAAAAGTGTCATGTTTCGTGCTCATGGAAAGTAAGTGATAAAGATTTTAGGCGTAATACATACGGAAATACTTAATTAGACTCTTTTCAATTAGACACATTTCTTAGGCAATTCTCCTACCAATTAGATACTTAAGCTAAGTTCTAACCCATAACTTTTTTGGATAATATAACAAATTCCTACAAATATCCTTACAAATAAACTTAACTTCATAACTAGATTTAGAGCACCTCCAAAACTATTTTCTCCTTTCCTCTTCTTTCCATTTGTTCAGTAGCGGAACCGGGATTTTGAGTTCGTTGGTGCTAAACTTTTTTTTGACGTAAAATTACTACTAATACATCGTATAAGTATGCAACTATTTATATATGAAGATAAAAAAAATTAATGAGAAAACTATAATACCAATATGAACGACGTCGTAAAAATGTGATGAGTAACACAATTTACGGTTCCGGCGGAATCCTTGATTTTTAAAAGCGCATAATCTTTTCTTTCTTTACTATGGTGAATTAGATAAAGTAACAAAAGAAAAGTTAAAAAAAGAAATGTAAAACAAAGTTAGATCCAAATGAATAAAAGTAGTAGTATTTGATAAACAAAAGTTGCTGGTAAAACTTAAAAAGCAAAATAAATGACCTAATAATTGGAGCAAAAGAAAATTAGTGCTTAATAAATGGAGGAAAAAGTCTAGCTAGGAGTGTGAGATTTGATCTCTCAACCACATACTTTTAGAGCCCTTCAACACACATCATAACCAAAGCGCCCACCAAGCCTTTTGTTATATAGGTGCTTGCCATTTTAGTATATCCTTTTTCTTAAATTCCCTATATAATTATATGTGTTCGGGGTCGAGGTTAATGGGTTCTCGAGCACCCAATTTTTATATATAGATCCGCCCCTGCATTTGTTATGCCAATTAGACCAGACACGCCTGCCACATATCCTAAATTTAGCATTGGGTAAAACTTCATTTAAAGTTGAAGCAAATCCCTACACAATAATTTATCAGCCAGCACAAAACGTGTCTAATTCGTATAAGAATTACCTAAGAAATATGTCTAATTAGAAAGATGCCTAGTTTAAATATCTAAGTAAAAGAATGTGCCAACTTTATGTGTCACTCTACGTAGTACACTAAGATTCTATCAGCAAACAAAGAGTGCCAGAATTGATAAAAAATTTAGATCATTGCGCTAAAGAGAGAACGCCGTATTGGAATATCACCCTCTGCAATAAGACCCGCGCATTTATGTTTTTATGGGTAGTTGTAGGTTGATAACTTATAAGATCATTTTATAAATTTTAAAAATATAAAGTAAAATTTGTCACACTAGTAAATTTCCATTTTCAATTAAAATTGGAAAAATGAGTAAGATTTTGATAAGCAAACATTAATTTTAAAAAAAGGAAAAATTTTGTATGTCCAAACGGACTCTAAACTTATTGCCATTTTATGTGAAAGAAAATTTCTAAATTCACATATTTGGAAATGAAAAGTCACTTCACTTTGTTTGGAGTTTCTTGAAGAGTTTAACATCCACTTTCTTCATTTCATTTAAATCCCAAAAAATCATTTATTACAAATTTACAAAAACAAGGAAAAGGACTAACTAGCAAAAAGACTACAATTACAAAAAGTCACATGGTGGGGAGCTCAAACCAAAAGGGACTTTTGAGTAGAAATCACCAAAAACCAAACCAGAAAAGTTGAACCCAAAAAAGCAACCTCAAAAACTCCCCCACTCACTGAACACAACTTTCTCGGCAGTAATGGCGGCACATGAACAAGAACAAGAACAAGAAAAACCCATTTGCCCTTTCGCCTTAGACCCCAACAATAAACACTTGGAGAAGTTGTTGTCCTCATACTTGGGTCTTAGTTTCACAATCTTTCTTGGTTTTTTACCCAAGAATGCAATTTCTTTGATTCCAAGACTTCAGAACCGCTGCAAGGAGCTAACTTTTCAGCTCATTGAGACAGAAGAGCAGCTAAAGCAGTTGCTTTCTCGTAGAAAAGAGGATTCGAAGGCAAATGCAAGAGTTGTGGAGATCTTTGCAAGCCATAGACATGCGTGGCAGCAAGAAGAGAAGAGGCTTTTGCAACAGATTGATGAGTGTGCTGATGAGATTGAAAAGTTAAGAGGGAGAGTTGAGGAGTTTGAGAAAGTGGAAGGTGAGTTAAGGGCTAATATTGAGGAGCTGAAAAGGGAGATCAGTGAAAGAGATGAAATGTTGAACTTTATGAGTAGAAGGGGTTGTTGTGAGATGGAAAATAGTACGAGTGGAGATGTTGGTGAGGGTGTTGGAGATTGCTATGCTGAAATGGGTTTGAGGTTTGGGAAAGTTGGGATATCACAAGGGATGGATTTGGGTGTAGGGATGGAAGAGTGTTATTTGAGTAATGGGATTCCTAATGCTGAACAAATGAGTGGTGTTTATGGACAGAGTAATAGCTTCAATTCAGAATACTTGAATTCTGCTTCTAAGTTTTGGGCTGAAAAAGCTAGTCCTTGGCAACAGGTATGATTCATTCATTTGAGGATTTTTTCTTTTATTTGTTATTATTGTGCTTTCATAATGTGGTTAAAAACCACAAAGTCCTTGCTAGAATGATCTTCATGTATAAAAAGAATAGGACTAAGTTTGTCTCCTTTGTGTTTGTCTTATATTTTTGGTTTTCCATGGTGCTTCTTTTATTTGACTAGGATAGTACTTAGATTAGATTACCATCTTGTATGCTTTCTTCAACTCTTTTTTTTTCCATCATTCCTTTTTTTTATATCTGATGAACCAAAGTAGCCAGAGGCATGTAGGATGAAGAAAATTAAGTTAAAGAAATTAAATAAGAATGTGGCTGAAATATTGACCAATGTTGCAGTAGTAAGTAAAGAGTTCTTGGTGTAGTTCTATACCCTTTTTCAAATACCTGAAAATTTCAGAGGAACATTCAGTTGTTCATAGTTTAATCTTTATGATAAAAGCTGAAATGAAAGTTGATGCAGGAGAGTAGTTCAGCGGCAAATTCAAATTGAATTATATGATGATTACATTCTGAGATGCTTATTAATGAAATCTGTAGTTTAGTGTACTCAGTTCCCTCTCCTACTTGTCTTGTGCTTTGTCTTTTTTGTTGAGACTCCTGTCATTGTTATCCATAATTTTGAATGGCTTTATCTTCTTGGTGTCTACTGAACTTCAAACTTCCCAGGATATGGTTCTGTTTTACAAAAAATGAAACTCATCTTAACTGTTGTTCATTTTTTTTCACCCTATACTGGTGTTTTGGACCACTGCTTGAATAGGTCATTGTTTCGTACTTTTCTTCTTTCACCTTATTTTGTCCTATTGGAGTTTTGCAATTATGGCTTCAAGAATGGTCCCCTTTTGTTAAATATTTCGATGACGGCTGGTTATGCAGGAAGCTCAAAATAATGTACACAGATTAGCTCCAGAAACTTTCTTGTTGGCATAGACACTGAACTCCCACCTACTAATGACATCCAATTATATATCCCCTTTGGTTGGAAGTTCAACAGTAATCTGGTTAAAATGGCTCCTTATATCAGCAAAGGATGGGCTGTTATCAGTCAACATCTAGTTGATCTGTTATATACCTGTTTAAGATTCATCAACCTCAATGGAAAAATGTCCTTTCCTTTTCTTGTTGCTAGCTGTATCTTGTCCGCCTCTCTCTCCGGACTTTATCTCTCTAACAGTCTAACTTCAACGTCATCTTTTGTAATGTACTAGTATATGTTATCGATTTAAACTAGTTCCTCAAATGAAACTTTAACTCCGCAGGGCTGCCATTCATAACTAATTACTGAAACATTTTTACCTATACTAGGTGAATGCGCCAAGTCTGGACTAGGTAGAGATCACAGTCTATTTGTGCCTGCCATTGCTTCCTTTCCTGAGAATGAAACCCTCTGATAGATCTAGATTTTCTTAACCCTGGTACTGGCGAGCTTTTCATTTATTTGGTTCCTGAGGAAAATTGAAGCATTTCACTATCTTAGTAGATAACCAGCTTGGTACTTTGGTGGGAATTATCATTGGGTCTTAATCAAATGTGTTTTCTTAATGCAGGATCTGCAGTATGATTCTGCCGATTCACTTCACCATTTAAAGCATTTTGTAGCAAGGTAAACATTCTGTGTTTAGAGACATGGTTAGACGTTTGCATTTTGAGGTTGTAGGAACTAACAAGGGTGATCACTTTTTGCTTTCTTAGAAGGGAGGCCCCTTGGAAGATAGATGGTGAATCAACAGGAGTTTCCTCCAAATTAAAGTTACTTGAGCAGGAGCTACTGAATTTGGAAAGGATTGGGAAGACAGATCTATCTAAGGTACCATCATCAACGCGAAAACAGGTCAAGAGATACCAAGCTCTTGCTGGCAAGATCGATGATCTATGCAGAAGAATGGTAATTTTTTTTTTGTTTTTTGGATAAGGCAGAAGAATGGTAATTATTGCAAAGCTTATTGCTGAAAATTTTAGTACATCAGTTTGAAAGCTTATTGCATGCATGCTTATGTTTTCCTGAGATTGGACAATATGGTGTTTCTTTCTTGCAAAGAAATCGAGATCAAGAAATACGTATAACAATTCTTTTTTTGGTGAAATGGATTACCTCATGCATCTACAAGATTTCTCTATTGGACTTGTTGAAAGAAGGGAATAAACTAGTCTTGATTATATGTGCATATTTAGATGTCGGTTTATACTCTTGGCTCACACAACACTAGGCTTTACATAAGCATACTGCTGATAATGATAATCCTCATTACAGCAGGCCAGCGATCCTAGTGAACCGAACCTGAGTCCTGAGTTTCGGACCCAAAGACAGACAGAATTTTTGCTTGAAGCATTTCGACTTCAGCAGCGTGCATCTGAAACTGGTCAGAAGCTAATGGTGCTACAAACTGACAGCGGAAAGAGTTATTATGAGGATGAATTTGAAGGTCAAGCCCAACTAGCTACTAAGCGATCCTTTGACTCAATCCGTAACAACTTAAAAGAAATCCAACGGAATTTAGAGATATGGCTGGCAAGAATTATTGGTGATCTTGAGGGAATCCTTTCCCGTGATGGTGCTGCTCGTGTAAGGGATTATTATATATCTAGATATCCTTTTGTTCAGTAGTTGTTCATGTGTTAACAATTTAAGTGAAATCATGATTCAAAAATATAGCGATGAATTTGTCATCCATCCTATTGAAATGGTGTATAGCTCCTTTCTCTTAACAAGAAATATCAAGAATGTTCAGACTTCTTTCCAACTGAATGTGCATAATGGGGGGTTATGAGCCCAAACTATTGATGCTAACTAGTATAGAGTGGCATGAAGATTTTTGACAGAATTATTGATGGATGTCACTGTTCTTGATCTGGATGCTCTTATCATTTACTACTACTAGTTTTCTTGGTCCTGGTCTTTCTATTGAGGCTTTAAATATTTGTTCTAGCTTGAAAGGGATGGTATGGTCCTAAGCAACTGAATAAATGTCTTCTGAAATCTGACAAACATTAAATGGTTGTGGACTAAGGGAAAGAGAAATAAATACAGTAGCTCAATTCTCTCTGAACCCGTGTTGTAAAAAGCATTCTTGGGGTGAGGTGTACCAAAAACGCCCTAAGGCGATGGTGGAGGGCGAAAGTCCCGTAAAGCGTACACCTCGAAGTTCGAGTCATACGCCCGAGCGAGTTTTTTGGTTGAGGCGTAAGCCCAAGAGATATCTTTTTAAAATGGAATTAAAATATTAAATTTGAAAGCAAACTTTTAAATATTACTAAAAGCCTTAAATTATAAGTTTTTCCCAATTCTTTCCGCTAGTCCACCTCCACCAAGAGCAATGATTTATTACTTTATTTTTTGAAACAGAAAACTTCATTCTTCTCCGTATGTCAAATTCAACAGGTTTATTCCTTGGCAAAATACCTTAGTACCCCCCTAAACTATTTGAGAATTATTACTTTCCTCCCTAAACTATCTCTGGTTCGAATTACCCCCTCAACTTGGTCTTTTGAGAATAATTACCCCCTAAATGCTTATGTGGCAAAAAGTGTGGGTACATTCACCTGCCATGTGGATTTTTCTGTCCATGTGGCATTTTCGTGAAAAATAAAAAAGAATTTTTATCTTTTTAAGAATATTATTTTTTAAATAATCTTTTTCGAATACAATTTATTATAAAATTTGGATAGAACGACATTAGTTAAGCTAAATATTTTTATTTGTTCAAAAATAATAAAATTTTAATTAATCTTTTTTTGAATTTGACCTGAAAATTACATCAGAGCAGGCTCGTGCTAGGTGATTTCCGCAGCTTTTCTGGAGACCTCGAGGTATGATCTGCTACGTCCGCAGATCCGGAGGCTTTCCTTCTATTCTAGTAGTACTAGTTGACATTTTTCTTCATTTCGTTGTTAGATACTCTTTACACATAGAGTCACAGTTGTATTTTCTCTTTTAGTCTGTGTTACCGTGGGGTTCCGAATCTTGGTAGTGTTTTATTCATTGTGTGACGGATGTATGTGCCAAGCGGCATGGATTACATATCTTTTATGCTATTTTTCCGCTGTTTCTTACTTAAGTGTTTATAACTTGTATATTCCGCAACGTATTAGGCTTACCTAGTCGTGGGGACTGGGTGCCATCACGATATGTTCACAATTGGTGAACTAGGGTCGTGACAAGTTTTATACAATTAAAATAAATAGTCAATGCATCTAAAAATTTATAAAAAATAGTTTGAAATTAATTATTTTGGCTATAATTTTTTATATATCTCTAAATTACAGTGCTCCAATTTTGTTTTACGGATTTTACCTAAAAAAAAAGTAAAAATACACAGTTGAAATAAATAGTCATTGCATCGCAAAAGAATAAATAAAAAGAGTATACAATTACAAGAAATTACAAGTGCAATTGTATACTTTTTATTTCTTCTTTGATTCAATGATTATTTATTTCAACTATGTATTTTTATAACTTTTTAGATGTCTTGACTATTTATTTCAATTGTATAAATTTTCATTTTCAAGTAATATTCAAAAAAAGATTAACTAAAATTTTATTATTTTTGTACAAATAAAAATATTTAGCATAACTAATGTTGTTCTGTCCAACTTTTATTAGAAATTGTATTTAAAAAATTTATCTAAAAATAATATTCTTAAAAAGAAAAAAAAATTCACGAAAATGCCACATGGACAGAAAAATCCACATGGCAGGTGAGTGTACCCACACTTTTTGCCACATAAGCATTTAGGGGGTAATTATTCTCAAAAGGCCAAGTTGAGGGGTAATTCGAACCAGAGATAGTTTAGGGAGGAAAGTAATAATTCTCAAATAGTTTAGGGGGGTACTAAGGTATTTTGCCTTTATTCCTTTATGTAAAAACTTTATTATTTTGAACTCATTGCTTTCCTCTCTTTTTATAATTCACTGCTAGTTTGTAAATATGTATGTAATTAGTTTCTTAAGTTCAGTGCTTCTCTTGCTCTCTTTCAAAATATAATATGGGATTATATCTATGCGTGCCTTTATATGTATTGATTGGATTTATATATAATTTTACTTATTTATTTGAAATTTATAATTTTATTAGACAATATGGGATTTCACTTTTATATAAATATTTGACATTTATATGTAATTTCACTTGTATAATTTCACTTTATTCGGGACAACTATATAATATATATATATATATATATATATATATATATATATATATATATATATATATATATATATATATATATATATATATATATATATATATATATATATATATATATATGTTTTTCTTTAAATTTTATACATTTTACCTATTTAATAATATGTTTTATAATTATAGTATTATTTTATAAAATATTAAAAATTAAATACCTATAGGGCTTACGTCCCACGCCTCGGGGTTTATGCCCCGCTGAGGCATATGCAAAACGCCTCGCCTTATGCCTCTGCCTTTTAAAACACTACTTTGAACTACCAACAACTAGTGGACTGATAAGTGAGTTCAATTCTTGCACTGTTTTCCTTTTCTGATCCCTCAATGTAATAGTCCTAATAGACTATGAAGCAACACTCATGTTCAATGAATGTCACAGAGATGAGGATGCTCATGTGGATGTGTGGGCTCACTAGGTTGGATAGGGTTAAGAATGAAATTATTCGGCAGAAGGTGGAAGTGGCCCCAGTGGATGAGAAGCTGCGGGAAGCGAGACTCAGGTGGTTCGGGCATGTGCGGAGGAGAAGTCCTGATGCCCCGGTGAGGAGTTGTGAGCGATTGTTGGTGGTTGACACGAGTCGAGGCAGAGGGAGGCCCAAGAGGTATTGGGGAGAGGTGATTAGGCAGGACATGGCTAGATTGCGGATTTCCGAAAACATGACCCTTGATAGGAAAGTCTAGAAACTAGTATCATGGTTGAAGGATAGAGGCTTCTAGAATTTCACGCACTTCTTCCCGGGGCAGGGCCGGGGTTCGGTAGGGCTCTACATAGAAGATTTGTGTATTTGCATTGCATGTCATTTTACTTATGAACTATGGTTCTAAAATTATCTATGTGTTTTTTGCTGGAGTTACTAATGCCCTTTGTTTATGTTTTTGTGTATCTTGTCCTTTTGTATGCCATGCTATTTATGGTCTATATCTAAATAATTATTTATGTGATTTTTACGGGAGTTATTAATGTCATGTTTTTGTTTTGTCTTCTCTTTTCCCTTTCTTGAGCCAAGGGTCGACTGGAAATAACCTCTCTGCCCTTTCGAGTAGGGGTAAGGACTGCGTATGTACTACCCTTCCCAAACCACACTTTGTGGGACTATACTGGATAGTTGTGGGACTATAGTGGGTAGTTGTTGTTGTAGTTGTAGACTATGAAGCAACAAGCTTTTAATAAAATCTTCAACTGGAAGATGTTTGCATTTTGGCAAGGCTAATTCTGTGGTACATGGCTTTATGTACCAATAGGTCTTCAAAGTTCTCTTGACATAATATGAATTCCTTGATTATACAACCAAATAACAGATGAATTGTAAACATTGACCGAAAATATACAACTATCCGTTGTCTGAGATTTAAAGAGTTAACTTGGGAGCTGGTAGAAAAGAGTTCAATGAATAAACAAGTTGAACTAGTGGATCAACTGCAACCATCAAACAAGGGGTAATAGCTACTCTGAAAATTTTTGGAGCAATTCAATCAGGTTTCAACCAAGTTATCAATCCCTCCATATAAAGAAACCAAGTTCAAACTTCTTTTTTGGTTTATTGATAAAAGGTTCAAACATAAATAATAGTAGCATTCTTTTGCAGCAAGGAAAAGCATAACATTAGGCAAGCCATTGGTAAATAAGATTACATAGTCCAACAGTTTTAGCAGCAAAAGATGATAGAGCTTATGCTGAAGCAGCTTCTTCCTTCAACTGTTTCACCTTGGTGATGTAGTCGTTCATAGCTTCGTCCTTGGATTTTCCTGCCACAGATATATAACTGTGTTCAGTTGAATGAAGTGAAAACAAGTTTCAGCCAAGAAAAATGAAATCAACCTGAACAACACCACAGATCACACACCTTCAACAGCCTTCCATGCATCCCACTTTGCTCTGTCCCTCATGTTGAAAATACCAGGACGGCCTGCCCATCAATATACAATGGATGAGAACATTACATAGCTAGCTCGAGACATGAAGAGCAGTAAGTGCATATGCTCAAGACATAATACTCACTTGTGTCGACATTGCCAACAGTGGCTTGCTTGTAAAGCCCGTAAAGAATAAGCTTGTTCTCATTGGAAGTACTCTCTGGCAATGTCTTAGCCAACTCAGCGTGCTCTTCAAAATCTTCCTGAAACCCAAATGTTTCAGCAAAAGGTATGGCTAGCAGTAGATGCAAAGTTTTATCTTCCAGGTATAATTTCCTAATGATAAAATCAGGACGTGACTCCACAAGTGGAGACGAACATAGTTGGTGGTTCAATAAAATGGGAGCGCAACTAACAAAAAATCTATATCAACACAACAGCTCTAACGCCGAAACCAAATTAATGGAAATGTACGATACAAATTGAGTGCTTTAACAGCATCTATGAAGAGTTTGCTATTCAAATACATATGTTTAAATTCATATGGTGCGTTAGTTCATAGTTAGTCCGAAGAATATCTGCAAAATGTTAGTCAAGAGGCACAAATAATGCATCCATTCCTCAACATTGTAAAGACCCCCTTTGCCAACCTTAATTAGAGGAAATTTAACTGTGATCTATGTTTTATCGTTCAGTTCTTCAAATGCTACTATTTATAAACCACAGTGAAGAACCAGAAATAACCTTTAGATAACATGAGTAATTCTTACGATACTCATATTTTTGTTTACTGCTCTGTTCCGTCTGTTACCCTATCATTCGGCCACAATCCAATTCTAAAATTTCGATCTTTCACTACTGAAGCTTTGGCTAGTGTACATCTCAAACAGTGGCGGATTCAGAACTTTTACTAGGGGGTCAAAATATAAAGAAGTCAATGTCTAGTATATATAACAAAAAAAATCTTTTACCTAGCTCCCAATGTAATTTTCCAGGAAAGGGGTGTGACTTGACACCCTTTGAATACATGTGGGTCCGCCAATGCTCTTAGTAGCCTATATACTTTGTGGCAATAGGAATCCTTTTAGTGCTAAGCAATTGGCCAACCAACAATTCTTCTAGCCACTTATAAATAGGACCGCCAAAATTACAGACACTAGGCCATGAACAGCAGAAAGAATTCAAAGCCAGGCTGAACATAAGTTGGGCCTTTCTTCCATTTTCTTTACCCGATTTAATGAAGCGCGGAGGGGAAAAAGGTTTTAGACAACTGAATATAAACTAGTACCCAGACTAGTCAATCTGATGAAACAGGATGGTAAAGAGGAAGCCTTCAACTTCTGTTAAATTGTTTACACAGAAGTTGGTCCATGTAGCATCATATAAACTCAAGAAATAGTAATTTGTTCATTACTAACAATTAATAGTTCCTTATGATCCATATTTAGCTAAATGGTGCTCCCTGGCTTTACTCATCAACTTAAGCTTCAAAATACCCACCATATATATATATATATATATATATATATATATATATATATAAAGCCAATAATATCAACTATCTCAAAAAACAAACAGAAAAAACACTCTCATCAGATGAAACCTTCAAAAGATCATTGAAATTGTGGACTACTTGTGTGCCGGAGACAATACATGAATATATGGAAGGCCAAACATGTCGTGGACAAATTCCTATGACAAGTCAGGGCTCATCTGCCATTGCATCCAACTATTTTTTTTATCTAATTAGGTGCTTAAATCTTGATTATTAGCATGAATGATAGTATAGTATAGCATAAACACAGCACCCTAGATTAGTGTTTAATCTGAATCAGTGTACGAACTGCTAAACGAGAAGTCTTGAACCTCAATTAACAGATCAACCCAATCACTGAAATTTCAAAACCGTCCAATCATTATGTCAGGGGCTTTTTAATTGACAAGACGTACTCACAAGAATAGCATAACTGACAAACAAAACTACAGATCTATCAAACCACGAAAACAGCAAACCAATTAAGATAAAAGTGGAAAATGGAATATAAAGCATTTAGAGACATTTTACCTTCAAACCCATGTCTGATCTAATTTGCTTGATAACTACGCAAGAGAATTGGAGAAGAAGAGTTTGTGTGATTGTGATTGTGAGGGTTGCTATATTATATATAGTGCAGTATGAGCATAAGAAATAACGAAATATTCGATTGTGATAATCTATACAATAGGTTGGACCGTTGAAGTTGGGTCACTTACTAGCAAGATTAGTGGGGGCAAAATTTTGGTTTGGACCTAATAGCATTAGGTCCATAGCAGATTCTTGGTTCAATCCCTTATCTATTTCTATATTTATATTTGTATTTATATATGTCTATATCTATATATACATTATATTAAAGTACGAATAGCATAGTGAAATTTTGATCGCCCTTTTTACCCTTTAAAAATCAATTATATTGAATAAAATTATAATTTAATTATTTTTCCTATATTTAGGTCTTTGAAATCAACTAAAATCTTGATTATTAAATCTTTCCTGATTAGATCATAAATGTATTCCTAAAATGTAAATGGAATAATATTAAGTACACAACTCATTTTTGTGTTAGAACCGTGTAAGCAAAGTAATTCATGTTATTCACTTTTAGACTTGCAAAAAAAGTATTATCTTCCAACCACCAGAACCTGTGTTGCTATCCTTGAATCCTCACTCCTTCTATAATTTCTATCTGATCCTTTTCCACCAAAGTCTTATTATTTTATTTATAATTTAAGCTGTCATGCACGAAAGTATAGCTCTATAAAATTCAAAGTTAATTTCGATAATAACAATTTGAAATAATTTTCTACTACTCCTATGAGATAATTTGATGTGGATCTGACATTCCAAACAACAAAATTTAGCCAAAAGTACATAATATGAAAGAATTACCCAATATTTATGAATATGTATAAATTTAGGATTTCATAAAATATTATTTGATACAGTTTTAATGCTAATTTAAATATTCCACTCGTATTATAATTTTAGTTGTAACAATGGCTTGCAACTAAATTTTATTCATTATTTAAGGTATAATATTGGTTCAACATTAGTGATCGTTTTTTTTGGATATAATTATTTTCCTCTCCAACTTTTTTACTTTAACAATCAAACTTTATTGGATCAAGATGGCTCGGTGACCGAGGGCTTGCGTGGAGGCGGCATTGCGACCACGGGCTTGGCTATCATCCAACAGCTAGGATATGTACAAGGAGAACCACCATTTTAGTACTTGGAGGTCCCTCTTACTATCAAGATGATGAAGATGACACAATGACAACTATTGATTGATAAAATAGTAGCAAAAATATCATCCTAGACTGTGCGGAAGCTATCATATGCTGGCAGAGTTCAACTTATTAGAACTGTCCTCTTTGGAGTCCAATCCTATTGGTCTCAAATATTCCTAATGTCCTCCAAGGTGATCAAGCTTATTGAGGCCTACTGTAGAAGCTTCATGTGGTCAGGAACATATGTCATTACCAAACGTGCATTAATATCTTGGGACAAAGTCTGCCAACCTAAGAGTGCTGGAGGGCCGAACATTCTAAATCTCAAAAGCTGAACAAAGCTCCCATTCTCAAGCTACAAGGGGAACAAAGGCAGATAAATTGTGGATCAAATAGATTCATATATACTATATAAAATGGTACTCTTTAGATACATTTAAAGTACCAAAGCAAGTGAGTTGGATGGTTCAAAAGATCATGAGTGTTGCTGGTTTAAATACACAGATGCACGGGGATAATGCCAAATGCAAAATCAAGCACATATACTTGAAGCAACTTGGAACATTACCTAAAGTTGAGTGGAAAGCAATCATGTTTAGTAATCCAGCTAGACCTAAAGCATTGTTCTCCATGTGATTGATCATACAAGAAAGAATGATGACAACTGATAGGCTGAACAAATGGAATATTAACATCGACCCAATATATATTTTGTGTGGAAATCATCTGGAGACTCATCCTCGTCTATTCTGGGAATGTACTACCGCTGCTGAACTATGTGCAAAAATTTTCAAATGGCTGCATATCCAGGTGCAAGTAAAAATATGGGATCATTTAATAACATGGTTTGTGAAGAAAGCAAAGAAGAAAACTGTTAAAGGGCAGCTCTTACGACTAGTTCTAGCTGAAACTTTGTATAGTATATGGACTAAAAGAAATCATAGTGTTCTTGAAAAATAGAGATACTAAGAACATTATTAGAGAGATAGCATATACACGTAATGTACGGGCTGAAGGCAAACTTAAAGAAGTCTTGCAATAAAAGCTTTTATAGGATATAAGAGACATATGTGTAGACTGGATGAATGAGATTGTTAAGGATAGGAGTATAAGGTAGAATTGTGTACAAGGTGAGATGGCCGTTATACATGTAATTTGATTCTTTGATGATTAATAATATTGTGTATTACCAAAAAAATAGTGGTATATATATATATATATATATATATATATATATATATATATATATATATATATATATATATATATATATATATTTCCTTCTATTTTTTAAATAATTTTTAAGTGCCTATTTCAGACTCAGATTATTATCAAGAATCAACCTTTATTTTTTTTATTTTTTTAATATCATGATTTGTTTTCCTTTTATATCTATGTTATGAACTTACTTATAGAGTAAATTAAATATTATTTCTAAGTCACTAAGAAAGAAAAAATAATGATCAAACAATAATAAATTAATAATGTTGAATAATGAAAGAAACAGCAAAATAAAAAATAATTTGTTCGCTTTAGTAATTTTAATTGCAATCAAAACTCGAAAATCTATTTGCACAATTGAGAAAGTTTCTAAAAATATATGTATCAATGCACGTAAAGAAATACTTATTATAAATAAAGGTATATTGTATAAAAAAAAATTATATGTACATAATGAAGGTATATTGTAGAATAAAGGTATATATCAATGCACGTAATGAAGTTTTTTTTCTTTTTGAGAGTATTATTTTATTTTGTTTACTAAATAGATTTTAAGATATATTTTTTTTAACTCAAAATAATATATATCCTTTTTTACTTTGTCATTTGCCACGTCACCCTCGAGTGCATTGCACACACTTTCTAAGTTTGGCTAAAGTGCCTAATTGAAACAAGTTTAGTGTAGTATAAGTGCTCAATAGGAACAACTTTCATTTTAGGTGTCTAAATGAAGAATGGTGTCAACTTTAAGTGTCTCCAGATGTATTCCGCCTTTATATTATACAAGCACGAAGCCTCTACGCGAAATGTTGATTGATTTTTTATCTTTTAAAAATAGTTTTTTAGTGAACATAGGCTGGGTTAATGCGAGGTTGAAGATTTGGAGACAGGCCTTGGAGTGTAAAGGTTTCAAATTGAGTAGGACTAAAATAAAGTACTTGGACTGTAAATTCAGTGGGGGGACCCTTGAAGCTGACGTGTATGTGAAGCTCGGTAGTCAAGTCATCCCCACGAGAAGTAGTTTCAAGTATCTTGGATCTATTATACACGGTAATGGGGAGAACGATGAGGATATCATACGTCGTATTAGAGCGGGATGGATGAAGTACATGTTTGCATCCAGTGCTCTTTGCGAAAAGAATGTGCCGCCAAAACCTAAGAGTAAATTTTATGAAGTGGTGGTTCGACCTACCCTGCTATATGGGGCAGAGTGTTGGCCAGTCAAGAGCTCCGATAAAAGTATCAGAAATGAGGCTGGTGAGATGGATGTGAGTGTAACAGGAGGGATAATATTAAGAATGAAGTTATTCGAGATAAAGTGGAAGTGACCTCCGTGGAGGACAAGATGCAGGAGTCGAGGCTAAGATGGTTCGGGCATGTTAAGAGGAGAAGCGTTGGTGCTCATGTTAAGAGGTGTGAGATGTTGACCACAGTGAGTTTGAGAAAAGGTCGAGGCAAACCTAATAAATACTGGGGAGATGTGATTCGGCAGGACATGGTGAAGCTTCAGATCACTGAGTACATGACCCTGGATAGGAAGGTGTGGAGGTCGAGGATTAGGGTAGAAGGTTAGCGGGTAGTTGAGAGTTTTCCCCTTTCTTACCAGTAGTACTAGTAGCACACATTTTCTTCCCTTCCCCCATTTTCTCCCCTCTTTCTTTCTTTTTCTTCTTCTTCTTCTTCCTCTCACCCCTCTCTCTCTCTCTCTCATTGCTTCTTCTTCTTCTTCTTCCTGCTTTTCTGAGCCGAAGATTTATTGAAAATACTCTCTTTACCTTCACTAGATAGAGGTAATGTATGTGTATTACTACCCTCCCCAGATCCCAAGTATGGAAATCTACTGGGCATGTTGTTATTGTTAGTAAATATAAATGTATTGTAAATATTTTACAATTATTTAAGTTCGAAAAATTATTAAAATTTCTACTTACTAAGTGTGACCATAGAAAAATAAAACCTGCACAATGAATGCAGAAGTATAGTGTGAGTATGCAAATCAATACGTACCCAGTAAGTATCTAGCCTAATACCGGAGAAGTATTGACGAGGGGCCGACCTCAATACTTACTAGTGGTCCAATTGATCACACACAATAAAACAAAACATATATGAGGCATGACATATAATATAGTGAAAATAGATATAAGTACATAATGAAATCCTCAATTGAGCAGTAACATAAGGTCCTCAAATATTGACAACTTCTTCAAATAGAATATGTATTGGTCAATACCAAATCAATGTTCACATTTCAATTCAGAAAACTCATAAGTATGCTAACTCCTTATCCATTATTTCACGCCGAGGCGAGCGACCGATCCATTAGAGTAAAGGAACGAATTTTTGTCATGGCATACAACCCAATCCCATAATAGTCGTTTACATACACTGTCGAGATCATACCAACTGATCCATGGATGCAACCGATAATACTGCAGAGGCGAACAACCCGATCTATGGATGCAACCCATAATACTGATGACGGAAGTGACCCGATCCCATAATGATGTTGTTGAGATGATCAGCCTGATCCCATAGGAAATAGTGAAAACTTGATAAGTCACTGGATCCACTGACGAATATATGTGTGAGTTGTGAAATTCAAAAAAGTTTGGGACAAATACGTACAACACGGGAGGAACCCGTTGTGAGCACGTGATTTTTGCACCGGGCAATTAATTCCAAAATTAAAATAAATATATTTTTGAGTGCAATTACTTGCTTTGGTTGAAATTAGCTATACTTTGTGTGTTTGAATAGATGGAAATTAGAAAAATAAAAAAATTAGGCTAGGTAATTATTTTGTTTTAATTAATTAGTTTTAAGAAGAAAATCACCAAAAAATAAGTTAAATAGCGGGAATTAGGGGAAACAATAGTAGAAAAATTGCAAAAAAAATACTTAATAATTTGAGTAAGTAGGAAATTAGGTTTTTTATAATATTTCATAAAAGAAAAGAAAAAAAAAGTATAAAAGAAAATACATAAAAAATAATTAAAATCAGAAAAAATACAAAATATATAGAGGCTTGATGAAACTAGGCCAATTTAAAATCCATCTACTTAGCCCAGTAAATTGGCCCAGGAGTTTGGCCCGTCCGATCCATGTGAGAATCAATCCTCACCGTCCGTCGTGTTTGATCCAACGGCCCCAATAATTAGCAGAGTTCTTTAATTAATTGAGATGAGTTGATTAATCTCGACCGTCCGTGTAAGTTGATCTAACGGAAGAGACCATTGGTCTCTCTAATAACCAATGTGACGTCGTTTAGTTGTGACAAAGCTCGACAGTTGATCATCACTAATCTAACGGCTGAGATCACCTTAGGTTGTCCGAGTATATAAGGCTTGTGTCTCGTTTGAGACAGGCCATTACATACACGCGAACATAAGCCGCCTCTAGAACCTTCCCTTTTCTCCATCTTCATCTTCGTTCTTCTTCTTCAAAACCTTAGCTGGCCATGGCGGCCACCACTCTCCACGGTGGTCGCCGGCCCCCTTTACCCCTCCTCTATTATGTTCTTTCATCTTTATCATCTTCTCCACCAAAATCCTAGAAAAACAAACCATGTTCTTGACTTGCCGGTCACCGGAACTTCGCCGGTGACCACCCAAACAATGAGAACCGTCCCCAAACCAATGCCATTCGATCCCCCTTCCCCTGATCTACTCAACCATACCACCCACACCCCTCGAATATCTCTGAAACTCGTCGAATATCCCAAAAAGTATCACCAGAACCCTAACTCCGGCGACCCCAAAACTCAAACCTTTCAAAGACCCAGTCTTTTACCTCCCCCAAACACCCCCTTCAAACAAAACCCAAAAAAAGGCTTCGTCTTGAAGTCCAAGCAAGAAAGTCAGAAACAAAAAAAAAACAAGGGAATAAAGAAAGATGACTGGAAGTTCGAAAAGAGAGAATAAAGAAGTAAAGAAAAAGAGAAAAAAAAGAGTCTGAAAAAAAAAGAGTGAATAAAAGGGGAATAGGAAGCTCAGGGGACCGGCCCTGCAAGCTAAGTACCCCGCCTTTTGTGCTTTCTTTGCTTATCTTTCTTTATTTATTTTCTTTGTTTGTTTGTTTGTGCATGTTCTTTTGTTTCATGTCTTGTTTCTGTTTGTCTTTTCTATGCGCTGAATTCTCTATATCTCATGTTTCATCTGTTAAGTTTAGGTTTTCTTTTAGCTTGCTCATCTTCTATATCTCTTTCTGTGTTATTTTTTAGAGTCTGTTAATGCCAAGATTTTCTGTTCGTTATTTTTCTACTTTGAAGAGCTTGTTAGTTTAAGGTGTTGTTCTTGCTCATCTTTTACATCTCTTTCTATGTTATTTTAGAGCCTGATAATGCTAAAAGTTTTCTATTTGTTATTTTTCTGCTTTGAAGAGCTTGTTAGTGTTAGGTTTTTGTTCATCTTGTTTTGACTTGGTTCTTTTGTTCTATCTATCATGGTTCTTTTTCTGCTAAGTTCAAAGATTTCGTCTTTTCTTTGTCATTTTTGACTGTTGGTCTCTGATTCATCTAAAAAAGGTTTGACTGTTGATTTTTTATTTCATCTCTCATCTCTTATTTCCTCTGTTTATCTGCCTAAGGTCATTGCTAATAAGTCCAAGTTACTTTGACTCTTTTCTTCTCTTCATTCTGTTAAATCATATGGTTTTGGATTTGTTTTGACTCTTATAGTATAAATTCTTCTCTCATGCATACTCTGTTATCTCATCTTCATGTTATGTCACCCTTGTGCATGCTTCACCCTTGTCTTTAAGTTTATCTGTTTGGTCTCGAGTGACTTATCTTTAAAAAGTAAATATCCCTGTTTATTTCACTTTGTGTGTACTTGTGCCATGAACTTTAATGGTTTTGAAGTTCTTCAAATGTCATATGACTTGAGCTGATAGTAACTAGGTCTAAGTTGACATAAGTTCATACTTTGTCCCATAGAATTGGATAATGTGAAGTTAATTGACTGAGATTCAACCATATCAATTGCCTTCTCTGAGTTTCAGTTGGTTAATGCATTTTGTTTAATCTTGTGTGCCCTTGTATGCAACAATTGTTGAAAATGACTGAGTTCTAGTAGTTCTTGTTGAGTGTTAGTATTTGATTAACACTGATTGAACCTTAGGTGAATTGGTTATAGATGTTAGTGCTAGGTTTCATAAAGTAGTTAGTTTTGAAATAGGTTATTAACTGAAAATCACAAAAATAGGCTACAAGTTAAATAAGTGACCAAGAGGGGTCAATTTTGCAATTGATCCACTCTGTTAGGTCCCTTACACCGGCCAACACTTGAAGGTGGCTAGTTGTGTAATGACTGGCTAAGTCTGCAAATGCAGACTTGCCTAGGCTCTATTTGAGCCCTGAATCTTAGGTGGCTAGGTCTGCAAAGACCTTAGCCCAGCCTATGTTCAGCAATTGGGCTTCAGTTGCCCAGGCTAAGTCTCAATTTGAGACTGGCCATTAGTTAAATAGCTCAAGTGCTTAATTAAACAGGCTAGTCCTGCAATTTAGTCTAATTGACCTTGAAATGAACAAAAATAGGTTATTAAGCAATAATTGGCCTAAGAGTGGTCAACTTTGCAAAGGTTGACCAACTCTATAAGGCCCTAACACACAGTCCACCTTAAAAAGGGGCTGGTTGTGCAAAATGACTAAGTCTGCAAATGCAGACTTGCCAAGGCTCTTTTGTAAGCCCTGAACATTAAAGTGGCCAAACCTGCAAAGGTTTTGGGCCCAACTGTTCAGGAATTGGGTTTAATTACCCAAGCTGAGTCTCAACTTGAGACTGGCTAGTTTTTAAATAGTCTTATATAGTAATAAAACAGGCTAGTCCTGTAATTAGCTTAAAATTGAAGTAAAATGGTCTTAATTGACTGGAATTAAGTTAAAAAGGGTTACAAATTGAAATAGTTCCTAACAATAGACCTGGCCAGCCCTTAAATACCAATGCAAGGGCTGGCTAGTAGTTAAATAAGTCCCAAAAAGCTGAAACCTGACCTAGGTAGGTCGGGTAAATCAGCAGTGCCCTTAGGGGAACAATTGGAAACCAATTTGGTAAAACAGTGAATAGGGTGAATTATATAGGGTCAAGGGAGTCATTTGTACCCCTGATTTCTGCAATTTTGCAGAGATTTAAGGGTATAATGGTCTCCCTAAAAAGGGAAATAAGTAAAAATCTATAACCCTTAGGGCTACATTGGTAAAAACCCATAAAAAAGAATCTTTAGAACTTTCCAGGACATGCTGGAAGGATTTCTGCTAACAGATTTGGGTCTAAAGTGTACATTGGGTAATTTTAAGAGGGGGAGAGTTGGGATTTTATCCCATACTTTCTCCCCAAGTTTCAGCCCTTTCCTACACCTATAAATACCTCCTAAAAGGGTTGATTAAGGGCTGGCTTTTGAACAAAAAGTTCAGAGTAAAAATATAGCAATATAGCAGTAGTGTTTTCTGAGATTTCTGGGAGTGAAAACTGGTTGATTTCTTCTGGTTTTGGGTATTTTTCTTGAATTTGATCTTAGATTTCTACTTGCTTTTGCTGTGGGATTTCTGTCTGTGTTTGCTGTGGTTTTATTTCGTGGATCGTCAATTAAATACTGTTGCATTGCTGTTGAGTCTATTGCTGATTACTTGCTTCATTTCCCCCTAGAACTCATCAGTTTTCTCTACTTTGATCCAGGTACACTACCTTTCCATTTGAAGCTGTAATGCTGGGTTGTTGAAATAATATGAAGCTCTGGATTTGACTATATGCTGTTGTAGTTCTAGTTCAATTTGTTAGTTTAAGTTTGTAGTTTATTCTATTGTAGTAGTTTAAAGTAGTTGAAATACAGAAAAACAAACACAAAAGATGTAATAGCTAGTATAATAGTAGTAGTATAGTATAGTCATAGTCATAAATCACTTAGTTAAATAGGTAAGAATCATAAAATGAGGCTAAATAACTCAGACATGAATCAATAGCAGTAAGTCCAACTAACTCACGTAGGTAATAGGATTTGGAATTTGATATCTGGATTCGAGTAAGTTGTTTGGAGTAATAACTGGGTTAAAAACTGGCTTTGATAACATTTGGCACGTATTAACATCAGAAGTTAATCTTATCTGTGAGTTAGTATGTAGATACAAATAAGTCCAAAAGGAAAAGAGTAAGAAAAATTGATAAATCATTTGTAACTGAGTGTGTGACACAGCATGAACTAAGTCAAATTAGAATCAATAGTTGTGTATATATCATCAGGTCACTTAGCCTTAGATGTTTTGGTTATCATTAACAAGTAGTTAGATTGTTTAAATACGGTCTTACGAAGTTGAATCGTTTCTTAGCTCATTAATTTCAATACTGTTATAGGGCATTAGCAGAAAACAAAGGGATAGGAGTAGTTCATTCATATATACACTAATTAGTTATAATTTAGAATTAATATTGATCTCTTTGTACAGCGATTTGTCTCTTCTGATGAATAAAAGTAATTTGATCTCATTTCTTAATTCTGATGATTGTTTTATTTTCAGTTCTTCATTTTACTTTCATTGTTATTTACTATCAATTGGACTGGGCCTAATACGCAATATAAATCTGAACCATAATGCGAAGCTGACTGGGCTGTCGAGTAGAAGTCCAGAAACAGCCTGGGTCTCGAAGGCCTGGGTAGTTCGAATGTATGTCTAATGAAAGGAAGACCAGGCCCCAATGACTAATAAAAATTTGACGGGCCTGGGATACTTAGTGTTAAAATACGATTAAGGGAAAAACACAATTAGAGAAACGTAGTGTGCACTTCTTAGGATTACACTTATAAAATTGAATTGGGACGAGCCTCGCCTAACGTTAAACAAGCGGGGCCCCCATTTAGTAATGGTATAACACAAGTCGACTCGGGAGAGCTAATAGAAAATTCCATAGCTTCTCCCAAAAGATTTAAAAGCCGATAGACGTTATATTAGGGCACAATTTTAATGTACTTTCCATTGAACGAGTGTGCACTTGGTGCGACTCAAATCCAAATCTCGGCAAAGCCAAAATACACCGAAAGTCATATGCGTACTGGTTGCGGTATGACTCAAGGCGTGTTTTCGCAATGCCGCAAATTCCATAAAAATAATACTTAAGTAAAAGGTACTATATGTTGTTAAAATCTGTGATTGAGATAAACAAGAGTCAGGAACGACAATTGAGCGCCCGTGCTAAAACCACGGAACCCGGGAATGCCTAACACCTTCTCCCGGGTTAACAGAGTTCCTTATCCGGATCTTTGCTTCGCTGACATTTTTAAGAGTCAAATTCCTCGGATTCGGGATTAACCAGTGACTTGGGACACCATTATCTTCCCAAGTGGCGACTCTGATTAATCTCAATAAAATCCCGAACCGATTGTCCTTTAATTGGAAAAACTCCTTCCTCTACGCTATTTTATCCGTTTCGGGTATCTGAGCGTCGGGGTATACCCTACAAGCGTATTTATATGCTTATTCCCAAGGTGGGGTAGTAAAAAGGGAGGTGTGACACCCGTAAAAGGAATTGTACTCAAGTAGCTTACCGTATATCACAAATCGTACGTTTGATACTTTAAGCAAGTCTAGTCTTAGATAAGAACATAAATTAAAGCAATTAAACATGAAGTAATATCTCAAATACTACATGTGAGCATGTGATTTTTCCCTATACGAGAATTACTCCCAAAATTCAAAATAAAATAGTTTTGTGCTACATCTGATTTTTGTGGATTTTGTGCTATCTTTCTTGAGCATTTGCACTGGTATGTGTGCGTTTATTTAGCTAGAAAATACAAAAAAATACGCGTTGCATATTCGGGAATTAATTGCGCGTTTATAAGAATAAATCGGTCATAAGATTATTCGTAAGAAAATTACAAAAAATGTGCACTTCGTTTCTTGGTCATCATGTTATTTTATTTGAATGAGTAAGTTGTGTTAATCATTAAGTGTTAATTAATAGGTGTAATTTCATTTCCTTTAAATTGATTTGTTTAAAGTGTCTTTTAGTTTAATTGGGGTTAGTTAATAAAATTGAAAAATGGGTAAAGAAAACCAGGCCCAAACCAACCATTGGCCCAGTCTAGAGAACTGGTCTCAGAGACGCCAAAACGACATCGTCCCAGGCCCTCCATCAGGACCGTTGATCAAACAGATCTAACGGTCCAGTTCAGCCCCTGCTTTGTTTGACACGACACCGTTTTAGGTATTTAATCGGAGCCATCCATTTCCTTTGATCTGACAATCCCCATTCATCCTCACAACCCGACCCGTTCCCAGCCAAGACCGACCCAGTCTCATAATAACACTACACGACATCGTTTCATTTAAGTAAGAGATCCTGGTCGTTGATCGTAAATGATCCAACGATCAAGATTGAATTTCCTCTTTCGTATATAAGTCTAATCTCCTACCTAGCCCCCCTAACCCCCCTCTCGTCTTCATCGTCTCTCTTAGAGACACTCAGAGCTCCACCCGTCTCCGCCGGCGGCCGGTGTCAAACCACTCCCAAATTTACACCATAAATCCCCCTTCTCCCCCTCTACACGAATCCGGCAATTGTTGGTCTCGAATCCATCTGGAGTTGCTCGAATCTTCGTCTGAAGGTTCGAGTCTAAGGCTCAACCTACACCAAACACCCCCAAATCCACACCGAGCACTCCCATGACCTCCCTCGTACCATAAACACCCTTGGTTTGGTTCGAATCGAGCCCGAACCACTCAAGCCCCAAATCCGAGCCCCAATAGTTCCAAACCAATATCGTACCTGGGTTGACGGATTTCGCCTGAGGTAATTCATTCCCTTATGTCTTCTGTTTGCATTCTTTATTCGTATTTTTGTGTTTTAGTTTTAGAGTTTTCCTTTTCCTAGCATTGTCTGCTCTTCCCAACAGACCTTTTATTTGGTCAATTCAATCTCTACCAGTTTTGTTTGATTTCAATACTGTAATTGCTTTGTATGTATAGTTTGTTTGATATCGTCAAACGAATTAACTCGTATGTTTGCTTTTCCCTCGGTCTGCCTGTATGCAATTCATAGGTTTGTGAGTTGTTGATTGTTGTTTAAGGTTGATACAAATTAGGTTGTGAATTGGATATAGTTGTTGGTATCAGGAAATCAGGATTGGCATTGTGGAATTTTAAAAATGCCTTACCCATGAAATGAACTAGTTGAATCAACTGAAAACCATGTGATAATCAGGCATGCTTGATTCAGCCTGACATTTTGATATAGTTTAATAAAATAAAATAGTTTAAGGAAAAGGGGCTGTCAGGGAATATTTGGCCAGGAAGTTAATTTATTAAACTTTATTTGAATGCTCTTGAGAGCTGGAAAAGGAGAAGTAGCATGGGTTTAAGGGGTTTTTTTTGAATAGAAAAACAGGCTGTTAGTATACTTTTGGATTAAAAATAGAATTGGACATTAGTTAGTGGGCTGGGCAAAGAATATGGTGGGAGGTTTAAGCTTATTAAATCTGCTGGAATGTTTTTTAGAGGGGGAAATGATTAAAAGGTTAGGGGTGCCCATGTGCTAAAGAAAAAGGAGTAAGTTTGAATATTCGGTTGGTTCTGTTGTGGTCTATAAAAGGGAAACTTGGTACATCAGATTGGGGACAGACGAAGGAGAGAATTAGAATTCAGAAGAGAGAGGGAAAAGCTAAAAAGAGTCACAATCCTTCTTCTTGGTCAGATTTTGAGAGAGTTTTGACAGAACTTAGAACAAAAGAAATATAGCAAGAAGAAAGCCACACTGTTCCATCGATCCTTCTCACTATATTGCCAGTTTTGTGCTAGAATTCAATCCTGTTGCCTGTTTGCTTCAAGGCTGTTTGGTTTTTTTAAACTGTCCTGGGTTTCAAACTTGATTTGATTCACTGTTGTTGGGCCGTGGTTGTTTGCTGGGGTTGTTATTGGCTGTTGCTGACTAATCCTCATCTTCTGTTACTTTCAATTTGATTTCCAGGTATATACTTCAAGCCTATGTTGATGTAATTCCATCCGTTAACAATAGGAAATAAAACCGAAGTTGAATCTCTGAAGAGTCTGTTGTTTAAATAATTTTTTTATCTTTAGTTTTACATAGTTCTCTTATAGTGTGAGCATTGGTTCATTGTAGTAAGTTAGGATTATTTTTAATTGTGATAAGCTGTTTGGACTTTAAAAACTTGGATTCATCGGCTGACCTTAATTAGTTACATCTTGTTTTCTCGGATTTGAATTAGAAAATTAGAAGATAGCTAAAATAAATTGAGAATTAGATTATGAACCTTGTTCACAATCGCAGCAGGTTCATCTCTAGCATCGCGAATGTTAAGTGTTAGTTTAATAATGGCAATTTGAATTAGTATCATGTATTCGTGCCACTGTGCTGTCATTTGTATTTTGTTATTACTTTATTGAATATTAGTGATGCACTGGTAGGTAAACAAATAGAAGTAGAATTTAATCTTATCTTATTATTGTGAGTGAATAACTTTTAGTTGCAATTATTAAACATTTACTGTAATTAGAATTACATTCAGCAAATTCTTAAGCTAAAGAGATTGAATTATTTTGCTTAGAATTCAGGGCCTAGTAGTAGGCTTCAGGGGTATTTGACATACATCCCTAGCCTATTCTCGTTTGGGGGCTGTCTAAGGCCATGATTGGACTGGATTTGGTTATAGGCTGAAATTCGATTCGTATCCTTTGAGCATGTTTTGAGCCCAAACGCAATCTAGGTCAATGACAAGTTAATTAAGACCTTTTACCATTTTTTTAAAGACATAGTAAATATCAAATCATAGTCACTTTAAGTTTGACCTTTAAAAAATAAATGGGACGAGCCCCGCTAAATAACGAATAAATCATGACGCCCTCGTAAATGTACATATATTCAAATAATTAGAATTTGGGACGAGCCGTTTAGATAATTTCATGGTCCTTCACAAAGTAATAATACGTTAGTCACTTTAGGTGTGGGTTTAATTTTTTTTAACTTTCTTAAAAAACGGGTGTGCATTTCATGCAACTCGAATCCAAATTCAACAACGTTGAATAAGAATGTGTCGAGGATCCGGGTGTATTTCATGTGACGTTATCCGAAAACATGTTCTTAAACAATATTCATTTTCTTAAGTAGTAAGACAAAAAACGGTAAATAACATTAAAATTGCACTGTAGGATAATATGTTTTAAAATCAAGTACTTTAGCCAAATACGACAGTTGAGCGACCGTGCTAGAACCACGGAACTCGGGAATGCCTAACACCTTCTCCCGGGTTAACAGAATTCCTTATCCGGATTTCTGGTTCGCGGACTGTTAAATAGAGTCAAGCTTTTTCTCAATTCAGGATTCAAACCGGTGACTTGGGACACCATAAATCTCAGTGGCGACTCTGAATCTCTTAATAAATGAATCCCGTTTTGCTTGTCCTTTAATTGGAAAAACTCTCTCGCGCCCTCGCGGGTTAGCGGAAAAAGGAGGTGTGACACTACATTTAAGACATGGCATAAGTCTAAGTATACCCGTACCTAATCATGAATTCTAGAAAACGCACGGATACTCATCACCTCATACATGCATAGCCCCAACAACATGTAGCACATAGCAATTAGAACACTTATGGGGTAGATTCCACCTCACAAGGTTAGACAGAAAAATTACCTCACTCCGAAGTTTCATAACTGGCTTCAACGCCTCTCTAACACCTCAAATCGATGTACATCAATCTGAAACTAGTCAAATAACGTACAAACCAATAAAAATATTTTCAAATACTCATAATTAATTAATTTATAATAATTTCCAGCTCCACTTGAAAAGTCAACAAAGTCAACCTTTAGGCCCACGCGGCCGAATTTTGTAAATTTTTGAGGATAAACTTTACCCATAATACTACGAACTCAACTATATAGTTTGTTCCTAATTCCATGCCCAATATCATGGTCAAAATCCAAAAATTCAATTTCTAGATTTTCTTCATAAAATCCACAAACTCTACAATTTTTATGTTAAAATTCATATGTAATCCATGTATTTAACTCGGCTTAGGAACCGTAGAAGCGGTGTAAGTTCCGTTGAAGCGAAGTCGCTTCTGCGATTGGTGGACCGCAGAAGCGGTTGGTCGTCTAATGAGCAAAACTGTAGAAGCGGTTGGTTTTCCGCAAAAACGGGATTGCAGAAGCGGTTCCTGGACGGAAAAAGTGGAAATCACTAGTGTGAAATAGGATAATCTGAGGGTTTATTTCAAAAGTTGGAAAATCAATTGGGAGCTCGGGAGAAGGCGATTTTGTGTGGATTTTGAAGAGAAGATCAGTGGGTAATGTTTCTTTAACCTCATTTAGTTGTTTTCTATCAATATCTAGTTAAATCCACCATTAGAATTCGAATTCAAAGTCAAAATTGGGAAAAATTGGATGAAACTTCTTAGACTTAATTACTATGTTTTGAGTGGGCATTTGACCTCCGATTTGGGAGATTTTTATATGGATAGACTCGTGAGATGCAAGCATTCTGAAAATGTGAAAAGTATTAGATTCTAAGACGTTGGCCTGAGGGGAATTTTGATCATTTTACCTAATTTCACGCTTTAGCTTTGAATTAAATAATAGAATCAGTTGCTTGAGAAGTTAATTACAATGTGTGATTTAATTGAATAGATTTGGGACATTTGGAGTCGAGAACTCGTGGCAAGAACGTGGTTGCTAGTTGATTTTAGCCGGTTTGAGGTAAATATCTTGCCTAACCTTGTGTGGGGGACTTTGCCTTAGGATTTAAGTCTTATTTGTTGACAGTATTTCTTGTATGCGAGGTGACGAGTACGTGCTCGGATTTATTTGTGGAAATTATCCCTCTTAGGCTCTTAGATCCTTGAAATTATCGAATATGGAGTTGTTCTTGATACGATTGAGTTTCATGTTATTAGTTTCACTTCTACATGACTTACTTGGAATTTAATTGCCCTTTTGGTTTATTCTTGCTGCCTAATTGACTTTTACTTGTTTAACTGAAGACATTTACTCTTATCTAGCCACGTTATCTTCCCTAACTACTTGTCTTAAATTGGAAATTATTATTTCTATTTCTCATGTAATTAATTGGTCCTAATTGAAAAGAAGTTAGATATCCTAAGCTTAGTTGATATTTTTTTATTGATATTTATGTGACTTGTGTTAACTCTCTCGTTGTTGAATTACGTATTATTGGAATCGTTGCTTCGTAGTATTTTTCCCGTGTTGAGTTGTTCTTATTGCGCTTAGTATTTCCCTGTTGCGGTTATTCCTTGTGAGTTAGTTGTACCGTCTTTTGGTGAATAGAATTTCTTGAGTTGATTCTTTTGCTTTGTTTCTGTATATATATTATTATTTATTGTGTTGTACTTGAGAGTGTGATGCACGAGGTTTCTGCCGTGCGATTGTTGATATTGTGAGGTTTCTACGGTGCGGTTGTTGATATTGTGATGCACGAGGTTTCTGTCGTGCAGTTGTTGTTGAAGGGTTGCACGAAGTCTTTGCCGTGCCATTGTTGTTATTGATGTTTTGCACATGCGGCGTAATAAGGCGAGATATATCATATGCTTATATATGGGTTGCGCATATGGATGAATAAGGTGGGACATTATTATGCACGTGTGGCGAAATAAAGTGGTGCCTATTATATTATTTATTGCACATGTGGCGAAATAAGGGAGTGCTATGTCAGGGATTGATTGTATAGAGTTGTGACTGCCTGTGGAGGCATTCCTATTTGTTTTATATTGTGGTTGTGGGTTGTTACTTGTGTGAGCGTTATCTTTTGTGAGTCATGAGGAAACATCTTACGTGTAGTCCATTCTCTCTTTTTCATATTCGCCAACTGGTAGCATTTTGTTAGAAACACTTGCACAAGCATACATGTAGCTGAACACTCCCATTAGAGGTGAATTCCTCCTGATTTTGCTAAGGGTAGAGGTACGCCCTTGTTATCTATTATATTTGTGAGAGTGGCCCTAGTTGGCCAGTTAGTTGTCAGCTTGATCATGGGGTTGATGGCGCATGAGATGCCCATTTGTTGGATTCAGATGCTGGGCCTTTTATCAGTTGTGGTTATCCGAGACTTGGTAAAATTGTGGAAATGGTTGATTAAGACCTTTCATGAACATTATTGTAGAATATGAGTTGTTAACTTGTCTTCCCCCCCCCCCCATCGTGTTGTGACCTTAGGAAATTGGATTGTGATTCTGCCATCATTGTGTAGCATCGTTTATTATATTATTGTTGTTAATTGTTGTATTTATCCCTTATTGTGAATTGTAGCATTTTTGGTCATTCATGTAGTCTTTATATATTCATACGTCGTTATCATTGCTCCAATGATTATACTGTTTATTGACCGTTATGTGTCTCGACTGTTCCTCGTCACTACTCCATCGAGGTTAGTCTTGATACTTACTGGGCACCGTCATGGTGTGCTCATGCTACTCTTCTTCATATTTTTGTTGTGCAGATACAGGTACTCCCACTCAGTTTTGTCAGCCTTGGAAGGAGGCGTATCGGTAGAGACTTCAAGTTATATTTGCTGCGTCCGCAGACCGAGGAGTCCCTTTCCAGTTTTTCGTAATAATTATAGTTCTTTCAGTATTTCTATTTGTATAGATATTCTTGAGTCAGAGCCTCTTATGCATTCCTTAGCTTGTGATTTGTGAGCTTCCGGGTTTTGGGAATGCTGTTAGCTTTGAGAATTGTTATGGTATGTGCCGAGCGGCACCTTAAATACTATTTTTATTTTATTAGTTCAGTTTTATTTACTTTATTCCGTATTTATGGTTTATCGTCCGCATTGTTTGGCTTACCTAGACATAGGGACTAGGTGCCATCATGCCATGTTCATGGGGGGTGAACTAGGGTCGTGACATCGGTGTTGATTCTATGATGTAAGCTTAGTGTTAAAAATCTGGTTTAATTAATTTTTTTGGTAAGTTTTTAATACTGAAATCTTCTTATTTCCAGAAAGTTCATGGTATGGCGTATAAATTTTTTGTATGGTTTCATCCTCCTCCTCCGGAGCACTTTAAAGGTGTTATCTTGGGGTTGCTTAAAAAAAAGGCATTGGATGCATTCATGAAGGCAAGTAGAAATCAAATAAATTGGAGGCGATTGATAATTTTGGTGTTACTTGTAATTGTATTCAAGGTGATTATGTTTGGCACCAAAGATTGTTACATAATGTAAAAATTTGTAAAATGGTCTATGAACCATCTGTCTTAGTTATTATGTTATTTTCACCCTTGTTGCAAGTGTAATCCTTTTACTGCTTATTGAAGTGTAATATTTCGTGTTAATGAAAGAAGTTTATTTGCCATAACTTTTGTTGATGGTGCTGGTAATGACTATGTGTTCATTTGCTAAGTATCACAATAGCATTCATTAACTTGTGCTTCAATTGCAGCTAATGTTTCAGCATTCACAATTGCAGCTTTTATATAGCTTGATGACATAGCTGCAACTTCTGTATTCATCATTCATAAATTGTGCTTCAGCTACAACCTCTATTTGCAATATAAAAGCAGAAGTCATCAAGCTATATCTACATGCCATTCAATAAATACCACTATATCATATAAAAGCTTTACAAATGCCATCAAGATAATCACAAACTACTTCCATTTCAAAAAGAAATGTGTTCTACACATTAAACATAACTATAATAATTACACGTAGCAACCTTAACAATTTGGTTGCAGTTCTATGTTAAAAAATTACACTAGACTTCAAAACAAACTTATCACCACATAAAGAACACAACATGCTATTTAGTCTTAGTCGGATGAGAGGATGAGCTTGATTGACTGAGGTTTGCATATGATGCAATAGCTTTTTGGACTTGACGTGTTATAATGGCTGGTTTGCCATTCCACTTGACTACTTTGGTTGGTTTGTAAGCACACTCTTGAATATCAGCAAAGACCTCTTTTGACTAGTTATAACCACTCTTTGAAAAACCACCACCAGACTGCCCAAAAAAGGACTTGATTAATAATAATTACAACAAAGTACATAAGTTGAAATTGTGCAATACTTATAGAAAAGTACCTAAAGCCAGAGCTATCTTGGAATAGTCTAAACTTAGAGCTGTCCCTATCTCTTTCCCTACATAACTAGTAGCTGGAACACTTTTTCGGCCTCTGCCTCTTCTAGTTGAATTATGTGCAACATGTGTAGATTGTGCAGTAGTATAACTTGTGGCAGGCGTGGAACTTGTAGCAGGAGTAGAACTTGTAGCAGGAGTAGAACCATTATGAGCTATCCCTCTTGTGAAAGAATCATTTGCAGGAGTAGAACCTGTTGGTCTTAGATCCTTGGAGCATTCTCTCTTATTATGTCCATAACCACCACAATTTGAGTAGCTCGTTTTCATACCCCTCCTTGATAACTTGCCAGACTTATGATGTTTGTTTCTTCTTTTCTTTTCTCCTCTTCTTCTTGGTTCTGCCAGACATCTTCTTAATTGGTGGAGGCTCAAGGGGTGGATTGGTAGATGCTGGCCACATTATCATGCTAGGCATTGGTTGGATAAATGTTGAGTATGCTTTCAGGTAAGTTGATTTATAATACCAATGGAATATGTAATTAAAAGGATCAAGTTCTTTCAGTGCATTGGAGTAATTTCATGAGCACAAGGGATGCCCTTAAGCATCTATGACCTGCAGCTGCATGTCTGATTTTGCATATTCATACAATGCTTATATGGATCATCCTCAATCTCATAGCCAATATCACCATTCCACATGATAGTACACTTCATTGAATGAGCCATGTTTTCTTGAAACACTTTTATAGAAATGGGAGATATATCAGATATCCATGTGTTTTCAAACTCCCCCAACTTTTCTATCCTCTCCATCATTTACACTCTTATTTCTGCCAATATTGTGATAAATGTCTTGTATCTCTCTGATAGTATCCATGCATTAAGGGTTTCACACATGTTATTGTCAACTACATCACATTTAATATCACATTTGAAGTATGCTTTTACCCAAGTTTCCTTATTTTAAGTGAGCAGACTCTCACAAATTCTATTACCAAGCTTGTTCAGCTTATCCATTTGGATATTTAATTCAGTAACACATGATGATCCTGCACACCTCCAGAAGCATTTTCTTATTTTCTAACCCTCTCCAATTCTTTGACCAGTTTGCTAAAATATGCCTAACACACCACCTATGTTCACTTTCAGGTAACAAATCATTTATTGCCTTAAGTATGCCCTGCATGTCAAGCAAAAGGTAGAAGATGTATGAGTTACATTAGTCATAAAAAGAATTAGTTGTATAACAAAAAAAAGTCAAACACAACAGATATTACCTTCTACATGTTAGACAAAATGGTGAGATTTCTACCTTCCTTGATAAACCAACTACAAGATAAAGTGTTCTCAACCTCTACAATGGCCCAAACAATTGGAAACATCTGATTATTGCCATCTTTAGATACAACTACAAGTAGTTGTCCCTTATACATAAGCAGATACCTAAACTTGGCATTAATTTTCACTTTGATACAAAAATTTAGGCTCGTTCCTATTAGATACCCGAACTACGTGTGAAGTGTACCTATTTAACACCTCTTGCACATATAGCACAATAAGTGATCTTCACTCACAATTGAGCGCGTGAATATTTGGATGAAACATTTTTTTTAATTTCTTCTTCTCTATTATTTGACAAGAGGGGTTGCTTTAATGGTAAGCAACCTCCACTTCCAACCAATGTGTTATGAGTTCGAGTCTCCCAAGAACAAGGTGGAATTTCTTGGAGAGAAGGATGACGAAGGTCTATTTAGAAACAAGCTTTCTACCCTAGGGTAGGGGTAAGGTCTACGTATGCACTACCCTTCGCAAGCCATACTAAGTGGAATTATACTGGGTTATTATTGTTATCATCTATTCTTTGCCACTTGAAACAAAAACATTGCCATCACCAACTAAGCTTAATTAGTCTAAAACTTTACCTTTACCTTTGCTAGCAATGAGTCCAAAATCACAGCCAATTCCCATTTCCATACTAACCTATCACCACCACCCAAGGTGTCCAATAGATGTGGTTTCCTGTATAGTTAATGCAATTTTAAGTTGATCTCTAATAGAGTTCACAGAAGCTTAGAAGTAAACTGGCCTTTATGCATTCTTACTGTTTCCTTCAAGGCCCATGCGGTGAATCTCTTGTAATAAGTAGTAAAAATTTTTGAAGCTCTATATACAAATTATGATGGGTTGATGACAGTTGGGAAAACAGGGTTGTGAGAAAGATTCAATGACCACCTAAAAATTACTATATTCTTTTTCTTCATATTTTCATGTAAAAGCTTTTCGGTTTTATGTTCGGATTGCGCACACAAGTCGATACACATAATATGAAGCTCCTCGTAACCTCAAATTATCGAACCGAATGCAATTGCTCAAAATGACCAGTTGGGCCGTTATAACTTTACCCATATTTGTTGAATGTGTAACACAGATTTGACTAAAAGGTTTATGGGTCAACTTTGCATGCCAGTAAAATACTATGACAAATTTTAACAACAATAAAGCAAACGAGGTGCAATAACTTTTAAATTTGAATCCATAAAATTTTAAACCCGGTCCTCCTTTCAGGTCAAAATTTCATGGTATAGCCAGTTTTCACACTGGTTAATGAAAAATAGCCACTGTTTACGAAGTCAATGAAAAATAGCCACTATTTTGCTGCAACAGGGATCGGTCCTGTATAATATACGGGAGTTCTAGTGCATTTATGTACGAACTCCAGTATATTATACTGGACCGGTATACTTTGCTAACTCCTGTAAAATTTGCGGGAGACTAGAGCACTAGTGCTCTAAACTCTAGTATATTATACTGGACAATTATAATGTCGGAACTCCCATAAAATTTGCGAGAGTTCCAGCATAATTATGCTTGAACTCCAGTAAAATTTGCCGGCATTCCAGCATAGTTATCCTGGAACTCCCGTAAAATTTACGGGAGTTCAAATATATTTATGCTGGAACTCCACTAAAATTTGCGGGCATATTTTTTCACATTTTGAACAGTATTTTTGCTCAGATTAAAATGGCTAAATTTCGATAACTTTTAAAACTTAGCTATTTTTCAACGACGAGCGGTAAATCTTGCTATTTTTGAATTTTCCCCCCTCTAAGCGGAAGTGTTTCCGATCCGACGAGACTAATCTACATGCACCTCGCTCAAAATAGATAGATATTGGCTGCAACCAGGGCCAATGAAGCTATCCAGACAAGTATAGGGTTGGTACTGTAATTAAAAACAATTACAACGACCGTATGTTAAAATAAAAAATCAGCTCTTTCTTTCCGTTCCCAAATTTTAAAACTCTTAAATAGTTCAAATCCTACATCAGAAAAAAATTCATATTAAAATCGAAAACGTTACTGCAACACTGTCGGTTCTTCACCTCAAATCTTGAATCTTTCCTCAACGGCTTCTGTCGGTTTGCTTCAGTTCAAAAATTTCCCTTTCTGGGTCGTCTTGTACATATATATATTTATGTGAGTTTGTGTGTTAATGTTACAATATCGTTACTTTTTCACTAGTTGGATACTAGTAAAATTGTTCAATCCCTTTTAGTTTGGTGGCTCTTCAAAAATTGAGACTAGTTTTGAGTTTTTCATGTAAGCTGAATTTTCTTTTTTACTTTTTTTTCTTCTGAATTTCACATTTTCTTGAACTTGTATTATGAGCTGATTCTTTAACCCTTATGATATTGGGACACTTATATGAATGAAAGATTGGTTTAAATTTCTTTGATGACAGGTAAATTAGGTGCTTTATTGGCCAAGTATTATTATGTCGCTGTTAAGTAGATTTTTCTATAGAAGGCCCCCAGATGGGTTGCTGGAACTTGACGATAGAGTATACGGTAAAAGAACCAATTGTGACTTATAATGTGCTTGATATTCTACATTTTATGAATACTCGAAGTGCATTGTATTTTTCTCAAGTTTTTTTTTTCTCTTGTGTTGAATGTCTGCAGTTTTTGATTCTTGTTTTTCGACCGAAGTACTGCCTGAGGGAATTTACCAGCTTTACTTGCACGAAATCATAAATGAACTGCACGAAGAATTTCCAGATTCCTCCTTTCTTGCTTTCAATTTCAGAGAAGGCGAGAAAAGGAGCCAGTTCGCGGAGATTTTATGCGAGTATGATGTAACTGTAATGGATTATCCAAGGCAATATGAAGGCTGTCCTGTACTTCCTTTGTCTTTGATCCATCATTTTCTATGTGTCTGTGAGAGTTGGCTTTCTCTTCGAAATCATAATAATGTGATTTTGTTACACTGTGAGAGAGGTGGTTGGCCCCTTCTAGCCTTCATTTTGGCTAGTTTCTTGATTTTCAGGAAGTTACAAAGTGGAGAGAGAAAAACTCTCGAGATGGTTTATCGTGAGGCACCTAAAGGTTTATCACAATTATTGTCACCTCTGAACCCATTCCCTTCTCAGCTTCGTTACCTACAATATATATCAAGAAGACATATATCTCCCGAGTGGCCTCCTCCTGAACGAGCTCTTTCTCTCGATTGCCTCATTCTTCGTGCCATTCCAAGATTCGACAATCAAAAAGGGTGTAGGCCAATTGTCCGCATTTTTGGCCGGAACCTTCTTAGCAAGGATGGATTGTCAACTCATATGTTGTACACCATGCCAAAGAAAGGTAGAAGTCTTCGACATTATCGCCAGGTAAAAGAACTGCTGTCACTGCATCATGTTTCTTGTCTTCTTCAATTCTGCTGTGTGGCAACATGATTGTATCATTTTGCAGAAGGACAGTGATGTCATCAAGATTGATATTCAGTGTTTGGTGCAAGGAGATGTAGTATTGGAGTGTGTCCACTTAGACCTGGACCCTGAAAGGGAAGTTATGATGTTCCGTATAATGTTCAACACAGCTTTTATTCGGTCCAACATTTTAATGTTAAACTGCGATAACTTGGATATTCTATGGGATTCAAAGGCACGCTATCCAAAAGGCTTTCGAGCTGAGGTGAATACTTTCTTGTGTCTGTCTGATTAGTGTTGGTTAAATGGATCATCTTTGCTCTCCATATTTCTCCTCTTATTTTATACATTCTGCTCGCAGGTTTTATTTGGTGATGTTGAGAGCATATCTCCTGCAAAAGCTCCCACTGCAGCTCTAAATGGTGAGGAGAAAGGTGGGCTTCCTATCGAAGCTTTTTCAAGGGTACAAGAACTTTTTAGTGGTGCTGATTGGGTTGATACCGGCGATGATGCTGCGTTATGGTTGTTTAAACAACTATCAGTGTTGAGTGATATGAAAGATTTATCAATTTTGCAAAGTAGGATGAGTGGGTATTCGTCCCCATTTGACTCTGAAGAAGAAAATAATGCATCGAGTATTGCTGACAGTTTGGACTTTCTGGACTCAGAGAAAGCTAGTAATCTTACTTATGCTAATACAACAGACATCAATTTTTTAGATGAACAGGATTCAGCTTCTGATGAAACTTCAGATTTGAAGATTTCTGAGGATCAAGTGAAGCTTTCAATGTCAGATATTGGTCCTGTTAAGTCTCCTTCTGAAAATAACAGTCAATTGGATGCTACCATTGCTCCTGAACATTCAAAGGAAGTTCGAGATTGCGATACAAGAACTTTCTCTTCTTCTCCATTACCTTCACCAACTTCGTCACCTGTCCCTGTTATTTCTAGTACAAAAGTCCCTGAATCATCAGCACCATCTCCCCTACCCTCTGTGTTTGGTTCTCCTAGCAAGGAGGTTTCATTACCTCCAGCACCACCACCGCCACCTCCTCCTATATTTGGTGGCCCTTCTTCTGTCCCGCGTCCTCCTCCGCTTCCAGCACTTGCAAGTTCTAAAAGATCACCTCCGCCGCCACCACCGCCACCACCTTCAATCGGTGGTAATAGAGGACCTTCACCGCCAAGAGAACATACTTCTTCAATTTCACCTGATAGCATTGATAGAGAACCTTTACCACCTCCACCACTTCCAAATAAGAGCTTTTTATGCACCCCTGGTTCTCCACATCGACCTCCTGTCCCTACATTTTCTACTGCTCAGAGTCCTCCGCCTCCGCCTCCGCCTCCACCTCCCCCTCCTCCTCGGAGGCCATCTAACTGTAATTTATCACCCCCTACTCCCCCTCCCCCTCCCCCTCCTTTTGTCTCTTCCAAGTTCCCCCCTTTATCTCCTCCACCACCACCTTCCGTGTCATCTAGGTGTACGCCGTTGCCTTGTGTAACTCCCCCGCCTCCCCCACCTCCCCCACCTCCCCCTTCTGTCTCTTTCAAGGGCCCTCCACTTCCACCACCACCACCACCACCACCACCGCCTTCTTCCTCTACATCAAATAGGTCAACTCCGTTGGCGCCTCCACCACCACCACCTCCACCTCCACCATCATCCTCTACATCAAATAGGTCAACTCTGCTGGCCCCTCCACCACCACCTCCACCTCCACCTTCATCAAATAGGTCAACTCCGCTGGCACCTCCACCACCACCACCTCCACCTACAAGCAATTCTAAAAGGCCACCTGCACCTCCCCCACCTCCTTTGGGAGTTCCTAGGCAAGGTTCAACTCCACCTGCACCTCCACCAGCACCAAAGGCTCCTAATGCTCCACCGCCTCCTAGGCGGGGTTTGACACCCACTCTACCTCCACCACCTGGTGGAAAGGGACATAATGTGCCACCACCACCACCTTCCTCTACTGGACGTGTAAGAGCCTTCCTAGGCTCAAATTCTTTGGGGAAAGGGCGAGGTGCAGGAGGTACGTCAATTCCTCCTAAAAAAGCTTCACTGAAGCCTTTACATTGGTCGAAAGTTACACGGGCCATGCAAGGGAGTTTATGGGCAGATACGCAAAATAAGGAAAATACATCCAGGTATGCACATTTTACGTTGGGCGATGAGAAATTACAATGAGAACTTTCTGGATCATTTCATTTTAATATGCAGATCATAACGTTTGCTATTTACTTTGTGTCGTGAAACTCCGTCACAGGTCATCATTAGGCTAGTTCTGAGCACTATACCCTAGCTTGCATGGGATACTGCAATTTTGTTATTTGCCTCTTTGTTATGGGAAGTTCTGAGCAAACCTTTTTAATGTATGTGACAGAGCACCTGAAATTGATATTACAGAGCTCGAAAATTTGTTTTCGGTGGCTTCAGCTACTGATGGAACTAGCAAAGGTGGAGCTCGACGTGGTTCCAAAATCAACAAACCAGAAAAAGTGCAATTGGCAAGTTATATATGCTTTATCTTGTTTCCAGTCTCTATAATCCTTAAATGTGCTGATGATTTGCTATTAAGCAAGTTTATTCACTTTTTCTTAAATTTCTGAGCAAGGCACACAATGGACATGTAGGATGAAAATGCCCCGTTTCCTTTATATATTTCGCTCACTACCTTATCTGTTTTGTTGGAGATACTGATTCATTTCTGTCTTTGTTCCCTTCCTTTGGCACTCACTCTCACTTTAGAGTGCTTTATGTGTTAACAGCATTTTTTGGTTACATGTGTGGACGTTTTTCTCTTTAGGCTCAAATTAAACCTTAAACTCCTCTAGTCTGCAGAATTGGATATGTAATGGAGGATAATATAATCTAGCTCATCCACTTTCTTCTCCTTCCTTTTTATTCCCTGCACGGACAAGGAAGCCGAATCTTATCTTGTTATCTAATCCTTCTCCTATTGATATTCCTTACTTTCCTCTTAGCCAAATAGGCACAGTGGTTCTTAATGATGCTTGCTGCTCTTGACTAATGGTAATTGAGCGTAGAAATTACATTTATACGTGGCACTGTGGTTCATACATTTATATCAAATCATCTGTCATTGAAGGGGAGCCTTGCATAACTGGTAAAGTTGCCTCCATGTGACAGGAGGTCACGGGTTCGAACCGTGGAAACAACCTCTTGCAGAAATGCAGGGTAAGGCTGCATATGATAGACCCTTGTGGTCCGGACCTTTCCCGGACCTCGCACATAGCGGGAGCTTAGTGCACCGCTCTTTCATATCAAATCATTTGTCATCAGTTGCCCATGCAATTATGCTTTTTCTTCTTGCCCAAATAAAACATTTGACATTGCGTCTTTGCCTATTTTGAAAATGCATGAATGTCAAGATAATGTTGAATTTGCACATTTATAAGGTCAAAAGACATATGAAAGTGTCAATAACCTTCCATGACTAGTACATGTAAGATGATTGTTTCAATGACTTAAACTCGAGGAGTTTAGAAGTAAAGACACACCTTGGACCACATAAATTTTTTGAAATGAGAAATTGATTAAATTGCTACTTGTGCCAAATTACCATGATATTCTTGAAGTACTTGGTAGGACTGTACTCTGGCCAGCTAACAGTGTTGTAACAATATCAGTAGTAAATCCGATCCAGAAATACAGTGTTGCTACCCGTGACCTTCACTTTCAACGCACCTAGTATTGGATGATAATTCAAAAGTTCTCTTGCTTGTTTCCTTGGGCAGCTGTGTTACCTCCACTTTGGACTTCCCAAAACACGTAATTTCCACCCAGTCAGCTAATGGCTTCTGCACTATTGAGACAGTCTTGTGACGAGTCAAATCTATTGAGGATGCTATAACCTTCTTCATGTATATTTTATGTCTTTTTCTTTTTTCAAAAATGAAAAGTAAGTGAAGTTACTCTTGGAGTCATAGCCAAGTCCTCAGTTATGGCCAAATTGGAAGGGGTAGGGATGCCTCTTGGACTCATTTTCCTGATAGGCATCATCAAGCAAGTTTTTCATGTAGTTAGGAGAATGTTGTAGGATGAGTATGGGTCTCTTTCTTTCACTAGTTAAATAAAGATATTAAGAACTTTGGATAGATTTTAAAGAGGGTTTTAGTGGTAAGCTGTGGCTAACAACGTGGAAAAGAAGTTGAAAGTAAGGCCTTAAATGGGTTTAACATAGGTGAAGTTTGTGGAAGCAAGCATTCCAAGATAGAGAAGAACTTGTGGTTGCTGGACTCAGATATGAATGATGAAATGATGAACTTTGGGTGGAAAATTTCTACTTTTTTCCATCCGAGAGGTAACACCATTTCTGTTTCAGGAAAGTTAAGTTAGTTATCTTTGACTGAAGAATGGAGGGATGTCCTAGTGGTAAGGTCCTTCTCCTCCGACCATGAGGTTGAGGGTTCGAATCACAAAGGGGTAAAGATGGGAAGACTACTTGGGCCTCCTAGGCATTGGCAGTACGTTTGGAGGATGGATCCATCATATCAAAAATATTTCAAATGGTTATCTTTTGAAAATTTCTTAGAAGTTGTTTTAGTAGTTTGTAATAGTAATTCATGTAGCGAAGTCATTTTATAGGTTGCGATACATGTCTAGATGGATTAGAATGAAAGGGTTGCGGAGGCTTTGCTCAAACATAGACGTGTCCCGTTGGGATGGCCATTGACCATGAATGGATTGCAGTTCACTTGCTACTTAATTTTTCTTTTAGTGCTAATTTGAAAGAGATAAATCTCTTCTATAGAAAGAAACATTTTCTTTAAAGCTTTCACTATATTATGAGATCACTATGGAATAATTGGTGAACAGTCTATTGGGTATTGGCTTCTTTTTCTTCCGGGATTCCATTTTGCAGAACTCCCTCTGTTTGTACTGAAAGATAAGACTGGAAGTGTTAAATTTTGGTTTAACTTGTTAAAGAACGGGAATTATTTCTTAACATATGCTTTTGTCAGGTTGATTTGCGCAGGGCGTACAATTGCGAAATCATGCTTACAAAAATCAAGATTCCCTTGCCTGATATGCTGGTGAGTTCGTTTAGCATCTTCTTGTTCCTACTATCAACTTCAATATTTTATCTATTGCACTAGTTTATGTAACCTAGTCCACAGGTCTGTCTTTAGACCAAACTTTTTTATTGTTTAGCTATGAAACAATTATATCATCTTTACTTGGCTTTAGGTCAATCAGAAACTTTTGAAATCGAGCTGCTTATAGTTTTAAAAGTGACACAAATTAAACTACCAAAAAAAAGTAATAATGACTCTTTATACTTTTATCAGTTGTAATCAAGTAACAAATAACATATACAATTGAATGTATGTACTTTAAGACTTTATTTTCCAAAAGATGATAATTTAGTATTATGGTTCTTGTTCCTTTGTACATTTGCTAAATCTATAGAAGTATCTGAAGAACCAAATAGATACAATATTATGCAAAAATATTGAATCAACATCATGGGATTGACAAAGATGGTTCTCAACAAATAAAGAATAAGATCATAGTATGTCTTGACTCTAAATTGAAAGTGAAACATACTTTATTTCTGCTTAAAAAGGAATGATATGCCGATTAACTATCTATATTTCTACTCAATAAAAGAACGAAGAACGAATCCCAAACTGGTCGGGGTTGGCTATGTGAATCATCTGTATCCATATTGCTCTATGTCAATCGTCAGGTCTTAATCAAAGAGATATGGTAGTTTGACTATTTTTATGAGAGCCGTTAACCTATCACAATTCTCCTTGTATTTCAGTTTCAAGTTAGTTATGCTTTTCTCATATAGGTGGAGTTCAGTGGGCACCTACGAGTGTGGCCTAGTGGTCAATGAGGTGGGAAAGGCCATAGGATTTTAGTTCAAATGCGAACAGAGGCAAAAAGGCAGTTTCTCTGATCTGATTAAATTTTGGTGGGCAGAGTTACCCATACCTATACCGATTGGAGGTATCGTGTACCCTATAGATTAGTGGAGGTGCGCGCAGAAGTAGGACCGGGCACCATTGTCATTGAAAAAAAAGAAGAAAAGAAATAGATGGAGTTCAATGTAATGAGTAAAAAGAGAAAATGAGTTATATATATTGTGAAAATAGAAGTTACTGAAGAAAGAACTAGCTGATTAAAAAGACATATTTATTCTCTTATATTTTTAACAACTTTAGAGAGTTGAAAAGATCATGTAATTTCACCGGACTTGAGGAGATACAAATTAAATGTACTCAATTGGTGTATTTATGTTGAAATGCAAAAAAATCACTATAGATATTGTATAAAATATTCGATCCTTTGGCTTTGTCGCAAATCGTATTGTAGTAATGTACAGTAATAATATGCCGATTCATGCATGTGTTCAGTCAGCGTGGTGAACATTCTTTAGGGATGCTCGTGCATGGTTTCTTAGGATGGTTTTTTGTTTGTCTTTTTTGAGTTTGATGGAGGTAGACTGAAAAGGGCTAGATATGTCTCTTAGCCACTATCTACCCCTGCCGTTTGCCATTTTAATATTTTTTCCCCTACATCTGACAAACCCATTTTTAAGGACACGTTGCACGGTTTTAAACAGCCTAACCAACTAACCCATTTACCCTACCCGTTCAGCCCGGACCCGAGAGGCAGAAGAAGCTTTGACTAACTCTCTTGCTCTTCAACGACTGCCACCCCTACACCATTCCTCCCTTGAATAATTACTAGTAAAAATTCATAAACCAGATGGCCCTTTGATTCCATTTTACTTATTCATTGACCTCACCTCTTAGTTTTCTGGGTTTGCTTTTGAAGCTGAGTGCCATTGAATGGTTTAAATGAGGAATCTTGGTCTTACGTGTGGATGCGCAGGAATCATAGAACAATCGGTTTGGGTGATCTCGGTATTTCTATTCTTAATTAGGTTACTTATGAACTTGTCATCGGTTGCCGGTAATGCTGAAGCTTTATATCTTGAGTTTCTTTGTCAAGATTTTGGTGAAGATGTGCGGAGTTAAAAAGATGTTAACATTTTTATACAAATTTGGTTTTGTTAGCTTAATCAAATTGACTGTTCAATTGGCTGTTGATGGGAAATTGGGAATCCTCTTTACATATGTTGAATTGCAGCTTATTGATCAAGTCTGATATTATTATATGAAGGATTTAAGTTATATTTAGTAGGTTACCTGTAGTTCCTTCCATTGACCACGACCCATTGCCTAAAACCACCAACTTAAGAACCAAAAAATATGTAACGACAACCATAGCATGACCACTGAAACAGAGCATACAACCACCCGTTTTCTTCTTTATTTACATCGTCCCCACCTAGAGACTTCACCATAAAACTACTCAACCAAAGCACCAACACTCCCGTTTGTTTCTTGTTTCTTTTAGGAGATCTAAAAACTTTCGGTTTAATCTCTGTTGATCCGCAAATAGAATCCGAAAAATGGAGTGCGTGATTTCAACACAACGGCTGTATCATTTTTGATTGATTCTCTGTATGTTGAAGAATCAATAGCTGAACCTTCATGGAAAATAGCGGGGAACAATTTTCAGGTCAAATGATTGGGGCCGTTGGGTTGGGGGCTGGATCGGGTGGATTTGGGTATTAAAGAAAAAAATGGTTTGGGTGTTTAAAATGCTGCCACGTGTCTGCACAGACTGGATCCGTTAATGTGAGGGGTAGATTTGTTAAAAAGGCTAATAACAGGGGTAGATAGTGTATAACGAGGGCTATAACTGATTTCTGATAGTTTAGGGACATATTAGCCCTTTTCCGAAATATTTACCTTGAATTTCCTTTACTAATACAGCAACTATGCCTTAGTCCCAAGCAAATTGGGATTGGCTATATGAGTCCTCACTGATCATGTTACTCCATTTAAACTCATCTCATGCCAATATTATGCGAATACAAATAGGATTTCTTTTTACGAAAAATTTCTTGATTTCTGACAAAATTAGTATATGCATGTTTTACAGAATGCTGTTTTGGCTTTGGATTCGTCAGCTCTGGACATTGATCAAGTTGAAAATCTGATAAAGTTTTGCCCAACAAAAGAAGAAATGGAGACACTGAGGGTACTATCCCGTTCTCATCCTGCCAGTGCTTGCCTATCATGGCAAAGTTTAGATCACAATAATATTTGTGTATTATGCATCTAGTCATTTATTTTGAGTTCATCAGTAATGTAGAGATATCTTCTGAAATTAGCTTCAATTCCTTGTTTAGAGAAATTTTGTTTAACTCTCCTCGTTTAGAGAAATAACTCACATTGAAGTTCTTACCGATGGTACTTGGCCAAGACCAAGACCAACACATTCAGCTTTTGCATTTGTATTTGATTTTAGAATACTAGTTCAGTGCGAGTCATTGGAACCAGTGGTCTATGATTTTGTTGATGTGCCTTTTGTGTAGGTAGCTGTGCAGATTGATGCCCATAATTGAATGACCCATTTGGCAGTTGCATGCTTATATGGAGTATGTACTTGCATCTATGATGTGCAAGCTTATGTTTGATGACTCCCTTTCCTGGTGTCTGTGATGTGTATATCGTAGTCTGTTGTGTATACTTATTTCAGCTTGATTTCGCTTACCTTTATGAATTTAGGTGTGCTAGTTTCTTAACAGTGTATACTTGCCATTTAATGACAAAAAGTTAATTTTGGTTTCAAAATTTGATCTTACTGTTTGTGTTCTATTTTCCAGAACTATAATGGGGACAAGGAAATGCTTGGAAAGTGTGAGCAGGTCTTCTCCAATTTGATTATATATATATATGGGAAACTACAAAATTCTTTAGCCTCTAAGTTATGAGTAATTAACTGGATTAATAACTGTTTCAGTTTTTTCTGGAGCTGATGAAGGTCCCACGAGTTGAGTCCAAGTTAAGAGTGTTTTCATTTACTATCACTTTTTCTAATCAGGTATTCCCTCTTGTACTTGGTGGTGAACGAATGTCTATGCAGTCTGCCATTGATGTTTCTGTTAACTGTAATATCTTGAATTGTTCAGGTGACTGACTTGAGAACTAACCTAAGTACAATTAACAATGCTACTAAAGAGGTATTTTTAATACCTTATGTTGTTTGATTTGGCACATTCTGATTTCAACTGGATTCTAACTGCATTTCCTGATCAAGTAGGTGAAAGAATCAGCCAAACTACGTCAAATAATGCAGACCATTCTAACATTGGGAAATGCACTGAATCAGGGTACAACACGAGGTACGCTTTTCTAAGCTCTAGATCTTCATACAAAAAATATTAGTTGTTTGGTGGAGGCTCTGTGAATATTATCTTTTTTCTTATAATTACATTGCAGGATCTGCTGTAGGGTTCAAGTTGGACAGTCTTCTTAAGCTTTCTGACACTCGTGCTAGAAACAACAAAATGACCTTGATGCATTATCTGTGCAAGGTAGAACTATTACCTTTATGTAAAGTTGCATCTTTTTAGATCATACTTGTTTCCTGGAAATTTCTTTGTATCTTGTTGTAATTGCACAAAGACTGTTTTTGTTTATTGCTGTTCTTTTCTGTTAAATGTCAGGATGTTAAATTAGATACGCAAGCTTGAGCTCTAAAGTAGTGTATATATCAATTAGCTCTTAATGGAGAGAGATTGAAGATGGCTTAAGCTTAAGTTGAATTATATTGGTTTGGCTCAATGATGATTGATGAGCGGCTCAAGATTGGGGTGACAAAGTGCGAAGTTTATTTGAGCTCTCTGTCATAACCTGCCAAACATATTTTGCACATGCTACAAGGGCTGAGGTGGCCATGAACGGGGCCAACTTAGAAGAGGCGAGCGCTGAGCGAAAACATGCAAGCAAGGCTTACATCATAAGTGTGGCATGGTGCCCGACAAGGGCAAGGTATATGCACGAGGCTATACATAAATGGATAGGGCATGTCATGTACGTAGGGTGATGCACGAGGATGATAAGGTACATGTCAAGGGACGGGCGTCCAAGTTTGGCAAAGGTGCGCATGGGTGACGTGGAACAATGACCAATAGTGTGCCAAGAAAGCTTGAGGGGGTTAGCAAACTAGGATGTGCCATAGACTGTGTTAAGTTGTGTCCCACATCGGTGGGGAATGAGTGTCTTGGTCTCCTTTTATGGTCTTGGGTTATCCTCATCTCATAAGCTAACTTTTGGGGTTGAGTTAGACTCAAGTTCCATTCTTATCATGGTATAAGAGCCAGGCCCATCCCAATTTATTGTTACCGATGTTGGGCCCCCATTTATACTGTCACGCTTTAGTTGCAGGCCTTGGTGTGAGGGGGGTATTGAGTTGTGTCCCACATCGGTGGGGAATGAGTGTCTTGGTCTTCTTATATGGTCTTGGGCAATCCTCACCTCATAAGCTAGCTTTTGGGATTGAGTTAGGCGCAAGTTCCATTCTTATAAGAATGCAACGGGTCTAGGGTGTGATGGAGTGCATTGGGCTAGGCATGGTCTAGGGCCCAATCCTCGAGGCCCGACCACCGGATAACAGAAGTGTTTAGAAAGCACTTAAGGGTTCAGCATTGCTGCCCACGGGCACTCTGGTGGCCAACTTAGCCCTTAGCCCAACTTTTTGAGTCTACAATGATCCTGTGAGGCTTATACCTCACCTTTTGTAAGCAAGCAACCCACCCATAGATCTAGGCATCTACCAATTCCCAAAGTCCTAACTACATGTGTGTTCTAATGTCACGTACTCCTTCAAGCAAGCATTGTGCTGAAAGTTGTGTGTTGTGTCCTTGTTTTATAATAAAAATGCCAATTCCCTCACTGGCCAAGTTTATTTTCCAAGTCATCCATTGTCTCAAAGTGTCGTTTAAGCATTGCTAAACACCACAGACGCCAATAACACTTCCAAAACCTCGAGCCGTACTTTGTCTAAGTTTAGAAGCTTGCTTGAGTCAAGCCACACATGTGTGAAGCTAAACCTAGCGTCTATCATGGGGATAATCCGAATAGGTGCTGGCGCTAGTGAAATTGACGATCAAACATGAAACTAGGTATAAGAAACTATCTTGCAACAACTACCAACCAACCAACTTAGTAGTTTCCCACGAGTGGGGTCCGGAGAAGGTAAGGTGTACACAACCTTACCCCTACTCATGGAAAGGCAGAGAGGTTGTTTTCAATAGACCCTCGGCTAGATAACGATTGAAAAAGAAAAGGTAATTGCAACAAGTAGGAATAACAACAAGATGAAGTAAGATCGAATCGAAGAATGCAGTCAAACTCTAGGTAGTAATGGCTATCTATGAATAAAAGATATCACACTACACTAATGCTAGCGAACTGAGTAAGACAAAGAGGAACGTCGTCTACCTACGAACCTACTACCCTAATCTTTGACCTCTACACACTCCTGTCTAGGGCCATGCCCTCAGTCAGCTCCAGCAGCGCTATGTCTTGCCCAATAACCTCTTCCAAGACTTCTTAGGCCTACCTCTATCCCTTATGCTACCCACCGAGGCTAACCGCTCGCACCTTCTAACTGGGGCTTCTGTACACACTCCTCTTAATATGATCGAACCATCTCAACCTCGCCTGCCACATCTTATCCTCCACAGGGGCCACATCCACCTTTTCCCGAGTAACTTCATTACTAATCTTATCCAAACGTATGCCCACATGCACCTCAACATTCTCATGTCAGCTACTTTTAGCTTCTGGGTATGAGAGTTCTTGACTAACATAGTCAGTCTAAACATTGTAGAACTTACCTTTAAGTCTCAGCGGCAAATTCTTATCACACAAGGCATCACAATCGAGTCTCTACTTCATCCATCCTGCTCCGATATGATGCGTGCGACATCTTCATCAATCTCCCCTGTTACCTTGTATTATAGATCCAGGATACTTGAAATCACCTCTCTTGGAGATGACTTGCGTATAAGCCTCACCTCCATATCCTCTTCCTGGGTACCGTTGCTGAACTTGCACTTCATGTATTTCGTCTTGGTCCTTCGTCTTGGTCCTGCTCAACTTGAAACCCTTAGACTCTAGGGTCTGCCTCCAAACTTCTAGCCTCTCATTAACAACCCGCGTCCCGTTGATTAAAACGATGTCATCAGCAAATAACATACACCATGACACCTTACCTTCAATATGTCTCGTCAATGCGTCCATCGCCAAGGAGAATAGGAATGGACCAAGAGCTGATCCCTGGTGCAACCCCATCGTACCAGTCTATAATCTTATAGAAATTAAAAATTTCAAGCTTAAGCTATCTTGCCAAATGACAATTGTAAATAAAATACACAAAAAGAACCTACAAAATCACCCAAAGGAAGTCCAGATGTGTTTTATCGAAAGTGAAAAAATAAAAAGCAAAGAAAAGTCCAAATGTGTAGAGGTGTTTCTGTTGAGCCCTAAACAAGAAGAAGATTGTGTAACAAATCTATGAGAAAAGGGTTTCCTTCATTATCAAGGAGAAGGAAGTCAAACTTCTAATGATGAAAATCTGAAAACTAATCCTTATAAAGTTATCTGACAGCTTAAGATTACTCACGGTATTAGCAGGATCAGCACCATTAGAAGAACTGCCACTTTTATGCCTTCTCAACTTTGTATAACTTTGGTGGCTAACATTCACAATAAAGTTCATGGGTAGCTTATTTTTTTGTTCATTTCCTATTTTTGTGCTGAACAGTGCTTATCCAGTGATACACATCCACGTTTTGTAATTTGAGAGATCCCTTTCCTTTTTATCATGTAACTTCCTGTTCTAGGAATTGCTCTAAATAGGTTTGGTCACATTAAATCTATCCGTCCAATGATCTTTTTCCCCCATTGAAGAGTCAAAATTTTAAGGTAATATTATTTGATGTGTATCTACCAAATGTGAAAACATTAGTTCCTAGTCCACTGTTCTTAGAAGTTTGCGGTGGGCCAAAACTTGTGTATGTTGGAACTTGGACTCTATTCTGGAACTTCCACAAAGTGAAATTTTATTAAAATTTTCGAAACAACATTTGATCTTGCTCTGAGATTCCTTCCTGGTCCAACACTGTTGTTACTCGATGAATCTGCTTACTAACTGATAGTACACAGTTTTGCAAATTCTGCAAGTTTCCTTGTGGATAATAGTATACCGGTTGGACTTCTCTTGTGTCTTAAGTCTTTTTCCATATGTATGTTTCCGCTTTCCACTGCTATTCCAAAGATGTAAATCTGTCTTGTTTCTGTCAGCTCCTTGCTGAGAAAATGCCAGAGTTGCTTGATTTCGACAAGGATCTTCTTCACTTAGAAGCTGCTTCTAAGGTACCCTTGCTGTACATGATGGTCTTCACTTGCAGTAATATTAGTATAATGGTGAAACTGAAATGGTTGTTTTTCGTCATATTAATTGATTAGATCCAACTGAAGTCTTTGGCTGAAGAAATGCAAGCAGTGAGCAAAGGTCTTGAGAAAGTTGAACAAGAACTTACTGCATCCGACAGTGATGGTGCAATATCTTCGGGCTTTCAGAAGGTGAGATAAGAGAATGGTAAAATGTAACTGTTTCTACTTCCGCAATGCCTTAGCTGGATGCTTGTACTTTCAAGATTTATGTTTTTTTAGCTTAAAATTTTAACTGTTGAAGGCCATTTGACAATGTACCTTAACAATATTTTGTAGAAAACTTATTATAGTACGTGGGAACATTATCACGTATTTGCACATGATCAAGTCTAATTGACCAAAAGTCATCCGAAGCTTTTTATATGTTGAAAATTCATAAAAAAACAATGTCTAAAAGTATTAACAATTCTCATGATTTTCTTACGACAAAAGCGAAATGAATGGCATTGAGCGGATTCCACTTTCCCTAGGTCTCCTTCATTATACAAGGATCCCTCTTTACTATTAAAAAACTTCATCTTGGATATACTATGAGAAGACAAAGTAGGGAAGAAGTGTACCGCTGGTCAAGAAGAGTAATATGTGTCATAAATGGATGACAATTAGTTTCATTCGAAAAATCAAGTGAAACGGGCACGCATGGGAAAGACCCCCATTTTGTTTGTATCGGGTGTTGCAGTCAAACATGATTGCAATGCCCTCGATTTGGTGTGCACGCATAATTTTGTTAAACATATGAAATATGTGGTTAATTACTTGGACATTTCTTCTCAGGTGTTAAAGAATTTCCTTTATACTGCTGAGGCTGATGTCAAGTCTCTCACTACTCTTTATATTGAAGTGGTTAGTTTCCTGCATTCATTATGTCATATTTAATACTCCTGGAAGTTTGATCCATGTCATGTTTGCTCATTGTTCTATCTCGTAAATCTACAGGGAAGGAGTGCAGACTCCCTGTCCCTGTATTTTGGCGAGGATCCAGCTCGATGCCCCTTTGAGCAAGGTTGGAAATATATATGATATAATTTTCTTGCTGTGTTATGAGTCATCTGGAAAAAAAAAATTGTCTTGTAGCTGTTTGGTGCAACACTTGGTAATATAGCTATTTCAGTAGGGGTTATCAGTGATACAATTTTTTTTGGTAGTTTAACTCTTTAATGTAAGACTATGTGATGCACAGTGTATGTCTCATTCCTATGATCTGTTGTCAGGTTGATGCCACCCTTCTTTTCTCTTTGTCTTTTGTAGAGCATCTGTTTAGTGCATATTGGCATTGGCTGGATTTTTCGAATTGCATTTGTCCTGGGGATCTTGTTTAGTTCATGTACACTATTTAAATCAAGAGTTGTCTGTTCAACCAATGCGAAAATTGCTTCAACAGATTTCTCTTAGTGTAGCAACTTCTTAACTGGGCATATCAATAAATAGCATTTTGATCTACGTCACAAAGTTTGACGGTCTTCATATCTTTTAGTGTGAGTGATGCATATGTTTACTTTCTGGATGCAGTGACACAGATTTTGGTGGTCTTCACCAAGATGTTTAAAAAATCACGCGATGAGAATGAACAACAAGCTGATGCTGAAAGGAAGAAATTGGAAAAGGAAGCCTTGAAGGAACAAGCAGCCGCTAGTTCTTCTGGAAAGAAAGAAGTTGATGCTGATCGAATAAAACTGAACTTTCGAAATCAGTTACATGCTGTATGATCAGTTCAAATTGACCGAGCTTACTATACTCCATAAGCCGACAGAGTGTATACGGAGAACAGTTCATAATCGGGTAAAAAAGATTTACATTCTTGGTGATAGCAGCCTTGGAAGGCTTTGCTCAAACAAGTTGATGCTAGTGTACTTAAAGTTTATAGATAGTTATATATGTACATAATTACCACAGTTTTATTGGCATTTTTCTTGCCATGTAGAATCGCGCAGCGCCGCCATGATTACTCCACTTTTGTATCCAGAAGTAAAAAATTGACAGACCTCAATATTCGAGAGGTTTCCAAGTTGTACATATTGAAGTTCCATATCTGTGTATATGTATTTAAAGGTGATTTCTTTTTTACTATAAGCTGTGTTTCATGGCAATGGGAGTTTTAAAAAATGATGATGAAAGGATCATTTCATAAAATTTATTTGATATAACAAATTGTTAGGACTTTACCCGGAATTTCTAATCTATTAGGACTTTTTTTTTTTGAAGGAATGGAAAAATACGCCCAAAAGAATTAGATCTCCTTAATATGTCTTATCCTATTTTTGGAAGACAAATTTTGCACATCTATAAATTAAGGATCTCAGCTTCTCACAAGAACACAAAAATATCCGCAATGTAGTTATTAAAGAGTTTTGTATAGGGGAGATTTTTCTCTCGATAGTTTTTCTTTTTTTAAATTAGTTTTATCATATATGGATCAATTGATCAAGCCACTATAAATTATTGTGCTTAGTTTAGTATGTTTTTCTTTTTTCGTTTGATTTATCGTTCATCAAGATTTGTATTGTTAGTTTTTGCATGCACCATGTTATTTCGATCCCAACAAGTGGTATCAGAGCCAATGGTTTAGAGACAACGGTTGAACGAGGTTGAAAATAAATTCAATGCGTGTTTACATCAGGACAATAATGAAGATTTATTCAACATACTACATATGGAGATAAATTTACAATCACAATTTTATTCAAAACGTCTGCTGCTACATCTCTCTTTCTAACCCATATTTTGGTTAACTTTTAACCAATACCAGTTTTAAGTCATGTCTACTTGTAATGCATAATTTCCAATACCAATTTTAACTGACGTTTCTTTTTAATGCATGAGCTTCTTTTAGCTCATGTTTATTCTTAACACATGTGCTCCTTTTAACCTATACTTGGGCTTCTTTTAACCAATACCAAGATTTTCAACCTATACCGATTTTTAACCATGGCAAGCACTAGTGATGAAGATTATGTGAAGAAGGTGAATCAACTTTGTCAAGAAAATTCAGGTCAAGGGGGAAATTGTGAGGACTTCGCCCTGAATTTCTAATCTATTAGGACTCTTTTTCTTGAAGGAATGGAAAAAGATACCCAAAAGGATTAAATCTCCTTAATATGTCTTATCCTATTCTTGGAAGACAAGTTTTGCACATCTATAAACTAAGTATCTCAGCTTCTCACGAGAACACAAAAATATCCATAATGTAGTCATTAAAGAGTTTTGTTTAATGAGAGATTTTCTTTCGATAGTTTTTCTTCTTTTAAATTAGTTTTATCATATGTGGATCAATTGATCAAACAACTATAAATTATTGTGCTTAGTTTAGTATATTTTTTTTTTGTTTGATTTATCGTCCACCAAGATTTGTATTATTAGTTTTCGCATGCACCATGTTATTTCGATCCCAACACAAATTCCTCCTTCGTTTTGTCGTATCTCTTTCTCTCTCTCCACCTAACTCAATCTAGATCATTTAATTTATTGGTCGATTTGTAAGATGATCCATGCTGGGATGATGAGTTCGAACAGTATTCTAATATCAAGTTTGCCTTTATTCACACACATGGTATTAATGAAGTGGAAAATTGTATGTAATAAAGTGATTTCTATAACGGTTGGACCTTCAATCTTTGGATCAAATCCAAAAAAAGTTGGTGGAATATTGGAACTCATTGCATTTGAACGTAAATAAAGCTGTCTTGATTTTCAGTCAAGTCAAGTAGAAATAAGACTTCCATATTGCATAAGCTTTACGTTTATTTTGTTTTCCCACAATAACAGCTTCTGGATAAGAGAGGTTGCTTTAATGGTAAGCAATCTCCACTTCTAAGGTTGTGAGTTCGAGTTTCTCCAAGAGCAAGGTGTACAGTTCTTGGAGTTCGAGTCTCTTCAAGAACAATGTGTGAAGTTCTTGGAGAGAAGGATGCAGATGGTTTTTTTAGGAGTAAGGACTGCGTACACATTATCCTCCACAGATCCCACTAAGTAGAATTATATTGGATTGTTGTTAGTTAGTAAAAATTCATTTGCAAGTTGATCACTTTAAGCTGCTGTAAGTTTCCAAGATTCACTAAGCAAATTGCGGCCAAGATCAAGGTAAGTTCCAGAAAGTTGATTAGATATGGTCAATATATATATATATATATAAGAGATTAACATCGTTTAGCATCTTCTAATTCTTGAAACCTACGTTTCCATTCAAGAATAGTTCTTGAAGACCCAGAAAATTAGAGGCATTATTGAAGGTAAGTTTTATTAATTTCTAGTATTAAAGTTAGTAACTTTATGATAGATCATGACTAGAGATTATGAAATATGTGAGAATTATGGGTTAAATGGTATGAAAAGCCATTAATGGCTATATATGAACTTGAAGGAGAAGATGGTTGAATAAGATTGATTAAATTAATTATTTTAAATTTCATAAATATTTATTTTGGAGCGTTGTATATGCGCGCGGATTATTGAAGGGGAAACTTGATCACTCATTTAGAGGTGAATTGAAGTTTCTTTCATAAGTAAATTGCTTGTCTGCTTGGCTTACTTTGCAGAATAAACTATATATACAATTTAAAACCTTTATGATAGAAAATGAGTAGCTGACGTGGTTTGTTGCAGTTATTTGCTTATGTAAAGTTACTTGTATTGCTTAAACCTTCAGCTCAAATTCAGAAAAGAAAATTATTAGTTTCTATAATATGTTGTGATTCTAGTTTATGTACAATTTTTTGTACTGCTCAGACTGTTATCACATTCAGAAAGGAAAAAGTAGCCAACCTCCCTGAGCATAAGCACCACAGTGGCCAAACTAGCTACCCCATGATTGCAGGTACTAATGCGCTAAGATAGGTTGTTAGTGTAAAATGTGGCCTTAGTTTTTAGACGTTTTTACTTGTGAGCCTTGTTGGCATATTTGTGCATTTTTATTTAAATCCTTGTTGGCCAAATAAATAGCCTTGTATTTTGAGAGGATGTGGCCAATTGTTGGTCAAACATTTCTTTCTTGTCTTCCTATATAATGAGCACTCTTTGCTCATTTTCAAGACACATCAAAACAAGAATTGAATTGTTCATTTCTTGTTTCTTCTCCTCCTCCTTTAGTAAGTAGGATTAAAGTTTGACTTTAAGCCTCAAAATACGTCGGGCCGCCCCACTAATCGGGGCCATAAGCGGCCATCCAGAAACCTCTGCAGAAACAGCACACCAAAGCAGGCCCTCCACGAAGAAACTAGTATAGAATAGTACATATTAAATTTGAAAATTGAATGATCAGATTTACTAACAAAGTTAGAATCCATAAGAAAATTATCAATGGAATACCAATGATATTTCCTTTGTTACTATTAGTATCAACTGATTACCAGCAATATAAATGAATAATTAAATTTACCAACAGAATTTTCATCTATTCGGGAATTCACCAACAGAATACCAACGGAAGATTTCATAACAGAATTTGATCATCAGTCACCAGTAAAATTTGGAAATAAACGACTGGATTTACCAATAAATGATCTCTCTATTAGTATATTTGTTTGACTCAAAATGTTTACAGGCATTTATGAATTCAAAATAATTATTGAAGAAAAACGGCCAATCATAGCAGGTCGTAACATATCTGAAATTCGATAAGGGAAAAGACAATGGGAGCATATGTAGAGACAACAGAAGATATTAATGATCTTTATTCATGATAATGTGTAAACATGCCTCTCCATGAAGAGGTTTAGATCTTTACAATCATGTTTTCATAGATCCACTGGTATCTTGTATTTTTGGTATTGGGTTCTCACTCCGCGTTGTACTCTATATTTCTTAGAGTCCCCATGGAGAGAGAGTGAAACCCCCTTTTCTCCTGTCTGCCTCTGTATTTATAGATCTTTTTTTGTACCAGTTGACTTTCTTGGTGATTGGGTCCGTGTCAGGATATTATTTTGAGCGTACCCGGAAGGCGTCGACCGTTGGGATGCGCATTTAATGGCGCATGTCGGTTTCCCGAGGTTTGATTTAATTTGCCTATAAGAAGGTCTGAGATGTCAGACATCCAACACTCTTTTGGTTTACTAATAGCTCTCTTCTTTGGAAAATTCGTAAAGAATTCTATTCTTCCTTCGAAATACTTATCGTTCGTTCTTAGTTAGCTTCATCGTTTCCCCCTAGTCTTTCGAGTGACCTGAATCAATGGCTGGCTCTTCTTCTCGCGACGGTCTTTCGACGTTGGTACCGGCTGGTCCTTCTGTGATTGAAGGGTTGTCTCCAGTGCTTCCGGGCAGTGGTCGGAATGAAACTGAGAGAACACCCTCACTAGATGAGATACTCCCGGCGGCGGGAAACTTGGCGGTGAATTTCACCGCAGATGGAGGGGATGACCCAGTTGATGAGGCCCCGTTGATGGGGGAGGTGGGTATGACCCAGCTGCGCGAGCAAGGGTTCATCCCCTCCCATGCCGATGTTGTGCTGGCTCGGCTGGAGGAAAGGGTTCACACCGACCAAGTTGGGTATTACGTGTTCTATTCTTATCCCCTCAGGCTGGGGTTTAGGATACCCCTCCCCAATTTGGTAGTCAATTTCTGCCGGTACTACAGTGTGTGTCCGGGGCACCTCACCCCATCCTTGTACAAGCTCTTGGCCATGTTGCTGAAGTTCTCGGAGCTGGCTAGCCGGTTGGTCACGCTGCATCAACGTTCTTGCTCTGTATGCCCCTAAGCGATTCCGGGGGAGCATGACCCGGATGGTCCCGCACGGGTCGCAGGGCTTAGTGACTGCTTTGGACGACGAGGTCAAGCCTCGTCAATTCGAACAATTTTTCTACATCAGGACCGGTCATTTGGTGGTGCCCTCTCTAGGGTTTCCAGAGACTTGGAATCACGGTCGTAAGTCACGATTTATCTTTTTGGCGGGGTCGAACTTATTCTTCTTCTTCATTTTTTGAATGGTTATTGTTTTGTTGTTATTTGTGTAGCCGACAGGTCGCCCCCGCCTTTATTCACTGGTCTGCACGGATGGCTGGAGGTTATCCTTCCGCATACCTAGGGGATCCGTTCGTGGGCGTCCTTCTCGAGTAGGCACGGCCAAGGGCCAGCCGTAGGTAAGGAGTTTTGCTGTCTTTGGACGTGTCCGATTTTTGGTCATTGCCGTGACTTGGGACTGATCCAATCATATATTTGAAGGGCGAGTATACCGCGGCAAGGCTCCCCAGCTAGTATTCCGTCGGCCTGGGGCGATCGCCAGGTTCTTTGCTGTACCGGCAACCGATCAGGTGCCAGGGCCGCTTCTGTCGAATCTGTTGCAGCGCCTTCTCCTGTGCGCCCCTTGCTCGATGGTGGGGGCCTGTTGGGAGCAGTTCGCCCTCGGGAGGCGTCGCCCTCTCGTGATGAGGAGGAGAGGCCTTTAATTAGGAGAAGAATCATCCCCCCTTCGGCCCCCTCAGCAGCTCAGCCCGCTGCCAATGAGGTGATAAATGTGGATTCCCTACCCTCCTCCGAGGCGAGGGAGGACGCTGATGCTACGCGTGTTCCAGGAGGCGGGCCAGATGATTCTCAGGCTCGAGAGGAGCGAGAAGGATGCGCTGCCCCTACCGCTCAGTCCTCTACTCACAGGTTCGAGGTGGGAGAGCCCTCTCGGGTGGTCGTGGAAATTGGCGACTCGAGCACTCTATCGACAGAGGTGTCGGCGGCGGGAGAGGAGTCCCCGTCCGATTCTAACTTAGACTCTGAGGATGTTCGCATGTTTCGTGACGGGGTCACGAACGCGATAGTCCACCCAGACGGGAGGCCGCGTGTGATCGAGATTCCCACAAATGCTGAGGGCGTCTGCTCTATTGCCGCTGCTGGGCCAGTTGTGTTCTCTCAGTTGAGAATGAGTCATTGAGAGAGGTGATGGACGTGGGTTTAATGAACGTGCTGGCGTCGCTAGGAATGAGGGTATGTGCTCTGGGCCGATTACTTATCTACGAGCTTCTCGTTTCTTGTCCTCTCATAGGCTTCTATATCTGACTCCTTTGCTCTTTCTGCTTTGTTTTGCAGGTGTTTCTGTTGCAGGTGGAGGGCCTCCGTCGGGAAAATGTTCGGTCTGAGGTACTTCTTCGGGTTCTCAAGAGGTGTCACCGGTATCAGATCCGGTGCAGGGAGCTTAGTTAGCGCCTAAGGGTCGATCCCTGTAACCAGGAGCTGGTCGGGGAACTAGCGCGGAATGAGTTGCAGAGGAGCCAGGCGCTCGGTCATGTCGAGGCCTTAGAGGATCGGCTGCGTCAGATGAGTGACGAGCTTGAGGCCGGACGGAGGGCGTCATTGGAGAATGAGCGCTTATGCCTGACCAGGGTAACGGAGGTCACTTCGGAGTGGAGCGGGAAGGTCACCGCGCTGGAAGGGGAAGTGGCCGACCTGAAGCGCAAACTGGCCGAGGCTTCTGCCCGGGCGGACGTACTTGAAGGGGTCATCCGTGACAACAATTCCCAACTATTGTTGGTGAGGGCCGCCGCCGCTTTCAGGGAGAGTAGCCTCGAAGATCGGATCAGGGTTCTGGAGCGGAACGCTCAGGATGCCGCAGGGCAAATTGTACTTCTTGAAGAGGAGAACAAGCGCATCCAGGAACAGTCCGCGTGTATGGGTAGCTCCCGTGAAGCTTGGTTTTATGCCGAGGCTCAACGGGACATATATAAACATCTGTTCGAGGCCGGTATGATCTCCGAAGATGCCTTCAAGGGTGAGCGCCAGAGGGCACAGGAAGCCCGCGAGGAATGCAGCTTTGATGCCGCGACACCCAGTATCGATAATGTCCTTGGCGGAAGCTTGGCCGGAGCTGGGAATGACATGGGCGTCGCGGATGCCAGCGAGGGCGGAACTAGTGGTGGAGCAGCGCGGTCCGGCGGCGGTGAAACTGACGCGGATGGAAGTACTGGCAATCCCCAATGATTGGTGATTACTTGATGATTCCTTTGTCGATTGTTGTTGTGTGTGGCTATTTTTCCTTCCTTTGTTTTTATTCTATTGATTATTGTGGTTTGTTTCAAACAATATTTGTATTGGGGCGGACGGGTGTGGCCCGCGTCCGTTTTTTTTAATTGGGGGGGGGGGGGTTCCCCCTTTTTCCCGTTGTTCGCTTATTGCTCGCTCCACTTTACGTTTTCCCTCGGTATGGTCATTGAGTGTTCCGAATCGAGGGCTCATAGCCCGAGTATTACTTCAACTATCATTGAATTAATGTGGCGAAGGCTCGTGGCCTGAGTCCCAGTTCGACCGTAGTTGAACGTCGTTGATTCTTTTGGAGTCGAGGGCTCATAGCCTCAGTTTTACTTCAACTATTGTTGAATTAATGTGGCGAAGTCTCGTGGCCTGAGTCCCAGTTCAACCGTGGTTGAACGTCGTTGACTCCTTTTGAGTCGAGGGCTCATAGCCCGAGTTTTACGTCAACTATCGTTAAATTAATGTGGCGAAGGCTCGTGGCCTGAGTCCCAGTTCAACCGTGGTTGAACGTCGTTGATTCGTTTTGAGTCGAGGGCTCGTAGGCCGAGTTTTACTTCAACTATTGTTGAATTAATGTGGCGAAGGCTCGTGGTCTGAGTTCCAGTTCAACCGTAGTTGAACGCCGTTGATTCTTTTTGAGTCGGAGTCGAGGGCTCATAGCCCGAGTTTTACTTCAACTATTGTTAGATTAATGTGGCGAAGGCTCGTAGCCTAAGTCCAGTTCAACCGTGGTTGAACGTTGTTGATTCTTTTGGAGTCAAAGGCTCACAGCCCGAGTTTCACTTCAACTATTGTTGAATTAATATAGCGAAGGCTCATGGCCTGAGTCCCAGTTCAACCGTAGTTGAACGTCATTGATTCTTTTTGAGTCGAGGGCTCATAGCCCGAGTTTTACTTCAACTATTGTTGAATTAGTGTGGCGAAGGCTCGTGGCCTGAGTCCCAGTTCAACCGTAGTTGAACGTTGTTGATTCTTTTGGAGTCGAGGGCTCATACCCTGAGTTTTACTTCAACTATTGTTGAATTAATATGGCGAAGGCTTGTGGCCTAAGTCCCAGTTCAACCGTAGTTGAACGTCGTTGATTCTTTTTGAGTCGAGGGCTCTTAGCCCGAGTTTTAACAAGATGATTCAGGATTGCTCTCGTTGGGTTTCTAGCCCTTCGTTCCTTGCTTCCCCTTTGCTTCTGACTTCAGGAGAGGCTACGCAGTCCTGCTATGAAATCCCCACAGACGGCGCCAAATTGTTTGACTCAAAATATTTACAGGCATTTAAGAATTCAAAACAATTATTGAAAATAAAGGGCCAATCATAGCAGGTCGTAACATATCTGAAATTCGATAAGGGAAAAGATAATGGGAGCATATGTAGAGACAACAGAAGATATTAGTGATATTTATTCATGATAATGGGTAAACCTGCCTCTCCATGAAGAGGTTCAGATTTTTACAATCATGTTTTCATAGATCTACTGTTATCTTGTATTTTTTGTATTGGGTTCTCACTCCGCTTTGTACTCTATATTTCTTAGAATCCCCATGGGGAGATAGTGAAACCCCCCTTTCTCCTGTCTGCCTCTGTATTTATAGATCTTTTTTGTACCAGTTGACTTTCTTGGAGATTGGGTCCGTGTCAGGATATTATTTTGAGCGTACCCGGAAGGCGTCGACCGTTGGGATGCGCATTTAATGGCGCATGTCGGTTTCCCGAGGTTTGATTTAATTTGCCTATAAGAAGGCCTGGGATGTCAGACATCCAACACTCTTTTGGTTTACTAATAGCTCTCTTCTTTGGAAAATTCGGAAGGCGTCGACCCCGGCCAAAACTTCTAGGCGGGTACGGATAGTATCTCTTGGTCGAGGGTGGCCTTGCCGCTTGTTATGTTTACGTCAGTCGAGGGTGGCCTCGTCGCTTATTACGTTTACGTTGATCGAGGGAAATAATTAACCCAAATAATTACTGAAAGATGATGAGGTCAAATTATAGCCCATACAATATTACCAACGGAAGCAACCGGATTTCGTTCTTTTTACAAACAGATTTTTCATTGCTCATTTCTATATATCACCAACAAGCTTTCTAAGGATGAAGTCAAATCCATTAATAATTAGAGCCCGTTTGGATTGGCTTGTTTTAAGTGTTTTTAAGTTAAAATAGCTTTTAATTCATTTTGTAGTATTTGGATAAAAGTAAAAAAAGTACTTTTAAACACTTATTTTTAAGCTAAAATGACAAAAACAAACAAAAATTAAAAGTTAGAATTCCTAACTTATGGCTTAAAAGCTATTTTGGCTTAAAAGCCACTAAAAACAAGCCCATCCAAACGGGTTCTTAGTCGGTAACAGCATTGCCAACTGATTTTGGAAATATATCAACTGATTTTTATGTTGGTTATGTTATCTTATTTAATTTCCAACTTGCAAATCAAATTTGAGAAAACCATAAAAAAGTTAACTTAAAAGTTGTAAATTAATAAGAGTTTAGGCAAACTGCGTACTAAACTTAGTACAAGTTGCAAAAGATATGTACGAGATAAAGAATATTAAACTTTTATTTTCGTCCATGTAAAGAAGACGTGGAGAGTGTTTAGTGCGTATATTAATAGGCGGCTAAGAAAATTAGAAATTGACTTCTGAAATTAAGGTATTAATAGTTTTATGAGTGTGCAGTCTTAGAGTTTTCTCCTCGTACGTAGTCGTTCCCAAGAGTCTAAGACGTAGTGTTATCCCACTAAATCTCTTCTTGATATATATATTATCAAACAAAAGACATGGTTAGTATGCCGAGAGGTTGTGAGTTCGAGTCTCCCCAAGAGGAAGGTGGGAAGTTCTTGGAGGGAAGGATGCCGGGGGTCTATTTGGAAACAGCCTCTCTACCCCAGGGTAGGGGTAAGGTCTGCGTACACATTACCCTCCCCAGACCCCACTAAGTGGGATTATATTGGGTTGTTGTTGTAAAAGACATGGTTAGTATTATATAATCTTGTGCTAAATTATTCCTCGTATTAACCTAGTTAGCCTCTGAATTTAGAATTATCTTACTATTATATTTAATCTGATTGAGCTAATTATATTCGACTTAGATCCTTGAATGTATCAGATCTGAATCATCTACGTAAAACCTTAAATGTTTCCTAAGTTAGCCGCCCCTAACAATGCTGTCATAAGATTGACTTTAATTAATTAATTAATTCAAACACTAACTTCATTTTCTGATGTAATGGAGGTCACCAATAACTTTAATTCGTGGTTAATATTACTCAATAATTGACACCAATTTATTTTTATAGCGGGAAACTTTCGGGGACAAAATATCTGCTACTAAATTTATGTTTCATCACTAAAAATAAGTGACTCGTGCATTTAAGCACGAAATATAATTTTTGTCACCCGAAGTGAATTATTAGTGATGAATTTTCAATCGTAGCTAATAATTTCGTGGTTAAATATCACATTTGTTGTAGTGGGCGCCAACATATTCTTTGGGAAGAAAATTTTCGTACCAAAGTCTCTGGGAAGAAAATTCTCTTAAAAAACTGTTTAGGATTGAAATATAAGCTAAGTTCTGACTTTTTTCAATTTTTACCGAGCTGCAGACATTGCAATTGCGAACTCTTATACGTAATTGCGATGATAGCAAATGTGTAACACTTATTGCAAATGCGATTATTGCATCAGACACATAGAAATTACAAATGTGACATAACCTTCACATTGCAAAGAACACCCCCTTGCAAATGCAGCCAAACTTCGCAAATGCGAAGCAGCTTAGCATTACATTGTATCACAAATGTGATAGAAGAGTCGCGAAAGAATACAACACAGTTCGCAGAAGCTATCCTTTTTTTGAAAATGCGAAGACCCAGTCCCCAACTCATGTTCGTATTTGCGAGCTTTACTTGTAAACTCAAGGCTCGCAATTGTGATCAGGTTCTCGCAAATGTGAGCCTACTACTTAACACCAGCAATTGTTGGGAACCAGCAGTTTTAAATCAGTCCGTCAAGAATCTGAAATTCAGTCGAGCCCTCGGGCATCGAATTGAACATGTACAAAGTATAATAATATTGTATAAATTTGCTCGCTACCTCAATTATCAAAATAATATTTTATAAACTTGCTCGCTGCCTCAAGAAAGTTAGGTATTTGGCAACTGTCCCTTTTCCAACTTGCAAAAGATATTCCTGAGAGAGAATATTAACTTTTTTTTTTCTATCCGACATTGAAATATAAAGAAGAGGTGGGGAGTGCTGCTGCTACAAAATCAGAAGTTGACTTCAGAAATTAATGCATATTATAGGTGTGCAGTAGGTAGTTGTCCTAATGTTTTATACTTCAATGGCACACAAGATGGGGAGGAGTTGATTTGTGTGGTGTCCAATTTTTGTGTGCACAAATTATAGAAGGACCTGGTTCTTCTATTTATTCCTTAAACTACCTTTGTGGAAATAATAAATGCAGAAAGTAAAGAACACAAGTATATTTGCGTGAAAAACACCCAGCTTATAAGGTGAAAAAATTACAACCTATTACTCAGTAGGATTTTTCCCAACACTTCCCTAAATCAAAGAGCCAAAACACCATTTACAAAAACTCTTTGTAGACCTAAAGATTAACTCTTGTATGCAGCTGAAATCGGAAAGACCAATTTCAGGATTGGCGAGACATTACTTAATTTCACCTCAAAGGCCCCGGAGGATAGCTCGGGGTTCGAAGTCTTCGAGGGTCCTCTGTGCTCGGTGTTGGGGCGGAGCAAACCGGTGGTTATCATAAGTAAGCGCGAAGTTTCCTTGGAGCAGTATTTTTTCTGACAACATCTGCACTAACAGTAACAGCTTGCACTAGGCTAATTGAGCGATTTTACCATCTACTTTATGTAATAATTATGCATATTTCATCTTGCGATTTTTTTCTCATATATAAAGGGAACCCTTGTCATTTGGGGACAATGTACAATACACATTATTCGATAAGAACATTGTCTGCACTCTAACTCAAACTTATTCTTCTAGTTTCATTATTTACATTTATTGTTTATATATATATTATATTTCATTACTTGTTCTTCATGTAGTGCCCATCATTGGCCATAAAGAGACACTATCAAGTTTATCATAACTGTTAATCCTCCATCAACTACCCTAAGAGGGTCACCCGACTCGACCTCAAGGCCCTGTATATGCAAGCTCGAGGCCCCGATTTACAGCTATTTAGTTTGATTATCACATTGTCTACAAGTTATTATCTTACTTTCAATCCTTTACATAGCATCTATTGCCTAATAACTACGATAAAAATATATCATATACTTTTAGATCTAATTGTTATTACCATTTTCAAGGTAAACAGTTTGGCGCCCACTGTGGGGCAAAAATAATAGAGATTGTTTTCTTGCTGGTTTACTACATAACGCAAGTTATCTTACACACTTTTTCTTGTCCAATAATCTTGGATTTCTGGCAAGTAAACGCATACGACAACAACGATCTCAAAGGCCATAGAAAGTATGGTGCAACTGTTCTAGGTAATGGTGTACCACCACAAAACCCTGAGGTTGCACCAAAACCGGTTCCCGTCGATATGGTCTCATGCAACACTAAACATATTGGTGTGAGTTCACGTATCAACAGGAGTGTACGCTGAAAAAATCAACAAGACACTCGGGAAAACCTCATTCGGGGAGAAAGAGAGGCAAATAATTGTGATACCAAATCATTGCTCCATTTTGATAGTGTTTACCCTAATTTTTTCAATAAAGTGGACTCGATCTCATCATCTTCTAAGTCATTCCTCTTTATCCTGCACGTGTACGTAATGATATGTTTATTAGGATCGGTGGTCCCATTGTATTTAGGTATATCTGGCATACGAAACTTCTTCAGAATGGGATTAGGGGCCGCGCTCTGAGGAAAAGGCTTCTACAAGAACATTTTTGAATCCAAACCATTTAAGATCGAGGGTGCCGCCGGCATCTGATCAACGCAAAAATTGTATATTTCCACCTTTTAGTATTATATTCGATCTTTTTTCTCCCGACTATATTCTTTTTGTGAGCTCCTCGAGCATTTTCAGAATTGCAGGATCAGTCCTTGATCTGTTACCGCTCGTCCTTTCTGGCACTGCCTCGATACGGCGAGTGACTTCCAGCTCGACAACACTCGGAGTTATATGATGACTTTGAATTTTAGCGGTAGCGAACTGTTGAGCCTGTAACATCTAGAATATTACTTGGAGGGTAACTCCCCCGTCCCCTACAACATGTGTTCCTTGGTCACCAAATTGGCTTTCCCTGCGTACACTTCCTCCGAAATCTGCGCCTAGGTCCGCGTCCAAAGCAATGTGCGAACTAAAATCGACTGGATCGACAACCAGCAATCCCCCGGGGTTAATCGGTGGTACACCGGCTCCTGAAGCAACTACATTATCGTTTTTCCCGTGAAATCCAAGACCATCATCGCCATGTACGGGTGCGTTTTGTGAGCTTGACATATTTTAACCTGAGAACAAAAGTTCTTGACAAGAACAAGTGTGAAAATAACATGTGTCTTCAAAATTAGTATTGAAACAATCACTATTATCCTTAGCCCCACGGTGCGACCAAACTGTTTACCCCAATATTCAAGTAACAATTAAACTTGTATTGTGATTTTAAAGATATGTGATTTAATCCAATACTAATTGATAAACAAGGAATTAAAGGCATAAATTAAAGACTAGAGCAAGTCAAACCAGTGTGCAAACAAGTCTCGACCTCAAGCTAAGGCAACCAGGGGCGGATTTAGGGTGGTGCAAGGGTGGTCATCCGAACACCCTTTGTCGAAAAATTACATTGTTTATATAGGGATAATTTTAGTTTTTACATATAGATATAATATGTTGAACACCCTTGACATAAGGCAAAGACTTAGCTCAGTGGTCAAGGGTGTTTAGATGCTACAGAAGATTGTAGGTTCGATTCCTGTCAGCAACAACCCAATTCTTTTTGAACACCCTTAGCATATATCCTGCGTCAATGATTCATGCGTTACAAATGATTGGACTCCCCTTCGTATAATAGTGGGGGTCCTAAATAAGGTACATTTTGATTTTTAGTAGGGAGTTTTTATTGGACAGCAGTCTAACCGCCAAGTACAAATCCATTCCAGAATTTACGTCGTGATCTCAGGGCCACGCGGGAATCTAGCTTTTTTTTATTTTAATGAAACCATAATGGTACTATCTAGAGGTTGGTCATACTTGTGTCGGTGTTCATCAAGCACTTCGATCTTCGAGTCTTGTACTCCGCCATCGGGCTCGAGCCCGGTCTATCTCGAACTTATTTTCGGAGAGACCCCGCGAGCCTACGAAATCAGGCATAGCTAATTTTCACCGTATACAAGACTGCAATCTCACGTAGTACTCCCCGGGCATTCGTAGATTTGAAAAATGTGGTTATACTATTATTGATTAGAATCTTGAGATAGATTTGCTTCCATATCTATGTAAATAGCTAGTAATAGTTCTTCAATATTATACTACTTGGCTTATTCTAACTTCTAGTGCAGATACTCAATGTTGTTAAAAAGAAAAGGTCAAAGAAATCGCTGGCTTATGTTGTACGTTGAAGGAATCTCTTCTTTAAAACCTATACATCTTCCGACCCTACACAATTTTGGTTTAACGAGTTATATATAGTATAAATGAACAGTGCTAAGTACAAACCCGATAATTATATGGCTGTAGCCTGTAGCCTGTAGCCTGTAGCCTGTAGGTGGACGTGAATTAAAATTTTAGTATTTTAAGACCAATAAAATTTTGAACATTACAGGCCGGCAAATCAAGGATATTTGTAGTTTATGGATTTCAATAACAACCTTAAATTAACACTAAAAATATAATAGAGAATAGCGTAAAATATTAATGAATATTTAATAAATTTCTCAATATAAAACAAAAGTTATTGAATTAACATGAACCGTAACCAAGCCTTTCCTGTGCCCTTTGATTATAGGAAAGTCCTTGCTAAGAAAATACGTACATATGATCATTAATCACGGCCAAACAGCATTAACATCGATCTATAATGACATGTCATGTGGCATGACATAATTAGGCAGAGTTTCCTTCATTATTGGACTACTCAACCATGTTAATCGCATTAATTAGATCTCGTTTTGCTTAGCTGATTTAGGGTGTGTTTGGTAAAACAAAAAATGTTTCTGGTGGAAAATATTTTACTTCCAAGAAAATATTTTCTTGGAAAACAAATAGTAATCTTATTCATTTTCCGATGTTTGGTACGCACATTAAAGGAAAATAATTTCTCAAGAGAATTCATAAATAATTTAGATATAATAAATATAAAATTACCATAGATTTTCAAACCAACAACCTTACGGACTCACAAATTTCGTAAATATTCGAACCGCTAAACTTTCAAAATCGCGGAATTTCGAACCGATAAACTTTATAATTTCTAAAAACGTAAACTTCCAAACATATAAACCTCCGAACTAATGATTTTTAAAAATTATAAAATTTTGAGCTTTTAAATCGATAATTAATAAAATTAAAAATGAAAAATATATTTAAAATATCTTTTGGAGGGGGGGGGGGGGAAAAAAAAGTAATTTTTTTTTGTGCGCGGATGTGCGAAGTGGGTGTAGGTGGGTTGGTGGTGGGTGGTGCAGAAAAATAAAAACAGAAATTTGAAATGCAAAATCAAAAAAATTTAAGGTAAAAAAATTATTTTTTTTTTGCGGGGGAAGAGGGGGGCTGAAGAGGTAGTAGGGTGGGTGTTAATGAAAAAACTAAAATTTGAAAAAAAAAAAAAAATTTAGAGGGGGTGAGGTGGGTTGGTGAAGGTCAAGTTGAGAAGGAGCTTGGAAAATGTTTTCCGTTTTTTTTATAAGGAAAACATTTTTTTCCAATTGAAGTAAAATGAATTGATAAGAAAAATATTTTCCAAAACATTTAAGCCAACCAAATATGAGAAAATTGGTTTTACTTCATAGCAAACACACCCTTAGAGTAGCTGATAAGTATTAGGTTACTTTTAAGTGCTGAAAACTAAGATTCCCAATTTGACAATAAAACTATATATATAGATGGTTACTTGAAAAAGAAAACTTACAAGCTTCCTAATAATTAATTAACCATACAAATAATTAGAGAAATGGTTGCCCTCAAGACTATGATTATAGCATCCCTTTTGTTAATGCACTTGTTGGAGACAAATAATGCAGCTGCTTCCAACAACATTACAACTGATGAGGCTGCTCTTTTAGCCTTCAAGTCTCAAATAACATTTGACCCCTTTGAAATTTTGTCCAAAAACTGGACAAAAGGGACTGATATTTGCACTTGGATTGGCATTTCTTGCAGTAGAAGGCATCAAAGAGTGACAGTATTAGTCCTCAATGGCCTGAGACTAAGAGGTTCAATCGCAAAAAAAGTCGGGGACCTCTCGTTTCTTAATTTCTTAGACATTGGTAACAACAGCTTCCACGGCGAAATCCCAGTTGAACTAAGCAATGTGAGGAGACTGAGGTACTTGTTCTTGTCAATGAATAATCTGACAGGTCAAATTCCAGCAAGTCTTGGATTGCTCACAAGGCTTGAGTTGCTGGACCTTTCCAGAAATAATCTCTTTGGATCTGTTCCATTGTCCATCTTCAATGTCTCTTCTTTAAAGGGCATCAATCTGAATTATAATGCCTTGTCTGGAACATTGCCAAATGACATCATCTGCAATTATCTTCCACGGCTGAAGGGCTTACAAATTGCACAAAATCAATTATCTGGCCAGCTCCCAAGTGGTTTACACAAATGCAAAGAGCTTGTATATTTAGCCTTATCATATAATCACTTCACAGGTAAAAATGTTGAACCATTTTCTTTCTCTGCTCCTTTTGCTTACTATTGACTAGGGGTGGCCAGAGGCGGACCAGGATTTTAGCACAGCGGGGGCACTATTATATACTAATTACTAGCAATAAAATTTAATGTGCAACTCTTTAAAATTTTGAACAAGTATGATGACTAATCATCCAAGTATAAACAAAAAAAAGTTCTAAAAGGAGAAAATACCGAAAGGGGGAGATTTTTTTGCAAAATGGGTGCTATAAGAAGTAAAAGTGTTGATTTAAACATGTTTCAAGCTTTAAATTTTAGATTATTTTCTCAAATAAAAAAAGTGTGAGTGATCAAAAGGGCGTTCAAACTTCAAAAATTAACGAAAGAAATCAAGATTAAGGGCATATTAATAGTCAAAGTACTAAAAAACAGTCTCAAACTCTTAGTTTTCATTGCTAAGTCGGATTTTATATCCGCAACATTGTCAAAATAATTTTTAAAGAAAGTTGTGGTAGAATGATCTGTATTTATCTATTTGTGGAGCAATAATTTATAATTTGAAGCTTTAAATTTTAATAGAGGAATTTGAAAAATAATAAATTAATTAACTTGACTATTATGCATGAATACTAAACTACATTTGAATTCAATAAAATATAAAAGTAATAAGTAAAGCCACAACCTTCTTCTCCTAAAAAAAGGTGGTGACAAAATAATTTGTATTTTTCTGTTTATGGAGTAATAAGTAGCAATTTGAAGCTTTTTAATTTTAAGGGAGGAATTTGAAGAAAATAAAATTAATTAAGTAATACTAAACTATAATTAGCTTCAACAAAATATAAAAATAATAAATAAAATTATTTAGTAATAGGATAAGGTGAAAATGCTTAGGTAAGTATAAAATAGGAATAGAAAGGTGGAAAACCTTAGCAAGTCTCGAACCCAGGACCTCCTGCAAAAGGGAGGAAACAAAGTGTGCCCTCATTACCATTTCTTCTGTCTGCCTTTCTTTGTTTGGGTGCACAAGGAAATTATTTGAGGGGTCCCAACTCTATGTACAAATATATAGTATATAATACATATATAGAGTTTTTGCCGAGACTAACGGGTGCACGTGACCCTCAACTTAACACGTAGGTCCGCCCCTGGGGGTGGCAAATGGGCGGGTTGGACTGAATTTGGACGGGTCAAGATAAGTTAGATCAATAAATAAGTTATTGTCCGACCCAGTCCAAAGTGTACTTGGGTTAAGATGGGCTAATCAATGGGTCATAACTTAACTCGCCCAACTTGACACATATTTTAGAACCATGATTATCTTGCATAAAAAAATCTATTTACCTTAAAATGTGTACATTAAAATTTGGGTGGGTGGGTGGGGTGGGGAGAGGGGGTGGGGCTGGTGGGTGATGTAGAAAAATGAAAAAAATAGAAAGCAGAGACAGAAAATTAAAAAAAAATTAAAAAAAAAAGTAAAAAAAAAAAATTAGGGTTTGGTGGGGGTGGGGGCAGGGTGGGAGGGGTGCAGAAGAAAAATAGAAAATTAAAAATACAAAAAAAAGTAAAAAAGTAAAAAGAAAAATAATTTGCGGGGAGGGGGGTTTTGCTGCGGTGGGGTGGGGTGGGTGATGCAAAAAAAAATAGAAAATTAAAAATATAAAAAAAAAATAGGGCAACCAAATAAATTTCTATATAAGTTAGGTTGAGATAGCTTTTGTTTTGGATGAGTTTCATGGGTTGCTTAATTGGTCAGAATGAGTTATAAAATATAATGGGTTAACTTGGGCAGTCCAAAATGACCCATGAGCTAAAATATTTATAACCCAACCTATTAATTTATGGGCGAGTTGGACAAGTTAAATGAGTTTGAGCTCAAATTGTCAATCATTAGTCAAAACTTCTCTCATATTTTACAGGAAACTTGCCTAGTCAAATGTGGAACTTGACAAAACTTCAACATCTGTTTCTTGGATGGAATAACTTAACAGGTACTTTATCCACCATTTGGCTCTATCTCTAAATATATTCTTCTTTAACAGCTTTGATAGGTTAAACTGAGTATTTTTTTTTTTTTTTAACTTCAAAGTCTATTACTGAAAATTTGTTCTTCAGTTTCAAACAATAACAAGAACAACTGCGTCAACCCCCTGTTATCTTGGGTCGATTATATGAATCTTCAATGTTCATGTCGCTCCATTTAGACCTTTGCCAACCCAATATCCATCATTTATGTTTTCTTATAGTAGAATTACTCATACGTAAACTTTCTACTGGAATTTAGATATTTAATAAGATTAAAAGCCTGCTTGCGAACATTGAACTAAGTAAACATGCAAACATAACGAAGTCTTAATCCCGACAAGCTGGTATCGCCTATATTGATCTTTATCTTTCATTCTGCTACCGTCTATGCTAAGTCTAAACGGAATCCAATAGATAGTAGTTCTTTTGCTAGGTCAGGTATTTCATGGCTCGCTTTTGGTATATAAGCAACAACAACAACTATCATGTATAGTATCACAATGTGGTATCAGGGAGGGTAATACGTACACATGCCTTACCTCTTCCCGAAAGATAAAAATATAGGAACACGGTTGAAGTATAGATTATAGAATGAAATTACTACTCTTCAATATATAGAATGTTGAAACAGTTACAAGGGTTGTTCCCTTCAGAATTTGGAGATAAATTTACGAAAATTTTACAGGACATATACCAAGTGAAATTGATAACCTATCAGCACTTGAAAGATTAAGTCTCCGACGGAACAAGTTGGTGGGAATTCTTCCACAATCTATTGGAAATTTGTCAAATCTAGAGATGATAGACATAGGTGAGAACAGTTTACAGGGTGACATTCCTCGGGAATTTGAACATCTAGTAAATCTGAAAGAAGTGTATCTTAGCTCAAACAGATTATCAGGTGAAGTTCCAAAGTCTATTTTCAACATTTCTGGACTAGAAGAGATTGCATTTGCAGCAAATGATCTTTCAGGAATACTTCCTGCAAACATAGGCCATAGCCTTCCAAATCTTGAAGGCCTTTATCTTGGGAGAAACCAGTTCAGTGGGCTGATCCCTAGCTCCATTGTAAATTCCACCAAGCTTATCCGTCTTGATCTTGGCCGCAATCTGTTTACTGGGCATGTACCAATGAATCTTGGAAATCTACAACAGCTTCAATTCATCAGCTTGCAGTTAAACCAATTGACGAATGATCCATCCATGCGCGAGTTAAGTTTTCTTTCCTCTCTATCCAATTGTAAGTACTTGAAGACTGTTCAAATAGGAGGCAACCAATTCAATGCAAATCTTCCAAAATTCCTTGGCTCAGGCAACTGGTCATTTTCCCTTGAATATTTCATTGCTTCTAATAATGGTATCACTGGAAAAATACCAACTAACTTCAGTAACTTGAGGAATCTGGAGTGGTTAAGTTTGGGTTATAATAAGCTTATTGGTATGATTCCACCAGATTTGGGGAACTTGAGGAAATTGCAAAAGTTAAAACTGGACAATAATAATATAGATGGAATTATACCAATTAGCCTGTGTAATATGGACAACTTGTTTCTAGTTAGCTTGAGCCAAAATCAGCTTTCAGGGGAAGTACCAAGTTGCTTTGGAAATCTTTCTTCTTTAAGAGAACTCTACTTAGATTCCAACGCGCTAGTTTCCAGTATTCAACCAACTTTTTGGAGGAATAAAGATATTTCAGTTGTCAATTTGTCCTCAAATTTTCTAAATGGATCTCTTGCACTAGAAATGGGAAACTCAAGGAGTTTGCAGATATTGCATTTATCTGGTAATCAGTTCTCTGGTCAAATTCCAAGAACAATTGGACAACTTCAAAATTTGGTTATCCTTTCATTGTCAATGAATATGTTAGATAGTCCTATACCTAAATCGTTTGAAGATTTAGTTTCATTGGAATACTTGGATCTATCCAACAACAAGCTATCCGGCATGATTCCCATGTCCTTGACGAATCTTGAACATCTCAAGTATTTCAATGTCTCGTACAATGGGCTCATGGGTGAAATTCCAGATGGAGGGCCATTCGTAAACTTTACTGCTGAATCATTTATGGGCAACCCTGCATTATGTGGAGCATCCAGGTTCCATGTGATGCAATGCAGAGTTAGTAACCCTAAAAGACCAAAAAAGAAGAAGGTTGTAACTATTGTTCTTGCATCAGTTGCTTTAGGAGTTGCAATGACCACCATTTTCATTGTTTGGTTACTGAAATATCGAAAAAGGAGTAAGGAACTTCCTGTAGTGGATACATTTGGTCAAGTACATAGGAGGATTTCGTACCAGGATATCGCTCAAGGGACAAACAACTTTGATGAAGCAAACTTGATTGGGAGGGGGAGCCTTGGATTGGTTTACAAAGGGACACTTGCAGATGGAAAAGTTGTGGCAATCAAGGTATTCAATGCAGAAATGCAACATGCATTCAAAAGTTTTGATGTGGAGTGCCAAGTTCTACGAAGCATTCGACATAGGAACCTTGTTAAGGTGATAAGTAGTTGTGCAAATTTTGATTATAAAGTGTTGGTGCTAGAGTACATGCCCAATGAAAACCTTGATCGTTGGCTTCACTCTCCCGACAAATTTCTGGATTTAACTCAAAGATTAAAGGTGATGGTTGATGTGGCTTCTGCTATGGAGTATTTACATGGAGGTCATTTGTTTGTAGTCGTCCATTGTGATTTGAAACCAAGTAACATACTTTTGGATGGCGATATGGTGGCGAAAGTCAGTGACTTTGGGATATCCAAACTTCTAACAGCTGAGACGCTAATAGCACATACCAAAACCTTGGGTACTATTGGCTACATGGCACCAGGTAAATGTTACTATCAAGTTAATTTGAGTAAATTTTAAACGGCGCTAATTATTTTTTACATGAAATTTTTCACAGAGTATGGTTCAGAAGGCAAAATCTCAACCAAGGGAGATGTTTATAGCTTTGGTATTCTGTTAATGGAGACTTTTACAAGAAAGAGCCCTGTGGATGATCTATTTGTTGGAGACTTCACCTTGAAAAAATGGATATGCCAATCATTACCAAACCGAATGGTGGATGTAGCTGACATTAATTTATTTTCACTGGATGACGAAAATTTTATGTCTAAGGAAAGATGCTTCAAATTAATCATGGAATTAGCTCTTGAATGCACAAATGACTTGCCTGAAGAGAGAATTAGTATGGAAGATGTTAGTGTTCGACTCAAGAAGATCCTAACTCAGTTTCTGCAAAATGTAGTGACAAACTAAATGGTAGTGCTCAAGTCTATAATGGAATCATTTCTTCACGGTCAAATTGAAAATATTTGATAGAACTTTAAGAGATTGAAAATTTTTCACTTCAATTGTTTCAGAAAATTTGTTGTGTTTATTCTTCTTTATGTGTGAAGTTCTTTGTGCACGTATCAGCTTTATTCTTTTCCTTATTTTTTACTTCTTCCTAGCATCAATCTACAACTTATTGATAATATGTGTGTTCAAACGTGATTATGTTTCTTTTTTTAAACCGAGAAATCCCTTGAGTATAATGGAGCACGACTCGAAACTTGGTGAATAATGAGCCCGCTTCTATATCTTTCTCCACACAAATACTACTAGGATTTTTTGTGAGTGGTAGGTTTTGAACCATTTCTGTGCATCTAACCTACCATATATGATTATTCCCTCCGTTTTATATTACTTGAAGTAGTTTGACTCGGAACAGAGTTTAAGAAAAAAGAACTTGAAAATGTATTTAAAACACGGAATTTAATCCCGCTTAAAATGTATTTAAAGCACAAAAAGAGAGCCAAATCTAATTACACTCTTGATCATAAAGAATGGTATTGCATTAAACAAAACTTAGAATCTTAATTGGATCGGGTGTCTCTGTATTTTGCTCTCTATTGACACGTTCGTTGACTAAACAAATCGTAAGTGGGAAAAACACCAAACAATTTGATCTCCGGTGGACTTCTCTGTTTCATTCTTCTTCTTTATATATAGACAAGGGCCGATCCAGCCTATTTGAATATGATTCCCGTGAACCCAATAGCTTTTGCATATACCGTATATATTTTTTAAAAACTCCACTAAATATCTATTTATATTTAATTGTGAACCCAGTTATTTATTTTATATTTTAAAAACTTATAAACTTTCAATCATGGATCTGCTTTAATATATATATATATATATATATAGATAGATAAAATTGAGTGGGAGTATAAGGTGGAATCCAAATCCAATCAACTAGACTACTAAGGTCGTATTTGTATCATTAGGATTGACGCTTGAATTTGTATATACATATTAGATTATTACGTCTAAATATGCACATCTGAATATTAAGATCTGAATGTTAAATGATTAAACTTGTTTATATTTTCAATATTTGATTATTTAAAATTTGTCCTTATTAAAATTTTAATAAATATAAAATAACTACTATTGGGGCAGATCAAGGCTCGGCAGTTTGATGATCCTCATTTGACAGTTCTCAAAGAGACGATACTACAAGGTAGTGCCAAGGAGGTTTCTGTTGGCTAAGATGGTGCTCTGTAACTTCAGGGTCGCATATGTATTCCTAATGTCAACGGCTTGAAGGAGATGATTCTTGAGGAGGCACACCGTTTGCGGTATTCTATTCATCCAGGTGCTACGAAGATGTATCGTGACCTGAAACAACACTATTGATGGCGGCGAATGAAGAAATACATAGTGGAGTATGTAGCTAGGTGCTTAAATTGTCAGCAGGTCAAGTATGAGCACCATATACCAGTGGGCCTACTTCAGTAGATGACTATATCTGAGTGAAAATGGGAGCGCATTACTATGGACTTCGTAATTGGGTTGCCGCGGACCTTATGGGAGTTAAATGCAATTTGGGGTCATCGTAGGTAGGTTGACCAAGTCGGCAGACTTCATTCCAGTTATGACTACCTATACTTCAGAGAGGCTGGCCCAAATTTATATTCGGGAGATAGTCCGGTTGTACGGTGTGCCTGTTTCCATCATATCAGATAGGGGCCCTCACTTCACTTTGCATTTTTGGAGAGTTGTTTAGAGTGGACCCGTGTGGAGCTCAGCATATCATTTCATCCTCAGACTGCTAGATAGTCGGAGCGAACAATTCAGATATTAGAGGACATGCTGAGAGTATGTGTGATTGACTTTGGGGAACACTAGGATCAGTTCTTACCTCGAGTTTGCTGACAGCAGCATTACGAGTCCAGCATTGAGATAGCTTTATTTGAGGCTTCATATGATTGGCGATGTCGTTCTCCCATCGAGTGGTTTTAGCCTGGCGAGGCTAAGTTGTACAAAACTGACTTGGTGGAAAATGCCTTGGAAAAGGTGAAGTTGATTAGGAGAGACTTCACACAGCACAGTCCAAACAGAAGAGTTACGCGGGTCGAAAGGCGCGTGATGTATCATTCATGGTCGGCGAGAAGGTTCTCTTGAAAGTCTGGCCGATGAAGGGTATTATGAGATTCGGTATGAAGAGCAAGTTGAGCCCAAGGGTTATAGGCCCATTTGAGGTGTTGAGGCAAGTTAGGGAGGTTACTTATGAGCTTACTTTACCTTCCAGTCTATGAGGGGTTCATCCAGTTTTTCACGTGTTTACGCTTCGGAGGTATCATGCTGACTTGTCCCGCGTGTTAGATTTCAATACTATTCAGCTAGATGAGAGCTTGAGTTATGAGGAGGAGCCAATCGATATTGTTGATAGACAGGATCGTCAAATAAGATCCAAGAGAATTTCTGCGGTAAAGGTCCAGTGGAGGGGATATCCACACTTATTTAGCACTTTAGGTATGAATCTAAACCCGTTCGAGGATGAACGTTTGTTTAAGAGGCGGAGAATATAACGATCTGACTTGTCGTTTACTTTCTAGAATCATGTGCCCCCAAATAAGACGCCTCGTACTTGTTTTCATTTAAATGTAACTGCGGGGATGGTTAGTTCGGAATTTGGAAGAGTTTGGGTTGAAATCGGAACACTTCGTTCCTTAAGGTTGGCCTCAAAGGCCATGTTTGACTTCGGTCAACGTATTGAGTAAATGACCTCGAAATTGGGATCTGACGGTTCTAATAGGTTCGTATGATAAAATCGGACTTGGGTGAATGTTTGGATTGAGTTTTAAATGACCTGGGAGCGTTTTGGAGCAAAATAATGAAAGTTGGTTCTTGAAGGTTTTTGGAAGTTTTTTAAATTTGGTTTAGAGTGGGTTTTGATGATATCGAGGTCCAAACATGATTCCAAGAATAAGAATAGTTCCATAATATTATTTAAGACTTGCACGTAAAATTTAGTATCAATCCGAGTAGTATAAGTGTGTTTCGTCACATTAGAAGTAACTTGAAGAACTTGAAATTCATAAGTTTGAATCAATTGATTTTAGGGTGTGATTCCTAGTTTTAATGTTGTTTCCTATGTTACGAGGGTTTGAGCAAGTCCGTTTTATCATTACAAACATGTGGGTGTGTTCAGGGGGGGCCCCGGTGGCCCCGACCGTCAATCGGACGAGGCTCAGACCAAGTTGGAAATTTTGGGCAAGAGTTGAATACCCAGCTTCTGTCATAACTGCACCTGCGGTTGGTCAGCCGCAGATGTGAGCTCGCAGGTATGGGCCTTGACTCGCAGAGGCGGCTAAGGGTGGCCAGCCTAGAAACCGCAGAAGTGGTCCTTTCTCCGCAAAAGCAATTGGCTATCCACAGAAGCAACTCCAACTGGATGAGTGAAGTTCCGCAGAAGAGGACCATTTTCTATAGATACGGTGGGCGCTGGTGCGGAACCATAGATGCGGAAATCACTGAAGGCGACCTTCATTTATTACAGGAGTTAGACATTTTTGGGCCATTTTCACTCCATTATTGGGCGATTTTAGAGCTCTTGAGAGGGGGTTTTCACCAAGCTTTTGTATGTAAGTAATTCCTATTATATGTGAGTTAAATACTTGTATTTTGGGTAGATTAACATGTAAAGATTTGTGAAAATTATAAGATTAGAGTAAAACTTAGGTTTTTGATAAAAACAAGATTTAACCACGAAATTTGGTAGGGAGTGAAGTAAAAATCGTATATTCTTGATCCTTAGGTTATGGGTAACAACTTCCTTCTAAATTTTTGAATTAATAAATAAATAAAATATAAATAAATAATACTCAAGAAAATTATTAATAAATTTAGACAATTGAAGAATTTTAAATAGTATAACATAAGTATAAAAATATATTTTTCCAGAATAAGAAAATATAAACGTATGTTCTACTAGAAGAGAAGTACTATCAAAATATTAAGCCAATTGACAAATTAATAAAAAATAGCATTCGTAAACGTATCGTACTAAGTATTTACTAATTTAATAAAGAATACACAAGAATAATTTATTTGATTACTATAATGCTTTGTATCCTTCGATTTTGTATTAATTTTATCATATTTATGTATACTATATTAAATAATAAAATAGTACAACTATTATTTATTAAAATAATATAATATATTAGATCATAATTTTATAAGATAACTATTCCGTCAAATTATTTACGCATTGCGCGGTTCTAAAATTAGTTAATTAAAATAATAGCTCCAACAAATAAATAGATACACACAAAATTTAAATAAATAAAAGCATTTGAGCTGATTTAAACATAAGAAAGAAAAATAAAATTGCTCCGTGAATTGGTTCTGAACTCCACTTCCTTCTCATCATCGCATGGATTAGAGAACCAATATGTGCTCCGTTTGAATACATATTTTATTGGTTCTGTAGGTAGGTCAGGTCATTATTATGCTGGGTTAGATCGGTATCAATTGAAATTAAATTTAAAATAGGTAAATATGGGTAACAATTTTGGATCGGATAGGTAAATAACATAGATTTTCTCAGGGGTGTGTATTCGATTTGTCCATTCGATTTTGACTCTTATCGATAATTACTTATCGATTATCGATTTGTACATATGCTTATCATTATCGTTTCAATAAGGTTTCGATTTTTTCGATTTCGACTTATTTATTTTGGGGCTTATCGATTCGGTTATCCATTACACCGGTAAGAAAATTTACGGGATTCCACGGAAAGTATATCGCTATAAACACGGCTAACTAATATGGACAAAAAGAAGCTAAAATAAGATGAACAATGTTTATAACATAAAAATTGTGTCAATAGACATGCAACGAAACTAAAGTAAGGGATAAAATATATGCCACCAACACTCCAACGATATTAACAAAAATAAAAATATATCATCACTGCCAATTCTATTTTTCATTAATTTGAACTTCATTCACTTCAGTTTTAAATATGATCATTCCTTAAATGTGATAGATGAAATAATTAGGGGTGTGCATTCAATTTATCGATTCGCTTTTGACCTTTACCGATATTACTTATCGATTATCGATTTGTATATATGTTTATCATTATCGTTTCAATAAGGTTTCGATTTTTTCGATTTCATTTATCGATGAACCGATAACAAATAATCGATTCGATTTATCGATAAACCGAACCGAATGCACACCCCTATATTATAACTTATAAGTAATTTGAAAAATTTAATTCAAAAGTTCAAATAATTTAATGAAATTACTAACATTTAACTACAAAAGTTTTGAATTAATTGTCAATTCACTTTTTGGCTTTAAAGTTCTATTTTGTGTTTTATAGTATTATTTTTAACCTAAACCTCCCTCTCTAACAACAATTTCGTGTTTTGTGAACTCCTCCGACCGGCAAAGGGCGACGGCATCAGCAATTCGGATTCGGCGACTCCTCTTCTCTTCTCTGTATGTCTCTCTCTTCTTTCCGCTGTTTTTTGCAGTATTTTTTTTGTTTTGATTCGTTTCATCCTCGTTTGTTTTAACTTAATATAGTGAACCATTCTTCTATAACTATCGGCTATCAGCGAATTGAGTCAATTTCATGGTGTAGGAAAGAAGAATTAAAGGTTGAACATGATGCGTACTTTTGGGATAGAAATTTGCAGTTACTGAGAAACCAAAATGAAATTCCAAACTAGGCATTTGGTCGGCACAAGTTGTTACTGGAAAATTCGAATAGAATATTCTTAGAAATAATAATTAAAATTTCTTAATTCAAGTGACAAAGGTTGTTTTAGGGAGTTGTGACTTAGGTCACAAACTCAAGCTGCCAAGGCTTAGTTCAAGTGGCAATGGTTGAGGGCAAGTTCAAGCCCTGTGCCATGAGAACTAAGCAAGGGCGGCTCAATAAAATTTGTGGCCTAAAGCCAGATTTTTATACGAGACTTTATATTTTTTTATTAATACATATGCATAAAAAAGTTAGTCTTGCCTTTTTTTATATTTGGTATTTATAGTATAACATTCTTAAATGATAAAGTCTTTAACTTCACAGAATAATATTATTATTATTTTCAAATGTTAGATGTTAGACATGTATTTTCAAATGTCCCCTTTGATATTTTTACAAAAAAATATATTTACTAATATGAAGATGTTAAGTAATTTAATTGAAAGTTCTAAAATATTTTTGGTGTTAAGGAGTAGACAATCTTCCTTTTTTTTTTCTTTTGTCCAAGGTTTTTTGTTTTTTTTTTCAAATTTTAATATTGTCTAACTTGAAATAAAATCATAATATTCATTGCTGAAATTTGTTTTGGACATATATCAAAGCTTACTAATCTCCTACTTGAGCTACCTGTTCGTTCATTCTCAATCAAATTTTATGTTGCTTCAATTAAGATAAAACAAAAATTATTGAGTGAATTATTTAGTTATAAAATGTGAATGAAGCTGGTTGAACAACAGGTACATAGGGCAGTGATCTATAAATAATTGTTGATCATTAACTGAGATGGCTCAACGGAACTACTGGTTTGAAACTAAAATATATTCAAGGATCCTTAAATTTCTGTCATAATATCCATATACTATTAAAAAAAAAAAGTTTACATTGCTTTGATTTAGTGGTAAGATAGCAACGTATAATATGTGGCGCACACAATATGGTATTGAACTCTCTCCTGTATAAAAATGTAGCATTAAGTGAAAATGTTTGAGCATATTATTAGTCATGTTTGAACCTTATGTATACTTATCTTGGGTATTTCTTAGTTAAAAAAGATAGATACAAAAAAACTTATTTTCTAATGTGCGGATCAATCAAATGTGACAAATAGAAATAGCTAATTTAGAGAATCTGAATTGAAATAAGAAATTACAATAGTGAAAAATATGAAAAAGACTATACATAAAGAAGAAGAAAAATAGATTTATGAGAAGGTCAATATATTATTTAATTTAGTGAGAGAAATTTTTTATCCTATTAAATTATTCAATCCCACCTTTACCACGTTTCAAAAAAATATTAAAATATAAAATATTTTATCAATAATTATATAAATATAATTTATATATACAATCTTACTTTATATTTTTGGGGCCTTAAGTATTTGGGGGCCTAAGGCAATAGCTTCACTTGCTTTACCCTAGAGCCGCCCTTGGTGGCATGACTGACTATTCGGAGAGAATTGATTTTGCTCTCACTCCTAGTTACTACATCAGTCTGAACTGAAATTATTGTTTTCTCCATGCCACTTTAATGTGATAAGAATCAAGCTAAAATTCATCTCTTTATTTGCTCTTTTATGCTCTCAAAGATGAGTCGATCAAGGGAAGCAGCCGCCATGAAGCGGAAAAGACCAGACTTGGATTCGCCTACTCAGGGACTTCCAGATGCTGAACGTGTAGTGCTCAATCTGGTAAAAAATAAAAAGAATCTGGGCATCTGGGTGGCAGAGGTGAAAAAGGAGGCAAACCTCCCACCAACTCTTGTGGATAAATCCCTGACCGCACTCGTGAAAAAGAAGTTGATAAAACAAGTTGTGAATATCCAAAATAAGGGAAAGAAGCATTACATGGCTGTTGAGTTTGAACCTTCAGAGGAACTGACTGGTGGTTCCTGGTACTCTGAGGGAAATCTTGATAAGGAATTCATCACCGTTCTTAGAGACACGTGCCTCAAGGTCATAGAATTGCTGAAAGTTGCTACGGTGGAGGGAATCCACAACTTCTTGAAGAAAAGGAAAGTTGTTGAGTGCACAAGTCAGCAAATCGTGGAAATATTGAACTCTATGGTTCTAGACAATGCTATTATAGAGGTTAAGAGCACTGGATTGGGAGAATATCATTCTATTCCTGTTGGATTAGTTTGTTATCGAACTGCAAGCGGAGTTGCTTTAGGGACTGGTCCGAAAACAATAGGGCCAATGGCTTCAATTCCATGTGGTGCTTGCCCTAGGATTAGTCAATGTTCACCCAATGGAGTTATATCCCCACAAACATGTGTCTACTACACTAAATGGTTGAACGCTGAATTTTGATGGACTTCTGGTAAGTAAATCCAGTGTATACTTCACTACTACTTATTGGTTGCTATCTGATTTCTTGTTAATCTGTTTGTTTAGATAGAAGCAACTTTCTGTTTACTCATAGTTTTCAGTTTTTATTAGAATGTTTGAACTATGTAGAAATATTTGCTGCTTTTTTATACCTTGAAGTCTCTTCAGGCTGATCGGAAAGATTGTCTGGTCACATGAGATAGCCAAAGAATTGGCACATGGCTTCTTGAGTTCTTCCAATGTTTAAACAGACATTCCAAAACAAAATTCAAACAAGACAATGATGTACTTTCAACAGCAAAACAACACTATTTTCAGGGCATCAATCAAAATCATAGTACTTTATACAATCATTGTAGTCACATTAGTTTGCAGAAAGTGGCAGTATGTATAAAGCGCCTGTCTTAGTTTGGACTTAAAATACAGACTGATCGACTCATTTTCTCTGGGAATTCAATGACTTGGTGAAGCAACAATCTGATCGGATTCTGATGCTTCCTTTCTCTTGCTCCTTTCTTTCTCAAGTAAATACACCCTCTCTACTTCAGGCATTGCTACAATAAATGCATTCAGCTTGGAGTTTAAGTCTTCCAACTTTTCCATAACTCTGTCATTTGTAAACATGCCATTAAGCACACTTTGGATGGTTCCCCAGCTTTCCTTCAATGGTAAAGCAATAATAACTACTGATCCTACTGTACCCCATACAATAGCTATTACAGCCCAGAATGTGAAGTATCCCTTGCTAAATTGCCCTGCATTATCAAGTTTGCAACCAATTAATCATGGAGCATTCACACTAACACTGAAGTAGCAGAAGGATTAAATTTTCATACTTACCCACAGGAAGTGTAAGAACAGGCCAGAGAACTACTATCGCGACCGCAAAACCAATGCCCCATTTGATTATCCATGCTTTGGCTCTGTTGAGCTTTTCCTCTTTGAACTCTTCAGGTGGCAATTCACTCTTTTCCTTTTCAACCACAGTTATCTGCTTAGTAGTCTGCCAATCATAGTTCTGGGGCCTTAGAAAGCTACAAACAGCATGAATAGCTCCACCAGTAAGTATAGAAACAAGGTTTCCTGCAAGCATTGGCGCATTTCTACCAGTTGTATCAAGATTTATCCTTCCATACTCGATTTTAGTGACCAATAACCAAGTGATAACCCCTAACAAACAGCCAACAACTGTCCCTAGCATTGCACCAAAACTGTTTGCTTTTCGCCATAAAAGCATGAAAGCAATTGGGAGAACAGCTGATCCTATGAAAACTCCCATGGCTAAGTACATCCAACCTAGAGAAACCCCTGCCTTGTTTAAAACTACTGCTAAAATGCCCATGAAACACCCAAATCCTAACACAACTCCTCTTGAAACTTTTAGAATTTGTTTTCCACTTGCATCCGGATTGATGTATGCACGATATATGTCATATGTACATAATGAAGAGACTGCAATTAGCTCAGATGAACCAGCTGATGTGACAGCCCTAATAAATACAGAAGAAGTCATATAATTGAAAAGTTAACAGAACATTTTCCACACGTAATTCTTGATTAGGCACTTACATAAAGAGCATTGTAAGGAGAAGAATCGATCCCCCTTTTCCCATCAAAGCAATAGCTGTAGCTGGAGGAACTAGTCCATGGCTAGCCTCACTTGCTGTTATTGGTAGATCAAGAGCTAATGCCCCAAGACCTAGTGATGTTGCCAAAGAGAATGGCACAGCAAACCAAACTAGACCACCCAACAAATAGCCCTTATGCGTCGATGATGGTCTTGCAGCAATGGCACTTACCCAGTACCCCTACATTTCAATAATTTTGGTTATTAGGAAATGATGGTTACATAGACATTCCATAAGCTAGTTTCTTGCTAAATTATACGAAAGAAGTTACATTGTCAACGAAAACTGTGCCAAAATTTCCCACGATGTTGATGATTCCAAAGACAAGACCACCTGAACTCAACATAGTAACATAAGACCCCTTGAAATTCCCAGTAACAGGACCACAAGATTGTCCAACATGGGAGATTGGCTCTTGACAATTTCTTGACTTGCTTGCTACCTCTAATAAACGTCTGTAAACCAGGCTTGGGCTGCCAAGTTCATTGCTAGCAACATATACTAGGTACACAAAGATGACTAAAACCACATGTACTGAAATGAAAAACCAGAAATTATGTTAGGTGAGCGCGTGAAAAAGAGTAAAAAGCTAGAGTAAAATTTAGATACCTATGACAGAATGTATATAGCTAGCCAAGAAAGTAGCTTTTAGGCCTCCTGCTAAGGTGTAAACTATAACACCAAGAGGGATAAGAAAACTTGCAGCATATATATTGACGCCAGTGAGTGCATTAACGACAGCTGATCCACCAAGAAGCAGCATGGCTGTTACTATAATGTTGGTCAAGAAGCAAAACCCCAGAAAAACAAGATGAGCAGCTGTTCCCCATCTGAAAATAATAGCAGTCAACTGCCTGCCTGCCCACAGAGAAGTTTTTACAGCAGAATTATCTTCATCTTTCCATTACAAACCTTGCTTTGATGATTTCACAGACTGTATGAGCATAAGGAGCTTTTCGTTTGATCTCTATTGCCATCACACCAAAAAGGAGCACCTGTTGTGTAACAAATATCTTTAGAAATTTTTCTTCCTTGTTGAGAATGTCAAGAATAGTATGTACCTGAATAGTAGCTCCACTTGCATACCAAAAGGGTCCACTAATTCCATACTCCCAGGCTACATTAGAACTTTGCAAGATTGTTGCTGCCCAAGTCCACTGCAAAAGACCATTAAGTTGATGATTGTAACTTTATATGTATAAGACCAGTTACATTGACAACAACAATGGGTACCTGGGACACAATTACACTTGCAATAAGTCCTGTTTTCACATTTCTACCAGCTGTATTGAACCATTCTGATGTATGACGGGAGCCAACATATCTTTTTTCCACCCAAACCTTATACATAAGTTGAAGAAGATAATAAGCAAAGTGGCTCCACAGACGATGAATATATGCATTCTACAGATTCCAGAATTTAACTCATATATGCTGACACTTGAAAAATATAAAAAGTCCTACAAGAAAGAGAGAAGGAAAAGTAAAACTAGAATACAAACCAGGAAAGAAGTGAAGACTGCGAAAAAAGCTCCAAAACCAAGAATGACAGAATAACCAACACCCTGAGAAAGAACAGGTTTTCCTCCAAAAAAGCTGCTTTGCCTCACACAACTATCCCCATCTCCAGAAACACTATAATATTTTGATGAAAATTGAAAAGGTGGACAGTTTGAAGCCATTTGGCTCTTGATTTCATATAAGAACTACAGTAAGTTGTAAGAATCTTCGTATTGATAGTCAACTGATTTAGTCCTGCTTAAAGAAAAAATCAATTTAGAACCAACAAAGTAAGCAACTTGGAATTTTCTTATATGTACAACTTACTAAAAAATCTATGGAAATTTGTGCAAGTCAAACCAAAAGTGGAGTTTTCAATGGAAGTATTAGATGAATCTTCAAGTTGGTAGTGACAGATTCAAGGGTCACTCTCATGGCTTTGAGAATCTTTTGTCTTGGAGTAGCTGCATATTTTCTTGGTTGAATAGTTCCATCAAACAAGAACAGAAAGATTAGTTTTTGTAGTATTATAATGAGTGATTAGTTGTGTAATAAATTACGCTATCTTTTGATTATCGAATTTAAATATGGGATTTTTAGTCATAGTACAAGTTCAGAAATAAGAAAAACTTAACACGAATAAATCAAGAAATTACAAGAGACTAATCATTAACTAATGTTTAAGTAACTTCACCCGACCTCGACCGTATAATCCATGACTAGGGAAAAGGTCCAAAATTATTCTTCTACTATGGTATATAGTTTAAGTTTGTTTCTCGTTACACTTTTTACTTAAATCTACCCCTACCATTAATAATCTTTCTAAAATTGCCCTTAACCCTAACGTTTCTCCCCCGAGGCACCCAATCCCTCTATTAATTTGTCCACGTCAGCTGCCATATTAGAGGTCACACGTTAAAATTAACATCATCATCACACATGTCTATTGCATTTTTCTCATTGCCATTAACTTCAACGACATTGTCAGTGACCAATTCGCAAAAGATGCAAGCAATCGGAGGAACCTATTTCGTCTTCTTCAATTCTTCTTAGAACCATAACAATGTTGTTTTTAAGTTCCTTCAATAATTTGGTGGTATGAATAATTTATAAACTCAAATCAACACCAACAAATATTTTTTACCCATAATTTCAATTTCGCTTTCAGATATGGGTTTGAAAAATTCAAGCTCCAAAGCTTCGTCAATAGTGGTGTAGCTCATATGTACAAATCTCAAGTCCCTATTCACTGATAAAAGTTATAGCTCATGAAGTGATGTATTGAGATCTTTAACTATTTCACATTGAAGTTAAAGAAAAATCAAACAAAACTCCAAAACCACTATTAAATCACCATGTAAGCTTATAGCCATCCGCCACAACATAACCGAACTCGCCCACCAGAATATTCTAGTAGCGACATCCCTAAACAAATCATCATAGCCAATACCCCATTTTTTACCAACAAAAAAATTCAAACATCCAGTGACCACCGATGAACTTTACCGCTTAACAACAAGAAAGCCCCAACACACTTTCCCTGTTTCATCTATAAGATTTCACTTAAATACCAAATTTGTACCTTTCTGTTATGATAGAACTGTGGTGGATTTCTTTAGAAATGAACTTTGTTGGATTTATGTAGATTAAAAAGAAAAGGTCCGACAATGGAAAGGGAGAGAAAGTGAGGGGTTCGGATAATGGAGTGGTAAAGGAGTAATAAATGGGTACATGAGATTAAATATGAGTAGCGTGAAGTGGTAGGAGGGGAGGGGGTCGAGTGACTTGATAGCTGACGTGACAGCTGACATGGAAAAGATTGATGGGTCAGCTGTCACGGTGTACATTCGTTGGAGTTAGGGGAAATTCTTGAAAGTTTGTTAACGGTAAGGGTGGATTTGAATGAAAAGTATAACGGAAGACAAACTTAAACTATATACCATAGTAGAGGGATAATTTTAGACTTTTTCCCTTCTTTTAAATAGTATTTCCCCTTAATTGTTCCCAAACAAATCCACTCGCCATCAATCCACTTCAAAGGCGGAACTGGAAGCTAAGCTAAGGGTTTAGCTGAGTCTAACTTTGTGTTTGCATTAAAATTTTCAATAAATAAGTACAAAATTTAAAATTAGAACTCAGTTGCTAAAACTTAATATCTCTATCCTAAAATTTAAAACTCATAACTGAGATGTGTGGTTCGATTTATATTTCATTTGAAGCGTGCATGTTAATTAAATTGGGAATGGTCCGACCATCTTGATCATCGTAATACATAGTGTGCATGAGTTGAGGTCCATTGGATTTTGCTTAAATGTTGCTTAACACACTTTGATCAAATTTGAACCCTAAGCTCAGATAAAAAGGCTTATGTAGGCATACTAAAGGCCCTCGAGTTGTTTTTGAATGAACGATTTTTGTAATGAATGGCTTCTTCTTTTGGCGTAGAAGAGTATGTCTGTTCGCAATTGGCGTAACTAAACAAAATATTCTCTTTTTATTAAGGACATAGTGTCCTATTTTTGCAAATTATATTTAAAAAGTTAAGGACACGATGTTCCCTCAAATAGAGCCATCTGGATGCTGCACTGATAAATATTATTGTAAGCAAACTCGAGTAGAGGTAAGAATCGATCCCATTGCCCTCCAAAGTCAATCACACATGGTCTAAGCATGCCTCCAAGATCTGAACTGTTCACTTCGACTGCCCGTCGGTCAGTGGATGAAATGTAGTGCTTAGCTCTACATGGTCCCCAACTCACTCTGTACTTCTCTCCAGAAATGTGGAGTGAACTGAGTGTCTCTATCTTATATGATGAAAACGGGCACACCTTGCAAACGAGCTATCTCCTGAATATAAAACTGGGCCAACCTCTTTAAAGTATATGTAGTCACGACCGGAATAAAACACACTATCGACAATTACCCAAACTGCATCAAACTTCTACAAGGTCCACGGTAACCCAACTACGAAGTTCATAGTGATGCGCTCATATCTCCTCTTTGGTATAGTCATCTGCGAGTAGGCCACCCTGGACTCTGGTGCTCATATTTAACCTACCGGCAATTTAGACACCTAGATACATACTCAACTATGTCCTTTTTCATCTATCGACACCAATAATGCTGCCTCGGGTCATAGTTGTCGCGCCCCTTTTTCTCGCAAAAGTAGATTTCAACATGTGGCAACTCTTTTGAGTGGGAGGTAGAGTTCTAAAAGAATAAGTGTCGCCACCTAACAAATTTTAGGGTGTGTTAGGACACCTATTATGTATGTAACTCTATTTGATTAGCCAACACCACCAATGATCGGATAAGGGCTCAAATTACCTCAAAGAGAATTATTACTAATTATGATATGTTGGAGAAAACTTTCACCACTTTTCATGCCTCGAATATGCTCCTGCAGCAGCAATATCGAGAGATGGGATTTAAAAGGTATTCTGAACTTATCTCACATCTTCTTATAGCCGAACAACATAATGGGCTATTAATGAAAAATCATGAAAGTCGACCTACTGGTTCTTGTCCATTCCCTGAAGTGAATGAGACGAACTTCCACCAATCCAAACGTGGAAGAGGTTGTGGCCTCAGTCGTGGTCATGGCCGTGGTCGGGGAAGAAATCCCAATCATGGTAATAATAATGCACCAAAGAACCCTCCTCGCCACCAGCAGTGGAAAAGGAAGGAACAAAAGCATGAAGCGGTGCAAGCACCAAATGTAGAAAGTGCATGTTGCAGATGTGGAGAAAAAGGGCACTGGTCACGTACCTGTCGTACGCCTAAGCACCTGGTTGAGCTTTATCAAGCCTCCTTGAAAAAGACAGAGAAAAATGCTGAAGCAAATTTTATCTCTGAAGATAATTTTGACTTCATGCATTTAGATGTAGCTGATTACTTTGCACTCCGAGAAAGAGAAACAAGTCATGTAATCGGCAGTGAATCTGTAGAAATATAAATATTTTGATTTTTGTTGTTTGAAATAAGTAGTATGGTTATGTAATTGTACATAAATAAAAATTACGATTTGATAATGATGTTTACTATAATATATCTTATTTATGTTATTTTGAAGAATATGGATATTATTATTAGATCAACTTAAACTCTAGCAGAGTTTGCAAGAAATATACAACTACGAGAAGTAGTTATTTTCGTATATCTTATTGTAATTATATTTTATTAACCACCAGAAGTGGTATATGCCTATGATCACCAAAAGTGATAATTTAGACGTTCTATGGTTACAATTGAAGATAAGATACATAAATATTCTCTACACGCCTCGATTTGCTCATGAAGTACTAAATATTTTAAAAGAGGTTGTGGCATCACAATTTATTGTGATTAATGCGCGTTCAGATAATCATGTTCGATTTTCCTGAAGGATGAGAACTTTTGATAATAATAATCCATTCCCTGAAGTGAATGTGGCAATATTAATAAATTTGGTAAATATGAACGCGTTTTTGATGTAAATATATTTACCTCCCGAAGAGGTAATATAATTGAGAGAATATATATTCAATATTTCGTATTTTAAATCTGCTCCTGAAGAAGTAATACAATTGGAATTGCCTCCTGAAGTAGGAAAATATTATGAATAGGAGTTTTCTTGTGCTTAAACAATTGTTTACTTGGTTGTGATTTTCTCTTATGGTACCAGAAGTATCAGAGCAATATTTGATAGTACAAATGTATTAACAACTCCTGAAGAGCTAATTGTTTGCCTAGAAGATACGTGACACCCGTAATGTCCAATAAATATTAGATTGTGGATAATAAATGAAGGCTCTCGAAGAGATTATTTACAAATATGTCATTCATATTATATGATTGTGGTCAAAACATAGGTTGTAGTAAACCCGAAGTTTACTAAAATAAATGGCTATCATATTGAGATTATAAATGATTGAAAGATTGAAAATCTTCATTTTTCCACAATCATAGGGGTAAAATAATATGTATATGAGAAGTTACCCGCCTTATTCTTCGATTTGTACTTCATCGTGTATCACGATAAACCAGAAGTTTACTAATACAAAAATAGCCATAGTAAATCAGAAGTTTACTAATATGTCATAGTAAACCAGAAGTTTACTAAGAGATAGCACATGTCATGATAAACTTGAAGTTTTCATTTGCCATTATTAAATGAGCTATTTGAGAATTTAGATAAGCATATACTGAAGAACTAGAAGATTCTTCAAGAATTCTCTTGTGTTGCTTGTTCTCATAATAAATTGATTATACCAACTAAAGTTGGGACTAAGACCCCTGATTCTGAAATATATAAAAGGTGAATACGGGCCCATTCACCTATCACGTGAACCACTTATAGATGCATATATAAGATGGTTACATGTATGTTTCTTGTCAACCTGCAGTTTGGCATTTGAAATTGCTTTTCTCACTTAAGAGCATAATTTTCAGATTATGAAATCAAGACAGTTCATCTTGATAATGTTGGTTTATGTACAAGCTAGTTTAGCAATGAATACCTCCTATTAATGGCTAAACTATTGTTTATGAGAACAAAGATTCATGTGTTGGTCTAAGATTTTCTAAATTTCATACAGCAGAACTTGTATGCATCAGACCAACAAATGATAAGTCCTCATCTCATAATTGGTTTAGGATCAGAAATTAAATATTTTACTATCTTTTGATGTATGGTATATGATTAATTTCTCTACCACAATGCATAAAGATATGTTTCCCAAAGAAGATTGGGGATATATGTTAGTTTTTCTAATATCTAGGGAATGAAATAAATTGCTGAAAAATATGCTATATGAATGGAATTATCATGATCCTCACTTAGAAGATAATTCAAGTCAAATGCCAGAAGCATTTGCTGATCCAAAATCAAATATCATATTTCAGCTGCAAATGCTCCTATTAAAATTTAAAGTCCCTGAAGGATAGTGTTTACTATACGCATGAAGCGTGGTAGACAAATCGGTTCCAAAGGTAACGATCATTGTAAAATGATAAGGAGCTAATGATCAAAATGATCATAATGAGGAGGAAATAAGCTCTAGAAAAGCCCACGACATAACATTTCATGAAACTCCAGAAGAAGTTGAGGTACCTAAAAATAAAGAAAGTGATGAGATCTCAACAAGTTATGTCGCTTAGGAACCGACACAAAATGATCGTCGATGATATATTTGATACAATATTGTGCACAATACTGTGAAATATTGTGAGGATCGGACCAGTAGTCCAGACACCTGAAGATGTCATTCCATTTAAATGCGAGTCATAACCTATATGTCTCATTTGATTAAATCTCTATAAAGTTCCCTGAAGGATTTAAAATACCTGAAGCATATAAGTTCAAAGTCTCGAGAAATGTACTCGATCAAATTATAAAGATTTTGTACGGTTTAAATCAATCTGGACGCAAGTGTTTTAATCGCCTCAGTGAATATTTTCTTAAAGAGAGTTACATAAATAATGTTATTTGTCCATGTAAAGAAAATGTCATCAGGAATTTGTTACGCTTACTGTATACGTTGATGACATAAATCTTGTTGGAACTCCAGAAGAGCTCTAAAGGCAATTGAATATCTTAAAAAGAAAAGAATTTTAGATGAAAGATCTTGGAAAAATAAAATTTATCTTGGTCTGCAAATTAAATATTTAGCAGACGAGATCTTTATCCATCAATTTGCCTATACATAAAGGGTCTTTGAATGCTTTTACATGGACATGCGCACCCATTAAGTACATCAATGGGTGTTCAATCACTTGAAGTGAATAAGGATCCGTTCCGACCTCCAGAAGAGGATGAGGAACTCCTTGGTCCTGAAATACTCGATCTCAGTGCAATTGCTATGCACTTATGTATCTTGTTAATGCTAACAACTGTAGTGCAGATCGTATTGGTTATGCAGATACAAGGTTAGAATGCAGAGACTCAAATATTTGAAACAAGGTTTTCATCAGGGGGAGTAAATACGCGATGCACTCTTTTTTCCTTATTAAGGTTTTTTCCCACAGGGTTTTCCTTATAAGGTTTTTAATGAGGCACCTAGCAATGCGTATTACTAAATATGTGTACTCTTTTTCCTTCACTAGGATTTTTCCCACGTGGTTTTCCTAGTAAGGTTTTAATGAGGCACATTATCTTTTAATGAACATCCAAGGGGGAGTGTTATAAATATATTATATTATGGATGTGTATACTCCGTTGTAAATAAGCTTCCTGAAGAAGCTTATCAGTATATGACTCCTCCGTAAATATGTTTATCTATTTAGTACTCTATTGGAAATAAGCCTCCTGAAGAAGCTTATCATTTCGGTACCCGGTTATGGATAAACATTACCTCCGGTAGAAGATTATCCATACCGGGTATAATAAGCTTATCCTTTCAATATCCGGTTATGGATAAATATTACTCTCGGTAGAAGATTATCCATACCGAGTATAATAAGCTTATCCTTTCAATATCCGGTTATGGATAAATACTACTCTTAGTAGAAGATTATCCATACCGAGTATAATAAGCTTATCCTTTCAGTATCCGGTTATGAATAAATATTACTCTCGGTAGAGATTATCCATACTGGGTATAATAAGCTTATCCTTTCAGTATCCGGTTATGGATAAACATTACCCGAGTAGAAGATTATCCATACCGGATATAATGAACTTATCCATTCAGTACTCCATTATAGATAAACATTACTCTCAGTAGAAGATTATCCATATCTGGTATTGTAGCAGCTTACACAGTAGCTTGCAGTAGCAGCTTACACAGCAGCTTGCAGTAGCAGCTTACACACAGCAAAACCTTTCTTTTATAAATAGAAGGGTTTTCATTTCATTATGTACATTAGTTTGAATTCGAATAATATATCAGTCTCTCTCTATATCTTGTCTTTACTTTACAGTCTTTATTTTATAACATGTGGGGATTTAATTTAATTTTGATGTATGTATAGTATAATACTAGATCTAGTACTAGTAGAAAATTAAAAGAATTTCATGGTGACAGGTGCAATGACGTGGCGGAATTAAAGCCGTTTCTGGGTGCTTGGCTGTTCTCTGTCTTATTATGGCAACTACGAATAAGAAATTACCAAATATAGCATTGAAACAAGCTGTGCTTAATAAAGAAAAAGTAATAGTAATAATTGTGCCTAAGCTTAATGGAATTGCATGATTCAATGACTTTGGACCAACTCTTGCCCTTCACGAAACCTCCTATTACTTGTTCTCCAAGACGTACTTTTTTACAAAGAAAAAGAGAAGCAAAATACAAAATTGACCAAAAAGCTACTTGCATTTTCGCCATTAATTTCCAGAAAAGCCCTTGGAGTTTTGTATTATTTTATTTGACCACCTTACTATGCATTTATGGACTTTTCATCAGCATTTACATTTTATTTGACACATTAATTTCCGTAAGGTGCATGCTGTTTTCATCAAAATCTTTCACCTCAATAATGTAACTAAGTAAAACCAATCACCTATATATAATCACATGGATTTAATTTCAACTAGGACATCCTTCGAAGTGCTTAGCAACTCATCGTATATTTAGAATTATTAGTTTAGAAGTTAATTTTAGTTTAAGTTATTATCTATCACATATTACATATTGATATTCTATGTCAAAAATATTTAGTTTAGCTGAACATAAAGTTATACTCCATACATTCACTCCTGAAATATATAAGCAATTTTATTCACAAATCAATTAATATAGGCTCACAATCTGGTATTTTGTGTGATAAGAATGTGCAACTAAAATTATAAAGTAAGTTTCAAATTGGTGGTTAGACCAACTATGTTGTATAGAGCAGAGTGTTGGCCAGTCAAGAACTCTCATGTCCAGAAGATGAAAGTAGTTGAAATGAGGATCTTGAGATGAATGTGCGGGCATACCAGGTTAGATACGATTATGAATGAAGATATTCGAGGAAAAGTAGGGGTGACCCCCGTAGAGAATAAGATGCGGGATGTGAGACTAAGATGGTTGGGTCATGTGAATAGAAGAAACACATATACCCCAGTTAGGAGCCGTGAGAGGTTGCCTTGGTAGGTATGAGGAGAGGTAAAAGTATGCTAAAGAAGTATCGGGGCGGGATTATTAGCAGTGGCAGATATACATGGATACTTGTGAGTGATTGAGCCACCCATTACTTTTAACCGAATTTAGTAAATTTGCATAGGCAATTATAAAAATAGTAAGATAAATATAGAGTGAGCACCTATAACTAAATTTTTTTTCCTCTACTTTCGAATTTTTTATTGGCGAGCACCCATCACTTTAAAACTCTGAATTCGCCACTGGTTATTAGGCAAGTAATGGCGCAACGCTTAAGCTTACTGACAATATAGCCTTTGATAGAAGGACGAAGAGGTTGAGAATTAGGGTAGAAGGTTAGTAGATAGTCGAGCAATTTTTTTATACCGATAATATTAATGTTAGAATGGTAGCTTTTTTATTCGCATATTGCTATTACTATCTACTGTTTGATTGCTATCTTTCGCTTCAATTTTTTTAATATATTTTTATTGTTATTGCTTGTTGCCACTGCTTAATTTCATCTTTTTAGGGAAAGAATTACGACCCTAGTCAATAGGCCTAACAGCCCAACCGAAATGGCCCAGATTTGAAGCTCTTACCCTATTTAGCCCATGTTGCACATATCTTGAAAACTTTTCAACCTTTAGCCCGTTATTAAAAACACACTTTTAGGGTTTTACTATTTTCTTCTTTCTTTCCAACACACAAAAGTCTCTCACCGCCTCTCTCTTCTTTCTTTCCACCTACATAGATCTTTCATCCTCTCTTAACCTAGCCCCCGCTATTCCCCCTCCCCTACCCCCTACGCGGTTCTATCATCAATGGCTCAAAGAAGCCACAACCTCCTACCTCCTACTCTGTAGAATATTTAAGATTTTTGAAATTAGTTTTGACTCTTTATAGTTTGAAACCTTAATTTTCAATGTCTGGTCGGGCTCCGGGGATAAAAGATCTGAAGCTAAATCATTGATTCCCAAGTTATTAATTCGGAAGCTAAATCAGAAGTTTGAAACCTTAATTTCCAAGTTATTGATTCCCGTGATATGTGTGTTGACCTGCTTGAAGTCTTGAATCTGAAATTGGGTGTATCGTATCTGTGGGTTGAATTTCGATTTGTTGGCGCAAAATTGCTAACCTATAGAAGTTGAATCATCCATACCTTCTACTACAACTCGAGCCTCGGATAATAATCATAACTATGTAGCAGTTTGTATAAACACTATATAATTGTGTATAATTATGTATATAAATATATAAATACCTTATACACTATTATACATGTTATACAAGTTATACAGTATTGTATAATTGTGTATAAATGTGTATATTTATGTATAATATTGTATAATTATATTGTTTTCAGCTTATAAGGATGTATATACATTGTCAGTGTGTAAGAGGCATCTACGAAAGGTTGACACTTCCTTCTCTTCTTCTTTTATGTGTATGTGCTGTATAAAAATGATTTGTACGCGTTAGATGGATTCTACAATTCATTTATCAAGGTTTTATTTTTCTTTTATCATGTTGGATTGCTTTAGCAGTTGCACATAATAGTATATATGAAAATAGTCGGTTGTATAAAGAAGGAGCAATAGCCGTAACTGATTGTGTAAAATTAGTTGTCTTTCGGGAATTAGCCTATTATTTTTTGGCTATAAATCTGCAGTGATATTTGGGCTATTGCATTGCAAGTCAGCTGTGTGAGTTGTATTTATGTAAAATTATATTTTTTTAGTCGAGGATCTATTGAAAATAGCAACTTTACCCTCCAGGATATGGATAAATCTGTGTATTCACCATCCTTTCCAAAAATTACTTGTGAAAATTCTCTTAAGTTTGTTGTTAGTTGTAATTTTATTTACATATTCTATATCATACACAAAAGAAAATATCAACTCATGTCAATCAGAGATTACACGTATAATAATGGTATAAGAAACTCATACTTTTAGCAAACATACACCACAAAAGTTTGTTGTTAATAGTATTCAATCTATGACTTGACTTTCTAGTCATATTCAACATACTTGATTTGACTTGAACAAAATCACTAAACTTTAGATTTTTCAAGTTCAACAAGTTGTGGCACGGGTCATTTTAGTCATTTGTGGTTTCTCCAGAATTTACGGAACCACACGTCTCAAAAATATCTCAAATGCTAAAAGAAATTTCCGCCATAAATTAATAAAATATACATAACCATCGGTCCCACACAGTCTTCACGCGAAGCTTTAGCGAACCAACCGTATAACAAAAACTAAACAAAAACAAAAAAAAAACAAATTTAAATTAAGCGAGAATATACAAATGTCACCCTATATAAAAGGAGCATGTTTCGTAAACCCTTCACACAACACACAAAAAGAAAAAAGTAAACAGAAATATTACAAAAAGAAAACCTCTTGCCTTCTTCCCCAAGTTTCTTTCCAAACTACCTGCAACTCTTGAATTTTGGTCGGAGTTATCAAAGATGATGATACGTGGAGCGACAAGAATGACCCGAACTGTGATGGGTCACATGGGTCCACGTTACTTCTCCACTGCAATTCTTCGAAATGATGCCGGAACCGGGGTTATGACTGGCGCCGCCGGGTTCATGCATGGGGTTCCGGTGAATCCATCGGAGAAAGCGTTGGTGACGTGGATTAGGCATTTTCCAGTGATGGGTTCACGCAGCGCTAGTACTATGGCTTTGAATGATAAGCAGCACGATAAGAAAGTGGAAAATGGCGGCACCGCCCCACCTGGCGGCGGTGATGGCGGTGATGAGAAATCAGTAGTGAGTTATTGGGGTGTTCCGCCTTCAAAGGTTACTAAAGAGGACGGTACTGAGTGGAAATGGAATTGCTTTCGGGTAAGTGTAATTTAGCTTTTCACATATTTTCTGATTTTTTTTTTTTGAAATTTGTCGAGATTTTAGAGGATTTAATGGTGGATTTATTTTTTGGGATGTAGCCATGGGAGACGTACAAGGCTGATTTAACAATAGATCTGACGAAACACCACGCGCCAACCACTTTCTTGGACAAATTTGCTTATTGGACTGTTAAGGCTCTCCGATACCCCACTGATATATTTTTTCAGGTATTTAATTTTTTTTTCCTTCTTGTATTTGTGTTTCTGGTTGTTTGAATATGACGATTATTTGTCCGAACAAATTTTTGTGGCTCTCACCCGATTTAGAGGATAAAAAGAGTTCAATTACCTTTCCCAGAATTTTGGAATTTTGCTTAGAGCTTAATATAATAATAATAATTAATAATAATAATCATAATAATACAAATAATAATAGTAATAATAATAATTATTGTTATTACTCCATTATAATTACTATTTCAGGCTATAATACTCTATTTTTTACCTTTTATTTGAATCTTGGAATTATATTTGGCTAGCTCTTAAAAGAAAAGCTTTTAATGCCGTTTCCGAAGAATTTATATAGATTGTTTTCTTATAGTTTATAGAAATAAAAATAATCTAGTCTTTTTTAATTGAAAGCAAATAAGAAAAAACATACAAACAAATGAAGGGAGAAGTTTTACTAAGTAATTTAACTCGGTTACAGATCCAGATTCAAGAATAACTCTTTTTTATGCTATCAACATATATAAAGAAATAGTCAACTTGAATATTTTATCATTGAAAATGAAGCATCGGATGGGCAAGAATGATATTCTAGATATGGAATTAATTATTACCACAAATTATTTTATACTTTAAACAACAACAACAACAACCCAGTATAATTCCATTTAATGGGTCTGGGAAGGGTAGTGCGTACGCAGACCTTACCCTTACCTTTTGGTAGAGAGGTTGTTTCCAAATATACCCCGGGCATTCTTCCCTCGAAAGAACTTCCCACCCTGCTCTTGAGAGATTCAAACTCACAACATCTCGATTGAAAGTGAGAATTGCTTACGATAAGAGCAAACTCTCTTGTCCAAATTATTTTATATTGTACCTACTTAATTAGTGTGGTTATATATAATAAATGTGGTGCATGCAGAGGAGATATGGTTGTAGAGCAATGATGTTGGAAACAGTGGCTGCAGTGCCTGGAATGGTGGGAGGAATGTTGTTGCACTGCAAATCACTAAGGCGATTCGAACAAAGTGGAGGATGGATCAAAGCACTGTTAGAAGAAGCTGAAAATGAGAGGATGCATCTAATGACTTTCATGGAAGTTGCAAAGCCTAATTGGTACGAGCGTGCACTTGTCTTCGCAGTGCAAGGCGTCTTCTTCAACGCCTACTTTGTCACTTATCTTGTTTCTCCAAAGTTGGCTCATCGTATCGTTGGATACTTGGAAGAAGAGGCTATTCATTCCTACACTGAGTTCCTAAAGGAATTGGACAAGGGTAACATTGAGAACGTCCCTGCTCCTGCTATTGCCATTGATTACTGGCGTCTCCCTAAAGACTCCACTCTCCGTGATGTTGTCTTGGTTGTTAGGGCTGACGAGGCTCATCACCGCGATGTCAACCACTTTGCATCTGTAAGAATTTTAACTTAGATATTGGATTAACACTAAACATTTATAAACTGTTTATATAGCAAACTCTAATTAATAAAATGTGGTTGATGTTTGCTCTTAAGTCCTGACTAACTAATTTCTATGGTTTTGATTGCAGGACATTCATTATCAGGGACAACAGCTCAAGGACTCTCCAGCACCAATTGGGTATCACTAAGCCACTAATACACAGAGATCCATCAAGTTAAATTGTATCTTCTTTTTTGTACTGGTATAGATCTAATGTAGTACCTACTACGTACTATTGTTGATGTACATATTTTTTTTTTTTTTCTGTGGATTTGGTTGGTTTTTTACTACTGCCTTCATGAATCTCTGAGATAGCAGTATAGCACAATGAGCTCTGTATGATTGGAGCATATACCTTCTTGATAAAATTTACCATCTTGGTTTTTCCAAGACCATTTGCTTTTCCTTCTTCTTTTTATTTTTATTTTTTTGTGTGTGTGTTTTATTCGTTGAACTTTATTAGCAGAAATTAGATTGACTGATCGGCCTTAAAACATGTTGAATTTGAATTGTTTCAAACCAGTACGTTGTACATAAAAACAAACAACCAAAATGGGTTCGTTATGGCCTTTGAACAAATTAAAAGTGGGTTGAACTTTTAGAAATTATACCAGCAAGGTGTCAGCAGTCTCTGAACTTTACTTTCAAGATGCCTTAGTGGTGAAATGGCAGACACGCGAGACTCAAAATCCCGTGCTAAATAGCGTGGAGGTTCGAGTCCCCTTCAAGGCAAAATATTGAGAATGCTCATTGCTGAGCTCCAACTCCAGAAATATGTAGATTGTTCAGGACAACTGATCAATGAAGACAAGAGTTGGTTTTTAGTTAAACCAAACGTCTATGATAATGATATAGCAAGGATTAAGCATATCACCGGCTACAAATACAAAGAATTTCCTCATATATATTGGTTGTGTTGGCAGGAAGTTGATTTCGACTTTCAATGGCTAAAGATAGTGAGGAAAACAGAAGGATGGCATGGGAAATTGTTAGCAGTCGGAGGCAGGGCAGTCCTTATTAAGCATGTTTTACAATCACAACCAGTTTTCACTTATTGGCTGCTATGGAACCTCCGAAGTCTATTTTTCTACAAATAGAGAGCTACATGTCTAGATTCTTCAGGGAAACAGAGATACCGCTGGAGCTCATGGATTAAGATGTGTGGAGTTTCTAAAGTTCAAATATTGCTGACTCTCACTCCCAGTCGATAGGAAGTGGCGAGCAGGGCAATCACATGGGTGGAAGAAATTGATAGAGGTAAAAGATAAAGTAGAAGAGCATCTACTATGGAAGGTTAATTCTGGTTCATCTAGTCTGTGGTGGGATAATTGGACAGGCCTGGGAGCAATGGTATTGGTCATTTCATATGACATTACCCCTAGGGACCAGCTTGTCCAAGATGTCATTAGAAATGGCGTTTGGAGTATAGAACACTTGCATCTACCAGAGTATTTAGCTGAACATATCCTCAACACTATGTTACTCGGATCGTTAAAAATGTTGTTGGGTACGTGTCGGATCCTCCAAATTTAGTGCATTTTTAAAAGATCCGACACGGATGAGGCAACAATTTTGAAGAGTCTGAGCAACATAGCCTCAAATACCTACGGGAACCCTTCTAGTCCAGGCTCGCCTACCTGGATATCTAGTACTGATGGCCATTTCTCAACATCTTCTGCCTGGAAACTTACTAGACAGAAATAGGGGATAGTACCTTCACTTCAGAATTTGTGGCATAAACACTTCCCTTTTAAGATGTATTTCCTTGTACGGAGATTATTCAAGAATAAACTACCTTTTGACCAAGTGCTAGTTAAATTTTGCCAGAATTTTGTTTCTACTTGTTGTTGTACAGTGGCTCAAGGAGAGACTATACAACATACATATATGGAAGGATAACTAGCCCAAAATGCTTGGAAGGTTCAGTCTCTGTTAAAATAATATTCACGAAATGACGGTCAGTGAAACCTTTAAATGGATTGCATAAGGAAATTCTCAAAATTACTCCTATATTCATTTATTGGAAAAAATGGAAGGCTAGGTATATGGGGATGCAAACTATCTAAGAATAGGCTTATCTGTCAAGTAGGGGTGCTCACGGTTCGGCTTGTTCCAAACCAATTTGGGGCATGGCAACATTAAACATTGTTGTCCAGGTCCCAAACTTGGTCCTCGATTTTCAAAATTTTAAAACCAAAATGAAACCAAATTAAATATAAACCATCGATATGATTGTTGTTGGTTTGGTTCGGTTCGTATTTTCGGTTCTTAGTAAGCTAATGATAAGTCGATAATAGTAAAACAACGCTAGACAACAATCTGAAAATAATTTGCTAAAGCTATTCCTTTTTATATATTTCTTTCAGAATGATAGTATATTTACCATTGTTATCTTGCAATTTGAATTTGCTTTCTTTACTCTTGTGCGGAGGGTTAGAGAATTAGAGGGGCTGGAGGTATAGTAAGAGATGCTTCAGGGTGCTTGATCATGATGTTTGTGCAATTCTTAGGCAGAGGTAGTAGTAATGTAGCTGAAGCAAAGACTGCTAAAATAGGAGTAGAATGGTGTACCGCTCAGGAATTTAAGAATTTTATACTGGAGTTTCATTCTTTGTTGATTATTAATATGCTCAAGGGGCGATGTTGTTCTTGAAACTTGGTATTCATTCTTTGTTGATTATTATACCTCCCATCATGTATTTTGTTATGTATTCAGCAAAGAAGTAGGATAACTATATACTTTGGCACAGAGGTAAGTTTTATGTACCCCTTTCTTTGGTGTATTTGGGTTGAAATAGAAAGATCATGCCACCGCAAGTATATATATATATATATATATATATATATATATATATATATATATATATATATATATATATATATATATATATATAGAGACATAAAGTTTCAACATATAAAAAAATTAGGCATCGTCTTTGGGAATACTTAATAGCTTAAGTGGGGACAAGGGGACTCTAAGACCATACTTCCTTTATTCCAATTTATGTGAGCTTGTTTGACTGGGTACAAAGTTTAAGAAAAAATAAAAAAAAATTGAAATTTATGGTCCTAAACAAGTCAAAAAGGGGCCCAGAGTATTTGTGTGGTTATAAAAGCTTCCCATTAAGGATAAAATTGTAAGTTTAAGCTAAATTGTTTCCAAATTTAGAAATGGTTCATTCTTTTTTGGACGGACTAAATGTAAATAGGTTCATATAAACTAAAACGAAAGGAGTATATATTAATTACTTTGGGACATGCCGAAAAGAGGGAAAAATCAGACCACAACAAATAGAAGAAAATGTAAGAAAGCTCTTACCTTCGATTTACAAGTAAGAGGATTAAGCGGGAAAAAAAACAAAACAAGCCAGATTTACAACTGGTAATAGAAAATAGTCATAATTTCAATAGTAATCGAAATTTAGCTACTTTTATGTAAAGATAAAATCGGAACAAAAACACCTTCAAAAATTCATAAATTTTCCAGCATAATATGCTGGAGTCCGAATCTTTTACATATGAGCTTCCAACATAATGTATTATAGTTCCAACAATATGCGAGAAGTTTATATACATGAGCTCCATAATCCAGTATATTATGCTCGAACTTTTCATGTGCTAGAGTTCCAACATAACATGCTGGAAGTTTATATGTAGGAGCTAAATAATCCTGCATATTATACTTGAACTTTTCGTGTATCAACAAAACAATGACTATTTTTTAATGACTTTGAAAACCCTAACTATTTTCGGTCATCGGTCCGAAAACTGACTAGCCCATGCTATTTTCACGGAATAAGATGCTGGTTGGATATGGGAGGAAGCAGCGCCATTTGGTCGAGTGTTTTTTTTTTTTTTTTCGTATATTCATGAAATTTTACTTATATAATTTGTAAGTTGACTAATGTCTTTCTCAAATAATAAATTTGAAGGGAGGAGACTCTAAAATTGTATTTAACCGTGTAGCAAAAAGATTGGGTAGTTTTGACGTTGAACAAATTGGAACTGAGGAATTACTTTTAAGAACTTCTTTAGGCCTTTGATTTATAAAAGAAACAGAAATTTTCACAAAGCAATTAGCTATTTATAGATATCATTTGCTATATTACAAATTATAAATACATTTTGTGTGGTTATAAGATATATTTGATGTATTTAAGCTATAGTAGCAAAAGTAGGTGTCAATCAAGGAAGTCCAGCTAATTAGTTGTTGTATTCGAGTGTATTCGACTGTATTCATGCAGTGAAACATGGGATTACAGTTGGACAGATTATTGTATTCAACTGTATTTGACTTTATTCACGGCGTGAAATAGGAGATTATACTATTTTTAAAACGGAAAGTGAATCAATTAGCATAATAGACTCCTAATGTAACTCAACAAACTCAATTATAACACATAAATTTTGTATTTTCAGTTATAAAAAAGATTCTTAACAGAAAAATACCTCAAAAACATAGCAAAAATACATTCATGACATATAGCGAGACAGTGAATAATGAAATACATATAATACACCGGGATACATTGGAATACAATGAGAAAAAAGACAGTGAATACAATAAAATACAACGAGATGCATTGAATTATAATAATAAAAAAAGACAATAAATACATTGAAATATATTAATAGAAAATCAAGTTGCTCCGCCCCAAACTCCGTCGTCTTTGTTCAAGAACAAATCCTAATTTCCGGCGAATCTGCCGTTCACCGGAAACCGGTTGTGAAAACATGACCCAAAGAAGATCGTAGAGAGTGTGAGGATCTGTATGGCAAAGGCTCTTGATAAGATTATTGTTGATGGAATCCACGTGGCTACCTCGTTTTCCCGTTTCTTGATTTTGAACCAAATTCGTTTGGAGAGATCACTGTTGTGAGAGATTAATTTCCAACTTTTTTTCGTTTCTTGATTTTGAACCAAATTCAATTTCATTTTCCGATCAGAACTAATATTTGTTTTTCCCTTTAATGCATACACATTTGTTGAGAGAGAGGAGATAACCATGGAGAAATATGGCGTTGAGAGAGTGGGGGAGTGGAGAAAAATCCGAAAGAATGAGAAAGAAAAATAATACAAAAAGAATTTTATGGCTTTAAGAGTAGGAGGTAACAATAAATAGATATTTGATTATAAAAATCAAAAGGTATTCTATAGAATATAATTTTTTAAAAGGGTATTTATTTAAAATAAATAAGGTATCAACCATTGCTACAGGAAGTAAAAATTCCATTAAGAAATTCACCTTTTAGCTTTAATTTGCAATAGAATTTACCATATTAACTTTTATTATCTCACATAAACACTTCTAATACATATTCCAATACTATTTACTCCAAGAATAATGTAGAAAAAAATAATTAATTCATTCTTAAAATCTGAAAAAATTATGTATTTTAGATCACAGAAAAAATGCTAAAAAATTAATTATTTCGGTTCGGAAGGAGTACTTTTTACCAGCACAAAGTACCAAATAATTCTATATATCCACGGAAACTTAGTCACTAGAGAAGTTGAATAAGAAGAAAATAAGCAAAGCAAGCATGGCGAGTCCCCATTCATTACCTTGTGCTACGGAAAGCATCACTTGAAAAACCAACAAGACCAAAATAAGAAACAACAATCCCCATTTCCTAAACTCATCTCCATCTCTCATCCGATCAACTCGTCGGCTTGGCTGGTAATTGTAGCCTTGAATAAAAGGTGCATATACACTTGCAAGACATAGTAATGCCACCAGTAAAAGAGGACCAAGAAGGATTTTGAAGACAGTGTAAGTTAGTAGAACAACAGCAAGAGATACTATGATTGATTGAGTAGTATAGAATACAAAGAAAATGGCTATAAGAGGGACAAAAAAATAAAAAGTAAAGTTTATATCTTCTACATCAATGGCTAATGAGAATCTTTCAGTTATGGTTTGGCCATGGAGGAGTAATCCTAGACTGAATACAAGAAGCAGAGGGACTAATGGAGAGGGGCCTTTAACCATATTCTTTATCTACAAATGAAACTGGGTGTTTTTGGCAGTGCCATATATAAGGTACTTCTTTTTGTGATAAACTTGAGTGTATAATTCAAGAACTGGATTAAAGTAATGGGGTTGGAGTAGGGTGGTTATGAATTTAAAGGGGAATTAAATAGGCTTTTATTATAAGTTGCTTAACTTTTTTGGTTCAGTTCACCAACTTGACTTGTTTGGTATTTGCTACTTTCACCTAGGTTTATGACTTTATTAGCAAACGATAAAGGAAAACCTAAATAACAAATGTTATTAACAGAAACTTTAGGAGAAGAAAGACATTATCTTGGACTTTGTTAATTGCGTAAGCATTTAGATTCACCTGAATTCTGCTTATTTTTCTTGTTTTTTATTCGAATTATGAAAGGTATTAACAAGGATGTTTAAGAGACCTGAAAAGAATAAGTAGGAACAGTGAATGGCCCTTTTACGGATGTTTTTTTGATGGGAGAAATTTAAAAATAACGAGATTTACAATTTGTCATTCAAAAATAGCTACAGTTTCAAAAGTAATTGGAATTTAGCCACTGTTCATGTAAAGATAAATCTGAGCGAAAGCACAATTCAAAACCCGAAAAATACACCCACATATTATACGGGAGTTCCAGCATAAGTATGCTTGAACTCCCGCATATTATACGGGAGTTCCAGGATAACCATGTTGGAACTCCCATATAATATGCGAGAGTTCAAGTATAATTATGCTGAAACCCCCGCATAATATACTGGAGTTCCAGCATAGCAAAGTGTACCGGTTTGGAGCACCGGTGCTCCAATCTCCCGTATATTATACAGGAGTCAGCAAAGTGTATCGGTCCAGCATAACATACTGGAGTTCATACACAGATGCACCCGAACTCCTGTATATTATACATGACCGGTCTCTGTTACAGTAAATAATGACTATTTTTCATTGACTTAGTAAACTATTTCTATTTTTTGATAGTCCACCGTAAAAACGACTATGCCACACAATTTTGACTCTTTTGATTATACTTTCTTTGACCCACTTTATGTGAGACGATTCCAAGTTCACACCGTCAAACTCTTATTTGTACTCGTATGAGTCATAATAATTAACAATTAAAAATATTTGAAAAACATATAAAAAGATCACAAACAAAGAAAAACTCATTCTAAGAGTAATCGCATCATATAAAGTGGCACAAAAGGGATGTGATCATTTCCACAGGAGATTATAAAATATTACACAGGAAGAATTCATATTTTTTTCACCGGGGCTTTATTTCTAATAAAAAACTGATATATTTTTTTTTGGGTAAAAAGGGAGTCAAATATTTTATTCCACTTAATCATTTCATTTGGTAACATTCTCCACTTCAAACCTTGCTTCAGTAGTAATTTCTTTTTTCCAGAAGGGTAAGGAAGTAACAAGAAAAAAGAAGTAGAAACTAATAGTTTGGTCCCCTTTCCAGATCAAGTAGCTTCAATAGCATCAAGATTGGAATTTCGCTTCATATCCTCCACGATTGAATGCAAATTAGGAATTGTCATTACGACATTTACGTAGCTAGTGAAATTGTCAACTGTAGCGGGACGCTTGCATTACTGTAATTATTTGGTCCACATACTGAAACTGATAACATTCCAGGATTACGTACATCATCATATTTTGGCTCGATCTGTCTCTTATTCCTAGGAGGTCTTCCCCGGGAAACTTAATTTAATTAGCCATGCATCGTCATTGAGTTTGAAACGCTAAACAAAAAAGTCGGAGGAAGGTAGGATGCCATGGAGTGATCGTTTTCTATTGTCTTTATGCTCGCTACATAGCCAGTGAAAATGTCTACTGTTCTTCAAGCCCAGAAGATGTGCAACGAGCACATTGAACTACTCCGTCATGTGTCTGACAAGTCCTAAATGCGGGTGACAGTTTTAGGCTATCTTTTGTACTTCATACTCGTGAGATATTTTAAGAGGCGATTCCTTTGAGACGGGCCTCTCTTCAGACCAGAGCTCTAAATTCACTGTTCCCGTACCCCAATGCACCATACATTTGTGTGCTTGATCAATGTTGAACCTATTGACTAACCCCAGACCAAGACATCTATCAACAAGCATCCATTCACCTGAAAAAGAATTCAGACGCAAAAGACATCAACATGGTAACACTGGTTCAAACATATATAGCATCCCTTATTTTGACTCATGGACACCTAACAGATTTTACCACCACAGCAGTATCCAAGAGTGTGGCCAATCATAATAAAGCAGGTGAAAATCATGGGCGACCGTTGGTTCAAACCACAGCAGAGATAAAAAGCACTAGGTGATTTTTACTCATCTGCCTAAGCCTAATTTGGTGATCACAGTTACCCATTATTTGTGAGATAGCAAGCACCAAATGTAACAGTCAAGGTGCTTCCTGGCTAACTGGTAAGTTTTTAAAAAGTTACCACAAAGGTAAAAATAGAAATAGGACTAAGTAGGTCAACGTGCAAATAGATGATCCAAGAAAGCAACTTGTATCGAACATCACAGCTAAAAGCGTTTACTCAAATTGGCATTTACTATTAAGTCTCCAGCATATATTGTGGGAGAGGATGTAGTCCTTTCAAATACTTGCAGGAGATGCTTCTTTCTTTATAGCTTTATTCTTTCCCTATTTGATAAATGACATAGTCAAGCTTTTAGTTATCTCCATTTGCCTTCTAATATGTTCCTCTACCTCTCACCTTGAATGTCAATTAGATGAAATTGATATAGAGGGAACCAGCATGAAAAAGAACCAAATGGGAGGAATATTTCCAAAGTCGCGAAATTGGGAATGATAACGAGTTGCTTACTGGAACATTGACTGGTGACCTGTGCAACTTGTGCACTTTCATTCATTTGGAATCTTGAGAATAATTAGCTCCCAATTTGTCTTTTCCATTCTTCCAGTCCGGTCTTACTATTTATTCCCAGAAAGAAGCAACGCCTGGTGAATTCACTAGCCTTACTAAGGCATCATACTAAATCCAGAACCCGGTCCAGTCTCATGGAAATTTACATGCATAGATCACAAACCTAGTTCTGGCAGTCCTCTATAATATACTTTTACTTCCTGCTGTGCTTTTAAAAGATGATGTGGTTCGGCGCAGAAAATGTATCCTCTAGTCAGGCAACACCAATTCTTTTACAGAAATCTAAACACTACAAATATGTGTGTAATAAAAATAGAAAAAGCTGTCCAGGTGAGCAAAAGAAAAAAGAGTAAAACGTACCATTTGGGCGAAGATCTCCTTCAAACACTTGTTCTCCAGATTCTGGCCAAAGTTCATGCTTGGACCCATTGATGGAGGTAAAGGACACATATGATTCAGTTGGGTGCAACAACGAGAACACTGGATGCACACGCAAGCACACAAGCCTACCAAAGCATAAAAAGTATTGAGATGCCAAAAGCCATCAGAAATAAGAGAAGAGGGAATGAATTAAACTGAGGATGTTACAACCTCTTATACAACCAGCTATTATAAACATGACCATCCAGAAATAAGAAAATTGAATGAGAAATTAATTATATATGGACAGAAAGAATGTTAAAACCTCTTCTACAAAAGCTTGTAACCAGGCTTTCTTGATGAGATGACATATTACAGGGATGCAAAAAATGCACAACATGATAACAATGATATCTCCAAACTGTATTAGTTGGCATGCTTAAAATGACTCTGTGGAGGAAGACTAGATAAAATTCGTGTATCTGAGATTTCCCCAAAAAGAAAGGTCAAAAAGCTTTACTTGAGGCACAAAAGGTTTGATCTTGGTAGCATTGCATAATAAGCTTTTAGAAGAGTATTTTGATGAAGGCACCGGCCATGGGGGCATATGACATAATACTTAGCACAACCTAAACTTGGCAGGCTCATATCAGGGCTCGGTGAAATAAACATGTCAGTGAAGGTGTGCACTACCTGGACAAAAAGACCCTATGAAGCTTCAGTGTTCCCCGGGATTGGCTTTGGGCCTTTCCTGAGTTGAGATTTTTTTAATAGGCACATATGTGTTTTGCTGTATATCAATTTTGGGTCAAAATGACACGGTAAATGCCCTTGATTAAAGTGTTCAAATGGAACAGACTCAAGATTAAGTGTCATAGTGAAAAGGGAGGACAAGTTCAATGGCCTGCCAATGTATTCTACCTTAATTAAATTCCATTATTTTAAAATTCTAAGAGTAGAGAATCTAGAGATGCTATATTTATGAATATTATGTTGTTAATCCAAATTATGTATTCAATCACAAATTATTTACATTAACATCAGTGCACCATGTGTTAGACCTCCGCCACTTGAAGCTCCACTTGACAACGAGAGCGTTGTCCTGAGGCAGCAAGAGTGTTCCAAGCTAGGTGCACGAGTAGCACCAAGTCAAAAAGGGAAAAAGGCAAGTGATGGCCAAGGCTTTGACGGAGGTGAGGCAGCTTGGCAAGGGCGTGAGAATGAGTTGCGGGCTGAGGGTGACACTTGATCATGGCAAAGGCATCAAGGCACAAGGTAGTGATGCCAAGGCAAGGCCAAAAACGAAGTGGCAAAGGCAAGCTAAAGTGCACCGGAAGATAGTGCGCGGGAAAGACTTGTCATGGCATTGGGGCGCGGAAAAGGGCCATGTTCGTTGGCAATGGCATAGGCAAAATGTGGCACAATGCAGCTGGATACAATGGCATTGGCGCCTGATTCAAGCCAAGGCACGAAAATGGGCACCGAGCTTCAGATTGACCAAGTCAAGAGCGGCTATTGATGTGCACATGGGCAGCAGTTGGCTTTGTTCAAAATGTAGGCGGATGGGAGTTAGCACGCGTTTAGCCATGTTTCCATAATTATTGGCATGATCTTTACATGTTCCTAGTAGTTGGGGGTTGTCAACTACATTATGCTAAAATAGTGGGCTGTGTGGGATAAGTGTCTAAGCCTAAGGCAACTAATGTAGGAAAATGGGGCTGGTTCATGTGTTATAAATGGGCAGCACCCTTTATGTTATGACATGAGTGAAAAACGTGTAAGAGTACACATTGAGTTAGGAAAGAGTCATAAGTAACTGTTACTTTCAATGTATAAATAGTAGTAAATAACCCTAATCTCAAATGTATTAGGAGTACGACATGTATTATATATATATAAGGCTCATTGTATCATTGTCATAATTAATCAATATATTTTTCTCCCGTTCTTTCGCACATAATATCAGAGCAACCGTGAGAAATTTATCGTTGTGCGTCATTCCAGCGATATCCGGGAAGAAAGAACTCAGTCACCGTGCAATTTTCCGGTGACTTAAGTGACTAATTGCGTCAAAGTCACTAATTATCAGTGTTGTGCAAAATCCAACACCACCACAAGATTCCCAAGAGAGATCCGACCAAACCCCAGAAAAAATCACCGGAAAATAACAATACATGCGCCGTCACGCGACTGTTGGAGCTCTGTCCCACGCGCCGGCGCATGAGACCCCTTCCGGTCAGATTTTGACTTCGTTCCTTCATAACAGTTGGATCGCCCTCCAATTCCAAGCCTATCCATAATTTTATTTTTTAATTCTGACAACTTTGAATTTTTCCGGCGAGCTACAATGATCTTTTCCGACGTGAACAGTGATCTCGGCAATTTTTTGCTTTTTTCGGCTCAATGTTATAATGGAATTCGTACTTGAAGCCTTTAACTCACAATCCGTTGGATTAAATGCAATAAATTCAATCCAGATGGTTTCTTTACTGGATTATATTGTGTTCCTTCAATACAAAGCACATAAACAGACATCTTCAAGATTAACTTCCATTGTTCCAACAAATAGTAGCATGACTGGTGTCTCCCAATCTTCACCTTCTAAGTCTTGGGCCATTGATTCAGGTGCATCTGATCATATTTCTGGTAAAATATCTCTTTTCACTAATATCTCATATTCTCAATTCCAACAATCACAATGGCCAATGGGTCTCAAGCCATGGCAACTGCAATAGGTCAAGCAAGTCAACTTCCTTCCATACCTTTAGACTCAGTTCTTTATGTTCCTGGTAGTCCTTTTAATCCCATAGCCATTAGTCGCTTGGCCAAATCACTTAAATTTGTTGTTTTATTTCTTGATGACCTTGTTTTTTATACAGGAATGCAGTACAGGGCGGATCATTGGTACCGAACGTGAATCAGATGGATTTTATTACCTTATCCTTGCAAAATCATATGGACTCGCATCATATCTTCCTCCAATATCTTCTCCCGTTACTGATTCACCAGATTTATTACATAAACGGTTAGAACATGCCAGTTTGTCAAAACTACAGAAAATGGTACCTAGCTTATCTCACTTATCCACTTTAGAGTGTGAGTCATGTCACCTCGGTAAGCATACCCGCTCCCATTTCCCGTGGCATCTTGATAATCGAGCAAAGTCACCTTTTACTTTAGTCCATTCAGTGTTTGAGGTCCTAGTCGGATTAGCTCTATCTTAGGATTCCGCTACTTTGTCACTTTCATTGATGATTATTTCAGGTGCACTTGGATATTTTTGATGAAAAATCGATCTGAGTTGTTTTCTATTTTCCAGACCTTCCATGCTGAAATTCAAAATCAATTTGGGGTTTCTATCCGCACATTTCGTAATGATAATGCCCTAGAGTATTTGTCTTCCCAATTTCAGCAATTTATGAACTCCCATGGGATTATTTATCAAACAGTTTGTCCATACACATCCCAACAAAACGGGATAGCTGAAAGAAAGAATAGACATCTTATTGAAACTGCTCGTACCCTACTCATAAAATCTCATGTTCCGCTGCATTTTTAGGGGATGCAGTTCTTACATCTTGTTATCTTATTAATCGTATGCCATCTTCAGCTATCCAAAATCAAGTTCCATTCTCTGTCATGTTTCCCCGCTTACCTTTGTTCTCTCTTCCACACCGTGTCTTTGGGAGTACGTGCTTTGTTCATGACCTTACTCCAGAAAAAGATAAGTTTGCTCCTCGTGCTCTTAAGTGCATATTTCTGGGTTACTCGAGAACGCAAAAGGGATATCGATGTTATTCTCGTGACCTTCAATGATTTCTTATGTCTACTGATGTTGCCTTCTTTGAAACTCAATCATACTTCACAAGTCCAGTTAATCACTTAGATATTTCTGAGGTACTACCTATTCCTTCTTTTGGAGATTCAGTGCCTATCTCCCATTCATCTTCCTCCATAGTTACACTGCCTACAGTTCCGGTTACAGCTCCACCATCTATATCTATAGTATCATCACCGAGTCCAGTGCCACCACCAAGTCCAGTTCCACCAATTATAGCTCCAGTGCCACCACCTAGTCGAGCTCAACCTTCTACAGCTCCACCACTCCTGACTAATCATCGTCGTCCACCCCCAGCATCAGACCCTGTTCGGACTTGTCTCCTCTTAATCAACCGATTGCTCTACGAAAAGGTTGATTGACGAGATGTTTGCTTTACATACGAGTGGTACTTGGGAGCTTGTTTCTCTTCCTACAGGTAAATCGACTGTTGGTTGTCGTTGGGTGTATGCAGTTCACCATTGGCCTCTCTATCAGTTAGACATTAAGAATGCTTTTCTTCACGGTGAACTTGAGGATGAGGTTTATATGGAGCAACCACCTGGTTTTGATTCTCAGAGGGAGTCTAATGGCCTTGTATGTCGGTTGCGCCTGTCCCTCTATGGTCCAAAACAGTCTCCTCGAGCCTGGTTTAGTAAGTTCAACACAGTTATTCAGAAGTTTGGTATGACTCGAAGTGAAGCTGATCACTCTGTATTTTATCGACATTCTGCTTCAAAACTCTGTATTTATCTGGTCGTTTATGTTAACGATATTGTTATTACCGGCAATGATCAGGATGGTATTAGTAAGTTGAAGCAACATCTCTTTCAACACTTTCAGACTAAGGATCTGGGCAAATTAAAATATTTTCTGGGTATTGAGGTTGCTCGGTCTAGCTCAGGTATTGTGATCTCACAACGGAAGTATGCCTTAGATATTCTTAAGGAGACAGGAATGACAGGGTGTAAACCTGTTGACACTCTGATGGATCCGAGTTCTAAACTTCTACCAGGAAAGGGGGAGCCTCTTAGCGATCCTGCAAGATATATGCGGTTGGTTGGTAAATTAAATTACCTCACAGTGACTAGACCTGACATTTCCTTTCCTATGAGTGTTGTGAGTCAGTTTATTGATTCTCCCTGTGATAGTCATTGGGATGTTGTTGTCCACATTCTTCGGTATATAAAATCAGCTCCAGGCAAAGGCTTATTGTTTGAAAATCGAGGCCTTGAGCAGATCGTTGGATACTCAGATGTTGATGGGCAGGATCACCTTCTGATAGACGTTCTACGTCAGGATATTTTATCTTAGTAGGAGGAAATTTGGTGTCTTGGAAGAGTAAGAAATGGAATGTGGTTGCTCGGTCTAGCACAGAAGCAGAATATCGAGCAATGGCTATGGCTACATGTGAGCTAATTTGGATCAAACAGTTGCTCAAGGAGTTGAAACTTGGTGAAATTAGTCAGATGGGACTTGTGTGTGATAATCAAGCTGCTCTTCGTATTGCGTCAAATCAGTGTTCCATGAGAGAACTAAACACATCGAGACTGACTGTCACTTGTTAGAGAAAAGATACTCTCGGGAGATATTGCTACAAAATTTGTGAAGCCGGATGATCAGCTTGCTGATATTTTCACCAAGTCCCTCACTGGTACTCGTATTAGTTATATATGTAACAAGCCCGGTACATATGATTTATATGCACCAGCTTGAGGGGGGATGTTAGTTTCATTGTATAAATAATATGTATTAGGAGTATGACATGTTAATTATTGTATATATATAGGGCTCATTGTATTATTATCATAATTAAGTAATAATATATTTTTCTCCTGTGCTTTCTCACAAAAACACCTAAGGCGAAGAGTAGTCTTGTGAGGGTCAAGAGTGATGTTCTTGTACACGGCATTGTACTTCGAGTTTGAGTTTCTTTGTATGCTCGAGTTAAATACAAAGTTGGGAAAAGAGTTTCCTGTATATTGTGCCTTGTGTTCATCCAAATTTTCTATTGCCTTTACTTATTTTTCGTTGCCTAAAATCAGTCCTAAACTTACTATGTTGAAAGTTGTCTAAAATATTGTAAGTTCAAAGTTGATGAAATTTTGGCTAAGTGTTGGAGCAAGCTGAAGTCAAGTGTGAGACTTGGCTGCCGCGCGGACTGTTTTTTGTGTGACATAAAACACGCATGTGACACCACGTATACCGAATGTCCTATAGCATGATAGTCAAGAATATAATGATTTGACACTTTATTGAATAAGACATCAGTATTTACTCTTTCTATTTCTATAGTTTTAGAATAGAATGGGGAAAAGGTTGTACAAAGAAGGTAAAATCAAGTTTTCCCTATAAGACTAGGCATCACTTTGGGACATTTGACAAAGAAAAAGTTAGCTCAATTTTGGATATACCAAAGAAAAAGTTAGCTCAATTTTGGATATACCAACGCAGATTTCATTTTAGTTTGTAAGATAGGCAAATGTTTTAAGAAATCATTCTTTATCTAAAGGGATAACACATAAATACCCCCTCTCAAACTTGTTTCATTTTTCCAACCGAACATCCTAACTTTGCAAGGATCCTATTACCCCCTTATATTTGTTCAAAATTGATTAGACACACCACCTTTTGACCTAGGTGGCATAGAAAGTGTAGATCACTCTCCTGTAGAGCGTGAGAAACCAAAAAAGAGAGTAAATTCTTTTTCCATCATTTTTTTATTAAATGTATTTTTCTACCTTTTTTATTTTCCTGTCCCCTTTCTTTTTCTTTTTTTTTTCTTATTCCTTTACCCACGTCTTTCTCACCGGCAACAATGAAGTGCGGCTCCAACGACTTAAAAATTCTCTCTTCATGCCCGCTTCCTTCCTTTTCTTTCTCTCTTTGTATTTGCAACTACTATTTCTTTTGAAACTATTGGTAGAAATTAAAGACGAGATCCACCTAGCTTTTGCATATTCATTAAGATACTAATTAGCTCTCTCTAAGTCAAGCTGATTATGTTGTTGCTGTTAGTCGTCATTGGCACCAATAAGCTTAGTAAACAAATTATCTAGAATTAAATTCTTAAATATTTTATGAATTTAGTTTGATAACAAGATCTCATCCTTTAAGAGTGAATAAAGGTAAGAATTTATTGGAAAAGTGACGAGCAAGTCGAATAATTCTTACACAGTAGAAGAGTGACTGTTAAATATTTTTCTCTACAAACAAAAAGAGGAATAGTAGCTCTTCTGTATAGTTATGTGTTATTAGGGAGATGGGTGGTCGTTATTGACAGGTGGCTGTGAGGGTTTTACAGGTGATCGGAGGGTGGCATGAAGAGTGAGAGGGGTTAATGAAGAACGAAAGATTTGTGGTGGCGGCGACTAAGGGAAGGTTGGAGAGGGTAGCGGAGGTTTTGATAAAACAAAAAAATAAATTTTTAAATATTTTTAGAACTTGACAGGTGTCAACCGCGTGTCTATCACTTAGTAAGTCTAACGTGGTTTTTGTAGTGCAAGGAGGTTAATGATGCTTTTTGAATAAGAACAAGGGGGTCATATGACCTCCGCAAAGTTAAGGTGTTCAGCTGGAAAAATGAAACAAGTTTGAGGGGGGTGTTTATGTATTATCCCTTATCTAAATGGACTATTAACAAACTAAAACTGATTGAAAATATCAGGGCTCCCCATGGATTGACCCAGCCAATATTGGGTGATAAATAAGTCAACTGACAACAGTAAAAGTTGAGATCTATGACGTTTCCAACTACGCAGCAACAGTGAGAAAATCAATATTTCAACAGGTGGGTTTAAGAGATCCTACAAGTAGTTTTCAATAATAAGATGTAGGACAGAGCAAACCTAGAAAATCCTCCAGAACCAGCACCAACTCCCCGAGCTACAATTGCAGAATCAATGCGGAAAACCTTGGAGTTATCTTTTGGCAAAGATATGTATCGTTCCATAACAACTCCTCCACCTATATCACCTTCCAGCCTAAGGGACTCCAATTCCCCTTCCTGTTCCAGATCCCGTCTATGAAACAGGAAGAATTTGGACAGTGAATAACAGAGAAGAAAAAGTCCCCTTACGGGTAGAATAGACAATAGTGTAATAAAAATTCTAACTTTACTAGTAAACAAATAAGGAAAGAAACCTCCATAAACGAAGAACTACCATATTAGATCAATTTGAACTGCATTACGAGCTGGGACAGAAATGAAGAAGTGCAACAGAACAATCACACGAGAGCTTATTGAAGATGTCATATATGAAGAGGTTTTAATATGCATCAGATACAATTTTGAGAAATATATGCCCCTCTCTACGTGAAAACATCATCAAGTATGTTTCCCATATTAATAACTACAAACTATCATTGATACCCAACAGTACTTCAAATCCATATTTTCACCTCAAGATGATTAACATATCAGAATCCAAACACTTTGACCCTTCTTGATATTTAAAACAGCACACCAATTCTCTAAAAATGTGACAAAGGAAAATCACTACCAGGATAATTTAAAAAATTGACGTAATATCTCCTGGATTTGAGTCGAGAACAATCCAGCAAAATTTCATTACCTAATATAAGACACTCTCTGAAGATTGATTCCATACATAGCCGGTTGAGAAGTTTAACGATCAAAAAAATTTGCTCACAGATTAGTCCTACTATGTATAAAAGTTCTACTTGAATTTTCTTTTCCTGTTTCCACATCAGAAATCCATTTAGACTTATATCCACGGACAATTAAATTTTCAAACCTAGTTTCACTATGAGATGAGTAAACCATTCCAGGACAAAAAGAAGTTGACCCTACGAGGCTGCTGGATTTTCTCTTTTACGTTTCAAATGGGAAGTATAAGAGAAAACTTCACCTTACCCAGATTTCAGGTCAATACCAACAGTGACTCCTGTTTTTGTTATCTCATGCTTTTCATTGCTTTCACATTTTGGAGCTGTTAATTTTGAAGTTCAGCTACACTTACTTTTCTTTCCTTCGGACCGCAGACATGCACAACTTTCTGTCAGGTGAGGAGATAAAGTCTCCCTTATAATTGAATCGCAAAAGATTTACCATTTTCTTGAATGAAAATAGGAAAGTTGAATTCACACACTGAGCATTTTCAGTTTTCTATTTGTGACCAGTGAAGAATTAAATCCTCGTCATTACTAGAACTTGACTAATACTAATTTCTTCTCTCTATGTACCAAAAGGGCCGAGTTGAAACGTATGCTAAAGTGAGGAACTTCTTATTTACTTACTCAATAACTGAATACTCCTCAGTACATCCAGGTGATCTGTATTCACGGCCACTATATTCTTCGTACCCATTTATTTCCACTCGGCTATGAAGCCATTGAGTTCCTGTTACAGGGAAAATAGATGAATAAGACAGTATATATATCGACATTTTTGCTGCTATCAGTACTTTACCGAAGCTTAGAGGTTACCAAAAGATGAGCAGAACAGGGGAGCAATTTAGTTGGACAAAGTACAGAGTAGAGAAACAGATGAGAGCTCAGACAGCAATGCTCTTTATAAACAAAGGATAAAAGTTGTTTAACAGATAAAGGCTCTTTTGTTAGATCAGAAGATGGAAACACCATTTCTCAATTCAAACTTCGTCGAATGAATAGCTGAAGAAGGACCCACTGTTCAGATAAGCGAAAGATTTATAAGTTGATTAAACTGAAGCCAGTTTACAATGACAATCAAAATCTTCAAGTGTCAGTTGTTGAAAAGATTCTAGAGAAATGAATGGTTGGTAGTATCAAGAGACAATAAGTGAGCATTTATAGCTTAGATTCTGATTAAATGATCATTTGGGATAGCTAAAAGAACCTTCCCAAGATATTTAACATCACCCATTTAAGCAGTGTCCAACATTTGTCAGTTTACAGATCCACTGATGTTTCAAATAAGAGGGCACTAACAATAAATGCACATGAATAAGCTTGACGAATACCAGCAAAAATGCAAAGAAACTGAAAGGTTATTGAATTACTGAAGAAAAAAAGAACTATGGAGCTCACAATACCTGAAGGAATATGGTCCATAGAAAGGATTCTACCACCTACCCAAGGGACCACTTGCAGCTCCCAATCACCACTCTTCAGAACAATGGGGGTCCTTGAAAGTTCTATTCCTTTGTGTCCAGAGACAGTCTCCACTTCTGGTATACGTTTAGCACTTTCTGCAATTAATTTTCAACATGGAACCAACACTTTCTTTAAATTTTGAAACAAGAGAAAACTACTTGCACAGGAAGAAGTTGAAGTGAAAAGGATAAGATGGCATAGAATTGGTAGACATATAAAACAGACATCAAAAGTAAAGAACCCCAATTCCTCTGCAAATCTGTAAGGCGTGATAATTGTAAAAACCAGCTACTTAGTTCTCGTCGATACAGAGCACAATACATCCAACAGCTGATAAAGAGGTCCCATCTAGTATTTTCAGAAAAAATCATCACATAATTCTAACATCACCGCATTGAAAAAAATGAAAAACGGAAGACCTGCAAAAGGATTTTCCCCTATCCTCCTTCGGAACTCCATGTTTTCAAGATTTGCTCCTTAAAGGCTGGCCCAATCACTAAATCTATCTGATTACAAACAGCGGCAGCCAGAAATGTAGAATTTCCTATCAGAAATTAAAATATGTTTTTTCAACAAGTGAGAGATTAAATATGTACCTTTAAGTTGGTAGCTGTTTCAGGCATCTATGGGTGATACATTAAAAGAATTTGGAAAACATTCTCTTTAATTGAAATGGACCCTAATGATTCTTTCAAAAAATCACATTCTTTTATCTTTATGCGTAAAAAAAGAATTTTAATAAAAGTAGAAATATTTTAGCATTCTCTAAGCATCTGCATCCAGCACAGACAAAGCACCAAAAATGAATGCCAGTTTTAAGACATGCTGGGATGCATTGAACATGAACCACGGGGAGTTTCCAGCGGGTGTAGGTGTCTAACTTGAGTACTTATTTTGACCATATGTAAGATTGGGTGTTGTGAAACACGTTCTGCAACATATGTCATTTGATTAGATCAGATATCCACGTATGATGCAAATCCAAGAAAGATCTATACAGTAAGTTAGAGAAAGAACAAAAAAGCAAAGCTGAACAAGTGGAAAAGCAGGTTTACCCAGACGATTTCTGTACTTCTCTTCACTTGCAGAAACCAAATTTGACACATCAGTTTCTGATGGCATTGCTACTTGTACAATCTCTCCGTCAGAACCCCAACCATCAAGCTGGATAAGAGGAACCATAGCAAACAACCACCAATCAAACATGTTTCTCCTAAATGGTCTCTCTTTTTTCCTAAAGCAAATATATGTGAGGCAGGAGGAAACATACCATAGCAGCTTTACCAAGCAATATCCTGACACGCAACCGACGGTTTGGCCTTCTCCATTTTCCTTCTGTTTTGGAGATTCGCACAGTAACAACGGAAGACTGAAGCTCAGCGACATATGTTGTCAAAAGGTATCCACCTTCACTATATTCATATCCATCACCATCATCTTCGAAAAGAAGACCTTCAGCTTTACCTGAAATTGCAAAAGTATGAGTGATGCTGACTGCTACAGCTGCTAAAGAGCTCTTTTCCCTTTCACTGCCTCTTGTCACCCTTGTACAATATGCCACTGATCACACGATCAAGAGAACGTACTAAATAAACTAGCATTAAACTTGTAAAAAAATAGCTGCGTAGAGCAGAAAACAAAAACATACAGAAGCAAAAGAGTTGCTGAGAAGATTAACGTCTTTCTCTTTGCTTGATTAAACCAATTCGAATGTCAGCGCACTCTTCCCTTTATCCCCAAGTTCCACCATTGTCCTAGCTCTGTCTTTCCTATTCGGGATAACATATCCTAGAATGTACCACAAAAAAATTCATTCTTCCCAACCCTACTTCCCTATCTTTATCGACTTTTACTGAATTAAGACCCGGCATCTCATGATAACTTCATGAATCCTTTCCTTTTTATCAAGGACATATTGGTGCATCAGCCAGATGCACTACACTATCAAAGTTGCATACCTGTTTTAACAAGATATAGTTAATATAGGTACACGTATGTGTGTTATAGCCTTTTTTATTACCTGTATCCTAAATTGCTTGGACTCGGGTGCAGGTATCCGATACGGGGACGGATCCGAGTATCGGATTCGGCAAAATCTAAACTTTAAGATTCGGGGGTGCAGATCCGGATATGGATACGGGTGTGGGGATTCGGCTATTAAAAATAGAGCTATAAAAATATTGTAAATTTTGAGAGATAATTCTGTCAAAAACTTACATGAATATTGTGGAATTCACTCGGTCATTCTCCAAGATGGACATTATTCTTTCATTCTCCTAAATCTGTTTTATTTTTTATTTTGAAAAATCAAAATCTCAATTTTTCTCCCAAATTTGTCGATGGACTCTGGTCAAAGTGTCCGAAGTCAGTTGACCAAATCCCCGTATCCCGCTCCCGCGCCCGTCCCGTCTCGTATCGGGACGGGGACGTCACCAAAATCGAAGAGTCCGCGCAACTTAGCCTGTTTCATTGGAAGTAATCTTCACTGGCACACGGAATTCCTCACATCAAATTATCTAACGATCAAGAAACATGAAGACAAGGGAAGAAATAAACAAATACTTCGCACACCATACACTCTACAGTGACCAAACTAATTCTAGAACGTATGCCAAAATCAGATTAACATAGCATCACATCTATTATTGAAAAGTTGCCCCGTTTCACTCTTGAATTTCCAAAAAAAAAAAAATCTGATTGACCTTTCTATGTGTTATTAATATTTTGAATTGCAATTTTGGATATTTGAAACACTTTGAGGTTTTCTCTCAATCTAGTTCTATTTACTAAAGAATATTATCATCTAAAACTAATTAATTGATTTAATTATAAGATTTAGTTGACTTACACGCCGTAAATCGGATAGGCCGAATTGGGATGGAGAAAGTAAGATGAGAATTATCTAAACCAACTAATAGCCTATTTGGCCAAGTTTCTACAATCAGCTTATTTTGAAGAGTGCTTTTCAAAAAAATACTTTTGAAAAGAAGTTACTTTTTTTGCTTCTCAAAAACTGCTCTTGCTTCTCCTCAAGAGCACGTTTTTCCTTTCAAAAGCTTGGCCAAACACCTTAGTTTTAGAAAAAAGAAAAGCACTTTAACCGTAATTTAACCCCTCCCCCCCCCCCTAAATATTGGGAGTCAACTACATTAGTCTAACCAAAAAAATAGAGATTTACCATTTTCATCCAAGGCGATGAGTAATGTTAAATCATCACTACGATTAGCTTGACCCACATGCTGACAAAGTGGAGCGACAGGAATGATTGATCCACCAAGCAAATACAACGCAGGCAAATCCTAGAATTTGGGAGGAATAAGAACAAATCCACAAAGATAACTAAAAGCAAATTAAAGTAGTGATAAATCCACAAAGTGATATTGTGTGTGTCTAGTTCCCAAGTAAAATACCGGATGTGAATCTTCAAAATCAAAACTCAACCAAGTGCCTTTTGGTAGCTTGTGCTGAATTATACCCAATTCCTCATCACGCTGAGTGCTGCTCAAGTACAACATACATTAATATATGCATGCACACGATAGATTATATCATCCACACTGATCTAGAAATATGACAATAAGCAGTCAAAGGAAGTAAAATGTGGATCATGTTAAGGCTAAATGAAGCAAACTTCTCCATCTAAATTCTCAATTAACTGCATCATAAAGGATCATTAGTTACCAATATCGCATTCACAGTTCTACATCAGTCACCTCTATGCATGTCAATTGCCTAGTGAATATGGAGGTGCTTGAGGGAGGTCATTTGGGAAGTGAAAAACGAAGATTAATCCATCTGATTGTTGGATGATAAGAAAATCTATGAAATAATTTTCACAAATAGATAACAGGCTATGTTCCATGAAAGCAAGAGGTTTTGCATGATAATGTTAGTATTGTCTCTAAAAACTGCTACCAAAAGTTTGGCAAATGGTAAAAGAAATTGCTTGTTAGGCTTACAGTTATTAGATAAAAATTAGACCACAATGGGTGTGTTTGGTACAAAGGAAAATGTTTTCCTAGAAAATGAGTGGTTTTATCACTTATTTTCCCTTGTTTGGTTGGTGAGCGAAAAACTTTTTTCGAAAAATATTTTCTAGTGTTTGGTATAGTAGAAAATATCTTTTAGGAAAATAATTTTTTATGCATATGTGGGTTATGCCTCGTAGGAGTGATTCCGAGCTATGTAGATATTATGGAATGAATTCAAGTGATTTGGACATTTGAAGCGGAGTAAAAGCCCAAGAAATCAAGCCGGGATCGTGTTCGGAATTCAACGGATGATAGTTAAGAACGAAACGGAGAATATACAGCGCATTGTCTAGTAAAATGCACATAACTTTTCACTCAGAACTCCGTTTGGGCTCCACAATATATCGTTGGAAAGCGATTTGAAAGGGCTACAACTTTCACGTTTGCATTTTCGTAAACTGCGTCGCGCCTTTAAAATTTTCCTGTAGTTTTTTAGAATCAGCTCTCTGAACTTCCCCACAAGCACACCGCATGGCACGTCGCCACATGCAGCGCGCGCCTGTACAAATTATACAGAGTCAAGTCCTATTTCGCGCAGGAAAGGGTGTTTCGTGTGAGCCCGACCCTACTTGGTATAAGTACATATAAAAACGCTATTTCGAAGACTTTTGACATAGAGGAGACCTAGGGTAACATACTTTGGACACAAAGGAGACCTAGGGGAACACAAACCACGCTTGGAGGAGGCTAACTAGTTTTTCTTCTCTTCTCTTCCTTTAATCTCATAGTTTATTAGTTCTAGAGTTTTGGGTGCTACATGAACGTTGTAGTTTGAAGCTTGAATTGTACTTATAATTTTATCACATTAGTTTAACTATTCAATCTTGCACTTAATTATTTGATTGCTAGATCATCAATTGAATACTATCTACAAATCTAGGATTGAACTCGGGAGAGGGAATTCTAGATTGCATATAAGATTGAATAGAGCAAGATCTTAACTCTGAGAGGGGGTGGATTTGCGGTTAGGTTAGGAATATACCTAATCGCGTTGCTTGTTATTATACGGGAGTTATAAATGCGTTCTTGTTAATTCTAATTTCATAGGAATATAGGTGTTAGGTTAGCTTGAATAGGCAAGTTGTACTTCGGGAGAAGGCTACGAGCAATATTACCTCGTTAATCAATAAACTAGATAAATTAGATAGACAGTTTAGGTAGAAAACTCAAGGGGATTGTTAGCTAACACATAGCTCTAGAATATTTACTCACATTGAATTTATCTCTATGATTCGCCAACTTGTTTTCTTTAATCTCTTAATTTGTTACTCTAGATTAATTTTAGTTAAATATTCATACATTAGGATTCACTTGAATAGATTAATTGTTTGGGTTTAATTTAATTGATAGTTAATCTAGTCCCTGTAGGTACGATATCTGGATTTACAATCCTATATTACTTGTCGACCACGTATATTTGCGTGTGCGTTTGGGAGCAACACACACCCAACACATCAAATACCCAACGTTTTCAGGACTCTATTTTCTTCAAGAACTTAATTATTCTTTTAAATATTCATAGAAGCCCAAAGGAACTAATGTGCTGCTTTTTTTTTATTTGCACCGGGTGTCCGAGTCTCTAAGAGCCCCGACCAATTCCAAGGGTGCACAGGCCCTTGGCAAGGAATTTCCCACAAGTGCATCACGGTTAATTCAGGTTTTACCCAGTTGGATGTCCCTCAAAAATTGTTTGCACCCAGTGGGTTTCGAACTTGAGACATTGAAAGGGAGCAAATCCTAAGGCTCAAGTTTATTGCCACCAGGCCAACCCCTGACGGTTACTAATGTGCTGCTTTATTTTTTCAGCAAAAATAGCGTTGAAATTTGTGCTCCATAACTAACAAGAATATGCTCTTTTTTGGTTGAAACAGAAAATATTATTTCCACAACATGAAAAGAAAGTACTCATTTTATTGAAATGAAAGAAAAGAAACGTTAAAATTTGTGCTCCATGACTAAACAGAAAATAACAGAAATACTCTTTTTTTGGTTGAAAAAGAAAATATCCTTTCCACAATATAGAAAAGTACTCATTTTTGTTGAAATGAAAGAAAATACTTTTTCTACATCATGACAAGAAAATACTCGTTTTATTGAAATGGAAGAAAATACTTTTTACTATATTATTTCATTGAAATAAAAGAAAATATTTTTTTATATCATGAAAAAAAAGTACTTTTTTTGTTGAAATGAAAGAAAATACTTTTTTTACATCATGAAAAAAAAACTCATTTTTGTTGAAATGAAAAAGAAAGTACTCTATCTATAACATGAAAAGAAAGTACTCTTAATAGTATTTCTATTGTCGGGTGGGGTCAGGGCTAGAGTGGGGTTGGTGGGATGGGGAATATGATAGGGAAGGTTGAAAAAGAGTTTTGGAAAATATTTTTCCTTCTCTTGACAGGAAAAACATTTTCCTCCAATTGAGTTCATGAGGAAAATGTTTTCCAAAATAGTTAAGGCAACCAAACATGGGAAAAATCGAAAACATTTTCCGGAAAATGTTTTCCTTTTATACCAAACACACCCAATAGCTTGTATTATTTATTACATAGCCGAATATATGATATCCTAACTGTTTACTATCCATAATATAAACAGCCCTTTTTTCTCCTTTGACTAGAAAATAATTCTACATAGACAGCTAGTGGAACCAGCAAAACATTTTGTTATGCATGGGGGGCGGTGACTATGGTTCCTTAGGCTGTATTTGACATCCCGAAAATATTTTAGGCAATCCGGGACCGGGCCCCCATAATCTAAGTTTTTAGATTAAAATGATCAAACCAAAAGATATGCTTGATCTTTTCTCATCTCATGAGAAAGACAGTTATCTACGAAGTTTGATTGATGGACATTAGGGATCTTCACAATGTGTATATTATCGAATGCTAACAAGGAAACCACCTAGACAGAGTTCTACAATCACCTACTACTGTATCTGTGAGGAAAAAGAATTAAACCTTGCATATACAAGAATTTGTCCCAGCAAAAACGAGTTCTCATGTTTCCTTAACTCGGGGTCTTTCGGATCTGCAAGAGTAAGCAACTAATTACTACAAAATTGAATTTGTTAAATTTAACAAAAATAGATTAGATACTATGGATAGGGAAAGGAACTCGTAGATAAACCAAATCCTAAATTAGAAATGTCTAAGTTGTTCCCGAATTAAGTGACATGCACAAGTCCACAACCACAGACCAAATTTTCTTTTTTGGGCTTTACAGAAAGTAAACAGGAAATTCCAAAACTGATGACAACTCAATATTTGAAAATTCCATTCAAAGGATTAACCAGCCAAAACTGCATAAATCCTGTACAATTTGACTATCTTGTCCACTATCAGCTTTGCTTTCATGCACATATTGTGGACCAAAATAAATTTTGATCAGTGAAGAATAATTTACCAGCAAAAAAGATAGGAGTGGCCACTGGTGTACCCCTCGTGTGTGCCAAATAAAAGAGCGTGTAAATGTGTGGTAAAAGACGGTAGCGCCGCTCCAATGCTAAGCGACAAACTTCCTCACACTGTTAGAGATGTAAGGTCCCAAGTCAAATCAGATGTCTTATTCCAAAATCAAATCAGAAGTCTTACATACAGAAAAGACATGGAAAAGGTATACTATTATTCTGGTTAGTTATCTGGAATACACTTAAGAAACTAGATTAATCCAGTCTGCACATTTAGCCATATCCAAGTATATCCATCTTCATCAATTTCAAGAGTAGAAATGAAAAAAAGGAGATCACCAACGAGACCACACGGGGAATGTCAATTGAAAAGAACTTTATTAGCACAACTAGGCCAGTCATCAACTAGAATTCAGGAAATGAGTTAACCATAAACTGAAGTCTATCAGGAGAAGAGGGTATATCCACAATCAATTAAGTGTCCTCATTCTTTTTCATTGTTTAAGATAGCATTCAACTAGACAAAGCAATGGAATTCTTGAATAAACCATCTAGAAAGCAATGGTGTTAACAATTCAAATGTACTACAGTTATAAAATCCACTTTTCACCAAGAACCAACATACTAAGCTTGCATCAAAAGTGTAAGAATTAAAATGCAAATGGATATTTTACATTGTTATAGAAAGTCAATCAATATGTATAGTATTGTATATCAAATCAGTTAGACTGATTGTATAGATTTGTATCTCCGGAGTTAATAATAGGGATTTATACTCTAGAATGATAGCAGTTTTTTGCATATTTAATTAATTAGAGATATTCTAGAAAGAATTTCAGATAAATAGGGAAGAGTTGTAATCATCCATGCAATCAAATTGCGAAATCGTATCCCATTTCTCTACATGGTATCCTGAGCATACATGCAAACTATTATTGTACCAGTGTCATGAACCTGGTCTTATAATCTACATGTTTGACGCTTCAGAATAAGAATCAAGAATATTTGAGACAGTTATTGCTAAGGAACTCGGCTAGCCGTTGAAACTATAGCAGGTACTAAAAGAGTGCACGCACTTGAAGAAATGATTTAGTATAACTTGAAAACCCAAACTCCCGTCAGGGACCAGTTCACACTCTGAAACTGCAAAATTTTCATATTTGACACAGCTGGGATCTTTCAGACCAAGCCACAGGATATGACACAGTTAAATAAGTCACTTGACAAAACAGAACTTGCAAAATGGTTGAGTATTCATTGCTACAGAAAAGAGCAAACCTCTTCCCCAAATGACCAAGGTTCATGATCATTTGTGTCGGCCTCCGAATGTGCACGGCAAAAGGGAAACAGGGAACCAACACCCATCCACCTACCAAACATCCGAGGAGTTGCATTTCCAGCAAAGCCACCTATATCTGGTCCAGTAAGTGGCTGGCCACTGAGCCCCTGAACATAGAGTTGCCCTCATCAGAAGATTGCAATGTGCCAACCCATTACAATGCAAAATGAAACTGATATTGTTATTTATGAAGCATACATACTTAATATGTATGTACAACACACACACAGGACATGGAGATTAATTGTGCCAAATTTGACTATAAAAAAGAGCAAAAGAGATTTTTTGTCCTGTCATGTGAAAACAAATGCCATGATCCATATAGGTGATATCTACTAGTTGCGAATAGGATTTAGTTTTTCTAGAGAACTTATAATAATAATATTATTATTATCACTATTATTTATACGATGAGGGCATGATTTGAGCTTAAATGAGATATGTAAGGATTCATACATGATACAGCCGACCCCAACTTGTTTGGAAGTGAGGTGTAGTTGTTGTTGTTGTATGATAGGGCAATATGGCATCTACAATCTTTGCATTGAAATAACCAGGTCCGAAGTAGCACAGGCATGGAACCAAGACAGGAACTAAATACTAATATCTGCAACTTTTTTTGTAGCCATAATCTACTATAGCATAACACATCAAGGACATGTCTCATGGATACTTTATCAACTTTAAAGTTCAGTCAGCAAAAGCAACCGGTTCATAAACTAAAAGACATCAAAACACAATACCAATTGTCCTATTCTCTTAGCAAACTTCACCATTTTTTAATTGATGTAGGGCAAAGTCAAACAGAAAATATTGAAGACTCCATTTAAGTAGATCCTTCATAATGCAACACCATGTTTGTTCTTAACATTTTAGTTGAGCATGCCTAAGAAGCAAGAAGCAGTGCTCTGTTGGAGTCTGCTTAATCGAGACGAGACATATTAACAAATTAAATAACAACAACAAAGAGACACGGTTGGATTAGTGTCGGACACGGGTACAAGTGGTGTCAGGCGGTCAGGGACGATCTCGTATACAACACATTTATTGGTAGTGCTTGCCATTCCATGTCAAATATGACGCAATCATGCTTACCTTGTGTGGGTTTTCTCTAATTGATAGAAACCTGGCCTTTTAAACAGATACCTGTACCCAGTGCTTGGACCTAACAAAGCCTCAAGCACCACAACACTAGAGTAGCCTCAAGAACCACAACACTAGAGTATGTTTCAACATTGTGGCATGGATGGAACTGTTGCTAATCAAAAAATTTGCCTTGTGCATCCTAAGGATTATGTTGACGATACATTTTACTGGTAATAAGCATTAACCTTGAATCATAATGAAAGAACCACTATAGATCAGACATTTCTTATTGAAGCAAATTGAAGCTTTGCAGATAGACATTCTATAGATTTTCTGGAACCGAAGGTATTGGATATGCATGAGGACTAATAAAGGAAACAGGTAACTACAACTTTTGAATTTCTAAAGTGGTGAATCATATGAATGCACCTCACAAGTTGCAAAGATAACAGCTAAACTAATAAACTGCTAGAGCAAAACCTCCAAATGTATTCCCCAGATTTTGAATTCAAAATTTTTCAGTTACCTTTCAGGAAATTCCCAAAATAAAATCAAATGTAAAAGCCTGCATCTGATATCAACTTAAAAGCATAAGCGATCGTACTTAGCTACTAACCAGTTGAAGAACCATCGGGATACTCATATGCAAATGCTCCCATGTAGAAAGGTTATCCCCTGTCCATGTAGCAGCGTACTTCTGGCTACCAACGAACCCAGCACGTGTGAGAACAAAAGGGCGTTTATTTCCATTAGCTAGCTTCATTCCTTCATAGGTTGATCTTGCCATGAGCATGCCATAAACCTTAAAATGCAGTCAAGCCAATTGTAAGCATATTACAATACAGAAGGCAAAGGAGCAGGGGTACCATCAGCAAGCACATTAAGTACAACTCTCCTCAGAGCTGTTAAGTATGTTATAGAATATTAGTTGTAAATATAGTCCAAATACATTTACCATATCAGTCCAAATACATTTAGGAGATCCTGTAATATTCTCTTTCATTTGTTTTGATTTCTTTCCTTAGATAGATTTCTTGTAATTGTATAAATTCCTTTCATATTCATGAATAGAGATAGGGAGCTTCTACCATTGAATTACATGGTATCAGAGCCACTAGGGCTCAATTAATTCTCAGAACTTTCTCTGGCGTCAGGGTGGGCAGCGAGTGAGTCACACGCGCCACCTCCACCTCGCGACTATCTCTCAAGTTTCGGCGTCGTCTTGTCAATTCTGGCATATTCCAGGTGTTAAAATACTGCTTAGAGTTTATTCTTCACGTCCAGGTTGGTAGTTTGTTTTGTGCTTTTGTGACTGCTGGACTCTGTTCGGGTGTCAGATTGTTGCTGTTTTGTGGGTGTCACTGCTGATTCATTTAGTATCATTCACATCTTGCTCTTGTCAACAAGTTTTGGGTGTCAGATTGTTTATGTTTGCATCTGTTCATCATTTTCTTGACTAAACATCAATTAAAATGTCTAATGATACAGCTTCCATGACTGAAATAGTTCCAGCATTATCCAAAATTACAGAGTATAAATTAAACGGGTCTAATTATTTAGATTGGAGTAGAAAAATCAGGGTCTATTTACGTAGTGTTGAAAAGGATGACCATCTTATTCAAGACAAATAATAAACTCTATTGATAATGAAGTAGTTGGTTTGGTTAATCACTGTGAGTTCGTTAAGGAGTTAATGGATTATCTGGAGTATCTATATTCCGGCAAAGGTAATGTATCTCGAATTTATGAAGTTTGTAAGGCTTTCTATCGTCCCGAGAAGGAAGCTAAGTCACTCACCACATATTTCATGGAGTTCAAGAAAACTTATGAGGAATTGAACGTGCTTTTGCCATTCAGTACAGATATCAAGGTGCAACAAGCTCAAAGGGAACAAATGGCAATAATGAGTTTCTTAGCTGGACTTCCCTCTGAATTTGAGATTGCCAAATCACAGATTCTCTCTAGTTCTGACATCACTTCTCTGAAAGATGTTTTCAGTCGGGTGCTGCGCATAGAGAGTACTCCATCCATCCAACAGACCAATGTACTTGTTGCGAAAGGGGAAGGAAGAAGTGATGCTAAGAGGTGGAACAATAACAATGATGCTGGAAAGTGGAGCAATAACAATGATGCTGGGCGGTGGAACAGTAACAAAGGAAGAGACAACGACATTATTTGCCGCTACTCTAAGGAACCTGGCCACATGAAACGAAACTGTAAGAAATTACAGATTCATAATCAAAGAACCCAGACAACCAATGTTGCTGCTGCTGCTTCTAACTCATCCTCACAGAAAACTGTTACAATCTCAGCTGATGAATATGCCAAACTTTCTCAATATCAGGAATTAGTGAAAGGATCTACTCCAGTTACATCTCTTGCTGAGTCAGGTAACAAATGTCTTATTTCCTCTTCAAACAAATGGGTCATTGATTCTGGTGCCACGGATCACATGACAGGTAATTCTAAAACCTTATCCAGTTTTCAGTCACATAAGGCACTGTCTCCTGTAACTATAGCTGATGGTTCAACCTATAACATTGAGGGATCTGGGAGTGCTAAACCCACTTCATCTATTACCTTGTCCTCTGTTCTAAGTTTACCAAGTCTTGCTTTTAATCTGATCTCTGTGAGTAAGCTTACCAAAAACCTAAATTGCTTTATCTCATTCTTTCCTGATCACTGTCTTTTTCAGGATCTTATGACGAAGCAGATTATTGGTAAAGGACATGTATCTGATGGTCTCTACATTCTTGATACATGGGTGCCTCGATCAGTTGCTTGCTCAAGTGTTATCTCGCCATTTGAAGCACATTGTCGGTTGGGACATCCTTCTCTACCTGTTTTGAAGAAGTTATGCCCCCAGTTTCATGACGTACCTGTGGTAGAATGTGAGTCTTGTCACTTTGCAAAACATCATCGAAGCTCGTTAGGTCCTAGAATAAATAAACGAGCGGATTTTGCTTTTGAATTAGTTCATTCAGATATTTGGGGACCATGTCCAGTTGTGTCTAAAGTTGGTTTTAGATATTTTGTTACTTTTGTGGATGATTTTTCCCGAATGACATGGATTTATTTTATGAAGAATCGCTCTGAGGTGTTTTCTCATTTCTCTACATTTTGTTCTGAGATTAAGACACAGTTTAATGTTTCTGTACGTACATTAAGGAGTGATAATGCTAAAGAATACATGTCAGCATCATTTCAGAACTATATGAACCAACATGGTATTCTCCATCAATCCTCTTGTGTTGATACACCCTCTCAAAATGGAGTGGCGGAGAGAAAGAACAGGCACCTGCTTGAGACCGCCCGTGCGCTGCTATTCCAAATGAAAGTTCCTAAGCCATTCTGGGCTGATGCGGTTTCGACAGCCAATTTTTTGATTAACCGCATGCCATCTACAGTGCTTAATGGTGACATTCCCTACGGTGTTCTTTTTCCTAATAAGCAATTATTTCCATTAGAGCCAAAAGTGTTTGGTAGCACATGCTATGTTCGCGATGTGAGACCTCATGTCACTAAACTGGATCCAAAGGCGTTAAGGTGTGTCTTTTTGGGATATTCTCGCCTCCAGAAGGGGTATCGGTGCTACTCTCCAGATCTTCACCGATATATGGTCTCGACAGATGTGGTGTTCTCTGAGAACTCGCCATTTTTTTCCTCCTCCTACACTTATCCAAGTCAGGGGGAGGTAGAAGAATGGCTGATATATAAGATCACTTCACCAAGAAAAGAACAACCAGCGACTCATGATGTCCCTTCTACTAGTGTCTCTCCTGTAGAGCGATTAGATGATAGTGTTTCTTCTGATGTTCCCTCTGCTCCAACAAAGCCGCCGATTGTTCAAGTCTATTCGAGGAGACAAAAGACCAATGATACATGTTCTGCACCAACTCCTTCGTCATCAGATCCTCCTCCACTCAATACCTCTTTGGAAAGCCTTGACATTCCAATTGCTCTTCGCAAAGGTAAGCGTCAGTGTCAATCAACATATTCCATTGCTAACTTTATCTCCTATGACCATTTATCTCCAATATCTAGCTCTTTGATTGCCTCTCTAGACTCTTTCTCTGTGCCAAAGAGAGTTAAAGAGGCCTTGAATCACCCTGGGTGGTATAATGCAATGCTTGAGGAGATCCATGCGCTAGATGAAAATCACACTTGGGATTTAGTAGACTTACCAAAGGGAAAGAAGGCAGTGGGATGCAAATGGGTCTTTGCAGTCAAGGTAAATCCAGACGGTTCTTTGGCTAGGCTTAAGGCTAGACTAGTGGCTAAAGGGTATGCTCAAACTTATGGAGTGGATTATTTAGACACATTTTCTCCGGTGGCCAAACTCACTTCCGTTCGATTATTTATTTCCTTAGCCGCCTCTGAGCATTGGCCTTTACATCAGCTGGATATTAAGAATGCATTTCTTCATGGTGATCTCCAAGAGGAAGTATACATGGAGCAACCACCTGGTTTTGTTGCTCAGGGGGAGTATGGAAAAGTCTGTCAATTGAAGAAATCCTTGTATGGTCTGAAGCAGAGTCCCCGAGCCTGGTTTGGAAAATTTAGCGAGGTAGTTCAAGAATTTGGGCTTTTAAAGAGCAAATGTGATCACTCAGTCTTCTATAGACAATCAGCGGTTGGCATTATTCTTCTTGTTGTGTATGTTGATGACATTGTCATCACAGGAAGTGATTTTGCAGGAATCTCTTCTCTCAAATCATTCTTGCATACTAGGTTTCACACGAAAGACTTGGGGCAGCTGAAATACTTCTTGGGAGTAGAAGTAATCAGAAGCAAGAAAGGAATTTTCATGTCTCAGAGAAAGTATATCCTTGACTTACTTGCAGCAACTGGAAAGTTGGCGGCCAAGCCTTGTAGTACTCCAATGGTTCCCAATATGCATCTTACAAAAGATGATGGTGATCCCTTTGACGATCCAGAAAGATACAGGAGGTTAGTTGGGAAACTAAACTATCTTACTGTAACTCGTCCAGATATTGCCTTTGCAGTAAGTGTTGTTAGCCAATTCATGGCTGCACCTACAATCAATCATTGGGCAGCTTTAGAACAGATCTTATGCTACTTAAAAGGAGCTCCTGGACTTGGCATATTATATAGCAATCATGGACATACTCAGATCGAGTGTTTTGCAGATGCTGATTGGGCTGGATCCAAAATCGATAGAAGATCTACTACCGGTTATTGTGTCTTTGTTGGTGGAAATCTGATATCATGGAGAAGCAAGAAACAAAATGTTGTATCTCGTTCAAGTGCAGAATCTCTGAGTATAGAGCTATGGCACAGGCCACGAGTGAGATTATGTGGATACATCACCTTCTGACAGAAATTGGGTTGAAGCACCCTATACCAGCAAAATTTTGGTGTGATAATCAAGCTGCTCTGCATATCGCCTCGAATCCAGTATATCATGAAAGAACTAAACATATCGAGGTTGATTGTCACTTTATTCGTGAGAAGATCCAGGAGAACTTGATTTCTACCAGTTATGTGAAGACGGGAGAGCAACCAGCTGATTTGTTCACAAAGGCATTGAATGGAACTCGAGTTAATTATCTTTGGAACAAGTTGGGCATGATCAACATCTATGCTCCAACTTGAGGGGGAGTGTTATAGAATATTAGTTGTAAATATAGTCCAAATACATTTAGGAGATCCTGTAATATTCTCTTTCATTTGTTTTGATTTCTTTCCTTAGATAGATTTCTTGTAATTGTATAAATTCCTTTCATATTCATGAATAGAGATAGGGAGCTTCTACCATTGAATTACAAAGTATAAACTTCATCTATGTATAACGCGGAAAATGGGCTCACATTGTGATAGTATGAATGATTCTGGCAACCTCCAAATTCAGGATCTCCCCTGTGAATATTGCTCTCAGGCATAGTCTTTGTTACTGTCTGCAACAGAGAAGACTCAATGAACGAAAGCGATGCAGCATAATAAGTTTTCTGAAGTTGTTCAGTAGGCCACCTTAAAAATAGCTGGTTCATTCATGTCATTCCATATACCATCCACGCCATTTGAGATGAAATCTTTAACTAGGTTAGCCCACCATGATCGGGCTTTCGATTGAGTGAAATCGGGAAGCACACAAGGCCCAGGCCACACCTCCCCTAAAGATGGAAGCAAAAAGATGATTAATCTGAAAATGTATACAAACAATAATAAAGGTTTTAAACTGTAGGATAAAGACATACCAATGAAAGGCTTCCCATCTGCTGTTTGAACCCATACATCTGCTTCAGAACCACTATCATAAACAAAGAATCCCTTTTCATACTTAATCCCTGGATCAAGCATCCAGATTGCTTTGAAACCTGATTGATGAAGTTCTTCCACAAGGGACTTTGGTTCTGGAAAACGCTCCTGACAACATGTTAAGAAAATATTTTAGGATGTATTATTAAACAAAGGCCATTCACCTAAGTTATCATAACTAAATGATAAAGAAAAGACAAATTTAATGCCAATGAAGCAGAACCTATCTAAGATCAGATACCAAAACCAAGCACTTCCATACATCAAACACTTTCTAAAAGTCATTTTTGATAAGAGCACTATAAAATTCATAATTAATGCCTATTTGTGAATATAGATGTTGAACAAAAGGTCAAAGAAGGAGAAGGGGATAGAAGCATCCAACTGTAAACTTCACAAGTAAGTTAATTACTCAAATATGTAAAAACTATCCAGATAACTGGAAAATTGGATATATGATTTAGTTTACAACTTTAAGTAGCTCGAAATGACATGAATATAAAGTTAAGGTAACAGAAGAGAATAAAATTCTCTTTACAGAGTGAAGAAGATACAAAATTCCTTTCCCTGTTATCTGCTTCATGCATTATTCCTTTTTGTATAGATAGGAATTTCATGAACAGAAACAAAATGAAATATATCAGTGGGAGACAATAATTTCTCTATTTCACATAAAAAGGAAATATTAACAAGCATTGTTCTCAGTTTAACTGCATATAAGTTAATGCCTGGTCATGAAAAAATTAATGTTAATTGGCAGGAGATAAAAAAATTGATTATTGTCTGACATATATCATTGACTTGGACTAACTGCCTGTAGAATCAAATATACCAGGATGAGAGAGAGAGAGAGAGAGAGAGCACCTTTGCAAATGTAAAACATCGAAAACCGTCCATGTAGTCAATGTCCATCCATATGACATCACAAGGAATTTTCTTCTCCTTGAAGGTCCTTGCAATCTGCATGAAGTAATCAGATGCAATGAAATATAAGATTCAAAGCCAGATATATACTTATCAGACTTTAGTAAAATGAGGAAGACAAATAAGAAAGATTAATGTAAGTGGAGGATAAAAACAGACCAATGAAACCGGACAAGCATTGCAAACTAAGGGCAAAATTAGAGCTCGTATTGTCCCGTAGCTGAGTAGTTCTCCCCTACCCCCAGCCCAGTAACTGGCAGAATCAATCAAATGCACATAAATGGAGGGACGAAGAAGAGGAAAAGAAAATGTCAACAGTGGTGGCAGAGGAAGAGAGAAAAGAAAAATAAATAAGGTAAAAACTGCATTCAGGCAGCTAGAATAAAGAGACAAAGCAAATAAACGTGCAAAACAAACACCATCAGGAGAGTAAGAGACTGTTTCACATAATGAAGTGACCCGTACCTCTCGAACACGAGCATCAGGAACATAGCTCCATCGGCATTGGTGATAACCCAAGGCCCACTTTGGAGGCATAAACACAGTTCCTGAGTTCAAATTGCTGTGACTAATACTTCAAACAAACTAAACATAATAAATGAATAAATGGGGAAAGATGGGAACATGTGGGGAAGGGGGGGGGGGGGGAATAGGTTAGTGATTTATCAAATTAGAAGACTATATTTTGAGCTTAATCTTCCACAAAAAATGACACACACTCAGATACGTAAGAAGAAGGAGCAGAACGAAGGTAATCGGCTCACAAAAACATCTCATTACATGAAATGCATCAAAACTAATTTAAGCAAAATCTAAAGAAAATGGCACAGTCCAAGATATGGAAAAAGTAGCAGCAGAACGAAAAATTTAGGTTTACATAAGATGCATAAGAAACCGTTTAAACAACTGTGTCAAACTGGATTCATTGATCCAATTGCTTTAGACATGTAGCAATGCTGATTATAGCGATATAAGGCAGAAAATAGGCATCAATCTTCATCTTTTTGTAATTAGCCTGCAAAATGTTCAAACATTCATGCCATCTACTCAATTGTGTCCAGCCCGATCACAGCTAGTAATTGCCATAGTCAACATAGAGATGAGAGGCTACAGTACATTCAAAATTATGCTGCCCAACAGCAAAGGCAAGCTCTCGTAAATTCGAAATTTCTCCACAAATCTACCTAGAACAATTAGTAACTGGTAAATGTGATTCGACAATGGGGTCATTATTTTAACATTCATCCTCGATTGATGTTGCTGTAGGCTCTCAATTTCATCCACAATAATGCGTTTATCACGTTCCAAAAACTGATGCATTTAGGTGCCGAGCAGATAATCCAGACATATCTATTTATTAAAAGACAAAATAAACATATTTAGGTTGATGCATGGAGTAGGACTTTCTATACTTAGTTACAAGGTCCAATGAAGATCATAAGAACCAAAGTGAAAGATTCCTTTGCTAGCCACCTAAGTTGCGCGGACTCTTCGATTTTGGTGCCTATGTCCCGGATTCAATCAACTAACTTCGGACACTTTGACCAGAGTCCATCGACAAATTTGATCAAAAATAAAACTGATTTAGGAGAATGAAAGAATAATGTCCATCTTGAAGAATGAAAGATTGAATTCTACAATATTCATGTAAGTTTTTCACAAATTATCTCTCAAAATTTACAATATTTTTATAGCTATATTTTTATTAGCCGAATCCCCGCACCCATATCCATATCCGGATCCGCACCCCCGAATCTTAAAGTTTAGATTTTGCCGAATCCGATACTTGGATCCGTCCCCGTATTGGATACCTGCACCCGAGTCCGAGCAACTTAGCTGGCCGCTACTTTCTACTCTACTGATAGAGAATTCAATTTAAAGATAAGCTTCTATATTTATGAGAAAATGAAGAATAATACTACAGGAAATTACCGATTGCACGAGAGAATGATACGAGAACATCAATTGGTGAAGCAAATGGGCCAAATGTGATGACAGGATAGGATTGTTGACAGATAAACCTTATACTGGATTCTTGTCGCAAGTCAATCTGCTCAAAACGACAATAATCATTCAGTGATTCATAATTGTAGTTTAGTATAGAATATGCGCCTTGATACATACACAAACAGACATACAGAAAACACACTGCTAGTGCTTGCATGGGTGTAGAAAGTAGAGTAAGCTAGTACCTCACAGCGATGTGTTGTATCTGCCAGAACTCCAAGTGTCTCTCCACTGGGAAGAACAGCAAGCACCCACGGGTGTGATTGGTACAAGGAGGTAGTTCCAGGACCATAACCCCATGCATCAGTATTCCATGTAAAAATCTGAAAATAACAAAATTAAATTTGCAAGTGTAATTAATTTGTTAATCACCTTCATATGTCTTTCTTATTGGAAAGTCAAGTTTTCTTCATATGTCTTTCTTATTGTGTTTTATTCCCATCATCAAAGGGACAAAGACCTTACGCTTGGTTCTTTAATTTGGAAAAGCACCAATTGGTATCAAATGTATGCATCTATTAGATTTCTGTTTCATCACATGTTCCAAAATCAACAAGACAGACTAGTCATTAGCAAAGTGGCCTCTGTTGATAGTTCACAGTTAGGCTCTTTCCTGTAGACTGTACTACCCTTATAATTTGTTAGAGACCACAGAACTTGCACTTCTTTTTCCAATTAATCCAGGGATTGTGCAAGTATTAAGCAATTGATGCTCTACCAAGATCTGCAGTATGTATGGTATGCTGTTGCATGATAGGCTTGGTCGAAATGTAATTTTCAATACCATTGTTCCTAATAAATATGCTCAGCTCTTTGCTTTCATGGTGCAAGGCTATAAGGTTCAAGAAACAGGTTTTTATTGATATGGCATGAGATCAGATTGGCAGTGTTCTATCTACGACTCTTTTTGGAAATAGCTTTTGACTGGTCTTCCTTTCCGGATAGTTTGTCCTCCATAAGAACAGTTCCTTTTAAATGCTTTTATATGTTGCCTAGAATTTCAAAAGATATGGAGAAAGAGACTTAGCTAAACTAGAAAAGCATTTAGAGTATATCTTGTTCAACAAAATTGTATGTGAAACTCACCCTTTTCCCAGTTCTTTCAAGCTGACCACTAACCTCCCCTGTTCCATAGAACGAGGTACCTGTTGGAAGCTTAATTGAAGCCGAAACATCTCAATCAATGACATATTCAGACCTTTTTCATTAGTGAAATGGAGAGGAAATGGAATAAGCCACCAGGGTCTGAAAGAGTTACCTCAATGTTAACAACTTGTTGTCCCATGACACATTCAAAAGTAGGAATATGTGATGGAACTTTATGGATGGACATTATCGGTGTCTCCCTAACATTGGGATCAACAAAGGAAAAACTCGGAAATGCTGCATTTCTATCATCTGCAGAGCAGTCAAAACGAAAGACTCCTTCCTCCAAAATAGGTTCGAAAATCATGTTCCCCGTTCTGGCATCTGACGTTGCAGTTTTACCGTCTATTTTAGCCATTTTAGACGCAACAAAACTTACACCAGTAGACCTCTTAATAACAGTTTTCGCTCTGCACGCCAAAGAATAGAATTAGCACTTATCAAAAAAACATGCCTTTCATGGATGATGAAGACCAGTACATTGAAATATCCAATACTTGCTTCGGGAGAGCATATATATCACGCAAATTTTCAATCCAATCATAATACTCAAGAACTCAATTGGAACACAGAAACCAATGAAATTCAAGAAAATTCTACCACTTTGATCAAACCCAAAAGTGAAGCACAGGAACTCAAAGATTGTATTATCAAGTAACTGAGGACTAAAGTTCCCAACATTCTAAGAAATGCATTCCACAGACTTCAACTTCCAGTCAATCAAGAAAAAATCAAAACACCCAACAAAGTAAAGTGAATTAAAGATTCAATAATAATTACACAAACTCTTCTTTAACCAATCCTTAATCAAATTTAACCAAATGGGACAACAAAAAGATTAAAACTTTAGAGTAAAATGAACCTGATTAAACGATGAACACAAGTTGTACTTCTAGAAGTAAGCAGACTACTGCAATGCAAAAAAATTGTGTTGTTCAGAGACCCATTTGAAACCCTAGGATTGGCACAACATGGACTAATGGAATGGCCAAAAATGTGACACTTTGATGATATAATAATGCTAGTATTTGGGAACTGTAGTTTGTCCATAAATGGGTTCCTCCTGAACCGAAGCCTTAAAAATTCAGTAACAAAACAAAAAAGGAGCAGAATAAAATGAGTATAATAGTATAGAGTAGTGTACTACGTCAGTATGAGTTAGCCGTATGACCATATCCGTAGAGTGAGAAGTGTGCATGATCAGAAATAATGAGTGAATTATTGAGTCATACTATAAAAATGATGGAGTATATTGTTTGAGAAGGTGGAAAGCCGTGAGTGTACGCTTTTGGACACGTGGTGAGAATTTTTGTCCATTTGTGAAGGCACTCTTTTCAGCCGTTGGTAATACACAAATGACCCAAAATAAATTTTAGCTTACTAACATTTATCCATTAATCATAAATTTATCAAAACTAACCAACAAAAATTTAAAAACCAAATAATACGGTTCTTTCTCTTAAAGAAATACATGCAAAAATCATCTTCTGATTAGCAACATTAGATACAAGACGGAAAGGAAATTTCATGGACAGGATAGTAAATAAGGTGGTGAAATACAAAAATTTATATAATATTCTAAAATCTAAACAAAAAATGAACTTTTTCAACGGGTATATTTGAAATTCATTGAAAATATATAGATAAGTTAATATACAAAATTAGAGAAAGATTGGAGGTGATTTGGACTCATTTTGTATTGCAATTCGTAATTAAATCGAGTTTAAAAAGTTTTCTGTGACGCATATATCATGCATGTATCTCATACACAAGTATACATGAATATACATGTGATACACAATTGATACAAATATGATACATATGTGATACATAAATGACACAAATACCATTTTTTTTCATGTTCAGCTTTTACTTCAAATTTTTAAATTAAACCGCCTCAAAACTTCACCAAATCATCCCAAAACTGAGATTCAAGCTCCTTAAGTTGTGCACAATCTATTCTAATAACACCCACTCAAAATAAATTAAAAATTTATTATTATTTTTTTGCTACAAATAGCTAATTGGCTAATTTAGCTAATATTAGTAATATTTTATCAATTGGCCAATTTTTGTAAGAGCTACTTATAAATGAACATAACTGGTAATTTTCCAAAAAAAATGAAGTGAGATTTATCTTTTTTTCTTTTTCTTAGAATTTTTTTTCTAGAAACGTGTTTGTCTATGAAAATTTGTAAACTGATTTTTCGAAAGTGGTGAAATTTTCAAAAACTTGACCACTCTTTTAAGTTTATTGGAAAAAAAAATTTCCACTCACAAAATTATAATATTTTTTTAAGTGAAATACATATTTAAACATAGTTTTAAATTTCAAATATCACTTTTCAACCTAACTTTAAATACTATTTTTTCAAAAAATTATAATTTGTATGTTTAAAATCTGTTTGGTGATCAAACATGTCATATATAAGAAATTTTTGGGGATAGAAAAGTTTGTTTATTTGTGCAAAAATCCGTTTTCGGTCAATATATGAAAACACAAACCTGGGCCACGAAATTGCTCACAACCCGACCATCATCTATGCACATAGTTAAAATTTCATGGTATAGCCAGTATTTACACTAGTCAATAAAAAATAGTCACTGTTTACGAAGTCAATGCACTATTTTACTGCAACAGGGACCGGTTCCATATAATATATGGGAGTTCTAGTGCATTTGTGTATGAACTCCAGTACATTATGCTGGACCAGTATACTTTGCTAACTCCTGTAAATTTTGCGCGAGACTGGAGCACTAGTGCTCTAAACTCGAGTATATTATACTGGACAATTATACTGCTGGAACTCCCGTAAAATTTGTGGAAGTTCCAGCATAATTATGCTTGAACTCGAGTAAAATTTGCGGGAGTTCCAGCATAGTTATCCTGGAACTCCCGTAAAATTTACGGGAGTTCAAACATATTTATGCTGGAACTCCAGTAAAATTTGCGGGCATATTTTTTCAGATTTTGAACAGTATTTTCGCTCAGATTAAAGTGGCTAAATTTCGATGACTTTTGAAACTTGGCTATTTTTCAACGACCAGTGGTAAATCTGGCTAATTTTGAATTTTTCCCATGCACATACACGGTCCATATGTGTTGAATATCCTAGCAATTCTAACGTGGTGGTTAAATAATGGAGTAGTACTATAAGCTTTCATTTTAAACTTTAATCATGAAACTTTGCCTAAAATATAAGCTTATTGAAGTAGCAGAAAACCTCACCGTTAAGTCCTCTATGGTAATCCACGGCCAAAGTCAGCTGTTCGCTTTCCTTTGTCGCAACAACTTCGGACACCTGCTCAATGATCAGAACCAAATCTGGGATTGTTAACTTAAGATAACAAGACAATAAGAGATTAATAAGTAAAAAGAAAAATAATTTTAGGATTGAAATAATAGGCTGTTATGCGAAAGCTAGTAAAGAAAACCAACTCGTCTCAGATTTGCTACTACACACTTATACTTTAGGGGGTCCTATTATCCCCTTGAACTATTTTCAAGTGTAATTAATTTCACATTATTAGTTGACATAGCACTATGTGACGGCCCGATAAGTCGTTTTCAGTACTAGCCTCTATTTTCATGTTTCGAAACCTCCACTAGCTTCATTTGGTGGATTTTGATTTGTGTGCATGGTCCGTATCTTTTTTTCAAAAGGTTTTTACGTAAAAATATGAAGAAATGTGATTTTTGGCTTAATAAAAACAACTTGAGTTGTCTAGGGTCAATATTTTGGGTAAAGAAATGCAGATCGGTGTTTTGACGATTTTGTATAGTAATTTTGGACTTGAGCATATTCTCGAAATTGAATTCGGAGGTCCTTAGGTTTATTTGACTTGTTTTGCCAAAAGCTAGCAATTTGAATGTTTGAAAATTTTCTATATTTGACTGTAGATTGACTTTATGGCTACTGGATTAAATTTTTAACTTTGGGACTTGGTATAGGTCCATTTTTCTATTTGAAACTTGTTTTGTAAAATTTGGTATAATTCGGAGTTGCTTTGATAGGATTCGGACGCTTGGTTGTGATTCTAGAAGTTTTGGTGTTTTCTATTGAATCTCATGTGTTTTGATGTCTCATTCCTGTTCCTAGACGTTATTTTGGTGTTTTGGTCGTGCGAGTGAGTTCATATGATATTTTTAGACTTGTACATGTTTGGTTTGGAGCCTTAGGGGCTTGGGTGAGCTTCGGATAAGCTTCGAACAATTTTGGACTTAGGAGATGGTCTTTAGCTATTTCTGGTGTCTGGTGCATTGTGCTCCACGATCGCAAAATTTCTCTCGTGATCACGAAGAGAAAATTTGGGTTGGGGTGTTGGTTGTTCTTCGCGAACGAGGATCCAGTCGCGAATGCGAAGCAATGGGGGGCTTACCCTTCGCGAATGCGAGAGGCTTCACGCGAACACAAAGTTTTGTGGGATCTGGGGAAAGGTCGGTGGGTCCCTCCGGCGAACGCGGACCTTGGTACGCGAATGCGAAGGCAAGTGGAGAGTTAAGCTTTCGCGAACACGAGGAGGACCTCATGAACGCGAACGCCAGTGCATCGCGAACGCATTAGGTGCTTCATGAACGTATAAAACACTTGACGCCCAGATATTTAAAGTGCAAAAATTGGTATTTGGTCATTGTTTAACCATTATGAAGGCTAGAGCTCGGCCTAAAGGCGATTTTGAGTAGTAATTTCATCCACACTTTATCGGTTAGTGATCTTTTACTAGTTTTGATGTATTTTCATAGTCACCCATTGATTTTAACCTTTAATTGATAAATTTAATGGAAGAAATTAGGGACTTCGAGTAGAATTTAGGGATTTTTCAAAATAGAGATTTAGACCTCAAATTGAGGTTGAAACACAAATCACATAACCGGGCTCGAGGGTGAATGACTAATCAGGTTGTGGTCTGAATCTCGAATTTTGACCAAGAGGGTCCGGGGTTGTTTTATTGACTTTTTGAAAATTCATTAAATAATGAATCTCTTTCACTCCTGGGTAGTTTCTGAAGCTTATTTTGAATTATTTGAACAATATTTGGCTAGATTTGACGAGTTTAGAGGCTAGTTCTAAAGGAAAGGTTGTGGTTGAGTATTGATTTGATTGTGAAAAGAGGTAAGTGTTGTGTCTAATCTTGACTTTAAGGAATTAGGATTTGTTGAATTATTTTATATGTGAATGATGTCGAGAAACAACATATATACAAGTTGACGAATGTATATGGTTGTCATGGGATTTAGCATGCATGATTGGGCTATTTATTTCCATGTCTTTATTTATTCCATGTTATTTCTTATTACATGCTTTAATTATTACATCTTCTTACTTGACATATATGCTATACTTGTTAATTGTTATTTAATTGTTACTTGCTTTAATTTGTTCGTTCTCACATGATTTCTGCTTATCTGTTATCTTCTTCTATTTGCTTTAATTGTACATTTTTATTGTCATGTGTTTTACCGGTTTTTATTGTCCTTATATTACTCGATACACTCTATTATGTTATTTCGCTTAACCATTTAGCTATTTTTGTGTTGATGAATCAGAAAGGTTTGGGATTTCGAGGTGTTAGATATTCTCTGCTACATACGTGTCATCCTCTTTTGGGTTGATATTTCATAAATAGTATTGTTGAGTTGTTTATGATGGTAATTCTAAATTGTTGGGTTCGGGTTGCATGATGAAACGTTATCGAAAGCATATGAAATGATATGAAGGAATAATGACGAAATATAATATGAACAGATGATGATATGATAGAATCGGGTTCACGCCGCAACAGATTTGATGTGTTGTCAATTTTTTTGCGGCTATAGAGATTGTTCTAGGTATTTTAGTATGAGATTTGAGTTTATTTTTATTCTGGATCCCTCTGGTAATTGACTTTCGGGTTCATTAATATGAGTTTACTACTTTATTTCTATACCCTTTTTTCTCTTATTATTTTTTCGTACAGGTTATTTTTGAGTGACTTGCCATAACCTCATCACTACTTCGTTGAGGTTAGGATCGGCACTTATAGAGTACATGGGGTTGATTATACTCATACTACACTTTTGTACTTCTTGTGCACTAGTGTTGGTCCTAGCGGCGTGTAGAGGAGATCTTGCCTGGACTAGCTTTCAGCGGGAGAATTGAGGTAGAGTTGCTGATGTCCATAGTCCTTGAAGTCCCCATCCTTTCAAAGGTTATGAGCAGCTTAGTAGAGTTGGGAGAATCGGTAAGGAGACGTATGTACTTATTTAGGAAAATTTTACTTTTTTCTTTTTCTATCAAACGACTTTATTCAATTACTGATGTTTGAACCATTCCATTTCTTGTTCCCTCGCAGATGGTGAGGACAAGCACATCATCTACAATTGGGCAGGAGCCGGAGCCCCATGTTGCAACCACTACTAGGGGTAGGGGCCGAGGCAGAGGAAGAGCTCAACACCCGTTGCAGAGCCTCAGATTGATCATGAGGAGGAGATTCCTATTCAGACCACACTAATCGGACCCGCTCAGATCCCGAAGGGATTTATAGCCACTCCTATACTCGAGGAAGCTCCAGTCCGCCTTGTTGGACTTATAGATAGTGTGGCTTAGGCCGGAGTATTTCTCATGGCACCAGCTATCTCTCAAGTTGAGAGAGGAGCACAAACTCCGGCCACTCATACTCCAGAGAAGATGGCTCCCATACATCATACTCCGGGGATTCCAACGGTTGGGATAGTTCAGCCCGTTATTACTACACAGCTCGGAGAGAGGCACGTGATGTCTTCTAAGGGATTGATAAGGTCGGATAAGTTTACCAAGCTCTTTCATATTAATTTTGGCGGTACACCTTCTGAGGACCCATAAGATTATTTGGACCGTTGCCATAAGATTATTTGGACCGTTGCCATAAGGTGTTGTGCAATATGGATTTTGTGGAGTCCAATAGAGTCGACTTTGTAGTGTTTTAGATGATCGGTTCTGCCAAAAGATGGTGGCAAGATTATAAGTGAAGCAGACCAGCAGATTCATCTCCACTTACTTGGGATCAATTTTCGCAGCTATTTCTGGAGAAGTTCATTCCTTTTACTCTGATGGAGTAGTACTATAGACAGTTCAAGCGCCTCCAGCGGGGTGGCAGGACTGTTACCCAGTATGAGACCCGATTTGTAGACCTAGACTGCCATGTAGCTATCTTTTTCTAACGATGGTTCTACTATAATAAAATAAGAAAAATCTAAAAAAAGGTAAGAAAAAATGGACTTTTCCCGACGATGGATCTTCTAGACAATTTTCTCGAGGGATTAAGTCTATATAAAAAATACAAAAATAGGAAAATCCAAAAACATGTCTTTCTTTTTATAGCGATAATCCTCCGTGATTTTTCTTTGTGCCTCAGTTCATTTTCATGGGATTAGTTTGAACCAGGTAACTTTTTTATTTTTAGAGTAGATTAGAATTTAGGGAATATATGGAGGAAGAAAGATGAGATTCCTAGGCGCCTTGACTTGTTTGATAGTAATATATTTAGGCTTTGGCGTGTGTAGTATCTTCCCTATATTTTAAAATTGATCTTGATGCCTTTATATATTGGATATTCGGTTTGTGACATCTATGTCTTATTTATTTGACTTATGTTCACTTTGTGCTTAATGCTTAATATCTCATAACTTTGTAAATATTAAAATTAGTTGAGAGTCAGAATGAGACCATCCTTAGTGAGTCATGTGCCATGTGTGGTAAGATTTTTGCGCAGTTCATATATTGCACTTGTGTTTAGAACTTACCCAGTATGTGAGTTGAAGTAAAATCTTTGGTGATGTTCGGTTTGAGAAATATATTTAGGCTTTTTTTATCTTTTTAGACTTATTGCTTATCATAAATAAAATTTATCCGTAGTTACCCTTTTGAGCCAATATGCTTTTATTTGCCACCCACATTACAAGTCTATACACTTTTTCTGTTGTTAACTCACATTGTTTTGATCTTTTTACCTCTTAAAGTACTTTAATTGTAAAATAAATGCTAAAAGAAGTAAGAAGGGGACTAAGTGTGGGGTGTTTTTTTTTTAGTGGAACCAATGAAAGAAATAAGGGTGCACTTATTTTGTAAAATAATACACCACTAGCGGAAATTGAAAAGAAAAAAAAAAGAAAAGAAGAGAAAAATATGGGAAAAAAGAAAGAAATAAATTGTTATCTTGTTCTTGCTAGTGAGTATGAATCCAAGTAGTGCTTAAAGAAGAAGGGAACATTTTTGGGTGATATTATTTGTGAAATTAAAGTAGTGTTGAAGAATTTGCACTTAAGTTATTTGGTGATGTGTTAAAGCACTTAAGAGGGTGAACCACTATTCCTATATATATCCTACCAGTACCTTAGCCCACATTACAATCATAAAAAAATTATAATTGATTTTAGATCGAGCGAGCTTACATTAGTAGAAATTTACATTAAGGGCAAGCCTATGGTACCACTTGTGTGCATGTAACTTCTTTGTGAGAGTGAGAGATTTCTTTTATATACAGGTGAGTCCTTAAACTAAATTTGATCGTGAGATTCGACTCTCTTATTCTTGTTGTAAGGGCATATGGTTTCACGAGGTATATGTAACATTATTAGATTCTCTATGATGTTGGGCGTACAAAACATGAGTGCATTGTGACATTGAGTCGGTTTGTGAAGCTAGGATTGTTATGAGCATGTTGTCTTTATTTAAATATTTTTGAAGTATGGCATAAGTTAAAGGGGAGTATGTGGTGATTGCATATTCTAGAGTTTAATTGTTGCTATCAACTATGATCATTGGTGTAGAGTGCTCAAAGATAGAGTTATTTGTTTGTTGACTCGAGGACGAGCAACGGTTAAGTGTGGGGTGTTGATGTTTTGCTTAAAGTATACATATTTTTACGTATATTGCTTCACATTTTGCTCATGTCTCGAAGATTTGAGATGTATAATATAATAATTTATGCTAATTTGAGGTACTTTTATGTGTAAAAATTATTTGGATGCAACTTGGGATGAAAATGCGTGAATTTGAATGAAAATTGTCACACCTCCTTTTGGCGCGCTTACCCCGAAGGATAATGCATAAGGGAGTTTTTCCAATTTAAGTGACAATATTCGAAATGGGATCATTTATTTATTTCCGAGTCGCCACTTGGAATAAATTATGGTGTCCCAAGTCACCGATTTATTTAAATCCCAAATCGAGGAAATTTTCGACTTTCCAAATAAAGTCTGCGAACCAGAAATTCTAAGTAAGGAATTCTGTTGACCCGAGGGAAGGTGTTAGGCACCTCCGGATCCCGTGGTTCTAGCACGGTCGCTTAAATTATTGTAATGACTAAATATATGATTTTTAAAACATGTTCAATACTATAATGCAATTTTAAATCACTTACCGCATTTGATTATTTTTTAAGAAAAAGTGAACATTCTTATTGAGGGGCCCCGCGATTTTATTTTCTATTTAGCAAGGCTCGTAACATTTTTTATTTAAAAGGATAATCCTAAAGTGACTACATTTTTTTTATTTAATTTATCTTTACAAGAAAAGAAAAAGTCCTAATTAATTACATGCATAAAAGGCTACTCTATATTAGTACAAAAGGTGTTCCCTCACAAGCCGACTAAATGACCAATTTATTCTTCAAATTATAGAGCTAACTACAATTTGACAAAACTAATAAAACGGAAAAATAACAATAAATATTAATCAACAACTTGCTTTTCTATTTCATTTCAAAACTTCAACTTCCAATTCGAGCTTACATCAACACATGGTTTTTAGAATGTGTACCTGGTTTTGAAAGGAATGGAAGATGGAAAATCAACGGGGCGGTGAAAATACAGCAACAACAACAGTAACAACCAGCAGTAGCTTCAACACCTCAATCCCGAAAATTCCCAGCAATACGGAGAAAAAAAAACCAGTAAAAAATAGAAAAGAAAAATATATTCCAGATTTTCTCTTTGTTTTGTCTTTCTAGCTTTGGACTCTTTTCAATTCTCAAAATAAACTCTCAAAAATTGAATTGTTTGCTGTGTATACTTCTGTGTCCAGAGTGTATATCGAGCGTATACCACAGCAGAGAATTTTTTTATTTTTTCTTCTCTTCCTATTTTTCCTCTCTTTTTTCTCTCTTCCTTTTTCATAAATCTTCTCTTCTATTTATAGGCAAGAATTTCGAAAATTTTCAGATCTTTTTATTAAAAAGAATATATTTTTTAATTTAAAGAAAACCCACTAATCCATGTTTTCCTCTCCATGTTTTCTTCATTTATTTCCTTGCCCCCACTACTTTATGTTATGTGATTATGATTATTTTTTGCTAAAAATCTGAAATTTTCTTTTTGGGCCAAGGGGTTTTGGGTTGGGTAAGGGTGCTTAGGATTGGGCTTGTAACTTAATTTGCAAGATGGCCCAATCCAAATTTTTTCTATTTTGTTCTTCTCCATTATTCAACATCCTAATTAATAAAGCCCAAAAATACTAAGATTAATTTATAAAAACTAAAAATTATCTTGAAATACTAATTAACTCATAATAATAATTATCACACAAAATTAAACATTAATAAAAATAAAATTGCACGATTTGGACATTAAATGCTTAAAAAATGCAAAAATACATATTTTTATGACTTTTCATTTCTGTAAAATAAACTTAATTGTAAACTTGAATTTTATATACATATGCAACATATTTTTTGTATATTTTATTTATTTAAACAAGCAAATATGCACGGATAAAAATGCAAATAATACAAGAAAAATAACACAAAATTCACAACAATTGCAAGAAAACTAAAATTATTTTATTTTGAATCTTTGGGAGTATTTCTCTTGTAGGGCAAAAATCACGTGCTCACAGCTGCCCCTCTTTGCGTGTAAACTCGAAGAGTTTTCGTGCAAAGATAATGAGCTAATACGAGCGATTTTTGCCCGTCCGAGCACTCCGTGTGAAGCATTTTAAAAAGATCTTGACCGAGCCTTCGCTTCGATAGGCCTCCTACATATCCTGGGCTAAACAGGAGTCAGGTCAATGTAGTTCGGGAAATTTTGGTAGCTGGGACTACCGTGGACTGACACTTGCTGTTACTGTTGCTATCGTTGCTGCTGTTGGTGCTTACTGCTTACTGATCTCCTTATTACACCAAAAAGAGAAATTAAAGCTGAACTAGCTATGCTATCAAACTATGAGTTACAAGATTCTTATCTATGATTCTCTTGGAAACTTGATCTTGAATCTTAGCTGATTTGTTGTAGACCTCGATCCGAATCTTGATGCTCAACAAGTTGTATGTGCTTTGTTTATTTCTGTAACATTGAGTGGAACGGAGTCGGCGGAGCTTGTTACTTCAATCATCTCCTGAGCAATCCGCGCCTTTGTTTACTCCAACGTTTGAACTCATTTCTTTTGGTTCCTTTCTTATTTTCTTCATTCTGGATTGATGTTCCGTTTGTAGGTTATCTCGATCCTTGCGTCCCGAGGTCAAACCTATTTAGACAACAAAACAAACAAACGAACGAAATTTTTCTGCCCCAGTTTTGCTAGGAAAATTTCGTGAGTTAGTTGTGACACAAAAAAAGCGATTAAAAAGACTCTTTGGTATTGGGTAAGAAAATCACAATTTCACAAATAAACGTTCCACGGCTTTCTGGCCGGGATTTTGAAGAAAAGTTTCACGGCTTTCTGGCCGGAATTCAAACAATATCTAACGATTTTGGGCCGTCAGATCCTCGGTTTTTTGGCCGGGGTAAAAGTAAATGGCTCCGCAGTTTTTTGACTGGGGAGATCCTCGGTTTTCTGACCGGGGATAAAAGTTTCACGGCTTTCTGGCTGGAATTCAAACAATATCTAACGGTTTCTTGGCCGTCAGATCCTCGGTTTTTTGGCCGGGGTTAAAGTAAATGGCTCCACAGTTTTCTGACTGGGAGATCCTCGGTTTTCTGACCGGGATAAAAAGTTTCACGGCTTTCTGGCCGGAATTCAAACAATATCTAACGGTTTTTTGGCCGTCAGATCCTCGGTTTTTTGGCGGGGTAAAAGTAAATGGTTCCGCAGTTTTTTGACTGGGGAGATCCTCGGTTTTCTGGCCGGGGATAAAAGTTTCACGGCTTTCTGGCCGGAATTCAAACAACATCTAACGGTTTTTGGCCGTCGGATCCTCGGTTTTTTGGCCGGGGTAAGAGTAAATGGCTCCATAGTTTTCTGACTGGGAGATCCTCGGTTTTCTGACCGGGGAAAAAAAGTTTCACGGCTTTCTGGCCGGAATTCGAACAATATCTAACGGTTTTTCGGCCGTCAGATCCTCGGTTTTTTGGCCGGGGTAAAAGTAAATGGCTCCGCAGTTTTCTGACTGGGAGATCCTCGGTTTTCTGACCGGGGATAAAAAGTTTCACGGCTTTCTGGCCGGAATTCAAACAATATCTAACGGTTATTTGGCCGTCAGATCCTTAGTTTTTTGGCCGGGGTAAAAGTAAATGGTTCCGCAGTTTTTTGACTGGGGAGATCCTGCTTTCTGGCCGGGATTTTGTAGAAGAGTTTCACGGCTTTCTGGCCGGGATTCAAACAATGTCTAACGGTTTTTGGCCGTTAGATCCTCGGTTTTTGGCCGGGGTAAAAGTAAATGGCTCCGCAGTTTTTTGACTGGAGAGATCCTTGGTTTTTCGACCGGGGATAAAAGTTTCACGGCTTTCTGGCCGGAATTCAAACAATATCTAACGGTTTTTTGGCCGTCAGATCCTCGATTTTTTGGCCGGGGTAAAAGTAAATGGTTCCGCAGTTTTCTGACTGGGGAGATCCTCGGTTTTCTGACCGGGATAAAAGTTTCACGGCTTTCTCGCCGGAATTCAAACAATATCTAACGGTTTTTTGGCCGTCAGATCCTCGGTTTTTTGGCCGGGGTAAAAGTAAATAGCTCCGCAGTTTTCTGACTGGGAGATCCTCGGTTTTCTGACCGGGATAAAAGTTTCACGGCTTTCTGGCCGGAATTCAAACAACATCTAACGGTTTTTGGCCGTCGGATCCTCGGTTTTTTGGCCGGGGTAAGAGTAAATGGCTCCATAGTTTTCTGACTGGGAGATCCTCGGTTTTCTGACCGGGGAAAAAAGTTTCGCGGCTTTCTGGCCGGAATTCAAACAATATCTAACGGTTTTTGGCCGTCAGATCCTCGGTTTTTTGGCCGGGGTAAAAGTAAATGGCTCCACAGTTTTCTGACTGGGAGATCCTCGGTTTTCTGGCCGGGATAAAAGTTTCAACGGCTTTCTGGCCGGAATTCAAACAATATCTAACGGTTTTTGGCCGTCGGATCCTCGGTTTTTTGGCCGGGGTAAAAGTAAATGGCTCCGCAGTTTTCTGACTGGGAGATCCTCGGTTTTCTGACCGGGAATAAAAGTTTCACGGCTTTCTGGCCGGAATTCAAACAATATCTAACGGTTTTTTGGCCGTCAGATCCTCGGTTTTTTGGCCGGGGTAAAAGTAAATGGCTCCGCAGTTTTCTGACTGGGAGATCCTTGGTTTTCTGACCGGGGATAAAAGTTTCGCGGCTTTCTGGCCGGAAAGACCCTCGGTTTTTCTGACCGGGGTCCAAACAGATATTGGACTGATATGATTTGATTCTCTTTTTTTTTTTTTTTTTTTTTTGGAGTTTTCATTTTCTTTTCTTTTATTCTTCTTTTTGGGCCTTCTTTTAGGCTTTCTTTTTAACAATCAACAAATGTATAAAATAAATCTCTAAAAAGAAACTTACCCTTTTATGCGTTTTCCTTGTTCGAAGCCATTTCAAAGCTTGCGTATTTCAACTTCTTTGAGTTATACCTTCTTCTTGCATAATTAAACAGACATGCTTTCAACAAAGAACATTTTATCAGTTGAAAAAAGTGGTTGACTTTGTGGCCTTGATTGCCCCATTTCCATTGAGAACTTTGCTACCAATTGTCTTTGGGGGTGACTTCTTTTCACACTGACCGGGTTCAAACTCGAAATTCTTTGAGGACTCGCCTGTGTGGGCTCTGTCTTTCTGTCTCGTTCCGTTTTTAAAACCTTAGCCTTTGATTTCCTTTTCCTTCTTAATGTCCTTTCCTTTGTAAATGATCGACCCTCATGATCAGTCGGGATTGGATCAATACACCACTGAGGCTGGATATCTTTCTTTGCCTTTTTACCAGACGGAATCCTGTAAAACTGGTCCTGCCGCCTTTCTTTGTAATAGTTTCGGAATTAAAATTAAACCGAAAGGGATTCAAAGAATAACTATACAAAAAGCAAGGAAATGAGTTTAAACAGAAACGTCCCTTTCGGGGAAAAAAGAAGGACTTATCTGGGATGCATGCTGACTTCAAATAAACATGACATGCTTCTTGGACTGGACGCCTGACCCACATAAACTTTCCAACTTCTTATGAACCCATTGATTCGCAATTTCAAAACCAGAGAATCTTGCCAAAATTCTTTAGTGAATGGACGTCTTTCTTTTGGTCGGTGGCGCCTTTTGCGAGTTTCCGCCAATCGATCCCTCTCATTTCTCTTCTCCCTGTCGCCTGATAGTGTTCTTTGCGAGTTTTCACTAAACGGACTCTCTCATTTTTAGCTTTTCCAATCGCCATCGCCTTATGGTGCCCGAAGGTTTTCACCGATAAGACTCTCTCATTTTGTTTCTCTCAATTCAGACTGTGTCAGATTTCCGTCAATGACATTCTTCACTTCCTTGCCTTTGCCAATTGATCCGAAGGACTTGAACAAGGTTTTTTGGGTAAAAAGGAAATTGAATGGAATTACAACTCTGGAACCATCTTGACGGATTTAAACTGAACCGTCATATCATCTGCCCCAGTTTAATTTTTGGGGAAATTGGGATTTTTGTTTTGGTGTGACTGAACCTCAGGAAGAGGTTGCCTACGTATCCTTTCGGAATCAAGTCAGAACGTAGTTCGGGATGGTGATAATTTTTTTGTTTTTTTTTTTTAATTTTATTTTATTTTTCTTTCATATATATATATATATATATTTTTTTTTCTTTTCTTTTCTTTTCTTTTTTTTTTCAAATTTGTTTTTTAATTTTTTTATTTATTTCGGGTTCCAAAGAGGGTGAACAAAGAAACATAACCGGCTCAAAGGGTTTTACAAAGGATTTATAGTGTTTGGGGTAGCAAGAAAGAAAGCCTTCGTCATCTCAATTATACAAAAGCCAACGTCGCAGGAGGTCCTGACATAGTACCTTTATACTGTATCTGTATTGACTGTCGTTTCAAGATCATTTCCTTCAATGTCTCCCAGATACAGCGTCCCTCCTAGTGATATTTTCTAGGTGATGTATGGATCCTCCCAATTTAGGAGCCAATTTTCCTTTTGTCTCTTAGTAATGAGGAGGAATGTGCCTTAACGTCGGTTGTTCTATTTCGAGATTCCTGGGCCGCACTTTCTTGTTGCAAGCATGGGCCATTCTTTGTTGGGATAATTACTCGGGTATTCCCTGAGTACAACACACCCTTTTTGTATGCGAACCAATTTTCCTTCAGTTATTCCAATTCATTGTTTCATTTCCTCAAAATAAACTTTTGTGCATTTCAACTCTCGATTCATTATTCTGGAGTCTGACAGCGTTTTGGGATCTAGGCATGAAGTCCGCAAGCATGTCATGTTATTTAAAGCTGCATGATTTGAACTAAAGAGAAGAGAAAAAGAAAACCAAAACAAATCTGAAAGAATAAAAAATAACAAAAGAAAAGGAAACGGACGATGAAATATTAATTCCATTTCTTGGAATCGAAAGGATAAAACAGGGTTCACATTCGGAATTTTAAAGACAAAAACTAAAAGAAACATCCAATTTACACCCTGAAATAACTCATGATGCAGAAAAATGCGGCATGACAAGTTTACCGGACTTCCGCCTGATCGGGAATGGCCTAGCCTTTCAGTTTAGGAGTTTAGTGTCTGGTCCCATCTCAACGGTGATAGTCTCTTTCCCTGGCTCGACCATGTGGGTGTCGCAGAGCTTTGCCTCATGTTTTCCTTCACTCTCTTCAGTCATGAAATCCTCATTATCTTCCTCTTGACGGTCTTTAAGCTTCTGTGGTATGCGTCCAACAAACACCGACTCATTCAGCCGTGGTGTCTTAATTGCCCCCCATGTCACATAGGCTTTCTTAGGTGCACCAATTTCCCTTTCTGGTTCTAACTCAGTGATTTTACTCTTCTTTTCCCCTTTCTCCTGTTTCGGGGCTACCTTGGGCTTCCTTTCCACATCAGCAATAGCAATTATGGCCTTAAGCGCTGGATCGAATTCTTCGTCTTCACAAATCATCCCAATTATCAGTCCGTTATTGTGAGCATGCAGCGGATTATTGGTCATATTTGGGACGGGAACGGTTGGTAGAGGGATTTTTGAAGACATGTTGGCACTTCTTTTGGACCTTGTGAAATAAGGATGGGTACTTTGTTTTGATTTAGCAACGGGTTGCTGAACTTTTCCTTTGGACCTCGCGAAGTATGAATGTGAGGCTAGAGTACCACAAAATCAACCACCCTTTTCTAAAACCCGGAGTTTGGCAAACAAACGGTTAGTCTGAGACAACATAACAGATAAGTAATCTCACATTGGGTGTGATGCACTTATACAGTTGATCGTGTTGCTACTTGTAATCGATTGTAATACGTTATTCCGGCTTATACTTTCCTTTGCTTTCATCATCTTCTTCTCTTTATCAATTTTCTTTTACACTCTTTTTTTTTTGTTTTTCTTTTTTTTTCTTTTAGTGATGGTCGAATCTTATGTGGATTGCCTACGTATCATGTCCCCGCATGAATCAGACCGGGCATAGTTCGGATAATCGGGAATAGAGCGAATAAACTAATATTTTTTTTTAATTCTTGAAAGAAACGCTTTAAAAGAAATAACATATTTATATTTTGCTTATTTTTGTTTTGCTTTTTGAAAGAAAGACTTTAAAAAAAAAATTTATTTGCCTTGGGATAAAAAAAAAATTTTGTTTGAATTTTTACTTATCGTCTCTTTTTCTAAGGAAGAAAATATTTTTTTCGATTTTTTTTTTTCCAGAAAAGTACTTCAAAATGAAGGAAACCCATATTTTTTTTAATTTTTATTGATTTTTCTTTTTTATTTCATGAAAAACAGTAGAAAGAACGAAATCGTTTTTTTTTAATTAATTTATTTATTTTTAGTTAAACTACTTTTACTATTTTTTAAATTTTTCTTTGAATTTTCTAAGGAAAGATTATGTGACGACCCAAAGGGTCATCACTTATTTAATTAATCATTTCGAGCTTCTAAGGCCTTAGAAACCTCATTTATAGTTGCCTCGATTTGCGTGCACAATCCGGGCACAAAGCTGAAAAATATTTATGTTGAAATATGTGAAATATGTGAAAAAGTAGAAGAATTTTGATATTAATATTGATATGGTTGACTTTGGTCAACATTTTTGGTAAACGGACCCGGATCCGTGATTTGATTGTCTCAGAAAATCCGTAAAAAAATATGGAACTTGGGCATATGTCCGGAATTGAAATCCGAGGTCTAGAACCCCGGTAAAAGAATTTTTCTCTTAAATTGTTTTCTGAAAATGTTTAAGGAAAATGAAACTGAATTTTTATTAAAAAGTACTGGTATCGGGCTCGTATTTTGGTTCCAACGCCCGGTACAGGTCATATATATTGGTTAAGCGCTTCCTGTAAAGTTTGGTTGAAAACGAACGTCGTTTGATGTGTTTCGGCCTTAAATTGGAAAGTTTGGAAGTTATGAAATTTTGAAAGAATTCTTGAGATTTAAGGCTAAATTCCTTGATTTTGATGTTATTTTGGTGATTTGATCGCGCGAGCAAGTTCGTATGATGTTTTTGAGTCAGTGTACATACTTGGTTTGAATTCCCGAGGGCTCGGGTGAGTTTCGGATAGGTAACGGGATGGTTTGAACTTGAAAATTTCAGCAGAAACTCTGCAATTTTTGCACAGAGATTTTCTTCTATGCGATCGCATAGGTGTAGCTGCGATCGCATAGAGCAAAGATCAGAGGTCCCAAAAATCCTTCTGTGCGATCGCAATAGAGCCCGTGCGATCGCATAACTTCCACTTTTCCTCCTATGCGATCGCATAATATCCTTCGCGATCGCATAGAGTAAGACTGAGGCCCAGAATTTCCTTCTATGCGATCACATACCATTCCCTGCGATCGAATAGAGTAATTTTGCTGTCCCCATTTTTCTTCTATGCGATCGCATCACAGGCCCTGCGATCGCATAGAGTAAAATTTCGCCCAGTGATTTAAAACCCCAAAACAGAACACTTACGGGATTTTATCCCATTTTCACAAAATCCTTTCTTCTCCACAACTCTTAGGCGATTTTTGAGGCATTTCTTCATCAAAGTTCATTGGGTAAGTATTGTTAACTTGTCTTCTTCATTTTTCATCAACATCAATCAAATCCTTAGGCTTAAACATGTGTAAATTGGTTGGAAATTTGAGAAATGGGTATAGTTAGGGCTTTCAAAGAATTTGCGATTTAGACCTCGTTTTGGAGTCGAACTTAAGAACAAATTGTATATTTGAACTCATGGAAGATTGGGTGAACTTATTTTGGTTCGAAACTTGAGTTTCGTTTATGTGGGCCCGGGGTCGATTTTTACTATTTCGGGCAGAATTTTGTAAAAATCATATTTAGCAATATGAACTAGTTTGATAAGTAGAATTGATGATATTAAATCAATTGTGTATAGATACGATTGGATTGGAGTCAAATTCAAAAGGAAAAGGCATTGCTACGGATTGAATCGTTCGTAGACTTTCGAGGTAAGTGTTTGTTCTATCCTAGTTTGTAGGAATATGAATTTAGTTATGAATAAATTGTTGAATAAGAGTTATTGGTGTTATACCGGTAATGAAAGTAAATTGTTGAAAATTATTATAAATTATTGGTTTAAAACCGGTAATTATAAATATTGTTGATATAGAGATTATTGGCTAAATGCCGGTGATATATATATATAATTTATGAATTTGGGATCGTGTGGTACGCCGACCACAAAGTGACTTAAATCTTGGCATTGGCCATAGTTGCCGGTAGCCGATTGATATAGTTGGGAGCGGGTGGTACGCCTACCACAAGATATAATTATTGATATATTTGGGAGCGGGTGGTACGCCTACCACAAGATATAATTACTGATATAATTGGGAGCGGGTGGTACGCCTACCACAAGATATAATTACCGTGATAGTTGGGAGCGGGTGGTACGCCTACCACGAGATATGAAATGAGAGAGGAATTGAGACATGAAAGTAAGATTTATTCTGTTGATTAGATTATTCTGGATATCGTGAGTTATTGACTGTTATTTCAGAGCAGAGTATTTTCTTATAAATGTATTGTATATATATGTATATTGCAACTGTACAGGTTTATGTGGGTGACCGGCCTTAGCCTTGTCACTAGTTCGCTGGGATAGGCCAGGCACTTACCAGCACATGGGGTCGGTTGTGCTGATACTACACTCTGCGCTCTTTTTGCGCAGATACAGGTTACGGACAGCAGCAGCGGCGGTAGCGACTTGTGGATTTTTCGACTATTGAGACTACGAGGTAGCCTTGCAGGCGTCCGCAGGACCCGTCGTCTCTTCTATCTATGCTTTTCATTCTGTTATCTCATGTGAATCGAGATAAACAACTTGTATTTTCTTTCAAACAATTATGTGTATTATTCTTAGAAGTTCGTGAGTATTGTGACACCGGTCTTGGGTAGTGTATCAGATTTGGATTTTTCTTTATCATATCCGACTAAGTCTTCCGCTAATTTTGATTATTCCGCTGTAATTTTTATGTTGTTAATAAGAAATTGGTTATTAATGGAGTTGTAATTAATATTTGGCTTGCCTAGCTTCCATTTAGTAGGCGCCATCATGACCCCGATGGTGGGAAATCCGGGTCGTGACAAGTTGGTATCAGAGCACTAGGTTGCACAGGTCTCACAACTCACGAACAACCTTAGTAGAGTCTGAAGGATCGGTACGGAGACGTCTGTATTTATCCTCCAGAGGCTACGGAGTTAGGAAAATATTCTCTTTATTCTTTCCAGTCGTGCGACTTGATCTTTTGAATGTTAATTGAACTTCTACTCTGTTCTTCCGCAGATGGTAAGGACACGTGCATCCTCATCTACCGACCAGCAGCCCGAGGTCCCAGCAGCGGCGGCTCCTGCTAGGGGTAGAGGCCGAGGTCGAGGTCGTCCTAGAGGACAAGGTAGGGGCAGAGCTCAGCCCCGAGCAGCAGCACGAGTGGCAGAACCTCAGGTTCTTATAGAGGAGGAAATTCCAGCCCCAGCAGCTCCAGTAGGCCCAGCTCAGGTCCCGGGAGGAGCTTTATTTTCACCGGATCTTCAGGATGCTTTGGTCCGGATAGCAGGTTTTATGGATCATGTCACCAGAGCAGGTTTATTACCGGTAGCACCAGCCACTTCTCAGGCCGGAGGAGGTAATCAGACTCCTGCTACGCGCACTCCGGAGCCAGTAATTCCCCAAGCTCAGGATCCTGTGATTCAGCCAGTTGAGGCAGTTCAGCCTATTATTGCGACTCCGTCTAATGATGGTGCAGCCATGTCTGCTGATGCGTTGTGGAGATTGGACAGGTTTACCAAACTATTCACTACCACATTCAGTGGCACTCTTTCAGAGGATCCACAGGATTTCCTATACAGCTGCCACGAAGTTCTCCGTACTATGGGTATTGTGGAGACAAATGGTGTGGATTTTGCTACTTTTCGGTTATCTGGTTCCGCCAAGACTTGGTGGAGAGATTATTGTCTAACCGGGCCAGCGGGATCGTCATCTTTGACTTGGGAGCAGTTTGCAGAATTATTCTTGGAGAAGTTCCTTCCAGCAACTCAGCGGGAGTTTATGCGCAGACAATTTGAGCGTCTTCATCAGGGTTCTATGTCTGTCACACAGTACGAGACTAGGTTCGTGGACCTGGCTCGTCATGCTATTATCATACTTCCCGCAGATCGGGAGAGAGTGAGGAGGTTTATTGATGGCTTGAATCAGCCAATTCGGCTACAGATGGCTATGGGGGCAGGAACTGAAATCACTTTTCAGGAGGCGGCTAATACAGCCCGCCGGATCGAGATGGCTCTGTCACGGGGAGCGAGACATGGATCGGATAAGAGATCTCATAATTCGGGTAGATTCAGTGGTACCTCGTCTGGAGATAGAGATTTTTATGATAGAGGCCATCCTCCCAGGCCTTATCAGTCAGCTCTTCAGGTTTCTCATGATGCTTCAGGTGATCGTAATTCTCAGCCACGCTACTCTGATCAGCAGCCTATCAGTGCACCACCACTTCGCCATTTTCAGCGGCCGAGGGCTTGTTTTACGTGCGGTGATCTTAGGCACATTGCAAGGTATTGCCCTCGAGCTTCCGACAGATCTCACCAGCAGGGTTCTCGTGCCATGATTCAGGCCCCAGTTCCCTCACAGCCTGCCCAGCCGGCTAGAGGCGGAGGTAGAGGACATAGAGGTGGAGGTAGAGGTCATAGAGGTGGAGCTCGGACCGATAGAGGTAGAGACCAGCCAGCAGCTGATCGTCCTAGAGATACTGCTCAGGGTGGTGGGGCACAGCCCCGATGTTATGCACTTCCCGCCGGACCAGAGGCTGAGTCTTCTGATGCCGTCATTACAGGTATTATCTTGGTTTGTGATAGAAAGGCATCAGCATTATTTGACCCTGGGTCTACATATTCGTATGTGTCTTCCTATTTTGCACCATACTTGATTCGGCCCAGTGATCCATTGAGTGTTCCTGTTCATGTGTCTACACTAGTAGGCGACTCTATTGTGGTTGATCGAGTTCATCGGTCATGTATTATAGTAATTGAGGGTCTCGAGACCCGTGCTGATTTATTACTCCTAAATATGGTGGACTTCGATATTATACTAGGCATGGATTGGCTATCTCCTTATCATGCTATTTTAGATTGCCATGCCAAGACTGTGACTTTAGCTCTACCGAATTTGCCTCGTATAGAGTGGAAAGGGATTTCAGGTCATACTAGCCGTAATGTTATTTCTTATGTTAAAGCTCAGCGTATGGTTGGAAAGGGATGCTTGGCTTATTTGGCCTATGTCCGTGATTCTAGTGCTGAGGTTCCTTCTATTGACTCTGTGCCTGTGGTTCGCGAATTTCCTGAAGTATTTCCTTCAGACTTGCCCGGTATGCCGCCCGATAGGGACATTGATTTTTGCATTGACTTGGCTCCAGGCACTCAGCCCATTTCCATTCCCCCATATCGTATGGCTCCGCCGGAGTTAAAAGAATTGAAGGAACAGTTGCAGGATTTACTTGAAAAGGGTTTCATTAGACCCAGTGTTTCGCCGTGGGGTGCACCTATATTATTTGTAAAGAAGAAAGATGGTTCGATGAGAATGTGCATTGACTATCGACAGTTAAACAAGGTGACTATCAAAAATAAATATCCACTTCCGCGAATTGATGATTTATTTGACCAGCTTCAGGGTGCCAAGGTATTTTCAAAGATAGATTTGAGATCTGGCTATCATCAGCTGAAGATTAGGGCATCCGATGTCCCTAAGACAGCGTTCCGCACTCGGTATGGACATTATGAATTTCTGGTCATGTCTTTTGGGTTGACAAATGCTCCAGCAGCTTTTATGGAATTAATGAATCGGGTGTTCCGGCCTTATTTAGACTTGTTTGTAATAGTCTTCATTGATGACATATTAATATATTCCCGCAGTCAGGAGGAGCATGCGCAACTCAGAGTGGCCTTACAGACTCTGAGAGATAGCCAGCTATATGCAAAATTTTCAAAGTGTGAATTTTGGCTAAGTTCGGTTGCATTCCTGGGTCATATTGTGACGGCAGCAGGTATTCAGGTTGATCCGAAGAAAATTGAGGCAGTCAAGAGCTGGCCTAGACCGACATCAGCCACAGATATTCGGAGTTTCTTGGGATTAGCGGGTTATTATCGCCGATTCGTAGAAGGATTTTCTTCTATTGCAACCCTATTGACCAGATTGACCCAGAAAGGGTGTTCAATTTGAATGGTCCGATGAATGTGAGGCGAGCTTTCAAAAGCTCAAGACAACCTTGACCACGACACCGGTATTGGTTTTACCCACAGGTACGGGACCTTATACTGTTTATTGTGATGCTTCCCGTATTGGGCTTGGTGCAGTGTTAATGCAGGATGGCAAGGTTATTGCCTATGCTTCGAGGCAGTTGAAGATTCATGAGAAGAACTATCGAGTGCATGATCTAGAATTGGCGGCGATTATTCACGCATTGAAGATCTGGAGGCATTATTTGTATGGTGTAGCATGTGAAGTATACACCGATCATAAGAGTCTTCAGTATTTGTTTAAGCAGAAAGAGTTGAATATGAGGGAGAGAAGGTGGCTAGAGTTGCTAAAAGACTATGATGTTACTATTTTATATCACCCAGGTAAGGCCAGTGTGGTGGCCGATGCATTGAGTAGAAAGTCTGCCAGCATGGGTAGTCTTGCATATATTCCGGTCAGTCAGAGACCATTGGCTCTAGACGTCCAGGCATTAGCCAACCGGTTCGTGAGATTGGACATTTCTGAGCCTAGCAGAGTGTTAGCCTGCACGGTCGCTCGTTTTTCTTTATTAGAGCGTATCCGTGAGAGGCAATTTGATGATCCTCATTTGCATGAGTTGAGAGATACAGGTACAGCGGGGAGGTGCCACACAGGTAAATCTAGATGATGATGGGGTATTGAAATTGCAGGGTCGAGTTTGTGTACCCAATGTCGAAGGGATTCGAGAGTTGATCTTAGCAGAGGCCCACAGTTCGCGGTATTCTATTCACCCAGGCGCCGCGAAGATGTACCAGGACTTACGGCAACACTATTGGTGGCGCAGAATGAAGAAAGATATCGTTGCGTATGTCGCTCGGTGTCTAAATTGTCGGCAGGTGAAATATGAGCACCAGAGACCTGGTGGTGTATTCCAGAGGATTGAAATTCCCGAGTGGAAATGGGAGCGGATCACTATGGACTTCGTTATTGGACTTCCTTTGACTCGGAGGAAATTTGATGCTATTTGGGTCATTGTTGATAGGCTGACCAAGTCAGCACACTTTATTCCAGTATCTGTCTCCTACTCATCGGAGAGGTTAGCGGAGGTTTACATTAGGGAGATTGTTCGTCTACATGGAGTGCCAGTATCTATTATCTCTGATCGGGGTACGCAGTTTACCTCGCGGTTCTGGAGAGCGGTCCAGCAGGAGTTAGGTACCCAGGTTCAGTTGAGTACAGCATTTCATCCTCAGACGGATGGCCAGTCCGAGAGGACTATTCAGATTCTAGAGGACATGCTTCGAGCTTGTGTTATTGATTTCGGAGGCTCGTGGGACCGGTTTCTGCCATTAGCAGAGTTCGCCTACAACAACAGCTAAAAGTCTAGCATCCAGATGGCCCAGTATGAGGCATTGTATGGTAGGCGATGTCGATCTCCAATTGGATGGTTTGAACCGGGAGAGGCTCGGTTGTTAGGTACAGACTTAGTTCAGGAGGCCTTAGATAAGGTCAAGACTATTCAGGAGAGATTGCGTTCAGCTCAGTCAAGGCAAAAGACTTATGCGGATCGTAAGGTTCGAGATGTAGATTTCATGGTTGGTGAACGAGTATTGCTCCGGGTGTCGCCTATGAAGGGCGTGATGAGGTTTGGGAAGAAGGGCAAGCTCAGCCCTAGGTATATTGGTCCATTTGAGATTCTAGACGGAGTGGGAGGGGTGGCTTACAGATTAGCTTTGCCGCCTAGCTTATCAGCCGTGCATCCAGGTTTTTCACGTATCTATGCTTCGGAGATACCACGGCGATCCCACACATGTGTTAGACTTTAGTATTGTCCAATTGGACAATGATCTATCTTACGAGGAGGAGCCGGTGGCTATTCTAGACCGGCAGGTTCGACAGTTGAGGTCGAAGAGTTATCCTTCTATGCGTGTTCAGTGGAGAGGTCAGCCTCCTGAGGCATCGACCTGGGAGTCCGAGTCTGATATGCGGAGCCGCTACCCACATTTGTTTCCTGACTACGGTACTTCTTTCTTTTGTCCGTTCGAGGACGAACGGTTGTTTTAGAGGTGGAGATTGTGACGACCCAAAGGGTCATCACTTATTTAATTAATCATTTCGAGCTTCTGGAGGCCTTGAAAACCTCATTCTATGTTGCCTCGATTTGCGTGCACAGTCCGGGCACAAAGCTGAAAAATATTTATGTTGAAATATGTGAAAAAGTAGAAGAATTTTGATATTAATATTGATATGGTTGACTTTGGTCAACATTTTTGGTAAACGGACCCGGATCCGTGATTTGACTGTCTCAGAAAATCCGTAAAAAAATATGGAACTTGGGCATATGTCCGGAATTGAAATCCGAGGTCTAGAACCCCGGTAAAAGAATTTTTCTCTTAAATTGTTTTCTGAAAATGTTTAAGGAAAATGAAACTGAATTTTTATTAAAAAGTACTGGTATCGGGCTCGTATTTTGGTTCCGATGCCCGGTACAAGTCATATATATTGGTTAAGCGCTTCCTGTAAAGTTTGGTTGAAAACGGACGTCGTTTGATGTGTTTCGGCCTTAAATTGGAAAGTTTGGAAGTTATGAAATTTTGAAAGAATTCTTGAGATTTAAGGCTAAATTCCTTGATTTTGATGTTATTTTGGTGATTTGATCGCGCGAGCAAGTTCGTATGATGTTTTTGAGTCAGTGTACATACTTGGTTTGAATCCTCGAGGGCTCGGGTGAGTTTCGGATAGGTAACGGGATGGTTTGAACTTGAAAATTTCAGCAGAAACTCTGCAATTTTTGCACAGAGATTTTCTTCTATGCGATCGCATAGGTGTAGCTGCGATCGCATAGAGCAAAGATCAGAGGTCCCAAAAATCCTTCCGTGCGATCGCAATAGAGCCCATGCGATCGCATAACTTCCACTTTTCCTCCTATGCGATCGCATACTATCATTCGCGATCGCATAGAGTAAGACTGAGGCCCAGAATTTCCTTCTATGCGATCGCATACCATTCCCTGCGATCGCATAGAGTAATTTTGTTGTCCCCATTTTTCTTCTATGCGATCGCATCACAGGCCCTGCGATCGCATAGAGTAAAATTTCGCCCAGTGATTTAATAACCCCAAAACAGAACACTTACGGGATTTTATCCCATTTTCACAAAATCCTTTCTTCTCCACAACTCTTAGGCGATTTTTGAGGCATTTCTTCATCAAAGTTCATTGGGTAAGTATTGTTAACTTGTCTTCTTCATTTTTCATCAACATCAATCAAATCCTTAGGCTTAAACATGTGTAAATTGGTTGGAAATTTGAGAAATGGGTATAGTTAGGGCTTTCAAAAAATTTGCGATTTAGACCTCGTTTTGGAGTCGAACTTAAGAACAAATTGTATATTTGAACTCATGGAAGATTGGGTGAACTTATTTTGGTTCGAAACTTGAGTTTCGATTATGTGGGCCCGGGGTCGATTTTTACTATTCCGGGTAGAATTTTGTAAAAATCATATTTAGCAATATGAACTAGTTTGATAAGTAGAATTGATGATATTAAATCAATTGTGTATAGATACGATTGGATTGGAGTCAAATTCAAAAGGAAAAGGCATTGCTACGGATTGAATCGTTCGTAGACTTTCGAGGTAAGTGTTTGTTCTATCCTAGTTTGTAGGAATATGAATTTAGTTATGAATAAATTGTTGAATAAGAGTTATTGGTGTTATACCGGTAATGAAAGTAAATTGTTGAAAATTATTATAAATTATTGGTTTAAAACCGGTAATTATAAATATTGTTGATATAGAGATTATTGGCTAAATGCCGGTGATATATATATATAATTTATGAATTTGGGATCGTGTGGTACGCCGACCACAAAGTGACTTAAATCTTGGCATTGGCCATAGTTGCCGGTAGCCGATTGATATAGTTGGGAGCGGGTGGTACGCCTACCACAAGATATAATTATTGATATATTTGGGAGCGAGTGGTACGCCTACCACAAGATATAATTACTGATATATTGGGAGCGGGTGGTACGCCTACCACAAGATATAATTACTGTGATAGTTGGGAGCGGGTGGTACGCCTACCACGAGATATGAAATGAGAGAGGAATTGGGACATGAAAGTAAATTTATTATGTTGATTAGATTATTCTGGATATCGTGAGTTATTGACTGTTATTTCAGAGCAGAGTATTTTCTTATAATGTATTGTATATATATGCCTATATTGCAACTGTACAGGTTTAGGTGGGTGACTCGCCTTAGCCTTGTCACTAGTTCGCTGGGATAGGCCAGGCACTTACCAACACATGGGGTCGGTTGTGCTGATACTACACTCTGCGCTCTTTTTGCGCAGATACAGGTTACGGACAGCAGCAGCGGCGGTAGCGACTTGTGGATTTTTCGACTATTGAGACTACGAGGTAGCCTTGCAGGCGTCCGCAGGACCCGTCGTCTCTTCTATCTATGCTTTTCATTCTGTTATCTCATGTGAATCGAGATAAACAACTTGTATTTTCTTTCAAACAATTATGTGTATTATTCTTAGAAGTTCGTGAGTATTGTGACACCGGTCTTGGGTAGTGTATCAGATTTGGATTTTTCTTTATCATATCCGACTAAGTCTTCCGCTAATTTTGATTATTCCGCTGTAATTTTTATGTTGTTAATAAGAAATTGGTTATTAATGGAGTTGTAATTAATATTTGGCTTGCCTAGCTTCCATTTAGTAGGCGCCATCATGACCCCGATGGTGGGAAATCCGGGTCGTGACAGATTATAAAGAAGGAACTAAATGAACAATCTTTGTTTTTTGATTTTTTTTTGGTTAAAAAAAAAATTGGGGTCGGAACCGATGAGGTTTTCCTACGTATCTCACATCCGGTGAGAATCAGACCCGCGTAGTTCGGAAACAAATGAACTAAATCATGTTATGAAAAGAAAACAAACTATTTTTTTAACAACATTTTCGCAAAATTATTTTCAGAGAAACTAACTTATTTTTCATAAATTTAACAAAATTTATTTTGAATTTTTTTTTTTAGCATTTTCAAAAATTATTTTCAAAGAAAACAAACTATTTTTCATAAAATTATTTCGAATCTATATCCGGACATTTTCTACTTCATCTCCTCTTTTTTTTTTTTTTTAAATAACAAACCGGCTAGCATGTAAGATCGAAATGAATAAATGCACAGACAAAGATGCATCAAGCCGGTCTTCTGCTTCAGGTACACCTGTCCTAGACAGGCCCAACCTCTGTGTCGAGCCTCCTAAGTCAAATATGCACATGACGCAAATAGACGTTCCTATCGGGGATCCGGCATAAGGTTTTGTTATTCTAAGTCATCATCGTGTTGGAAACATTGTCTAGACTGGTTTTACTCGAGCGGACAACTCGAGCCGAGGAGTGTCAGTGCACCGGTAGCATGGATTTCCGGCTTAATTGACAATACTCCCCGCCTAAACATGTGTGACTACAAATCCTTCACCGGGTGCCAAGCACCACAGCTATCTTGACAAAAACGGGCTATGTCCCGCAAATGGCCGATATTATATTTCAACGAGACTCAGAAGAGGAAAATGGGCATCGGCAAAATTTATATACAATTCACAAAATATCAAAGCGGTAAAAACAACATTTAGCACATTAATACAAACATATAATAAAATCAGATAATAAATAAGCCAAATACAACAATTATTCAAAGCTCGAATTCTTAAACCATGAACCAGTGGTTCTGGGTCTGTTTCCCCAGCAGAGTCGCCAGAGCTGTCACACCTCCTTTTGGTGCGCTTACCCCGAAGGATAATGCATAAGGGAGTTTTTCCAATTTAAGTGACAATATTCGAAATGGGATTATTTATTTATTTCCGAGTCGCCACTTGGAATAAATTATGGTGTCCCAAGTCACCGATTTATTTAAATCCCAAATCGAGGAAATTTTCGACTTTCCAAATAAAGTCTGCGAACCAGAAATTCTAAGTAAGGAATTCTGTTGACCCGAGGGAAGGTGTTAGGCACCCCCGGATCCCGTGGTTCTAGCGCGGTCGCTTAAATTATTGTAATGGCTAAATATCTGATTTTTAAAACATGTTCAATACTATAATGCAATTTTAAATCACTTACCGCATTTGATTATTTTTTAAGAAAAAGTGAACATTCTTATTGAGGGGCCCCGCGATTTTATTTTCTATTTAGCAAGGCTCGTAACATTTTTTATTTAAAAGGATAATCCTAAAGTGACTATATTTTTTTTATTTAATTTATCTTTACAAGAAAAGAAAAAGTCCTAATTAATTACATGCATAAAAGGCTACTCTATATTAGTACAAAAGGTGTTCCCTCACAAGCCGACTAAATGACCAATTTATTCTTCAAATTATAGAGCTAACTACAATTTGACAAAACTAATAAAACGGAAAAATAACAATAAATATTAATCAACAACTTGCTTTTCTATTTCATTTCAAAACTTCAACTTCCAATTCGAGCTTACATCAACACATGGTTTTTAGAATGTGTACCTGGTTTTGAAAGGAATGGAAGATGGAAAATCAACGGGGCGGTGAAAATACAGCAACAACAACAGTAACAACCAGCAGTAGCTTCAACACCTCAAACCCGAAAATTCCAGCAATACGGAGAAAAAAAAAACCAGTAAAAAATAGAAAAGAAAAATATATTCCAGATTTTCTCTTTGTTTTGTCTTTCTAGCTTTGGACTCTTTTCAATTCTCAAAAGAAACTCTCAAAAATTGAATTGTTTGCTGTGTATACTTCTGTGTCCAGAGTGTATATCGAGTGTATACCACTGTAGACGCGTGATTTTGCCCCTACCCGAGATTTTTTATATTTTTAGCGTAAAATATTTAGTTTAGTTTTAATATAGCTATTTTAGCTAAATTTGACTCTTTTACTTTATTTTTACCTTAAAATGAAAAATAACAAAAATATAGTTTTATTAATGTTTCGTAGTCATTTTAAACTTGAAAAATACAAAAATAGTACTTTATATTTTTATCTTTTTATAAAAACGAAAATAATAAAAAATAGTTTCATTAATATTTTGTAGTTATTTTAAACTTGAAAAATATAAAAATAGTACTTTATATTTTTATCTTTTTATAAAAACGAAAATAATAAAAATAGTTGCATTAACATTTTGTAGTTACTTTAATTTTGAAAGAAAAATATAAAAAATAACTTTGTTTTAATTATTAGTCTTATAGTTATTTTGGTTACGTAGGATTAATTAATAACACCGTGTTCTCATTCTCGGTTTCGGGCAAGGAATAATACTCGGGTTTAAACTACCCGGTTTTATAATTTTCGGACCTAGCCCATAAAAATCCGAGCCCACCACACGTGGGGGACACGGACGGAGCACGCGACGAAGCCCATAACCCTTGAAACCCACGTGGAGACCCATGATTCTTGGTCTCTCACGTGGGAGGATGGGTTTTCAACATTTTTTAAGGAACAAATAGAGATACATGTATACAAAAGCGCCGGACAGACACAAAAACAGGACCCCGCCCCTCATCTTCGGCATGGAGAAAACCTAGACCCGAAGTAGCAAACTAGGTCACTTTCAAGACCCCAAAACGATCCCATCAGATTCCTTCTTCATCATCTTCTTCAACCAAAACGCAACAATCAGCCACATCCATCTTCTTTACACACCAAGAAGCAGCAGTAGATAAACCTTAGGAGCTTGGGCCTAGCATGGTTCGACCATGATTCCATGAACAACCGCACACCAAACGACCACAGTCTGTCTCCTCCAGACCTGTAAGCTTCAAAACACTGACCAGTCGACCACCAGCCACGACTCTCATCTCCCTCTCGCCGAAAAACACTTGCACATAGCCACACATACGCACAGAAGGGACAGTAGCGAACTCGCTGTGTTTTTGTGAGCATGAGAGGCACGTGAATCTGGTTTCAAGCTTCGTTAGGTTTATTACAGATATCGTCCATTCAATCTATTTTGAAATCGCGATTGAGGTACTGTCGAAGGCGAGGTTGTCCGTCGAGATCGGTTCAAGGTGTGATTTGTTGGTTTTGTTCGGATTCGAACGCTGTTCGAGTTTCATTCGTAGCTTTGCTTTCCATCTGTTGTAGTTGCTGTAATTTTATATCAAACAAGTTTCAGGTTTGTTTTCTTTCATACTTTATTTGCTTTGATATTTGATGCCATCTTTATCAACGTTGTATATCTTCTTTTGTTTAACAGGTATGTAACTTTGGCTTATGTTTAACAATTATGTAAAGATAAATAGATGAATTAAAAATAGGAGTACTTTTGGATTAAATAGAGAATTATAACTTGCTCTATGATGGCCTTAAACAATAAGTGAGACGAGCCTCGCTAAAATAACACGCGAATTGCGGGGCCCTCAATAGATAATTTTTACAAAGATGCTTAGATTCCGGGATATGCCGTTTAGCGGATTTCACGGCATTCCCAAAACAATAACGCGTTAGTATCTTTAGGCGCGTATTTAATAATGCTATCTCCTTAAACCCGGGTGCACATTTATGTGACCCAAATCCAAATCTCAACGGAGTCGAAAATGTGTTGACAACCACGGGTGCACTGGTGCGACGTGGTTCGAGATACATTTTCACGATGTTGCAATTCTTTGTAAAAATAATAATAATAATAATAATAATAATAATAATAATAATAATAATAATAATAATTTTTATAATTATAATATCATAAGAGGTTAAAAATTAAAATTTATACATAAGTTAAGGCATATTATAAAATTAGATAAAGAATCCAAATATGACAGTTGAGCGACCGTGCTAGAACCACGGAACTCGGGAATGCCTAACACCTTCTCCCGGGTTAACAGAATTCCTTATCCGGATTTCTGGTACACAGACTGTAATACAGAGTCATAAATTTCCTCGGTTCGGGATTAAACCGGTGACTTGGGACACCATTATTTTCCCAAGTGGCGACTCTGAATTAATTAAATAAATCCCGTTTCGATTGTCCTTTAATTGGAAAAACTCCCACGCGCTCTCGCGGGTGCGCCAAAAGGAAGGGGTCTAGGTTCGTTCTAAGTATTGTACCCCAGTTTTGTTTTTTTTTGGTTGTTCGAGTCGTTGTTTTATCGGTTAATGCAATGACCTATTTTCTATTATTTCTAGACATTTTCTGTTATTTAGTCCTCTCTTTCCTATAGTTCTTTTTCTGCTAGCTCTAGTGACATGACATGCGCGCATAGTTCTGGCCTGATCTTAAAAGTTAATCACAAAACCATTGGGAGGTGATCGAGATATTTAAATTAAATAAGAACGGTTTGAGATTATTCGAAGCCCGAGTCATGAGAAACCGGGGCAAGTAAAAGGAAACCGTTAAAGGCAAGCTGGCCAAAATTGACATGGGGTCGTTCATAATAATGAAAATGAGAGTGTTGCCCAACAGTGCTTTAAAGATATGACGAATATTAATTGTGTTGTTCACGCTTGGCATGTTTTGAAGATTGGAATGACGAAGGCATTTTGTTCTGCTATCCAAACACTTTATCCATCGTCAACCCTTTGAGCCTTACTTTAAATTCTTTCATACCCCTCCTTCGGAATTAGTTGCAAAGACTAGAAACACAAGTTTGAAAGGTAAGAGAAGAAATGGATAAAGAAAAATAAAGAAAAAAAAACAACAAAAAGAGATAAAGAAAAGAAAAAGAAAAATGTGTGAAAAAAAAAGAAACTTGAAAAAGAGGAATTGGGAACTACGTTTGACCTGATTCCTCAAGGAGGATACGTAGGCGCTTCACAGCTCGGTCATAGTGTAAATAAAGAAATACAAATCCCCAAGCTAGGAACTGGGGCAACAAAGGTTGTGTTTATAAAGGAAGATGTAGACTCCGAAGGTTGTAATTTTGAACCCATTTTGTTTTGTTTCGAGCCTTTAATACCATTTCTTTCTAGCCTTATCCAAATCCACATTACGGTCCAAAGAAAGACCTTTTGACCAATCTTTAAAAGAGGCCAAGTCGGGCAAATGAGAGAAGTCTTATCAGAACATAACACTCTGATTCCCATCGGAAAAGACTCGGATCTGCAGCAGAAGAAATATGAGAGAATCTTAGCAGTAGCACCACCAATCCCTAGTGGAAAAGTAACACAAATGAGAGAGTCTTAGCGGTGAAAACCTTCACAGGCACCATAAGGCGATGAAAGCTGAGAGAAAACCGAAATGAGAGAAGCTTGGTAGTGAAAACCCCTCGGGCACTACAAGTCGAACGAAGGTTGGAAATGAGATAGGAAAGCCCCAGGAGAAGATTACAAAATGCGGTTTAACGACGAAGGATAGGCTATATGTGCATGTCATGTCCATTAGAGTTGGTATCCACGTTTGATAGGGTTATTTTATAATTTTTCTTTTTAGAGAGTCACCCTCGTTTTTGTCTTTTATTCTGTTTCCTTTTATCTTTCTCCTTTCATAAAAATTCCCCAATAGAGTCTGTTTGTAAGAAATGACTTCAAAATTTTCCATCAGCTTTCCAATTATGCAAGACGAAATAGATTGGTACACCCAAGTGGTATAAGTGAGGAGGGATTAAGCGCAAATCCAGTGTCCAGAAGGATATTCCCCAGCAATAGGAAATCGACAAAGGGGTGGATCGGTGTGAAAAGGATATCTCAATGAAGGTTAATGACCTCGAGGCCAAGGCCAATGAGACTCAAAGGTCGGGAAATGCACATTCCTTAGATATCCCCAGCAGAAAGGTATTTTCAGTGACAAGGGTGAATAAAGAAAATGGTTCACCAGTAAAACATGCAAGGTCTTCACGAAGGGTCACTATTATAGGAATTCGGGTGGTCGGTGGAAAACCACGTGGAAAGGTTCGCGAATAAAGAGTCGTCAAGGAAGGCGGGGAAGCAAGAAAGGAGAAAACTATCCCCAGGCATGAATATCATCAAATGATAACATCCCCGGCAGGGTCTGACAATGAAACGCAGAGCAGGGAAAGAAGAGGAGAACCATCCCGAGCAGGAGCACCACAACCAGCCACCACATTTTAAAACTAACTAATTTTTCTTTGATTTGAAACAGGAAAAAGAAGGGTTGTTGGCAGAAAAGCATGCCACAAAGAAGATTCTCAAACTGGGGCAGAAAATTTTCTCCCGTTGTGAAAATTTTCTCGAAACCAAATACCCGGTTGGGGAAAGAAGCCAGATAACGCGAGGAAATGATCTTTGAACCCGGTTGTCCCCAGCAGCTTTGAAAGAAAGAAAACAACAAGCTGTGATAGAGGAAATTATACCCCCAGCAGACAGGACAAAACGAGGAAGCTTGCGTTCAGAAAGGCAAGAGGCCGGTATCACCCCCAGCAGTTCTCGGAAAAATGAAACACTGATTTCGAGATTTCCCCGGCAGCATTATATCCTACAAGTTTTTCAAGGGAGCGAAGCACGAGCCCCGAAGGAGTTTTGGAAAGAGGAAGAAGGAAAAGGGTTCCCCAGACAGGGTAATCCCCAGCTGATGACATTTCAATCCCCAGCGATTTCGGGAGAAAGGTTTTGAAGGAAGTAGAAAGGGAGGAAATAGAGAAGATTTTCCCAGCAGCATCATCCCCAGCAGGTAAGTAAACAATTCCAAAGATATCCCCAGCAGTCAAGGGAGAAATAACACGACCTAGGAGGAAAGCAATTCCGAAACAAGGTAATTTAGAAGAAAGGATGGGATGTAGTTAGTGAGTTGATGTTGAAGTCGGGGAGCCCGCCTGAAGAATAGAGTGGCGATTTAGTTTTGAGTTGTAGTTGAAGTCAGGGAGCCCGCCTGAAGAATGGAGTGGCGATTTAGTTTTGAGTTGTAGTTGAAGTCAGGGAGCCCGCCTGAAGAATGGAGTGGCGATTTATTTTAAAGTTGTAGTTGAAGTCAGGGATGCCCGCCTGAAGAATGGAGTGACGATTTAGTTTTGAAGATGTAGTTGAAGTCAGGAAGCCCGCCTGAAGAATGAAGTGGCGATTTAGTTTTGAAGATGTAGTTGAAGTCAGGAAGCCCGCCTGAAGAATGGAGTGGCGATTTAGTTTTGAAGATGTAGTTGAAGTCAGGAAGCCCGCCTGAAGAATGGAGTGGCGATTTATTTTAAAGTTGTAGTTGAAGTCAGGGATGCCCGCCTGAAGAATGGAGTGGCGATTTAGTTTTGAAGATGTAGTTGAAGTCAGGGAGCCCGCCTGAAGAATGGAGTGGCGATTTAGTTTGGAGTTGTAGTTGAAGTCAGGGAGCCCGCCTGAAGAATGGAGTGGCGATTTAGTTTTGAGTTGTAGTTAAAGTCGGGGAGCCCGCCTGAAGAATGGAGTGGCGATTTAGTTTTGAAGTTGTAGTTGAAGTCAGGGAGCCCGCTTGAAGAATGGAGTGGCGATTTAGTTTTGAAGATGTAGTTGAAGTCAGGAAGCCCGCCTGAAGAATGGAGTGGCGATTTAGTTTTGAAGATGTAGTTGAAGTCAGGAAGCCCGCCTGAAGAATGGAGTGGCGATTTATTTTAAAGTTGTAGTTGAAGTCAGGGATGCCCGCCTGAAGAATGGAGTGGCGATTTAGTTTTGAAGATGTAGTTGAAGTCAGGAAGCCCGCCTGAAGAATGGAGTGGCGATTTAGTTTTGAAGATGTAGTTGAAGTCAGGAAGCCCGCCTGAAGAATGGAGTGTCGATTTAGTTTATGAAGTTATAGTTAAAGATAATTTAATAGGAAGTGAAAAACAACAATTAGAGGTCTTAGATGAAAGCAACAAGAAGAATGAAGCAACAATTGGAAGATTTTAAGTAAGGCAGCAATTTAGACCTAGTCTGAGGAATTATCTCCTAGCGTCAAAATCTTAGTATGATGAATCTTTCTCCTAAGACATCAAAATCTTAGTCCGATGTATCGTTCTCCTAAGATATCAAAATCTCAGTCTGATGAATCTTTCTCCTGAGATCACAACAATTTAGACCTAGTCGGAGGAATTATCTCCTAGCGTCAAAATCTTAGTCCGATGAATCTTTCTCCTAAGATATCAAAATCTCAGTCTGATGAATCTTTCTCCTGAGATCACAACAATTTAGACCTAGTCGATCTGAGGAATTATCTCCTAGCGTCAAAGTCTTAGTCCGATGAATCTTTCTCCTAAGATATCAAAATCTCAGTCCGATGAATCTTTCTCCTGAGATCACAACAATTTAGACCTAGTCGGAGGAATTATCTCCTAGCGTCAAAGTCTTAGTCTGATGAATCGTTCTCCTAAGACATCAAAATCTCAGTCCGATGAATCTTTCCCCTGAGACGGTGCCTGAAGAATGGAATGGCGATTTATGATTAGAGTTTGTCGTTGAAGTCAGAAGCCCGCCAGAAAAGCAGAATGGCGTCTCAGTTTCCAAGATTTGATAAGGATAGTGAACAATCGAAAAGTGACAGAGTGTAACGGAAATCCCCAACGTGAATCAGAAGCAAGGCAACAAGGATCAGAAAAGATAGATTCAGACTTCGAAGGATAATAGTTCGAAGATCACAAGTAAGGGAATTCACTTCGGAGTGCAATGCAAGTTAGCAACAAAAGAAGCTTGCGACCAGAATGCGAGTCAATAGTCCGAGATGCTCAACTGAAGTCAGTCATAATGAAAAAAGGCAAGGAGTTAATCCAAGTGCAAAAGTTGATGAAAGATGTGGTGTGTTCAAGACATGGCCGAGGTCACAAGCACTGCATACCTGGTCTTAATCCGAAAAGCAGCACCTACAACTAGCAAGTATCAAGGTTCAAATTTAGAGTCCGCATGAAGCACCAACCAATACTCAAGATCAAGCTTCGGAAGATTTATAGATAGGAATCTTGTAACTAGTAGCTGATAGGCTTAGTTAGTCTTTCTCATGTTTTGATTTTTGATGTAATAGCAGGACCACGGACCGGAACTTCGACGGACCGGAACCTCGACGGAACGGCACCTCGACTGGCTCTCCACCTCGGTATACCCCTTCTTCACTCACTTTCGAACTACACGTGACCTGATTCCTTTATAACCAAGGATATGTAGGCAGCTCAGATACAAGGGCTCGGTCGCATTCCTTTCCTCTTAGTTTAGTCCCTCCGAATAAGGGTCGGGTCAAAAAACACTTGTCTAGTTCTTTGTCTGAAAACCCTTTGTGTTTTCAGTAAAAGAGGGGCAGCTGTAGACGCGTGATTTTGCCCCTACCCGAGATTTTTTATATTTTTTGCGTAAAATATTTAGTTTAGTTTTAATATAGCTATTTTAGCTAAATTTGACTCTTTTACTTTATTTTTACCTTAAAATGAAAAATAACAAAAATATAGTTTTATTAATGTTTCGTAGTCATTTTAAACTTGAAAAATACAAAAATAGTACTTTATATTTTTATCTTTTTATAAAAACGAAAATAATAAAAAATAGTTTCATTAATATTTTGTAGTTATTTTAAACTTGAAAAATATAAAAATAGTACTTTATATTTTTATCTTTTTATAAAAACGAAAATAATAAAAATAGTTGCATTAACATTTTGTAGTTACTTTAATTTTGAAAGAAAAATATAAAAAATAACTTTGTTTTAATTATTAGTCTTATAGTTATTTTGGTTACGTAGGATTAATTAATAACACCGTGTTCTCATTCTCGGTTTCGGGCAAGGAATAATACTCGGGTTTAAACTACCCGGTTTTATAATTTTCGGACCTAGCCCATAAAAATCCGAGCCCACCACACGTGGGGGACACGGACGGAGCACGAGACGAAGCCCATAACCCTTGAAACCCACGTGGAGACCCATGATTCTTGGTCTCTCACGTGGGAGGATGGGTTTTCAACATTTTTAAGGAACAAATAGAGATACATGTATACAAAAGCGCCGGACAGACACAAAAACAGGACCCCGCCCCTCATCTTCGGCATGGAGAAAACCTAGACCCGAAGTAGCAAACTAGGTCACTTTCAAGACCCCAAAACGATCCCATCAGATTCCTTCTTCATCATCTTCTTCAACCAAAACGCAACAATCGGCCACATCCATCTTCTTCACACACCAAGAAGCAGCAGTAGATAAACCTTAGGAGCTTGGGCCTAGCATGGTTCGACCATGATTCCATGAACAACCGCACACCAAACGACCACAGTCTGTCTCCTCCAGACCTGTAAGCTTCAAAACACTGACCAGTCGACCACCAGCCACGACTCTCATCTCCCTCTCGCCGAAAAACACTTGCACATAGCCACACATACGCACAGAAGGGACAGTAGCGAACTCGCTGTGTTTTTGTGAGCATGAGAGGCACGTGAATCTGGTTTCAAGCTTCGTTAGGTTTATTACATATATCGTCCATTCAATCTATTTTGAAATCGCGATTGAGGTACTGTCGAAGGCGAGGTTGTCCGTCGAGATCGGTTCAAGGTGTGATTTGTTGGTTTTGTTCGGATTCGAACGCTGTTCGAGTTTCATTCGTAGCTTTGCTTTCCATCTTTTGTAGTTGCTGTAATTTTATATCAAACAAGTTTCAGGTTTGTTTTCTTTCATACTTTATTTGCTTTGATATTTGATGCCATCTTTATCAACGTTGTATATCTTCTTTTGTTTAACAGGTATGTAACTTTGGCTTATGTTTAACAATTATGTAAAGATAAATAGATGAATTAAAAATAGGAGTACTTTTGGATTAAATAGAGAATTATAACTTGCTCTATGATGGCCTTAAACAATAAGTGAGACGAGCCTCGCTAAAATAACACGCGAATTGCGGGGCCCTCAATAGATAATTTTTACAAAGATGCTTAGATTCCGGGATGTGCCGTTTAGCGGATTTCACGGCATTCCCAAAACAATAACGCGTTAGTATCTTTAGGCGCGTATTTAATAATGCTATCTCCTTAAACCCGGGTGCACATTTATGTGACCCAAATCCAAATCTCAACGGAGTCGAAAATGTGTTGACAACCACGGGTGCACTGGTGCGACGTGGTTCGAGATACATTTTCACGATGTTGCAATTCTTTGTAAAAATAATAATAATAATAATAATAATAATAATAATAATTTTTATAATTATAATATCATAAGAGGTTAAAAATTAAAATTTATACATAAGTTAAGGCATATTATAAAATTAGATAAAGAAGCCAAATATGACAGTTGAGCGACCGTGCTAGAACCACGGAACTCGGGAATGCCTAACACCTTCTCCCGGGTTAACAGAATTCCTTATCCGGATTTCTGGTACACAGACTGTAATACTGAGTCATAAATTTCCTCGGTTCGGGATTAAACCGGTGACTTGGGACACCATTATTTTCCCAAGTGGCGACTCTGAATTAATTAAATAAATCCCGTTTCGATTGTCCTTTAATTGGAAAAACTCCCACGCGCTCTCGCGGGTGCGCCAAAAGGAGGTGTGACAACCACAGCAGAGAATTTTTTTATTTTTTCTTCTCTTCCTATTTTTCCTCTCTTTTTTCTCTCTTCCTTTTTCATAAATCTTCTCTTCTATTTATAGGCAAGAATTTCGAAAATTTTCAGATCTTTTTATTAAAAAAAATATATTTTTTAATTTAAAGAAAACCCACTAATCCATGTTTTCCTCTCCATGTTTTCTTCCTTTATTTCCTTGCCCCCACTACTTTATGTTATGTGATTATGATTATTTTGGCTAAAAATCTGAAATTTTCTTTTTGGGCCAAGGGGTTTTGGGTTGGGTAAGGGTGCTTAGGATTGGGCTTGTAACTTAATTTGCAAGATGGCCCAATCCAAATGTTTTCTATTTTGTTCTTCTCCATTATTCAACATCCTAATTAATAAAGCCCAAAAATACTAAGATTAATTTATAAAAACTAAAAATTATCTTGAAATACTAATTAACTCATAATAATAATTATCACACAAAATTAAACATTAATAAAAATAAAATTGCACGATTTGGACATTAAATGCTTAAAAAATGCAAAAATACATATTTTTTATGACTTTTCATTTATGTAAAATAAACTTAATTGTAAACTTGAATTTTATATACATATGCAACATATTTTTTGTATATTTTATTTATTTAAACAAGCAAATATGCACAGGATAAAAATACAAATAATACAAGAAAAATAACACAAAATTCACAACAATTGCAAGAAAACTAAAATTATTTTATTTTGAATCTTTGGGAGTATTTCTCTTATAGGGCAAAAATCACGTGCTCACAAAAATAAAAGGCAAAAGTGGGAATTTGAGGGCCACAGGAAGCTTGGGGAGCTACCTGTGGTGCTCAAAATAGAATGCTAAAAAGTTGAGTGCAGAGTCAGTGCCCTACGTTTTCCTGGATGCTCAAAATGTGAATATGTCCTATTTCGTCCGGGACTTAGTTATTTCGGCCCTATACGGTCCCAACTTGTATGAAAGGGGTTCTAAATCTATTTTGGAGGGAGAGAACGTTTTTTAGAGGAAGCACAAGCACAGAGCCGTCGTGGAGGCCGAAATTCATCAAGTTACATCTTTCTTCCACCAAACTTGGTAGTATTTTTATGTGTCTTTGTGCGATTTTTTGTTTGGCTACTATGTTTATGTGGAGCTAAACTTCACGTTCTAGGGTAATGATTCTTTCATGACTATTATTATTCAGATATTAATTTTGCTTTCTTGATTTATCGTATTGGTTTATTTATTAAATCTTGCATCTAATTGTTTAATTGCTTGATCTCTACAAATCTAGAACTCGAAATTGGAAATTCTATATTGCATATAGAATTGAGTGGATCAAGTTCTTGAACTTGCGCATTGGGAAACAGATTCACGGTTAGGATAGACAAATACCCAATTGCCTTGCTTGGTTGATTTACAGAAATTATAAATGTGTTCTTGTTAGTTCTAACTCCATAGACATATAGGCGTTCGGTTAGCTCGAATAGGCGATTAAGAACTCGACAGATTATTATGAGTAATATTAACCGGGTCAACCAATAAACCAGATAAATTAATTAGTTAATTCATTTGAAGAATACAATATGATTGTTAGATAGCCCATAGCCCTAAATTGTTTTCATCACATTGATAATATAAAAATCTGCTCTTCCTATATTTAAAGTTCATTAGTTATTTTCTTTTTAGTTTAATTATTTTAGTATTACCACTTTTAGGTTTAATCCTTGTTTAGTTAGTTAGGATAGTGTAATTTAGTTAATAGAGTGACTTTTAGTCTCTTTATTACATGACGATTGCATATACTTGTGTGTGCGTTTGACCGCTATAATATACTAGTCCAGCATAATATAATGGAGATTGAGCACCGATGCTTCAATATAATCTCCAGTATATTATACTAAAACTTTCCGCGTGTTAGAGTTCCAGCATAATATGCTGGAAGTTCATACAAGGTTCATTGATCTCCAGTATATTATGTTGAAACTTTTCGTAATGCAGTAAAATAATAATTATTTTTTAATGACTTTGTAAAAATATACTATTTTTAAATGATAAATTTGAAAACTGCCGTGTTATTTTTGCGTTAGATTATATGCCCATTTCAAATCGCAGTCCAAGCCCAAAAATGGCCCCAAGAAAATATCTAGGATGAATTTTCTAACTCACTAATGTAATTTGGATAAATATCTAATATCTACCATACGGTCAACCTCAGGTAGTTTGGCAGCTGGGTGACAATGATACTAGTAAAAAAAAAAGTAAAAAATGAGGTATTATTACTTTTAGCTCCGCTAAAAATTATTTATATTTGATAGTTAAATTCTATAAATTTTGTATATAATATATAGAATGTATATAAAAAAAATATAAATTTTATATATATTTTGACTATTATTTTTACAGCGGTTATACATTATCATTTTTCCTATTAAAAAAATGCAAAAGTTTGTTTGCCAAATCATTGTTTTATATAACACTTTATACCATACCCATTCAAATCAAATATAACAAATTATTGTTAAAGGATTAAGACAATGCTAATAAACAAGTAATATTTTTGAGAATCATCATCAAAATTGATTCGTATAGGTAATCAGAAGTTCTTGTTTTACAAGTATAACTCATGATAGATTAATTGAATTGTAACCTTGTAATAGTTACACGAAGATGCTGGAGAAAAAAGTTTTCTTACATAATCAACTTTCTTTTCTATTTAATTATTCAGTATCAAAATCTTACTGATCAACGTCAAATTCATGTGAGATGGAGCCAGTAGAAGGTAAAATGCTTTTCACCGAAATAGTTCGTATATCCAATAGGCTCGAACATAAAAACTCTTATTAAAATTAATGTAGATGAGTTCCAATAATCGCACTACACTCGTCAGCCATATATACAATCAACCCTCTTTGATGTCGTAGATAAAAGGTTTTATTAAACTCCCAACTAGACAATAAGATCTGGTAATGAGCAGGGGCGGACCTAGTGCATGAGCTACGGGTTCTCGGAAACCCAGTAACTTTTGCGTAAATTCTGTATTTATATTAAGAAATTTACTAAATATTGGTAAATATATAACTGAGAACCCAATTATTATTGTATATTAATGTGAAATTAGTACATGAGCAAAATCTACAGTAATTACTAAGAAGTTGCAACTCAGATTTCAGCGGTATAGAAATCAGCACATAGATTTCTTCAATTTATAAATTTACTAGAACCCAAGTGGATGCTTTGGCATATATTCATTATGCATAATATAATAATCCAGTTGTTAACCTCCTTAAACAAGGGATTCTTTTATTTATAATAGATTGAGACTCTTCCATTTGGCTTATTTTATGTTCTTAGAAGTTGTAAATTATCTAACAATACATGTTTGATAATAGTACATTGGTCCAAACACTTTGATAAGAAAGCAACCGTACAAGAAATAAATTCTATTCATGCATGATTTAGAAGTATTTAATTTAATTAGAGGAATCATTTTAAGTTGGAATAACTCTTATATTAACTAATGGAGTATATACATAGTGGATCATCAAACTCCCCTAACGGCAGAAATCAGCCCCAAATAAATTTTTTAATATAAAAAGAAAAAAAACAGTAAACAAAGCCTAAAAGATAATGCTAGAATTAGGGGTGGCAAATGGACGGATTGGGCTGAATTTGGGCGGGTCAAGATGGGTTAGTCAATAGATGGGTCATTGCCTAACCCAACCCAAAGTAAATTTGGGTTAAGATGAGTTGGGTCAAGATGGGCTAAACAATGAGTCGTGACCCAACCCGCCCAACATGACCCATATTTTAAAATCATGCTCATCTTGCATACAATTTTTTTGGGGGGGTTTGCGCCCGGGGTGGGGGTGAGGGGGGGCATGGGAGGGGTAGGGGTAGAAGGTGTAGAAAAATAAAATAATACGTAGAAAATTAAAAATACAACAAAAAATAATTTTTTTTAGAGATTTTGTGTGGCGGGGAGGGGTAGGGGTAGGGGCTAGGGGATAGGGGGTATGGTAGGGTGGTAGAAAAATTAAAAAACAAAAAATAGAAATTTAAAAATAAAAATAAAAATAAAAAATAATTTTTTTAGGGGTTTGGCACCGTGGGGTAAGGGGTGTGTGGGGGGGGGGGGTATTGATAGGATGGGGTGGGTTATGGTGGCAGAAAAACTAAAAAATAAAAAATAGAAATTTAAAAATAAAAATAAAAAATAAATTTTTTTTAGGGTGTTCGCGCCGGGTAGGGAGGTTAAATGGGGGTTATGGTGGAGTGTGGTGGGATGGTAGAAAAATTGAAAAACAACAGAATAGAAAATTATCTTTTATAGGGTTTTGCACGGGGTGGGGTGTAGGGGGTTGGGTGGGATGTGGTGGGGTGGGTGAGTGAGTGGTAATAGAAAATAAAAAAAAAAAAAATTGGAGTAACTAAGTAAATTTCTAAATAAGTTAGGTTGAGATACTTTGTTTTGGGTGAGTTTCATGGGTTATATTTGGGTTGTTAAATGGGTAAGAATGGGCTATAAAAAATAATGGGTTAACTTGGGCTCAACCCAAATTGACCCATAAGCTAAAATGGTTGTAGCCCAACCCATTAATCTCTGGGCTAGTTGGGGGGTTAGATGAGTTTGGTCTTAAATTGACACCCTTAGCTAGAATAATATATTATTCAACTAATAAAATGTCAGTAACCATTTTACTGATTTTAGAATATGCGGATCCTCGTTGTTTAGTACCTATGTACTTAGTTGGATCTGTGTCCAATCCCTTTTTTTCATTTATACATTAAACCAATAATCTCTAACTTTGTCACTAATGACTAATGAGATCAAAGTTTGTAGCCACTCTGTAAATGTTTTTTTGTCCGAACTACTCTCCAAAAGTTTAAAATGAGTAATGGCTTAGCGATCAACTACCTTCTCTCGCCCTTCTCTTAGCAAACTAAAGGTAGAAACTTAAAAATAGCGAGAGTTACAAGTGATCGTTCAAAAATAATATATATTTAAAAGTAATCAAAATTTAGATATTTTTCAAGTAAATATAAATCTGACTGAAAATATTATTCAAAATCAGAAAAATTTGTTAGTATATTATGTTGGAGTTCCAGTATAAGTATACTTGAAATCCAGCATATTATATTGGAGTTTCATGATAAGTATGCTGGAACTCTAGCATAATATGATGGAGTTCGAGCAAAGTATATCGGTCAAGTATAATATGTCGAAGTTCATACACAAGTGCTCGAATTTCCAGTATATTATGTCGGAACTTTCTGTGTGTTGGAGTTACAACATAATATGCTGGAAGTTCATACACAAGTACACCGATCTCCAGTATATTATGCTGGACCGGTCTCTATTGCAGCAAAATAGCAGCTATTTTTCATTGACTTAATAAACGCTAACCATTTTTGAATGACCAGTCCGAAAATTACAGTCCGAAAACTGGCTAGACTATACTATTTTTACGGTACAATTGATACGATAAACTGCAGCCTGATTAATTAATTTAATATATGAAAGGAAAATTACAGAGAAATGGGATCTGTATTAGGACACAGCAGAATTGGATCCACGTAAGTACACGAGGAGAAAACAAAGAGGATCCGCATATTCAATATGGATCCATGAAGTTTCCCACTAAAGGACACTTAATTCATAAAAGTTCCAACTTGCCCCCATCATCCAAACTTTTAAAGGGAAAAATAAAAAAAATAAAAAATAAAAAGTGGGGGGGGGGGGGGGTTGCCATTATTTTAGGCGTTTGATTTGACCTCCTAAGGCTTCTTGCAATTTACATTGGCACCCTGCCATGTTTGAATAATTACATTAAATACCTTATAGGAACTTACTAATGAAGCCTTGCTCACAATATACTTAACTCAAAATGACTTGACGAAATTATGCTTTAAAAAGAAAAGGAATTTGGCTTTATGCATTGCTTAATTACTTTTTTTTTCACCCTTAATTACTTAATTAATTATTCACTATGGTATTATATTATAATTTGGCATGGAAGATTGATAATAATATGGTACAGTCACATAAAGCTAAGAGTTGGAAAGAGTTATGAATGGAAATAATATTTTCCGTAACTGAGGAAAGCCATTTCCTCTCTTTTGATAAAAAAAAATGTTCTCGTCAAGAATATTTACTCGCAGCCAATCATCAAAAGAGTACTTGTTTTCTGAGAAATATTACTATTGAAAGTATTTCCCCACCAACAAAACGATCTTAATGGAAATTCAAAAAAAAGCATACTTGTTCAATCATGTGGTCTTATTATGGAAAGTGCCTACACAGTAATAATATAGTATTGCAGCCCAGAGTTTATCGACCAATTCCGCCGATCGACTTTAGGGGTCAATTATGAGAGAGTTGATCTATATACCTCAACTTATTAATTTCGAGATTATAAGATCATAAACAAAAGATCCTTTTCTGGCTCTCTTCTCGCGGACCATCAATCGAGCAAAAGGGCATAAAAAGCGAACCTAGAGATTTCTTTTAATTCCAACACGTCCAAACATAATTGGCTTAGTTAAACGAAAAGTGACACTATTGTAGCATAATTAATAGCAGTAATGGTCGAGTAAGAATTTTCATTAAAGAGATTAAAACAATAAAGAAATAAATATATGAAAAGCTTTTGAATTGTATTAAAGTTATTAAATATTTACTCTACAACATAAAAGATAATTTAACTTTTATATATACCGTATAAAAGTTCCCACAAATACAATATGAGTGGCCGCTAGCGCCTTTTAACTCTACCATTGAATAGTTGTCTCTTTTCGAAAACATCAATAGGCATGCTTGCGCTAAATCTGCCTACCCAAAAGGAAAAAAACAAATAAACAAATACTTAGATAACTAAATAAACAATAGTAAGGAAGCAAATAGAAAATCTAGATCAACTTGCCATCCAAAAAAATTGGCAAGAGAAAGACTTCTTAGCAACATTAAGCTAATTGTTTTATGGATGTATCTAGACACTTGATATGTGGATGCTGAGTCAATTAAAACATATTTTATGGTGATAATTGATAATGGAATAAAACAATTAGCTAATAAGTAGGAGTTAGTGTCAATACGTTATAGCGCATGTAAACGTACACATGTTGATATGCTTTCGCCATGTGGGTACGCAGAGCTCCTCACACTCCAATATCATATTCGGTCATTGGCGTGGGGTGGCAGTGGCAGTATAGTGGCGTGTACCATACCACTATGACTTATGAATCCTCACAAGTCACAACTTTTTGTTGTTAAGTTTCATGTAGTTTATATGCATCACTCAACTACTCAAATCTTTTAGTTTGGTTACCTCAAAATAGGAAATAATTAAATTTATAAGTGATTTAACGATGCATGATTTAATTCAAAACAAACGATTAATAATATCAAATAAATGAGTTAAATTTCAAATAAATGATCAAACTAATTGCGATGTTTTGATCAAGTCGAAACTTAGATTGAACAACGATCTCGTCCTCGATTGAACCCTCGGTTCAAGCCCGGCCGTAAATGAAAAACAGAATAAATGAACAAGGTTCTCAATGGTAGCTAAAAGGCAGAAAATGAACTTGCATTGCTTTGATTTGGGTTTACAATGTGTGTTACAAAACAAAAACGTTTCCGTAGGATAGTTTCAACTTTAGTGTAAGTCTAAAAAAGGTGAAAATCTTCCTTTCTCGATAATTATTGATTCATAATCTACATCGAGCGATATCCGCACTGTGATATCTGATTGAGTGCAAGTATCACGACTCTCTCTATCCATCATACGTAACTGTTCACCGTGTCTCCTGAGGTCTTTGAACTCATTCTTGGCCCGGGGCGTGTCGATTTACCATACTTGATGACGGACACATCGTTCACCCTTCCTGAATCAACATACGGAGGGTCTCGTTTATCCGTGATCTCCCTCCATTTTTTCATCGAAAAATTGCAGTAGGCATCCCCCCTTGATCTTACCCGTACACATATAGTCCCCTTGTTTTTTCAAAGAGTAAGTTCACCGAAGCAATAAGAAGCGATATATGAACCCTGGCTCCTTCCTTCATGCATTACAACCAAGATGACAGGTCAACGATTGGCCCATCGTGTCAGCCGCCAGTTCATTGTCCTCGAACGTGAAATGTCACGGATTGATTGTTCTTCCTCTATAAAAGTTCCAGTCCTTTTTCACTTCTTCCCTCAAAGTCTCTGATTACTTTTAACTCCTCCAAATCTTCATTCGTTGCTCCTCAAACCTTCATATCTTTATCTTCAATCCTCATATATTCTCTTTGGATCTTTAACCCGAACCTTCATACCTTTAGCCCATCTTCAAATATTCATATTTTTCTTATCAAACCTTTATATTTTACCTTCAAACCTTCATATTTCCCAGATTACAATGACAAAAACTTCCAAGTTAGTACCTCAACAAACTGCTCCTTCATCTTCCAACCCGGCAACAGATGTCGGGGTGGTCGTTTCCGAGGTAGCTCAGGAGTCCCGCTTGAAGAGCTTCGTACATGAGGCTGCTCTATCGGGATAATTACAACATCGAGAAGGCCTCTATTCAAGAGAATCGAGGTGAAGGAGCATGGAGGTACATATGCTCCGTGTTAAGAAAACATTATCCATAGTCCGGGTGGATTGTAACTGGGAGGGCAAGGAGGTGGTCGTCCCCGGACCTAACAACTACATCACTGCTCATGTGGAGTGGTACTTAAGTGTTTACACTTACCCCTTTACGCTCACCCCAATGGACCATATAGTCCGTGCCTTCTATAAAAGGTACGAGGTGTGCCTAGGGAAAATCCACCCATCCTTTTGGACGATCGTAATCATTTTATGACACTTTGTGAACAACACTTTATGTTCATCCAAACCATCTTCTTCGACTATGCGGTCCCTGAATCTTTCAAGGAGAGATGATCAATCTCGTTCGCCAAGAAAGAAAGGCTTCATTCTCGAACATCGATGAGGACCAAGATCGGGGCTGTTGGGGGAGGTTTGTTTGGGTGAAAACCTAAGACCTCATCCCTTACAAATTCATGTTGTTTCCCGAAAAAGTGGATCGCATCTCGTAAGTATTTCTTTCTCGAGTATTTGTCATTTTCCTTTATTCTTTCCCTCATTGCCTGTGATTGTTGTCGTGCAGGTGTTTCTCTAGTTTCTAATGCAGCTCCCTACTTCAAGGAGTGGATCGAAGGGATCTACAGATAGATGTCGTACTCCGAGCGCACATGGTGTAAGCTCTCGAAGGGAAAACGGGAGGCTCATTCCTATGGTGAGTTTATTTTCCAAATAATTTCTCTCGTACTTTTAGCTTACACATTTCTAAGTCTTCCTTTTCCTTAAAGGTTTGCCTGTGACCACCGAGCTCAGGCTGTTGGATGAGGATGAGAACCCATCCTCTCTTGTCGAACCATTCACTTTGAGACAACACAAAGCTGTCATGAAGGAGGAGAAAAAGAAGAAGAAAAGAAAACCTCGGGTTCCCCGGATGAAGAGGCAAAGAAGAAGAAGGTGACCATCCAGGTCCGAAAAACCCAACAAAGCACCAATTCTAGGGCATAGAACTCTGATTCCCTCTACCAGCATAAGGATAAGCCCGAGGACAATGACCTTTTTATTGCTAATGGGTCGAACCTTAATGAGTGGGAGCATGTAGCAATTAGGAAAGATGACCACGAGGTCGATCCCCCTCTAGCTCAAAAACCAGAGAGAGAGACGGAGGTTGTGACCTCTAAGGAAGTTACTCTTGTCCCGAAGGAGGTAGACGGTGTCATTGACATCATAGAAACACCCTCCTACACCGACTCCATGCTTGAAGAGGCCCAATCAGGAAAAGAGAAATCAAATGGGATGGCGTTGGGCCCAGATGATTCCCTCAACACATTTTTTAAGGTATGAATATGGCCGTATTGGAGGAATTTTATAGGCTTGGTCACCTAGAGGTCCCAAAAATAGATGTACAATCAAGAAAGGGTGAACCTAGTTTGAGACCAAAACTAGTGAAGCAATTCCCAGCTCCAAGCGTCGACCGCATAAGTGAATGGTCAAACTTACAATACCGACGAACGCTCGAGTCTTGTCTGCTTTGGAAAGCGTAGCCATCTAATTTCAATTCCTGATGGCCAACGAGGACCAGGAAAGATGAATAAAGTGGGCACATCGAGCCTCTTCAACAAGGCACAATAGATGCTAAACTAGGTAACGCATTTACCCTCGTACGCTTTTGTGAATCCTGTTAATTTCAGACTTGTTCTAACAACTTCATTATTTTTCAGGCTTTAGTTCTTTATCATGAAAACTACCTTTTGTTCTTACTTGGAATTCAGCCAGCTCTAGTTTAAGCTCAACTAACAGGTCTGGAATAAGGACATGTACATGGGTCTTAGTGAGCAGCAAGATGAAGCCCTCAAGGACATTCCGATTCTCCAAGCCGAAATGGAAAAGGCTCAAAATGAGGCTTCATCCTTGAAGCGGGAGCACAACGAACTAGTTGAGAAGGTAAATATCTTTGAGGCTAAAAATTAAAAGCTATTCGTGGTGACTAATAACATAACTTTGCAGGTCTAAGAGAAGATAGACTTGATCGACCGGATTTAAGCTAAGATGGATGAGGTCAAAGCAATGACCGAGGTATGGAAGGGAAGGGTGGACATATTGGCTTTGGAGCAAGAAGCTGCAAAAGTGGAGCTGGCATCGGCCAAGAACTAACTCTGGGTAGAAAAGGACGAAGCCGATAAGTGGTCTCAGCTAAATGATCTCCAGGAACAACTAAGTTTGATCATCATAAAATGGGATGCCCTCAGACAAGAATATGGCACATTGAGGTCCAAATTGGATGGTACCACTTCCGACGTCGAGGAAATGATTGCCTAGTATAAGGCTGATGTGGTGGTAGCCAAGGCCCTCTTAAAAACGAAGACTGAATGCATAAAACGGCTTTACCGGAGAGAGATCCTCGAGGATGCCCAAGCTTTTGACCTGTTGAATGAGATTGAATAAGCCAAGATACTCGAGGCCAAGGCAGAGGTACTCTATAAGCTGGATGGTCCAAAAGGCTACGAGGGTTCCGAAGGTTCCGCGGGTTCTAACGGCTCTGTTGGTGAATTGAGCCCCAGTTAAGACCTGGCGTAAATGACTTAGTTCTTTTTTAGTTTTTCCTTGTGTATTTTCTTTTTGTTTATTTATTTTGAGGCTCTTTTATCGTGAATTTGTAAATATTGTTTGGAATATATAAAAATTCCCCCTTTTGGATATATTGTATCTTTACTTTCTAGCATCCATTTGCGATTTTTTATTTGCACATTTTTTTTAATGCCTTAGCATAGAATTAAATGTAGATTAGAGTATCCATTCCTTTGGAGGCTCAAATGGTTTTGATAGTGACTCTAGGTTACTCGTGGCTTCGAGTCTTCGATAAAGCTGGAGGCCTTTAAGATGCTTAAGTATCTTGGACGATGTCTTTGCCGAGAGTGACCTTTAAATTTTTTTTGTTTTGTTTTCATAAGGGCCTTACCTTCTGAGTACGGACTCTGGACGTCTCTGAGCCATTTTTAGGATGGCCATAGCCTTTAGTATTCGTTCACTACCTAATAGGCTTGGTGCCTTCGGGTTTTGGTAGCCGTGGTCGTTCAAATTTTCATTGGACGATAGTCCTCGAGTGGTGGTAGCCCGTCGGCTTGATAATCCTCGAGTAGGGTAGCCAGTGTCTTTCGGATCCAGGATCGAAGAAGCAAAATGCGCAGTAATAAAGTGTTGGGAAAGTAGAAATTTCTTTCATTGGTGGATATGTAAGGTACATGATCGGAGGCGCAAAAAACCTTGTGTCGTGGCTATAGTGGACTATGTGGTTACGGTTCACATGATCATTTGACCCTTACAATGAATCCTAACCATCAACCCTTAGCTTTTAACACATAAATTTTTTTGTCCCTTTGTTAACGATCTTAATCTAGGGGTTGTGGCCCCAGTATTCGAGGCCGAGCTTGTGAGGGTTAGGATACTATTGATCTGTTACTAACAATCAATGATTCAAATTTTGAGTCGGTTTTCAAATCTAAGATAGCACGTTTTATTGTTGCCTAATCAAAAATCTTCCAATAAACTCACTTCGGGGCAAAACCAATTAAAGAGAAAAAGAGTGCAACTTATGCTTTCAGACCTAATAGCCACATCTGCCCTTGGCTGATTACCAGTATATGTTAGTCCGATTTACAACAAAATTATAGAAAAAGGAACGATTTATAACAAAATTATAGAAAAGGGAATTAAGTTTGTTTCTTATCAGTAGTATCGCTTTAAGTGTGCCACATTCCAGTAGTTTGGTAGTTGTACATTATTTTCCGCTTTGAGTTTGTATGAGCCTTTGTCAGTTATTCCAACAACTTGATATGGCCCTTCTCAATTTGAGCCTAGTTTCACTTCGGTTGGGTTCTTTGTGTGTAATGTTACCTTTCTCAATACCAAGTTGCCGGCTTTAAAGTGTTGGAGGCTGGCTCTTCGTTTGTAATACTTTTCTATTTGCTACTTCTGAGCCGCCAATCGGACCAAGGAGGCCTCCCGACTTTCGTACAATAGCTACAAGCTTGCGATCATGGCCTCACCGTTTGAATTTTTGGTAGTATACTGGAACCTAAGGCTAGGTTTCCCCACCTCAACTGGTATCAAAGCTTCGACTCTGTAGACAAAGAAAATGGGGTAGCCTCGGTGCTTGATTTCGAAGTCGTAAGATTTCCTTCCACTTTCCTTTTGAACTGGTCAACTTCTTTCTAAGGTTTGAAGTATTGTTTTGTTTTGTTATTTAGACTGCCCATTCCCACTGGGGTGACAAGGCGTTGATAGTATCTTCTTGATCTTGTTATCTTCGAAAAACTTACTCACCTTACTACCGACGAATTGTTTCTCGTTGTCGAAAACAATATCAACGATATCCCAAATTGACATATTATACAATCCCAGATGAAGTCAATGACTTTTTTTTGTCATACCTTCTTGAACACTTGGACCTCGACCCATTTGGAAAAATAATCGATCATGAACAATATGAATTAAGCTTTAGCGGATGCCCGGGGTTGGGGACCGAAGATGTCTATTCCCCACTTCATAAATGTTCACGGTATCAGGATCGGGTGGAGCATTTCTCCCAGTTGATAGATCATCGATGTGTGCATTTGGCCTTCATCACATTTTCGTACAAAGTTTTTCGCATCCTTCTCCATTTCGATCCAGTAGTAGGCAGCTCTGACTAGCTTCTAAACTAGGGATTTTGTCCCCAAGTGGTTCCCACAAGTGCCCTCGTGAACTTCTCTCATGATGTATTTGGTCTCTCCCAATCCCAAGCATCTAGCTAATGGCCATAGAAAGACCTCCTGAACAATGCCCTTTCGACCAAGCTAAATCTGGCAGCTTTGGTACACAAAGCTCTCGATTCTTTGGGATCCAAAGGAAATTTCCCTATCTTCAAGTAGTGTATGTATGTTTTTCTTCAATCCCAGGTTAAACTCGTTGATTTTACTTCAGCGTAACCTTGTTCTATTACCGAACTCAATAGTTGCAATACTGCCCCCGAACTGAATTCATTGGAATCGATCGATGACCCCAAGTTGGCCAAAGCATCAGCCTTACTGTTTTGATCAATGGCACATGCTGCATGGTCCATTCCCTGAATCGGTATGTGGTTACCTGCAATTTGTCCATGTACCTCTGCATCTATCCTTCTTTCAATTTGAACGTTTTGTTGACTTGATTTACCATGATAAAGGATTTGCACTTGGCTTCGATTACTTTAGCCCTAAGGCTCTTATCCAATTCTAGGCCTATAATCATGGCCTCATACTTGACCTAATTATTAGTCAATTTCACAGTTCTAATAGAATACCTGATTATACTTCCCGTATGAGGTTTTAACATAATACCGAGCCCCGACCTCTTCTCGTTAAAGGCTCCATTCGTGAAGAGGGTCCAAAATCCCAAGGTGAGAAGTAGTTCCCTTTTGACTTCAGGTATAGACCAGAGTAAATTCGGCCACAAAATCTACCAAAATCTAAGATTTTATAGTGGTTCAGGGTCGGTACTCGATGTTGTACCTGCTAATCTCCATGACCCATTTGGCCAACCATCCCGAGAGGGATTACATGATTTCCTCAGCAGGTAGGAGGGTACGACACACATAGGGTGGCCCTGAAAGTATGGCTTTAGCTTTCTAGAAGTGCTTAGCAAAGGGAGTAATAACATTTCCAGGTGAGGATACCTTTATTCTCCCTCACCTAGGAAATTGCGTACCTTCTTCATCTCGAACTAAGATACCCCTTACCACCCTCGAAAAGTTTCAAGTAGAGGTACGACTCTTTGTCTTCCTTCAGTGTGTCCAGTAGGGGAGGGGCACTCGATATGTACCGTTTGAGTTCTTCCAAAGCTTGCTAGCATTATGGGGTCCAGGAAAAGTTATTCTTGTTCTTCAATAGCAAGAAAAATCGATGGCTATTGTCCGAAGACCTCGAGATGACAGGCCCAATAAGGCTATACGTCTTGTCACTCTTTGAACTGCCTTGTCATTGTCCACCATGGGGATGTCCTCTATGAACTTTATTTTGATAGGGTTGATCTAGATCTCCCGATTAGATACCATAAACATGAGGAATTTTCCCGATCCGACCCCGAATGCGCACTTCTCCGGGTTTAGATTCATTTTGTATTTCCTTTATATGTTGAAGGTCTTCTGCAAATGTTTCAAATGGTCTGGTGCTCGCAATGACTTGTCCAACACATTATTAATATAAACCTCCATTTATTTTCCTATGTGTTCTTTGAACATCCGGTTTAGTAGGTGTTTGTAGGTGGAACCGGCGTTCTTTAATACAAACAGCGACATTACGTTATAACAGTAGGTGCCAAATTTTGTAATGAAAGAAGTCTTTTATTGATCGGCTGGGTGCATCCAAATTTGGTTACACTCGGAGTAGGCATCGAGAAAGTTGAGTATCTTGTGCCTAGCCATTGCGTCGATCATTCGGTATACCTATCATGTCGAGATGGGTCCAAGCGAAATAATAGACGTTAGTTAAGAAAATTAATAAGTTTTTTCATGAGCTCGTGGTCAACCCCATGCTCAAGTATACCTTCCGATATGGTAGGTGCTCAATGACTTGATCCAACTCTTCAACCATCGATTTGGTGGTATCGGTTTCATAAGGAGCTATGAAAAATATCAGGACGTTGTTATCATCCTCTTAATCATCTCTTTGTTCCTCCTGTTTCTCCAGTTCGACCGAGGCTGGTATCAATGATTGCTATTTAATCTCTTTATTTCTACTTAGTTATGCATTCCTTGATGTTGAAATTGCGGGCACCGAGACTACCTCATCGAAATCAATCATCTCCTTTGCGGCCAGCTACTCTTTGTAGACCATCTTGACTGCCCCAAGTATGAGATATTCCAACACCTGCTGCAAGGTCGAGGGTACCGCCCTCTTGCTGTGAACCCATGGCCTTTTGAATAGAGCGTTATACCTCATGTCCCCCTCGATCACGTAGAACTTGTTTTTGAATTGTCCTGGTGGTGTTTGCCAGCAAGGTTATTTCTCTTTTAATGGTCTCACATGCCATGTTAAATTCGCTAAACACTTGGACTGCCGGTACAATTTGGTTTCTATAACCCCAATTACTCTACGACCCTTAATATGATGATGTTGGTCAAACTACCCGGATCAATCAACACACGTTTAACTTGATATTTATTAATAAGTATGGATATTACCAGTGCATCATTATGAGGTCAAACAATGCCCTCGACATCTTCATCACTGAACAAAATGTCTCCCTTTAGGACATAATTCCAAGTGCATTTTCCCCTTGTGATAGATAATTTAATGAGCTTTATCAACAAGGTTATTTCTCCTTTAATGGTCTTACATGCCATGTTAAATTCGCTCAACACCTGGACTGCTGGTACAATTTGGTTCCTATAACCCCAATTGCTCTACGACCCTTAATATGATGATGTTGGTCAAACTACCTGGATCAATCAACACATGTTTAACTCGATATTTATTAATAATTATGGATATTACCAGTGCATCATTATGAGATCAAACAATGCCCTCTACATCTTCATCACTGAACAAAATGTCTCCCTTTAGGACATAATTCCAGGTGCATTTTCCCCTTGTGATAGACAATTTAATGAGCTTTATCATTGGTCTTTAGAGGACATCGACTCCTTCGATGATCATGTTGATCAAGCATTGAGGCTTCTCTTGTTCGACCTATTTGTTAGCATCCTTATTCCTTAAGTGGGTTTTTGCTCGATTACTCATGAATTCTAGGAGGTGCCCATTGTTGAATAACCGTGCAACTTCTTCTCTTAATTATCGACAATCATCGGTCCCGTGACTATGAGTGTCGTGATATTTATACATCAAATTAGGATCTCTTTGGGTAAGATCAAACAATAAGGGCCCAGTCCATTTTGTCTTTTTAATGCATCCTATGGTTGACAAGATATTGGCAGCATCCACGTTGAAGTTGTATTCTGAAATTCTTGATGTTTCCTTGACACCGAGCGACCTATTGAATGCATTTTAGCTCATCAAGCCTCAGCTATCGGTCCCTTGATCGCTTCTCTTCTCATTCCTTGCAGGATGACGCCCTAATATGTTTCCCGTTCAGCCCGTTATATGGTTGGTTTTGATCTCGGACCGATCTCGGCTCTTGGTTAGTGGCTCTATTTATTCTTTCATCGCCCTTGGCAGGGTGAACTGACCCATAAGGGGCACCGATTTGGTCGTCCTCGACCCTAATATTCAGTTGGTACCTGTTGTGGATGTCGGCATAGGTTATCACCGGGTAATCCACAAAATTTATTTTAGTTGTTGAGCCATTGAGCGAATGTCTGAATGGATCAATCATCTACAACTGGTGGTAGATCCATCCATTCAATATGGAACCTTGACACGAACTCCTTCAGCATCTTGTTATCCCTCTGTTTGACCTTCAAAAGTTTTAATTTTTTGGTCTTCACTTTGATGGCCCCGGCATCGGCCTAATTGGAAAGCATAGTAACCAAATCAACGGAATTTGGGGGCAAGTTGTGGCACCCTATCATTGCTCCATTGGACAAAGTCTCTCCAAACTTCTTCAGCAATACCAACTCAAACTAATCATCTTCAAGATCGTTCCCCTTGATTGTGCATGTGTAGGAGGTTACACGCTTATTTGGATTTGTGGTCCCATTGTATTTGGGGATATCATCCACAAAAATTTTTTGGGATCGATTTGATGCCACGCTCGGGGGAAAAAGCTTCTGGATAAAGTTTTTGGAGTCTAATCCCTTCCATAATGGGGGTGCTCTCGGAATCTGCCCGACCATGGAGTTGTATGTTTCCACCTTTTTATCATTGTCCACAATATTTTTTTCGCATGAATCCACCCATTTTGTCAATGCTTCAAGCATATTCATCACCTCTAAAGTTACCACGGGCTCGACTTCATCCAATCTCTCGGTAATTTGTTCGTCTCTTTGAGTGCTTTCCTAGGATTGTTAAGGATTGGACTTGTTGGTTTTGATTCTGTAGTTGTTCTATTGTCGCCTTTTGAGCTTGTAACATTCTAAAATCAGTCGTAGGCTCACTGCATCACATCCACCTTCGGGCATTTCTCAAGTAATTGGCGAGGTCCGTCGCGAACACTATATTTGGTATCAGTTGGAAAATTGATTTTGGTGGCCACCTGCAAGTTAGCACCGACCGAGTTGGTGGCTAGGACACCATTAGGATTCCAGGTGAGGGTTCCCAACGGTAAGGTAAGGGTTCCTAACGGAGTCAAGGATATACCGAAATTGTCGGAATACAACTTCAATGTAGACGCTGCCAGCATCGTGTCACCAATAGGACGCATTAAAGACACCGAATCGCCCTAGCCTTTGCAATTTGATCCTAGCCAAAGAGATCCCAATTTGAAGTGTAAATTTCACGACACACACAATCACATGACCGAAGATTACCGATAATTAAGAGAAGAAGTTATCTAGTTATTCAACAATGGGTCTGAGAATTCCCGAGCAATCAAGCCAAAAATCAATTCATGAACAGGAATGCCAACAAACAAGTCGAACAAGAAGAGCCTCCACACGTGATTAACATGATCATCAGAGGAGTTGATGTCCCCTAAAGACCAATAATAAAGCTCATTAAACTATCTATCACAAGGGAAAAATGCACCCAGGATTCTGTCTTGGAGGGAGCAATTTTGTTCAGCGACCAAGATGCCGAGGGCATCGTGCAGCCTCAAAATGATGCACTGGTAATAGCTGCACTAATAAATAAATCTTGAGTTAAATATGTGCTGATTGATCTAGATAGCTCGGCCGATATCTTCAGATCGAGGGTCATAGAGCAATTGGGGTTACAGGACCAAATTGTATCAGCAGTCTGGGTGTTGAACGAATTTAACATGGTGTGTGAGACTAGTAAAGGAGAAATAACCTTGCCAGTGAACACCGCCGAGACAATCAAAGAAACAAAGTTCTACGTGATCGAGGGGGCAATGAGGTATAACTCTCTATTCGTAAGGCCATGGGTGCATAACATGAGGGAGGTACCCTCAACCTTACACTAAGAATTGAAATTTACATACCAGAGGGAGTCAAGATGGTATACGGAGAATAGCCGGCCAAGGAGGAGATGTTGGCTATCGGTGAGGTAGTCTCGGTGCCCGCAATTTCGACATTAGGGAATGCGAAATTGACTAGAAAAGAAGAGATTAAATAGCAATCACTTATACCTGCCTCGGTAAATTGGAGATATATCAAGAACGAGGAGCAGATGAAGAGGACGATTACAGTGTCCTGAGATCCTTCATAGCTTCTAATGGTACCGACGCCACAAAATCGATGGTTGAAGAGTTGGATCAAGTTATATACGATACCTGGGCATGGGTTTTACCCCCTTGCTTAGGAAAAAACTTGTTGATTATCTTAAAGCAAACAACATCAATTGTTTCGCTTGGTTCTATCATGACATGAGAGGGATTCCACCAGAGGAAATTGCTCACAAGCTGTGTTTGGACCCGAAGTTCAATCCAGTTAAGCAGAAAAGTAGACCTCAGTTCGAGATCAAACATTCATTCATCAAGGATGAGATATCCAAACTATTAAAAATAGGATCCCTCCGTGAAGTTAAATTCCCAGTCTGGTTAGCTAAAATTGTGCCTAAAAAGGGTAATAAACTAAGGATGTGTGTGGACTACAAGTATATACAAAGTGTTCCCTAAGGATTGTTTCCCTTTTGCCTAACATCAATCGAATGATTGACATAGTATCCAGACACGAGTTACTCATCTTTCTCGACTCCCACTTCAGGTATAACTAAATTTGGATGCCCCTAGACGACTGAAAAAAGACTTCTTCATTACCAAATTCGGTGCCTACTATTATAACATAATGTCGTTTGGATTAAAGAACGCCGGTCCGACCTACTAATACCTAGTAAACCGGATATTCAAAGAACTAATAGGGAAATCAATGGAGGTCTATATTGACGATATCTTGGTCAAGTCGTTGGAGCAGTGGACCATTTGAAGCATTTACAAGAAATTTTCAACATATTAAGGAAATACAACATAAATCTAATCCTAGAGAAGTGCTCATTCGGGGTCGGATCCAGAAAATTCTTCAGGTCCATTGTATCTTATCAGGAGAATGAGATCAAGTCCGACAAAATAAAGGCATATAGGACATCACCATGGTGGACAACATCAAGGCAGTTCAAAGATTGACCGGGCATATAACCGCATTGGGCCGGTTCATCTCGAAGTCTTTAGACAAAAGCCATCGATTCTTATCGCTATTGAAGAATAAGAATAACTTTTCCTGGACGCATTTGGATATTTTTGCAGAGGCAATTTGCTGAGGTACGCATTGGATGTTTTTGCCATTGGATTTTGAAAAATATGAAGGTTTGATGAAAATATATGAAGATTTGAAGATGGGATGAATATATGAAGGTATGGGTATTCAAAGAGAAAGTATGAAGGTTTGACGATGAAGATACGGAAATCTAAGGAGAAATGTATGAATATTTGAAGGGGGGTCAAACGTAAGTGGAGAATTCGAGGTTAAATCAAAGAGCTCTCGAATCAGAAAGGGGGAAAATGAAAAAAAAGGTCAGAGTTTTATAGAGGAAGGACAATCAATACGTGACATTTCACATTCGAGGATAGTTAACTAGCAGCTGACACGTATCTGAAGTCAGAATGACGTGACTGATGGGACATTTTATTGACCCATCAACTTGGCCGTAACGTACAAAGGAAGACATCATGATTCATTTATCGCTTCCCTTCACTTCGATAAATCTACCCTGCAAAAAATGATGGGACTATGTATGTACGAGTAAAATCGGGGTTAATGGCTACCATGATTTCCCGGTGAGAGTACGAAAGGACAGTACATATTCGTGAGGTTATAGTCAAGGTCAAAGATCCCTCATATCAAGACCCATAAAGACTGAATGGTATATTCGACATAAAAATGGTAAAGCAACGCACCTCGGATCGAGTATTACTTCTAGACCCCGGGAGACAAGGTGGATGCTTTATGCATGACAGATAGAGGGCCGCAATAATCGTCCTCAACCGATTTTACGACGCGAATATTATTCAGTATCGATTGTGGATCAATAATTAACGGAAAAAGAAGACTTTTACTTCTTTTATACTTATGCTATGACTAAAATTCTCGTATTATATAAAGAAAAAGCTTTTTTTTAATCAGAAAAATTGTGACGCGCAATTTAAATCAATACAAATATATTTTTGTCTTATAGTTACTTTTAAAGGCATAACTCACTTGTTATGTTCTTTATTCACGATTGGGCTTGAATAGAGGCCTAATAGAGGACGAGTTTATTGTTCAATTTAAGATCAGGTGTGGTCATAACATTGCGATTTATTTGATCGTTTATTTTGTCTTTAATTTATTTATCTGTTATTCTTAATTATTCGTGTTCAATTAAGTCACGTATCCTTAAACTGCGTATAAATTTATTTGTTAGCCAATTTTGGGCTAAACATGTGCAGAGTATAAATAATGAAATTAACTTTTGTTGATACGTCTGAGGCCTATTAAGACAATCATTTATGGGAATTTTTCATACCTGTACCCTATAGCAAACTATATTACCAAAAATATTTAAAATTTGGTAATTACCCGACCTGTGCACAATTTAACTACACTTTATGTACCAAACTATAAATAACGGAAAACTGAAGATATTATCCCCATTAATTCACGCGCGATTGTAGGCATAGAATAAGAAGGAAGATTCTGTGCATTTAATTCAAAATTGTGAAAAGGAAAACGAATCTGTAGCTCCGAAAAAAACTCCTTCTTCAACTGAACAGAAAATATCTTCTCGCTTCTATTCCCAAAAACGCAGAATTTTCAGAAATTCAAATTGTAGAAATACAATTTTCTTCTACAAACTATTCTTCTCAATCTTTGTTCTCCAATTATAGATATACAACTGAACGACAGTCGTGATCTCATAACTATTGAGTTTTGAAAGTTTTTTTTTCGGTTAACAACTCAAAATCAGGGCAAAAGTTACAATTATGCTGAAATCGAATGGTAGTTGGGATAAATATGGAAGATATATAGATTTTGTAGTTGACGCAATTGTGGTAGATGATAATTCAAGCTACGGAAATCTCGTTTCTACAATTGCTGAACAATTGTCGATTGATACATTTGAGAAAATTGTAGAAATCAAATACATTGTGGATGAGAATTGTCCTCCAATGGAAATTAGGAATGATATGGGTGTTTCTGTGTATATGGAAACGAAGAAGGATAATAGGAACTTAAGTTCATATCCGTTATGTATAAGTGTTAGAGATTTCAATATGGAATTGGCAATCACATATGAAAGCATTAGTACAGGTATGGTTGATCTGAATTGCAGTCTGTTATGGAGTTATCGAGTAACTACATTTACACTACATAAAACTACATATTAACTACAAATATTAATATACAGCATATTTACTGTATTTTTGAATTTATATTCTTCAGGTTCTTCAAGATCACTAAGGTTACTTGATATTCCGTCGTCACCAGCAATAGAGGAATATCAAAGTGAAATAATAACTGAATCTAAGCAATTATGTATTGAAGAAGGACAAGTGTATCAGGACAAGAAAATAATAGCTGCTGCAATGAGGAATTATGCAGTGCAGCACAAGTTTCAGTTCAGAGTAAAGAGATCGAGTCATAGAAGGTATGTAGTTAAATTGTATAATATTTGAAGTTAATTGTAGTTTTGACAAAATTTCTGAATCCGGTGGATTGTTGAATTCTATTTCTAGTTATGCTTTTTGTATCACTGTATTTGTAGTTATTTGAATTTAATTATAGTTTAACTCCAATTTTTTTTTATAGCTACTGGCTTATATGTGTAGCTGAAAGCTGCAAATGGAATTTCAAGGCAACATCAATTAACGATTCTGAAATGTTCAAGATAAGAAGTTTCAGTAGACAACACACTTGTTGTATAATGGATGAAATATTTATACAGCGCAAACGTACTGCATCAGTGGTTGGTAGCATGGTTGTTCCGAAATATTGTGATCCTAAAACTGTCTACACACCAAAGGACATACAACAGGACATGTTATCTGAACATGGACTAAACTTAAGCTACATGCAAGCATGGAGAGCAAAGGAAAAAGCATTATATTTTTTGAGAGGGAATCCGTGTGACTCCTACAACAAATTACCAAAATATTTTTATATTCTTGAGAAGATCTATCCTGGTTCGGTTGTTAAACTAAAGAAGGCAACAGATGATTGCTTCTTATACGCATTTGTTGCTCTTTCTACATCAATCAATGGTTGGAAACATTGTAGGCCCGTTGTTGTCGTTGAAGGAACATTTTTAAAGTCAGCATACAGGGGGATTATGCTGACAGCCAGCACAATAGATGCAGCAGGTGAGTAAAATACATACTGTGTGGTTATTTTTTCATTATTGTAGTTAAGTTGTAGCTAAATTGTAGTTGTATGTAGTTATATTAAAAAAATAACGAATTTGTACAAATGTAGTTGTTATTTAATTTTATATTCGGACTACAAAATGTAGGCACTATTTTTCCCTTGGCATATGTTGTCGTTAATTCTGAAAATGACGCTTCTTGGAAGTGGTTCTTTGAGAAATTCAAGGAGGCATATGGAGAAAGACCTTCAATGTGTGTTGTTTCAGATAGGCATGAGAGTATATTGAAGGCAACATCAGTTGTTTATCCGGGAATGGCACACTACTCTTGTATGTGGCATATATGGACAAATGTAAGATCAAAATTCAAAAAGGGACATCTACAATTGCATGAATTGTACTTTGCTGCAGCCCGCTCATACACTCTGGATGAATTCAATGAAAGGATGATGAAGATTGAAGAGGTAGACCCGCGTGTAAAGTCTCACCTATATGATATTGGCTATCATAGATGGTCAAGAGTACATGCAACGGTAAATAGAACTTTTACTATGACGTCAAACATTGCCGAGTCATTGAATGTTGTTACGAAAGAAGCAAGAGAGCTGCCAATTTATGACCTATTTGAGTATATGAGAACTCTTATTGAACGTTGGACAAAAGAAAAGTTGTTGAAGGCAAAGACTACTTTTACATTCCTTGGTCAAAAATTCCACAAAGAGTTGGATGATAACAACACGTCATCGCAGAAACTACGGGTAACATATTCTTGATTTTTGCTGGAGGAAAAAAAATAGTGATGCAAAATCTGGTTTAAATTGTAGTTAGATTGTAGTATAGTTGTAGCTAATTGTAGTTATTTGTATATAATCCTTTAAGTATTTGATGTATCAGTTTTTCTGTTTGTTTTTATACTGTAGGTGAGAGCCTCAACTGATTATATACATACGGTGTTAGATGGTGCGAAGCGGTACATTGTGTGTCTACAAAACAAGAAATATAGTTGTGGACAATTCCAACTTAACGAACCACCTTGTACACATGCTCTAGCAGCATTAAGGCATAGGAATGAAACACATGAAAACTATTGCTCTCCGTATTACACAAGGGAGAACCTTCTTCTTACATATGAAATGCCAGTAAATCCTCTTCCTGATGAAGCCAAATGGGATGTTCCACAACATATTTTGGATGAGGTAGTAAAGCCACCAGCGGGAGATAAAAGGCAGCCAGGGAGACCTCAGAAGGAAAGATATAAAATATTTGATGAAATAAAGTCAAAGAAGTACAAGGTTTCATGCGGCAATTGTGGAGTCGAAGGGCATAGCAAAAGAACTTGCAAGAATGCACCAAAAAAGAAATGATTGTTATGTAGTGAGAATTGTTATTCAATTTAAGTCTTGTAGCGTAAATAAGATTTTTCAGATATGACTGAAAACCTGTATTGAATTTGAAGATGAAAGTTTATTAGAATCACTTTAACTGTGTGGCTCTACAATTTCATGTTGTTTGAATGTGAAGAATCGTGAATGTACTTTATGACTTAAATAAATGAATGACTCAATGTCAACTGTTTCCTGATTGTGGTTAAAATATAGTATATGTGTGGTGTACTTGTTGGCGTATAATATAAGTTTTAGTAAATTGTACAGGAAATGTAGTTGAATGTAGTTTAATTGTAGTTCAATTTAATATTAACTGACAGTTTACATTTATAGTTGTAGTTAAATGTAGTTCAATTGTATATCTACTTGTAACAACTGACATTTATAGAAATATGATAGAACTCGACTACGCGAGTATAATATCTAGTAGATAACAATCATCTTTTACAAAAACTAAGAAACATAATTCCTACATTGTTTAACAACTACCAAACTACAGAGACACATCTAAGAAAAAAAGAAATCATCTCTTCTTTCGTTGAACTTTAGTCCTCTCGTTTTTTGCCGGTGCACCCTTCCTTCTAGCAAGTCTGCCTGTAACCTCACTCTCGCTAATTGATCCATCTTCTATCTTCTTTGTGGCGTAATCCCATAGTAGAGCTCCATAGAGAATACGATATGGGACAATATCACTCAAATCTTCCTTTGGGATGTAAAAGTCACCACAGCTAACATATTCAGCAAAAGAAGCAATATATACACCACAATCCCTGCATTAAATGACCATTTGTCAGTATATATCAAACTACAAAAACAATAGGATAAACAATATAGAAAGGGAGAATAGTTTATTTACATTGAGCCTTCTTTTTGTTGTGGAATCTCCGCAACCAGCCATTGAATGTCAAGAGGGTTGGTAACCGCTTTTTCAATGTATGACTTTGAATTCTTGAAGTCAATATCATTGCGTTTACTATAAAAACCAGTGCATGACAAATATAGAGGAATGATTCTTGCAAACTTGTCAACCATTGTTTGAACAGATTGGTTACGCTTTGCTCTTACCAATGAATCATAAACATAAAGTTGCCTATCCTTTATGTCAAATACTAGCAACAACCAATGAAAGTTATCAACAATGTTAACAGGCATGAGCACATAATCAATAACATCCCATGGAACATTTGCAAGAATCCTGTATCCCAGTATATATTCAGCAATGTCATCCTCGGGTTTAATCACAGAATTCCTTATATCCGGCGGAGAACTAGTGAACTTCTCGTATATTGCTTCAATCTTTGTCTTGAACAAGCAATCAGTTGTTGTAAACCTTGTCTTGATGTTAGGGCCATATTTTCCCTTCTTTCTCAGATAATACATAATAACATCAATGTGTTGCACAAATAAAATTGCAGTATACAGTAAAACAACATTATTAACTACAAATATCTACAAACAACTACATACTAACTACAAATTAGACTTATCCGGAAAAAATATAGCATGTTCTGTAACTTTTCCCCCCACAATAACAACAAATAAATTACACTTAAAACAAATGCATCAACTAGTACAATTTAGTGCAAGTTATAATGAACAAATATGAAGAAAGACTACAACCAAACAATATCAACTACAAAAAACTACATATGAACTACAACTGCACACATACTATGAATAAAAATAGGAATGGAAGTTTAAAAACCATATACTTACAGTGCTATTGATTACTTGTCCAGGGTGAGCTAGTTGATAGAACCATTCTTTCTTGTCAATCTTTTCACAACCCAAATTCAACTCAGGATTTATTTGGTTATCCTTCCGTGAGTAGAAATCTTTCCTCCTATAATCACAAAAAGATTGAATCAAATATAACATTTAGCAAAATTAATTTAACCTTTCATTTGTAAAAAAGAATTGATAAAAGGTATGAATTAAAGCAAATATACCTCCTATTTCCTTTGTCATTGCGACTGTATAACCAAGTTGTGAACCTGTCTATCAATTCAGGATCTACATCTTCACCTATGACTGTAGTGAAAGGGTGCTTCATGTTAAAAATTTTAGGCCCAGCAGATGTGCTTCCTTCAGTACTGTACAATGGTGTGAATGGTGATCGAGCATGTTTTCCCGACAACTTTGTTCTAACAGGATGAAGAGGGGTTACTTCAACTTGTAGTGGATCCTCAAAAATCACCAATTGTGATAAGTTTTCTGGAAGCTCAAAATCATCCAATGTAACAGCTTTGTATTGTATGGGTTCATGCACAACTTCTTTTTTATCAATTCCTCCCTGAGAAACTTCCTTCATTGTTACACCATGTATTGGGGACTGTGGTTGATCAACCACTACTGGCACAACACCTATGATATGGAATGAACAATTGTAGGTACAATGTAGTTAAATGTAGTTATTTATAGGTTATATATAAATTTGGTAAAAAGGTAATAAATGTTACTATACCTGATGTATAGGCATCAGCAACTTCTTGAAAATCAGGATATAAGTCAACTTGAGGTTGTCCAGGTTGTTTAACAATGGGGTCTACAAAATATAATTATAAAGTAATTAGGAACTCATACAATTTGAAGATAGGTTTGAATGAGTAATGTAGATACCTCTTTTACTTGTGGTTGCAGGAGTTGCTTCTATTTTCTCACCAGAATTAATACCAAATTGCTGGTGTTTGACAAACAGATTTTGTTCATTAGGTTTGGTGAAACTCCCTGCAAACTACAATTTTGATGTATATTTTAGAAAGAAATTGAGTGATATGTCAAATATAGATTTGTACTAAATTTGGTATGAAAAATCGAACCTTTGAATCATCAAACTCAAACCTCTTGTTAATTGCAGACATAACATTCTTTATAGATTGATCTATGAACTGTCGAATGGAAGAGAGTTCATCAACAACATCCTTCTTTATAGAATCTAACTTCTTATCAACCTTCAAAAACACATATGAATAATGAGGTTGTAATATTAATATATACTCTACAATTAAAATACACATTAGCTACATAATAAATAAATTGTATTCAAATTGTAGTCACAAGTGTAGTTATTTGTATTTTTGTAAAAAACCTGCACAATTTTCTTTTCTAGATTGCTGATCTTGATGTTCACTGATTCCATTGACTTATTTGAAGAAAATTCTTTTGGTTCAGCTATTGGAGAAGCATCAACTTGCACATTGGATGGTTCAGCAAATTCTTCATTTGCATATTGAATCTTTTCTAGAAGATTAAGAATTGCCAGCTCTTCTCCAGATTCAACAAGGTTTGAGAACTGAAAGTAAAAATGTAAGTTAATTGTATATAATATAAGTTTAATTGTAGAATAATTAAACAATGCCAGAAAAAATACCTTCAGCCACTCAGGCTTTATCATCTTCTCCTCAAATGTTGTCAACCATATCATACCTTTGTTTGCTGACCATCTTAGAATCCTAGGAATAGACTCAGAACACCGTGTAGCAATTTCGGTGTTGACAGACGAGCAACACTCATATAGCCATACTTGTAAGGCTAACGAGCATCCTCGTACAAGATACGAATGTACATTTGGACTAAGCCTATACCTAACAGAACCAATAAGCTGCCTGAATGATTTCGTACCCCAAGGGTACGAATCAAAATTTCCAGATTCAACTAAAAAGAAAGTAAACTTGTCTATAATTGTTACATTGTCCTTGTCCGAAGGACAAACAAAAAATTCCAACATATATAGAACACACAATTGCACAGCATCAACGTCATTTTCCCAAGCTTTGTTGATAACAACATTCTTTAAGTGCCATTTTTCTACTCTCTCTTTACCAGCAAAATACGTGTTCATCAAATGACTAACATATTGTGGATTATAAGCATAATCTAAGAAGTTATTGACACAATTGAGGCCAGTTATCAAATCAAAAACTCTCAATGAAAAAATCAACTTTCTCCCTTTAAAAGTACAGAAAAATATTCATCGGTAGAATTTTTTAGCTCATACTTCATTAGGAGATGAAGTGATTGATTTTGCATCACAACAGGTGGAAGACCTAACAAGTACCCAAAACAGGTTTTTTTTTAAAAAACTCGTAAAGCATTGGCAGATAGCAAAGCCTTAATTTGGCTTGGTATGCTAGGCTCACACAAAGTGTGGAACCTAAGAATACCATAATCCACATTATGCGGAGCAGCAAAGATGCTATTCTAAAAAAAAAATAGGAAAAAAAACTGGATTGAGTATAGTTAACTACAATTAACTACAATAACACTACATTTAACTACATAATAACTGGACAACTACAACACACAATGATATTATAACTACAATTTAACTACAAAAACTACAAATTAACTACATAATAACTGGACAAGTACAACACACAATGATATTATAACTAAAAATTAACTACAAAAACTACAAATTAATTACAAAACACCTGTTCCAAACTACATATCTACCACACAATAACTAAAAATTAACTACAAATATTTTAATGATTCGTATAAAAAATACAGAATATCGACAAGTAAACCTTAAAATTGAGACAAATTAACTACAAAAACACTATTCATAACTACAAAATCCATCACAATATAACTAAAATATAACTACACATGTATTAATATTTCATATAAAAACTACATAATAACAACAATTAAATCTCAAAATTGAGACAAATTAACTACATAATCATTGTTTCTAACTACAAATTTACACAATATAACTACAAATTAACAACACATATATTAATAATTCATATAAAAACACAAAATAACGACAATTTAAACTCAAAATTGAGACAAATTAAAAGGTTTACATAACTACACGGCAAAATAAAATAAAAATACCTTTTGTGAAAAATCATGAGGGCTGACTTTTTTAGCTTTTTTTATTTCCTTTTTGGGTTTTTAGAAGAAGATGGAGATAACTTCGATTTTTTGACAGATTTAAGCTTTGGTGAATCCTCGACAAAATCATCGTCAAATTCCAACTGTTTTCCCTTGCGTTTGCGCTGTTGTTGATCAACATCACTAGCATTTCTATCTTGTAAATGCTTAGAGCGCATTTCAGCCCTTATTTGTCCGGGTGAAGGAATAGGTTTCGATTTTCCAGTTGCATGTGTATTCTGTTGGTTTTTTGCAGAAGATTTAGGTGTTAAAACACCTAAATCGAAAGAAGGAACATCAGTTAAAACCTCTTTTGTAGGTTTTTTTTTAGGTGTATTTTGATTCTTCATGATTTTGTTGAAAGATGAACTAGAAAAAAAATGGAGTGGAAGTTAATGGAGAATGAGGAAGATGTGTTCTGCTATACGGAAAAGGTGGAGAAGAACTGTAAAACACAAAAAAACGTGAGGGAAAAAATGTACTGGGTGAAATCGTGGGGTGGGGGGTGGGGGTGGGGGTGAGGTACGAAAATTTTAAAAATTGGAAGAGAGATAAGCGGGTAGGTAAATATTGGAAGATATTATCCTTAAATACACTCCTATAATAAATGATAACTTAATTAATGCCTTAAATTGGATTATGGTACATAAATTGAAACTTGGTATGCTTAAATGTAATAAACACAAACCTTAAACATGGTTGGTAATAAGGTTTGCTATATAGTATACACATGTAAAAATTCCACATTTTTTGTCTAATGAACTCGGGAAAATCTTCTACGGACTTTGGCCCGACTCCAATTGGCGTATAAGTAAAAAATCTTGGAAACTATGATCTATTCATGTACACAAATTTGAATCGAAAAGAATTTGAACTTATAATGTAGTGTTTAATTCTTAGATATCACATGTTGCGTCTTTATAAAGTCATGCGTCGCCCAATAAGGCAATCACTTATCGACGATATTTTAGAGATCCGCCAATGATTTATCTAGTTTAACGGCTAAGAATAAAGATTTTGACATATGGGTGTAAAGAATCTAATTGAATATTGTCTTGGCTTTTGGTTGAAAAGGCGGGCCAGGGGAGTGGGGTGTTGCCCATAATGCAATGCCTCGATAAAATCGATTCAATCATGGATTATTCTACTACATGTTTGATTACGACTTATGAAGATATCCTCATTTGGATAATATGAGCTTCGGGAGAAGAAAGAAAATGAAGAATGCGTTTTTTAAGTTATATTTGTCGTCAGACAATTTTAAATTTTACTTGAAGTTGAATTTTAAATTTTTTGAAATTTTTTTAAAACTTTAAAATATTATTTTTTAAAATTTTTACTTTATACCATTTACAAAAATTTAAAAACAATTTCAAATCATATTGATGGTCAAAGATAACTTTAATTTTTAAATATTATTTTTATTCAAAGGCCCACTTAAACTCATGAATGAAAGATCATTTTGTGCTCTTCCTTTCTTGGTGGAAGCGCAATTGCATTTGTTTTAGGTAAGACTTTACCTGCTCTTTTTATCTGAACATTGATAACCTTATCTTTTGTCCTTGGCCACAGTAATAATAATTAGATGCGCATGCTGACATTAAAAACTACGTGTAGATGTAAGTATATTTTCGAGAAATGAATGTATGTGAAGAACAACTAATCACTACCTTAAAAGATGTATCTTACGAGCACTTAACACATGAATTTTCTTTGTACACCCAACTAATAAACCATGATTTGGGTGCGTATTATATAGAGGAAATTTATTACATGAATAAATTTTAGTTAATCCCTTTAATTTTTCGGAATAATCAAGCAATAATACCTATAAAATTATTTTATTTGTTATAAAACAATAAAAGAAGAAGAATAATATTGCAGAAAAAGAGAGAAAGGAAATTCTTATTGAATTTTGGGACGATTTACAATAGGATAAAACCCCTCTAAAACTCTATACAAGATAGTCATTCACTCTAAAGAATTCTATTCATAACACTCTCCCTTGAATGTCTACTCGATAAGTAATGTGCCTCATTAAAACCTTAACTAAAATAAAATTCAATGGAAAAAAAATTCTAGAAAGGAAAAAGAGTACACATATCTAACAATACAACTTTTGGTTGCCTCGTTAAAAGCGTTGAAAGAAAAACCCAATGGGACAAAACTTTGTAAAGAAAAAAGAGTGTAACGCATATTAAACTCCCCCTGATGAGAGCATCATTTCACTCCTTGAGCCTTCGCATACCAATCTCATACACTAGTTTCTTGAAGGTTGACGTTGGTAGAGACTTGATGAAGAAATAAGCCATATTATCACTTGAACGAATTTTTTGTACATTAATATCAACATTCTTTTGAAGATTATGTGTGAAAAATAACTTTGGTGAAATGTGTTTTGTCCTATCTCCTTTTATGAATCCTCCCTTCAATTGGGCTATGTATGGTGCATTGTCTTCATACAAATTCGTGGATGATTTGTCATATTTCAAATCACATTTGTCTCGAATAAGATATATTATAGACCTCAACCATACACATTATCGACTTGCTTCATGAATAGCAATTATCTCAGCATGATTATATAAAGTAGCCATAATTGATTGCTTAGTCGACCGCCAAGATATGGCAGTGCCTCCACATATAAAAACATTGCCTGTTTGAGATCGAGCTTTGTGTAGATCGGATAAATACCCAGCATCGGCATAACCAACAAGATCAGGACTGCAATTATTGCCATAAAATAAGCTCATATCGGTAGTTCCTTTCAGATACCATAATATGTATTTGATCATATTCCAATGTCTCCTTGTAGGAGAAGAGTTATATCTTGCTAAGACATTAACTGAAAAAGTTATGTCAGACCTTATAGTGTTAGTAAGATACATTAGTGCACCAATTGCACGAAGATATGGTACTTCGGAACCAAGTAGCTCTTCATTCTCTTCTTGAGATCGAAATGGATCCTTATTCATATCAAGTGATCAAACAACGCCGGAGTACTTAATGGATGTGCTTCATCCATGTAAAACCCTTTCAATACCTTTTCTATGTATCCAGATTGATGAAAAAAGTTCCGTTTGTCAGATGTTCAATTTGCAAACCAAGACATAATTTTATTTTTCCGAGATTTTCATCTCGAATTCTTCTTTAAATAATCAATTGCCTTTTGCAATTCTATAGGAGTTCCAACAAGATTTATGTCATGAACATATACGACAAGTACAACAACGTAATGTATTTTCTTATTACATCACATGGGTAAGTAGGACAAAAGGGGCGTCATGGGATGACCAGAGTAAATATGAGGAAATACCCGACATACAACGATCCAACCTGGTATAGAAACTCATACATGTGATATACAGGCCTATAAGGCTAATGTGATCCTTTATATATTCAAAATATAGTCCGACAACGCCATACAAGTATCCATATACATAACATCTGTTTACAAGCCTCTAAGAGTACATAATATCATAAAGGTCAGGACAAAGACCCGTCATACCAATCAATGCATCTATTAATCATACTCACCAAATAGGCAACTCTGAAGCAAATGGAGCGCACTAATACCTTCTGCTAAGATGATAAATTACTTGGAGGACTCTCCAACTATCTATTGAGACCCGTGGGCATGAACGCAACATCCCCAGGAAAAAGGGACGTCAATATAAATAATGTACCGAGTATGTAAGGAATGAAAATCAATAGGTAATAGACATGAGAGAAATATGGAGTAAAGAATCAGCATGTAAGTCTGAATAACTCTACAAATCATTAATATGTATAATGCCATGCATATGCATATAAAAATCATACCATGCATAGGTATATGCGTACATAATATCACTAAACCTATGAGGGCATTCTATCATATCATCTCGGCCACTGTGAGAAAAATCATCAATGTATACCAGTTGATCAGGTGACGGTGCATATATAACACAGTAACCTTTTCCTATATATATATATATATATATATATATATATATATATATATATATATATATATATATATATATATATATATATATATATATATAAGTAAAAATGAATGCAATGCATGAGAAGTACGTCTTGGAATGTCATAAGACGATTATGCCTTTGATTTATATCATGAAAAAAACTTTATTAAGTTACATATTTTTTGAGACCCATGAATAAACGATAGAATAGTAAGACATCAAGAACATAGGAACCTCTAGTATTTCTATGAGTAGAGTCATTTATGAAATTGTGCATTTGCTCATTTCGTTTGTATTGTATGGATCATGCCAAAAAGAAAAAAGGAATTGACTTAACATAAATGATCCATTTCTCTTCACAATCCCTCTAACACACCAATTACAACCAATCACATAATGGCGGATCGAAACAGAAAATAATCCGTATGATATTTTTGAGAAAGATTATCCGTGATTTGATAGAATTACATCTCACGCATAATAGGATCTTGTATGATTTTTCTGAAGCCTCATCCGCACTTTGTAGTCATAAGACTTTTCATTTTTGTGAACCTCTCACATTTAAAGCCATTAGAAAATCAAAGAAAGTAGAGACCAAAGTCTCTTAAGATTTTGCTGATTTTTTTTTTGATATGTAGAGATTCAAAAATGAATTAGAGAGGTTCTCGTAACCCTTGGGAGTAGGCCCCACTTATGATGACTTAGCCATCAAAAAATCTCCTAAAATACCACTTGATTTCCTAAACCAAGAGTCACTATTTGATCTTTAATCAAGACCCTTGGGCTGCCACGTTAAGGCTAACCAAAAGCCTTAGTTAATCACCCACCAATTCCTAAATTAACTAGTTAATCTTTTATTAACCAATAATTAATCAATTACTTATATAATTAACAGTTTTCTCAAATTACTTAATATACTACTCACTATAAATACATTTTATGTGCCCTACTATCGTGGTCATGGTGTACCTTGTATGACACTAGTCCATACATATTTGGTATTATGGATCGGATCGTAATATATACTAAATTGAAAGCCTTCATCGAAACTCATTTTCTTTTAATTTGTTTACCCTTTCACCTTCACGAATTTACTTATCACTTGTTTAAAATAGCATAATACTTATAATCTCCAAATAATCTTGTCCTTGAACTGATGTCAACTATCTTACGACAAATTCAATGTATAATAATACAGAGTGTAACAATATCGTAATATAATACCGCGGAGCATAACATCATTGTAATATAATATTGCAGAGCATATCATCAATGTAATAATGCGGGGCATAACATCATTCCCCCTTTGGAATATTCGTCCTCGAATATTGACTGATGCACTTATCATTTTCATAACCTATGTTTTCCGAATACTTTAGTACTCTCCTTGCCATCTAGGCAACTATTCTATGAATAAATCCAAAAATCAAGGCATTCCCTCCTTTAAGCCTCTTTCTCATACCACGACTTATGGTCGGAATCTTTCCAATCTCATAACTGTTACTACCTTAAATCATATAGCCTATACGACTCTGACTTTGTAAGTGCGCCTATGCGACTCTTCTTTCCTTTTTCCTCCGATTATTAGCCATTACTAAAGTTATGCGCTTGGTATTTTGTCGAACTTACGAATATTTCTATATCGTATTTCATAGACCTGCTCCATCCACGTGATTTTACTGCATCGAGGTAGGTCATACTGTACCATAACTCTTATATCAATTTTTCGTTACTGAGGTTAGCTTATAAACTCTAGGTTACTCTATCGCTGCTTATCATATAAGTATAAATCTAAGTCCTTTAATGTTTCCTTGTTACTGTTTATCTTAAGAATGACAACCTGATCTCATCTCATACTGTTGAACTTTTATCCATCTATTGTCGATTCACCTTATCTTGAGATATAATCTACCGTTGATAACTTGACATATTATGTAACATTGGTGCTAGGGCTCACGTCTCATTAGGAAACATATGAAATGATTAGACTGATCCACTTGGGGAGATACCGTGCTTCGATAACCGTGTTTTATAGTATCACAATGTGATTCACCTTCCATATGCATTTTAATTTTGTATAATTCATTAAATCATTACTCAATTGCAGTCCCAAACATCATCCTTTCTTTATCACAATTACACATTCATTCCATCTCTTCTAAATGATACTAGTTTTAGACTCCTTTGAGTTTATTCAGGCTATACTGAGCCTTTCATGACTTAGAGAAATCATCAGCTCTCTTGTTTTCATGGGCTAAATCCTGAGGATTAATCCATTCACGTCACCTTCTCACTAGTCCTTTTTTATCCTTACTCTTGTCTTCTTATAACCTTATCATTTTACTATACTTTAGCTTGCGACCTAAACATATCTATTTATACTACTTACAACCTTCCTTCAACTTGCTTGCACCATAGATTTCCTTGTATTATTCTGGAACATCAAGCGAGACATCACACCGTCTCTAATCTCTTCTTTACTCTCTTAATTAGACCTCTCTGTTCCTAGAAATCATAGGCTGGAAGATATGCCACTGACGATGCAGCTATTATTCCCGGATATTGAATCTTAGTGCTTCTAGCCTTCTGTCTAAGGTATGGACTATTCACAATCTTCTGCACTTGAGTATCTTGTATGTTGTTCACCTTTACCTTTCTTACCTTAAAATATCGCCTTACATCTTCTATGTCTTTTATAACCTCCCTTCCACATATGCATAATTCACATCCACAACTTGAAGCTTTATTATAATACTTCACCTTTGGTGTATATACAATCCGGTGGAAGCTTCATACTGACTTCTTATGAGGTTGGTACTTTTCTAACTGGATTTATCGTAGAGCCATTATAAAACAGGGCTACTGTACTGTCTCTCTTGTCCCTCTGATATTAAGAGTGATTTTTCAATGTTCTCAATCATGATGCCCGTAATTTTCTGGGTCCAATAATCAAACTACTGATTTACTTAGTTGATGTAACTATCTAGTTTTCTCTTTCCTCTAATCAACCTTTACGTAGGCTTATGATATCTTCTGATCGGCGGCTCATGGTATTGGTTATTAATTTAGACTTTTATTGGTGCTATGGAATCTCCATGATTCAATCTTCTAACAATTCAATCATTTGTCTATGACTTGGACTCAATTCATTCTTTTACTTTTACCGGAGTCTTCTATGACTGTATGATTGTCAACTTATATGCTGCATGGATAATATTCCAAAATCTTAAGTGCGTTCACAGCGTAACTAGCTCTAGATCATTCATCAAATAATTCCTTTTGTTCCATCTCAGCTTTATTTAAATGTAAACAATTAATTTTCCTAGTTTTGTTTCCCCCTGTTGCGTGCACAATTAGATTATCTTAGTTCCCACACAAGCCTAAATTTTTGTGCAACTCATAGGGTCTCAAATATTACTTTTGGTTTTACTCCCCGTTCATTATCCATGGTAGGTGCCATTTTCTTTTGGAGTGCATACAATTTTGCAGTGAGATTGTTTTTACATGACCATTTCTCCTTCAAGTTACTATATTTAGGTTGAAGCCTTCTTCCTCATTTTCTCAGCTAGTCTTACATTGTAGTACCTAGGGAGGACCCTCTGATTCTTGCAAGGCTGTGAGCTTATTACATTGTTTACCCCACAAAATTTTTGATATTCTTTTTTATTTGTAATTATCCTTACTTACTTACCTCTATGCCCTTGTGCATGTAGGGTTGCTTCTTAACTAAAATTTTGAGTATTTCCTAGTAGCACTCTCTTTTATTTTAGTAATACTTATGTTGCACCGTTTGACTACCCAACTCCTATCTTATTAATTCTCAAAGATCACGATATCATAACCGCGAGGCTGAATTCCCCATGTTAGGGGTCCCTATGTTTATCTTGCACCATCTATTGATTTGTCTGTATTCACTTGTTTAGCCATAACTAGGCTCTTCCTAAATCAACTACTAACTACTCGTTGGCCCATTCTCATATCAATATTCCCCAAAATATTTCTTGGATTATTTCCTTTGTGTTAACTTATCTTTTGCACTAGCTCATTATTAATTAATAACATCCCGGGCAGGAACTCTTACTTTCTCTCCTTGACGTCACGCTTGCATAATGATATAGAATCATAGCATATCTGTACGGTTTAAATAATTGCAATCTCATTACTTTTTAATTTTTATCGCATTCTTCCTTTATTATCCCACAGTTACTAGAACCACTTAATTCTGACTTAATGCCACATCACTCCATATTACCCCTTTAGGGGAGTACTAAAATTTAGTGCTACCATGATCTACCTATATATGTTTTACCTCTTCATCTTCGGCATCTTTTCTCATCATTGACAACCCTTACTCGCCTTGCGGTAATCCTTCTGTACCAAGTATAACGAAACTCCTTACTCACCTAGTATAACTAACACACATAGTCCCTTAAGCTTAACTTTGTGCATATTGTTTTCTTTAGGGAAACGTCTTCTTGAATGACCTTTAAAGGTTATTATTCGGTCGTCCATTCTATTATTATAGGAAAGCAATCTCTAAAATGATTCTAACTATTATCAAATCATTCAATCCCTAGTATATATTTAGTTTATATTGTTCAGCAGCCTATAATGATTTCTATTATTCTGGGGTTTAAATTTCCTTCTGGTAGTCGCCTGGGGTCACAGACTTATTTCTCAAAATGAGGATATGACTTTGTGGCCTATATTCTTTTGTTCTCTCAAGGCCTATCACCTCTCATCTTTTCCTTCACTTGACTATAGACTCTATAGTACTGTCATTTTTTTGATTTACCATTGTCATCTATGTATCACATCTTACTCATAGTACTTCATTAACTCTCTTCTTATTTTCCACTAATATTTATGTCTATCACTTTATTTTGAAAACTCAAATAACATATTTTTTTTTTTGCTTTTAGCTCCCTTTGCTCCATTTACTAACTCTTCGGGTTGCCCAACATTCTTTCTCTTCTAGGGATGGAAGCTACACTAAGGTAATATTTATCTCTTCAAGGCTTTTAATGCCTATATTTGTAGTACTCATATCTACCTGTACTATTTTAGAGTGCACCATCTGGGTGTCTCACAAGGAGATCTATTAGCATATTTTGCAATATCCTTCGGAAATGTCAACCAATGCAAACAATCACCTACCATTTTGGGTTACTCTAACCCTATATGGATCTTGATATTCGTCCTTCTCTTATACTGCTTCAATTAGTCCCCATAGTGCATAAATGGGATGGGTGTAGACAATTGTACATACCTCTGTTATTGTTGAAGGTAACTCAAAAGGCTTATATTCGTCCGCCTGAATTGTAAATAATGATAATGTTCATAATCTGGCTGCCTCATACCTTTCCTCATCTTGCTTCTTTTACTTGTTGAAACTTGTATCAATCTTCTGAATCCCTCACTCACTTTCACTATAAGTTGATAGACACGTCTTAGTACACACAGGATCTATTGAAGATCTTGCATTTTCTTATCATAAGCATCACGAAAAGTCGAGTTCCTCTGACTTAACTCTTCCATATACACATTCCATCTCTTACCAACTTTTATTTTGGATGTAGGTATCATCTTATTACGAATAAAATAGAAGTTAGGAGTTTGAATTCTTATAAGTGAGCTCTACCCTTGAGCCTCCTAATTATATGTGTAGTGCACAATACACCCATAAACAAAATTCTACTAGACATGACTTGTAGACTTCCTAGGTTAGAACTGCTCTGATACTACTTTTGTCAAGACTCAAACCGATGGGCCGCGACTGCACCCGATACCTTACTCAATCGATTACCAACATAACGTATCTTTAATATTACACTATTGTAATGATCTGGCCGGTTGTTTCATGAGTTACCATTCTATTTCCCTCATTTCTGCATCTTTATGCTTTGTTTATTTCTGTTATATGGTATCGGGTTAGTCGGTTCGAGTTCGGAATGGTTTTTGGAAAGGTTTGAGATACTTAATCTCTAAATTTGGTCTTTAGTTGTAAAAGTCAACCGAAAGTTGACTTAAACGATCTCAGAATTTGGTTTTTATGATTCGAATGGCTTTAGGAGGTGATTTGGGACTTAAGAGCGTGATTGAAATGTATTTTGATGGTCCGGAGTAGATTTAGGCTTGGATTAGCAAAAAAAGATTTTTGGTGTTTTTTGGTTGATATTGGAAATTTTGATATCAGGGTAAGAATTGAATTTCGGGAGTTGAAATAGGTCTGTTGTGTCATACGAGATGCGTGTGTAAAATTTCAAGTTATTCGGACGAGGTTTGATAGACTTTTTCATCGAAAGCGGAATTCGAAAGATTTTGGAGTTCTTAGGCTTGAATTTGTGGTTGATTTGTTATTTTGATGTTGTTATAGGTGTTTTGAAGATTGGTATAAGTTTGGATGATGGTATATGACTTGTTCATACTTTTGGTTGAGGTCCTGAGGGCCTCGGGGGGATTTCAGATGGTTGACAGGATTTCTGGAGTTGGAAATTTGCAGCTGAAGTTGCTAAAGCTCCTATCATAACTGCACCTGCAGCTTGGAGACTGTAGGTGCTGGCCCACAGAAGCATAAGGAAGGCCGCAGATGTAGAAATGGGCGAGAGGACTTGGAACCATAGACACAAATATTTGAGCATAACTGCGATAGCGCATGTACGGGATTTTGATTGCAAGTGTGGTCCTTGGGCATTTAAGTGAATTTCGTAGATGCGCACCTGGGACAACATGCACGGGTCTGCAGGTCTGATATTTCGACCAAAGAAGCAGTTTAGCTGTAGTAGAACATCGAAATTTAGCCCTTCACAATTTTTGAGTGGTTTTTCACCATTTTCATGCAGGTTTGAGCTTGGGAGTGCAATTTGAAGAGAGAATTCAAGAGGGTTTCATGGAGGTAAGATTTTTTGAACCTGAACTTGTTTCTATGATGGTTTGTGACTTATTAAGCTTGAAATCTATGGAAATTAGTAGCAAAAATTTGGGGTTTAGGGCTTGAAAATTGGAGACCTTAATATAGAGATTGGAGGGGTCATTTGTGGTCAGATTTTGGTATTTTTGTTATGTATGAACTCGTGAGAGTGTAAGGATTCTAGTTTTTTGAATTTTATCAGAATTCGAGATGTGGGATCGGGGGTCATGCTTGACCAATTACTAGATTTATGATGTAATTTGATTTATTTCGCGTGGGCTTTGTTCCCTTAGCATATATTGACCTTATGGTTCTGATTTTGGTTAGATTCGGGGCATTTGGAGGCTGAATCGAGAGGAAAAGGTATCACGGGCTAGAGTTCTGCTTGGCTTGAGGTAAGTAACATTTCCAAACTTGATTCTGAGGGTTCGAAACTCCAAACTATGTGTTCTATGATTATTATTGAGGTGATGCAAATCCCAAGTGACAAGCGTGTTGGCGTGAACCATGAGAAATGTGGCCTGGATCATTCCAAAGTGCCTTTTAGTGAATCTTTCTTGCTAATATCTGTGTTGTACTTATGTGATTGAGTTAATGAGCTGCAAATTATGCCAATTATCATGTTAAGGCTTCACACCGATACTATTGAGACCCGAGAGTTCATTTCTCCACATCATATCATTAGCGTTATTGATATTATGTACTCAGTCCTGTTTAATATTATATCATGACTCAGTCTCTATTATTTCTATTTGACATATCATATCATTGTTTGGGATTGTATAATGACATTTGGGCCCCTGCATGTGAGACTAGAGACTTATGACTGAGTGAGGCCGAGTGTCTGATATTAAGTGATAGTATAGGATCGGGCTGCACACCACAACGAGATGTTGAACATGCCTTCGTTTGCTTGTTATAACGCTTAGTCTCAGATAAGCCCCTCTGGAGTCTTTATAACACCAGTGAGTGCAGATGATGATATTGAGGGATGGATCTTCCCTAGACATGGATCTTGTCTGAAGTATTGATATCTAGAGATGGATCTTCTCCATAGGGCTGGAATGGCCTTCCTCAGTACTAGATGACTACAGCCAGTGATGTTTATACTCCGGGATGGATCTTTCGTGGGATGGATGGCCATATACAGTAATGAGTGGTGGAGAACTTGTGAGTAGAGGTATACGAGACATTGATCACGGTATATGTGCATTGGTACTTAGAGTTCACTAAGATTTATAATTTGTACTGGTCACATTATGAATACTTACTGTTGAGATTTTACTTTAACTGCAAGCATGTCTACTTTTTCGTACAATTATTTTTATATATTGAGGTTTAGTTCATCACTACCTGCTAGTCCATAGTTTGGACTTGTTACTTACTGAGTTGGTGTAGTCATATTACCCCCTACACCTTGTATGCAGATCTAGGTATCTTGGGCCACGGTAGCGGCTGCTGCCTATATCATTGTGTAGTTTTCCTTGGAGATTATGTGGTAGCTGCTTGGCGACCGCAATTCTGCCTTCTCTTTCCCAATCTTCCTTTAGTTTACTTGCTTTTGATATTCTCATATCGTGTTGGTCGTGGTATCTAGAAAAATTGTAGTAGTTTTTGGCTCATGACTTAGTGACACCCGAGGTCAGGCTTGTATTTCTTTCCGCTGGATTTTTTATTTCTATTTTCATATTATTGGACTTCCATTAAACATATGTTTTCTTATGTTTTAAATTGGAAAATTGAGTTTGTGGAAATAAGTGGATGGCCTAGTTTCACGATAGGCGCCATCACGACTGGGTCGATTTTGGGGTTGTGAAAAGTTGGTATTAGAGCCTATGTTATATAGGTCTTACGGGTCATGAGAAGGCTTAGTAGAGTTTCGTGGATTGGTACAAAGACGTCTATACTTATCCTAGGGAGGCTACAGAACCTTTAGGAAAAACTTCACATTCTTGAATTATTGTCGTGTGAATCTGTTGACTCTGGTAACTAAACTTCTATTATTCTATTCTCTCACAAATGGTGAGGACACGTGCAATGGGTCATGACAGACGACCACCAGTACCACCAGTTTAGACCATTAGATGCTGAGGACGTGATCGTAGCTATGGTAGGGGCAGGGGTGTATCCCGTACAACAGCTAAGGTAGCACCTGCAGATCCACCCGCCACCCCAGTTTATGAACAGGCTCCAACAGGGGATGCTCCAGTGGAACCAGCTCAAGCACCGACTGTGCCTATTGTTATTTTGGGTCTCCAAGAGACATTAGCTTAGATTTTGACTGTGTGCACCTGTGTTGCTCAGGAAGTCGGAGTTTCTATGATCGCAACTACTTCTCAAAGTGGGGGACGCACTCAGACTCTTGCTGCCCATACACCTGAGCAGGTTATTGAGGTACTCTAGACACTAGAGGCACCACTAGCCCAACCAGCTGCCTAATAATGAGTAGCATCGATTGGAAAGGTTTGGTAGACTTCGGCCTTCGACTTTTGGTGGTGCAGAGAGCGAGGATGCCTGGGGTTTCTTGGATAAGTGGCAAAGAATGTTCCATACAGTCGGTATTCTGGAGACTAGTGGGGTCTTATTTACTACATTTCATTTTCCAGGCTTCCTTCACTTGGTGGGAGGCTTAAGAGAGGCGTACACTTGTTGGTGCACCTCCCCTTAATTGGCATCAGTTCTCTATTCTCGTCCTAGAGAAGAATGTACCACATTATTTCAAAAAAGAGATACGTAGGTAGCTCGAGCAGGTGCGACAGGGGGATATGATCGTATCGCAGTATGAGATGAGATTCTCTGAGTTGGACCACCATGCTATCTGGATAGTTCCCATAGATAGGGAGAGGATCAAGAGGTTTGTTGATGGCCTTAACTATCAAATATGAATTTATCAGACCAGAGAGAGTATCTGGCGCTCCTTTTAAGAATATGGTTAACATTGCTAGAGAGATAGAGTCAGTTTGCGGACGGGAGCGAGATGATGGAGGTCAAGAGGTTTTGGGGGTCTGGTAGCTTCATTGATGTTCATTTAGAGGTCAGGCTCAGCACGACAGAGGCTATTCATTTAGGCATTCTTAGCTAGTCCGTTCAGGTCACCACGTGGGTCATCTAGCCACGATTCTTACAGTTCACATCAGGGTCACACATCTCTCAGTGCCCTCCCAGCTCAGAGTTCGACTCAGGTACCATCAGTTCAGGGCTCATCTATACCTGGTTCTTCTAGTGGGCATCCCGGTGTGCGGGGCTCCTTTCAGTGCCCACCACCATTTGCTGGGAGAGGTTGATTCGTGTGTGGAGATTTGGGTCATATTGAAAGGTTATGTACTCGTCTTATAGGAGGTTCATCCCAGCAGAGGAGTCACCATTCAGCTTCAACACTAGTTACATCCCCACCCGCTTAGTCAGCTCGAGGTGGAGGTCAGTCAGCTAGGGGTCGCCCTAGATGGGGAGGTCAATCAGGTGGTGGTCAGGCCCATTTCTATGCCCTCCTATCCATACCAAATGCTATTGCTTTAGATGTAGTGATTACATGTATTATCTCAATCTGCCATAGAGATGCCTCTGTATCTCAGTTCTACTTTTTCATATGCGTCATCATATTTTGCCCATTATTCGGATACACCCTACAAGTCTCTTTTCTTATTTGTTCATGTATCTACCCTTATGGCTGATATTTTTGTTATAGGCCATGTATATCGATCATAATGTAGTAACTATTGGGGGTTTGGATACCTGAGTGAATTTCTTATTGCTCATTATGCTTGACTTTGATGTGATACTGGGCATGGAATGGTTATCTCCGTGTCGTGCTATTCTAGAATGTTATGCTAACATAGTGACATTGGCTATGCTGGGTATGCCACAGATTGAGTGGTGCGGTTCTATTGATTTTGTTCCCAGTAGGGTGATTTCGTTCTTGAAGGCCTATTGGATGGTTGGGAAATATTGTCTTTCATACTTAGCCTTTGTGAGGGATGTGAGTACAGAGGCTCCAAGTATTGATTTTGTTCTCGTAATGAGGGATTTTCCTGATGTGTTTCCTTCAGACCTGTCGGGCATGCCCCAGGATAGGGATATTGATTTTGGTATTGACTTGGTGCTGGGCACTCAGCCCATTTCTATTCCACTGTATCATATGGCACTAGTGGAGTTGAAGAAGTTGAAGGAGCAACTTCAGGAATTCCTTTATAAGGGGTTCAGTCGGCCTAGTGTATCACCTTAGGGTGCACCTGTTCTATTTATGAAAAAGAAGGATGACATGATGAGGATGTTCATTGATTACAGGAAGTTAAACAAAGTAACAATCAAGAACAAGTATCCTTTGCCTCGTATCGATGATTTGTTTGACCAGCTTCAATGAGTGAGACTCCAAGATTGATCATTGTTCAGGGTATCGCCAGTTGAAGATCAGGGACTCAGATATTCTTAAGACAACTTTCGAGACTTGATATGGTCATTATGAGTTCCTGCTGATGTCTTTTGGGCTGACCAATACTCCAAAAACATTCATGCATTTGATGAACAACGTGTTTCGGCCTTATCTCAACTCGTTTGCCATTGTGTTCATTGATGATATTATGTTGCACTCACATAGTCAGGAGGACCACACGGAGTATTTGAGAATTGTGTTGTAGAGATTGAGTGAGGACAAAATTTATGCAAAGTTCTCCAAGTGTGAGTTCTGGCTCAGTTCAGTGGCTTTATTGGGGCACGTGGTGTCTAGTGAGGGTATTCAGGTTGATGTGAACAAGATAGAGGCGGTTCAGATTTGGCCCAGACCATCCCCAGCCATAAAGATTCACAGATTTCTTAGTTTGGCAGGTTATTACCACTGGTTCGTTCAGGGATTTTCATCTATAGCATCACCCTTGACCAAGTTAACTTAGAAGGGTGCTCCATTCATATGGTCGGGCGAGTGTGAGGCGAGCTTTCAAAAGCTCAAGACTGCCTTAAACATATCTCTAGTGTTGGTTTTTCCATCAGCTTTAGGTTCTTATACAATGTATTGTGATGCTTTGAGAGTTGGCAGTGGATGTGTTTTGAAGCAGAAGTGTAGAGCGATTGTATATGCTTCTTGTCAGTTGAAGCTCCATTAGAAGAACTACCATGTTCATGATTTGGAGTTGGTTGCCATTGTTTACGCATTGAATATGGTGTGTCTTGTGAGGTGTTTGTTGATCCTTGTAGCCTCCATCACTTGTTCAAACAGAAGGATCTTAATTTGAGGCAGCGGAGATGGTCGGAGGTGCTAAAGGATTATGATATTAATATTTTGTACCATCCGAGAAAGGCCAGTGTAGTGGCCATTGCCTTGAGTAGAAAGGCGGTGAGTATGGGGAGTTTGGCGTATATTCCTATTGGGGAGAGCGCTCTCGCAGTGGATATTCAGGCCTTGGCCAATTGGTTCGTGAGGTTAGATATTTCATAGCCCAGATAGGTATTGGCTTGTGTGATTTCTCGGTCTTCTTTATTTGATCGCATCAGAGAGCTCTAGTATGTTGATCCCCATTTTCTTATCCTTAATGATAGAGTTTAGCCACGATGCAAAAGATGTGACTATTAATGATAATGGAGTGTTGAGGATATAGGGCTGGATATGTATGGCCAATGTAGATGGGCTTTGGGAGTTGATATTAGAGGAGGCCCATAACCCGCGATATTCCATTCATTCGGGTGTCATGAAGATATATTATGATCTAAGACAACATTATTGGTGGAGGATGATGAAGAATGATATTGTAGGATTTGTAGCTTGGTGTCCCAATTTTATGCAGGTGAAATATGAGCATCAAAGACCGGGTGACTTGCTTCAGTAGATGGTTATTCCAGAGTGGAAGTGGGAGCGGATCACCATGGACTTTGTAGTTGGGCTCCCATGGACTTTGAAGAAGTTTGATGCTATTTGGTTGATTGTAGATCGGTTGACCAAGTCCTCGCACTTCATTCCTGTTTGTACTACCTATTCCTCAGTGCGATTAGTTGAAATTTATATCCGAGAGGTTGTTTGCCTGTATGGGGTTCCAGTTTCCATCATTTCAGATAGAGGTACTCAGTTTACTTTACAGTTTTGGATGGTCGTGCAGTGAGAGTTAGGTACTCTAGTTTAGTTGAGAACAACTTTTTACCCTCAGACGGATGGTTAGTCCGAGAGCACTATTTAGATATCCGAGGACATGTTACGCGCATGTGTGATGGACTTTGGTGGTTCATAGGATCAGTTTCTACCGCTTGTAGAGTTTGCATATGACAATAATTATCAATCGAGTATTCCAATGGCTCCATACAAGGCTTTGTATCAGAGGCAGTGTAGATCTCCATTTGGTTGGTTTGAGCCCAGCGAGGCTAGACTTTTAGGTACACACTTTGTAAACGATGCTTTAGACAAGGTGAAGGTGATTCAAGAGAGGCATCGTACAGCACAATCAAGGAAAAAGTGTTATGCTAACAGGATGGTTCGTGATGTGTCCTATATATTTCGACAGAAGTTTCTACTGAAGGTTTCACCCATGAAAGGTGTTATGAGAATTGGGAAGAAGGTTAAATTGAGTCCTCGGTTCATTAGGCATTTTGAGGTGCTTCGGAGGATTGGGGAGGTGGCTTACGATCTTGCTTTGCCACCCAGTTTGTCGAGTGTGCATCCGGTATTTCATATTTCTATGCTCCAAAAGTATATTGGAGATCCATCTCATGTTATGGATTTCAGCACGGTTCGGTTAGAAGGTGATTTGATATATAATGTGGAGCCAACAACTATTTTTGAGTGTCAGGTTCAAAGGTTGAGATCAAAGGACATAGCTTTAGTGAAAATGTAGTGGAGAGGTCGACCTGTGGTGGAACCTACCTAGGATATCGAGCGGGAGATGCAAAACAGATATCTCACCTATTTGAGGCTTCATGTATGTTTCTTGACTCATTCAAGGATGAATGTTTATTTAAGAGGGGAGGATGTAACGACCTAGCTGGTTATTTCATGAGTTACAACTCCGTTTCCCCTATTATTGCTTGTTTATGCTTTGTTCATCTGTGTTATACAGTATCAGATAAGTCGGTCCAAATTCGGAATGGTTTTTGGAAAGGTTTGAGACATTTAGTCTCTTAAGTTTATCTTTTAGTTAGAAAACTCAATTGGAAGTTGACTTGTGAGCAAACAAACTCAAGTTTTGGTTTTTATGGTTCGGATAGCGTCGGAAGGTGATTTGAGACTTAGGAGCATGATCGAAATGTGTTTTGGAGGTCCGGAGCAGATTTAGGCTTGAATTAGCGAAAATAGATTTTTAGCATTTTCTGGTTGATAGTGGAAATTTTGATATCGGGGTCGAATGGTATTCTAGGAGTTATAGTAGTTCCGTTGTCTCATATGGGATGTGTGTGCCAAATTTCAAGTAATTCAGACGAGGTTTGGTAGACTTTTTGATTGAAAGCGGAATTTAGAAGATTTTGGAGTTCTCAGGCTTGAATCCGTGATTGATTTTTTATTTCGATGTTGTTTTAGGTGTTTCGAAGATTGGTATAAGTTTGGATGGCTTAAGTGCCCGAGGATGCCTTATCATTCTATGACGAAGAAGAAAAAGGCATATCTCAGCCACACAACGATACCCTGGTAATTTCTATCCTTTTAAATAAAATTCAAGTTAAACATGTTTGGTGGATCCAAGTAGCTCATCAAACATAATCAGATCGAGGATCATAGAGCAGCTCGGCCTACATGATCAGATTATACCTGCATCCTGGGTCCTAAATGGCTTCAACATGGCAAGTGAAACAACAAAGGGGGAGATAATCCTACCAGTAAACGTGGTTGGGACCATATAGGATACAAAATTCCATGTCATCGAAGGAGACATAAGGTATAATGCACTCCTCTGAAGACCATGGATACACAACATGATGGCAGTACCTTCAACTTTTCATCACATAATAAAGTTCCCAATGGAGGATGGAGTGAAAACGGTTTATAGAGAACATCATGCTGCAAAGGAGATGTTTGCAGTCGATGAAGTGACTCTGATACTAAAGCCTCCAACCTCGAAAAAGTTGAGCACCAATGGTAAGCAAGCGGCTAAATAGGAATCACCACCTCCAGTCTCGACGGAATAAGAATAACAGGCAATCGAATATGAAGAAGAGGGTTTCCTCACTCCTCGAACTTTCGTAGTTCGCAAAGAGTCCGATGTAATGAAGTCAACAATCGAGGAACTAGAGTAGGTCATACTAATCAAATACTTTCCCGAGAGAAAGGTATACCTGGGAACGGGATTAACCAGTGAACATAGAAGAAAACTCATTCAATTTCTTATTGATAATATGCATTACTTTGCTTGGTCTCATTTAGCTATGACAGGATTCCACCGGAAATAACTACGCACCGGCTCAACCTCGACCCTAAGTTCAAATCGGTAAAGCAAAAAAGGACCCCTCAGTCCGAGGTGAAGCATGAATTCATAAAGGACGAGGCAAACGAAATTTTGAAAATAGGGTCTATTCGGGAGGTAAATACCCGAATGGTTAACCAACATAGTTGTAGTTCCTAAAAAAGGAAACAAACATAGGATGTGCGTAGGTTACAAGGATTTAAACAAAGCATGCCCAAAAGACTCTTTCCCACTGCCCAACATTGATCGTATGCCACGAACGGCCATGAGATACTAACCTTTATCGACTATTAACTCGGGTACAATCAAATCTAGATGAACCCGGAGGACCAGGAAAAGACTTCGTTCATTACTAAATTTGTAATTTATTGTTACAACGTAATGCCCTTCGCGCTAAAATATGCGAGATCCACATACCAATTCCTAGTTAACAAAATATTCAAAGAACAAATAGGTGAAACAATGGATGTTTACAGTGATGATATATTGGATAAGTCCCTACGTGGAGAGGACCATTTAGCTCATTTGCAGGAAAGATTCCAAATCTTGAGGAAGTACAACATGAAGCTTAACCCGGAGAAATGTGCCTTCGGAGTTGGCTTGAGTAAGTTCTTCAGCTTCACGGTGTCAAATCCGAGCATCGAAATTAACCCCGATAAGATCAAGGCCATCGAAGATATCACGGTCAAGGATAGTGTGAAGGTCGTACAAAGGCTAATAGGGTGTATAACTGTTTTGGGTTGATTCATTTTGAGGTCATCAGATCGAAGTCATAGGTTCTTTTCCTTGCTCAAAAAGAAAAAAGATTCGCATGGACCCCGGAATGCCAGCATGCCTTAGGAGAATTGAAGCGATACTTATTGAGCCCGACTTTGCTTCACACCCTGAAGGTAGATAAAAAGATTTACTTGTATTGGTAGTGTCCAAGATTCCATTAAGTGGCTTACTAGCTCGAGAAGACCAAGGTATGCAATTCCCTGTTTATTATGTAAGCCGAACTCTAGGAGATCTTGAAACTAGATACCCCCACTTAGAAAATTAGAACTTGCATTGATAAGCGTATATAGGAAGCTAAAGCCATATTTTCAATGTTATACAATACACGTATTAACCACTTACCCCATTTGAAATGTTTTGCATAAGCCCGAACTATCAGGCCGGTTGGCCAAATGGGCCGTCGAACTTAACGGGTACGATATCGAATATCAACCCCGAAGCGTCACCAAGTACCAAATTCTAGCTGACTTTAATCCCAATTTTATACCAACTCTCATACCCAAAGTGGAGAAATAGCTTCTACTAAGATCGGGTACATCCTCGGGGGTGTGGACCCTTTTCACAGATGGTGCCTCGAACATGAAAAGGTCTGGGCTTGGACTTGTCTTCAAGCCACCTATGGATGATACCATTAGACAATCTATCTAAACTTCTAGGTTGACTAATAATGAGGCCGAGTATGAGGCCATGATTGTAGTTCTCAAGCTAGCTAAAAGCTTAGGAGCAGAAGTCATTGAAGCAAAGTGCGATTCACTGTTGGTGGTAAACCAAGTAAACAAAAAGTTTGGATCGTTTGAGAGGATAGAATGCACATATACTTAGATAAAATACAAGTAACATTGCATCACTTCAAGTAATGGACTCTAGATCATGTGCCTCAAGAGCAAAAAAGTAAGATCAATGGACTTGCCAATTTGGGATCCTTGATTGAAGAAGATGATATCATACTGAGGACTGTCGTCCAGTTATTGAGGTCTATGGTTGAAGAGGTTCATGCCAAGATAAATACAACAAGTTTGACTTAGGACTGGAGGAATAAGTATATCAATTATCTGGAAAAAAATAAAAAACTCTAGTCGGATAAGAAAGAATCGAGGGCCATACGAACCAAGGTTGCTAGGTTTGTTTTAGATGAAAATGGAACATTATATCGAAGAATGTTCAATGGGACATGCACATTATGTTTTGGGACGGGGAACATCTGTTATGTTCTACGAGAAGTCCATAAAGGTACTTGTGGAAATCACTTTAGCGCAAAAGGACAGCACTTGTTCGGATGACCACGCAAAAGCAAATAATCGAGAGGTACTACAATAGAAGGACCAATCTTTGATATTTCGGAATCGGGGAATTAGTTCTATGAAAAGTCACCCTCAATACTCGAGACCCGAATGAATGGAAACTGGACCCGAATTGGGAAGGGCCATACTGAATCCGCAGAGTTGTCGGTAAAGGATTTTACAAATTTAGCACAATGGAAGGTGAACAACTACCTGTCACACCTCCCTTTTTACTACCCCACAACACTTAAATGTATAAATACACTTGTAGGGTATACCCCGACGCTCAAATACCCGAAACGGATAAAATAACGTAAGGGAAGGAGTTTTTCCAATCAAAGGACAATCGGTTCGGGATTTTATTAGAGATTAATCAGAGTCGCCACTTGGGAATGACAATGGTGTCCCAAGTCACCGGTTAATCCCGAATCCGAGGAATTTTGACTCTTAAAATGTCTGCGAAGCAGAGGTCCGGATAAGGAACTCTGTTAACCCGGGAGAAGGTGTTAGGCACTCCCGAATTCCGTGGTTTTAGCACGGTCGCTCCACTGTCGTTCTTGACTTTTGTTTGACTCAACTATAGGTTTTAACAACATAATGTGCTTTTACGTTAAATATCATTTTTTAGGAATTTGCGGTATCGCGAAAACACGCCTCGAGTCATACCGCAACCAGTACGCCTATGACTTTTGGTGTATTTCAGCTTTACCGAGATTTGGATTTGAGTCGCACCAAATGCACACTCATTCATAGGAAGGTATATTAAAATCGTGCCTTAAGATAGTCTATATCGGCTTTTAACTTTGGGAGAGGCTATGGAATTCACTATTAGCCTCTCCGATTCTACTGTGTTATCTTATTACTAAATGGGGGCCCCGATGTTATTCGGGCGAGGCTCGTCCCAATTTAATTTGATTAAGGTCCAATCCTATTTAATTCAACTATGTTTGCTATGTATTGTTCTTGCCTTATTCGATTCCTAATACTAACATTCCAGGCCCTTTCGAGTTGTTTATTGGGGCCTGGATTTCTTCTTCACTTAAATACATCCGCAATGGGCCAGCCCGGGTCTTGAAACCCAAAATGTCTTCGAGTCTTCAGTTGATGGATCATTCAGTTTCGTATGACAATTCAGGCCCACGTTACACATAGGGCCCAAACCAAATTGTAATAACAGAAGTATAATATAGAATTCATGTAAAGAAATAATGCTCAGAATTGAAAATGAAATCAAATCACTTTTATTTATCATTAAGGAAACCAGTACAAAAAAACAGTAATCTTAAGTCAATAGTCTATGGACATGAAAACTCAACCAATTATCCTCACTATGTGCTCTTAACTAAGAATCTATACTGATGTCTAATTACTTAGTAGTTCAAAAATCTAAAGTCATCCCTTAATTATTTACGAGATCTTGACCTTATCAAAATGGTTCAATAAACTATCATCTATATTCAGAAAGGTTGAAAGAGCTATTAAATTCATTTTTTAACTACAACATTGTATTCGTTACATGTTAGGCCTTTTCTCATCACCAATTCATCTTAATTAACCCGCTGCAATATCTAATTATCATCCTTTTCAGACTTAAACAGATCTGAGCCTAAATCCGCAAATCAACTAATTATATATATAAGCAATGACTACACACGTATCTATGACTAAGTGATTCAAAGGTTTAAGCATGATTAAACAACTGATTTTACCAAGACTTAGCTCGTTGTAATGCTATTATCCCAGTTATAAACGATTCCTTCTTATGTTATTTCTAATTCGAGACTTGTCTGTGTTTAAATACTGAGTTGTTACCTAAGTGATTCTGATTCATGAAGCATTTATGAAGAACGGCCAATGATTTAGAGCCATTATGATATGTTAACTTATGTTTTAAAGGTTCTTACCTAATTAACTAAGTGTTACACTACTTATAACTATTCTACTACTACACTACTTCTAATATACTACTATTACATTGTTTCTGTTTGGTTTTGTTCTTCAGCTACTACAGAATACTACAATGAATAACTTACAAATTTAAATCACTAAACTAAACTGCTACTACAACTAAACAGAATCGGATTCATAGCTTCATTCTCATTTCAACAACTCAGAATTACAGCTTCAAGTGTAAGAGTAATGTACCTGAATCAAAGCAAAGAAAACCGATGAGTTCTAAGGGGTAGAAGCAGACAGCAATGACTCAATCAGCAATGCAACAGTGACGAGTTGAAAATCAACCAAATAGAAGTCCACAGCAACAATAATAGGAAATCCCAAGTGAATAACGCAGCAATCCAAGAGAGAAACCCAGAAATTCTATTATTCTATTGTTATTTCTACCTCTGAAACTTTATATTTAATTAGAATATATTTCAGAATTGCTTGACTGGAACCCAGATATATTTCTTAGATTACTCCAATTGGAACCCCCTCTTTTCAACTCTTTTTGGAGTGTATTTATAGCTAACCCAAGGCTGAAACTTTGGGAGAAAGTTATGGGATTTTATCCCATTTCTCCCCCTCTAAAATTACCCACTGTACACTTAAGCCCCCATTTCAGTTACCAGAAATCCTTCCAGCATGTGCTGGAAGGTTCTAAAGATTCCTTTTTATGGGTTTTTACTAGTATGACCTTAGGGGTTTGAGATTTTTACAGATTTTCCTTTTTAGGGAGACCATTATACCCTTAAATCTCTGCAAAATTGCAGAAATCAGGGGTACAAAGGACTCCCTTACCCTCTTAGGTTCTAAATTATTACTGTTTCACCTTTTTAATACCCAATTATGCCCTTAAGGGCACTGCTTATTTACACAGCTTACCTAGGTTAAATCTCAGCATCTTTTGCACCTATTTAACTAATAGCCAGCCCTGGCATTAGTATTTAAGGGCTGGCCAGTTCTATTTTAAGAAACTATTTCAATTTTATCCACTTTAAACTAATTTCAGTCAATTAAGACCAATTTATTCCAATTTAAAGCTAATTGCAGGACTAGCCTGCTTTATTATTATGTTTATACTATTTAAAACATAGCCAGTCTCAAGTTGAGACTTAGCTTTGGCTATTAAAGCCAATCACTGAACATTTGGGCCCAAAACCATTTGCAGGTTTGGCCATTTTATGCTCAGGGCTCTAAAGAGAGCCTGGGCTAATCTGCATTTGCAAACATAGCCCTTTTGCACAACCAGCCACTTTTAAAGTGGACCGTGTGTTAGGGCTTTATAGAATAGGTCAACCCTTTGCAAGGTTGACCATTCTTAAGCCAATTATTTAACTTATAGCCTAATTATGCGATTTTCAGCTTTATCCTATTCTAAGACACTTAATAAATGTTTTCAATTTTAACTACCTAACAAGTTTATACACTACTGCAGCTATAACCAGTTCCATCTAAGCATGAATAAGTATTAACAGTAGTCTTCTTAACACAAGACTGTTGCAAACATAGCCATTTTAACAAAATTGCACACATAGCCATGAAACTAAAGTTACTCATCTATTAACCAAAACTCAGAGAAAGGGATTGAATATTGTTGAATTTCAATCAAAGACTTATAACTCAGGTTCCACAACATAGTGTATCAATTAATTATGAAACAAGCATAGTCAGAACTCTCTTATGCTTAGAAAACTACTAAAAACCTTAATGATGCTTAACATGGTCTTGACATAAACATGTATAGATAAAACTCATGAAGCAGTCTCAGAAGAAAACATGATTTGCAAAGGTTAGAGATAGGCATGAAGAAACAGTAAAGAAGCATACTACATCTATCATGTGAAGTAACAGAGAAAAAAACAGAATCAGCTAACCATGCTCATTTTAAATGAAGGAACAAAAGAAGTGACAGAAACCCAACATTAGAGAAAATCATGGTCTTAATCAGAAGATTTAAGAGAATAGACATAGATAAGGTAAAACAGACTTAGCATAAGAGACTAACAGCTAATCCTAGCCATGAAACTAAACATGAGAATAAACAGAGGAGAAGAATTATTCAATCTAACAGAAGTTGACTGATATCAACAACAAAAAAAACAGGGGCCTAATGCTAACAAATAACGAATAAGACAACTACATGAGGAGAAACAGAAGTCATGCTGTTTAAGATCAGAAATCACAAATAAAAGGAAAAGCACAAGATAAAAGATAAGTCTTTTGACTTAGTAAAAACGAGCATGGTTTACAGCAGACAGAATCAATCAAAAGACGAACAGAAAAGGAACAAGAAAAACAGTATGAACAGGATGAACCCTAATACTAAGCATGTCTTCTTTCGAATCAGAGAAATAAAGCATAAAGACAAAAATGAACATAAACCCTAAAACTAAACAGACGAAGCACAAAGAGATGAAGAAATAAACAAAAGGCGACAAGTATCAAATAAAGGAAAGCATGAACAGATGAAAACGAATAGAACAGAAACCCTAAAATTATCATGCGAGAATAGATAAGACATGTTAGCAAAGATTTCAGAAAGCTAACAGAGTATAACAAAAGAACAAAAGAACAATCAAAGAAGAACAGCAAACAGCAAACAAGATAGGAGGGGAACTTAGCTTGGCGGGGTCTGTCCCCCAAGCTTCCTATCCTTCTCTTCTCCTTATTCTCTTCAGACCTTACTCATCTTCTTGTTTTCTTTTCTTTATTTGTTCATATCTCTCTTTTTTTTCGATTTTCTTTTCTGACTTTCTTCTAAGGCTTAAAGACTAAGCCTTTTGTGGTTCTGAGTTATAAGGGGTGTTTAGGAGTGTAAAAGAATGGATCTTGAGGGGTTTTGATCTTGGGGTCGCCGGAGTTAGGGTTCCGACGACCCTTTTTGGGATATTCGAGACGACTGGGATATATTCGAAGGTGAAGAGTAGTATGAGGATGTAGATCAGACCAAGGCGGTCCGATTGGCATTGGTTTGAAGCGGATCCTCATTGTTTGGGTGGTCACCGGCGAGGCTCCGGTGACCGGGATTTCTGGAGAAGGGTTTGTTTTTAGGGTTTTTGGGTGTGTGATGAAGTGAAGAAGAAGTAGAAGAAGAGAGGAGAGGTAAAGGGGATCCGGCGACCACCGTGGAGGGTGGTGGCCGCCATTGGCCGGCTAGGGTTTCTGAGATGAGGATGACGATGAAGAAGAGAGAGGTGAGAGCGAAGGGCGGCTAGGGTTAGAGCATTCTTAGAGAATGGCCGTCCCTTCGGACAAAAGCCTTTTATAGGTGGGGGAGATAAGGTGATCATAGCCGTTCATTTGATGAAGATCGACGGCTCTGGTGTGCGTTACTAAAACGACGTCGTGTCGTTGCCCTGGGAGATCAAATATCTCTTCCGTTGGATCAATTAGATGAACGGCCGTGATCAAATTTTACATCTCAATTAATTAATTAAATCCGCCCCTTTTCTCAACCGTTGGATCCAGCCTGATTGAATGGTGGAGATTGAATCTCACCTTTATCTTTTTGAATTAATTTCGGATTACTTCTCGGCCGTTGGATTTGGCCCGATGGACGGCTGAGATCACTTGAATCCTAGTGGCCTGGACCGGACTTTTGGGCCAATGCACTTGGGCCATCCAATTCATATCCCTTTGGCCCAAAGCAATTATACACAATGTATTTCTTTGTATTTTATGATGTTAATCAATTTTTATGTATTTTCTTTTATACTTTTTTTTTCTTTTTCTTTTATGGAAAAATATAAAACCTAATTTCCTACCTACTCTAATTAATTAGTATTTTTTTTTTGGCAATTTTTCTGTTATTTTTTCCTAATTTCTACTACTTAAACTATTTTTACCATTTTTCTTAAAATCTAACTAACTACATAGCCTATTAATTTCCTAGCCTATATTTTTTGATTTTCTTCTAATTTCTACTTATTCAAACTCAAAAGTATAGCTAATTCCAAACAAATCAAGTAATTGCACTCAAAAACATTTTATTTTAATTTTGGAATTATTTGCTCGGTGCAAAAATCACGTGCTCACAGCTGCCCCTCTTTGCTCGGGAACACGAAGAGTTTCAGTGCAAAGACAAGTGAGCAGTAATGAGAGATTTTTGCACATTGGCACATTTCCGTGAAAGCATTTTTGAAAACCTTTTGACCGCACCCTGCTTTAGAGGTTGCCTACATATCCTGGGCTAAACAGGAATCAGGTCGGTGTAGTTCGGGAAGGTCTGGCAGTTTAAAACTACCAGACTCACTGTTGCATTGACACTGTTGAGACCTGCTGACTTACTCCTTATTACACCGGGGGGGGGGGGAATATAAAATGAAGAAGCTATTCTAAACTATGATTCTACAATTACAATTGTTCTTAATCTAGCTTTTGCTCTTCTTCCCTTTCCGGTGATGCAGAATCTTCCTTTTTGTTGATTTTCTTTGATGTTGACTCTCTTTTTGTTGATTTTCTTGTTTTTCTTGATCTCGAACTGAACCTGCTTAAAACAAAACAACAAACTACCTCTTTTTTTCTTTTTCTGCCCCAGTGTGGGCTTTTTAACTGTATAAACCATGATGTGCAAAAATATTCCCGTATTAGAAGGTGGGCGCCTAACAGAAATTAAACATGCAATGCGAATGCAGAAAATATTCCCGTATTAGAAGGTGGGCGCCTAACCGAATTTAAACGTGCAATGCGATGCAGAAAATATTCCCGTATTTGAAGGTGGGCACCTAACGGAATTTAAACGTGCAATGTGATGCGGAAAGTATTCCCGTATTAGAAGGTGGGCGCCTAACGAATTTAAACGTGCAATGCGAATTCGAGAAAATATTCCCGTATTTGAAGGTGGGCGCCTAACGAATTTAAACGTGCAATGCGATGCGGAAAGTATTCCCGTATTAGAAGGTGGGCGCCTAACGAATTTAAACGTGCAATGTGAAATGCGAAAAATATTCCCGTATTAGAAGGTGGGCACCTAACGAATTTAAACGTGCAATGCGATGCGAAAAAGTATTCCCGTATTAGAAGGTGGGCACCTAACGGAATTTAAACGTGCAATGCGATGCAGAAAAGTATTCCCGTATTAGAAGGTGGGCACCTAACGAATTTAAACGTGCAATGCGATGCGAAAAGTATTCCCGTATTAGAAGGTGGGCGCCTAACGAATTTAAACGTGCGATGCGATGCGAAAGTATTCCCGTATTTGAAGGTGGGCACCTAACGAATTTAAACGTGCAATGCGAATGTAGAAAATATTCCCGTATTAGAAGGTGGGCGCCTAACGAAATTTAAACGTGCAATGCGAATGCAGAAAAATATTCCCGTATTTGAAGGTGGGCGCCTAACGGAATTTAAACGTGCAATGTGATGCAGAAAATATTCCCGTATTAGAAGGTGGGCGCCTAACGAAATTAAACGTGCAATGCGATGCGGAAAATATTCCCGTATTTGAAGGTGGGCGCCTAACGAAATTAAACGTGCAATGCGATGGAGAAAATATTCCCGTATTAGAAGGTGGGCGCCTAACGGAATTTAAACGTGCAATGCGAATGCGGAAAAATATTCCCGTATTTGAAGGTGGGCGCCTAACGGAATTTAAACATGCATTGTGATGCGAAAAATATTCCCGTATTAGAAGGCGGGCGCCTAACGAATTTAAACGTGCAATGCGAATGCGAAAAATATTCCCGTATTAGAAGGTGGGCACCTAACAGAATTTAAACGTGCAATACAAATGCAGAAAATATTCCCGCAGCCTGAGGACTGGGGAGTGAATTTTAAAAGATGTTACCTTCCTCTTTTTGGTATTTTCGTTTTACCAACTTATCTCTTGCCTGTGAGTTTCTCCACTTATTCGGCGGACTTTCTATTTTTGGTATTTTAAATTTTCCACATTGGTCACATTCACTTTAAAGTGATTAGTGATGATTTGTTCCTGCATGAAACAAAATTTATTAGATATAAACTGCTGGCAACTGGCATCTGCCGTCCCCACTTCTTATTGCTTCCTTTGTTTTTGCTTTCTCATGTTGCATGGCTTTCGACTTCTTGTCCCTTGCAGACTCTTTTTGTATTTTTCTCAGTTCTCCATTTTTGTTTTGTTTTCTTTTTCTTTGGCCATGTTTGCCAAGCTTCTTTATTCCTTTCCCCAATCTTCTATCCTTTCTGATCTAGTGTTGTTTCAACTTCCGTTATCAGGAGCCGGTAGTTAGCTCTCGAAAAGGGTAAACAATGAAATGCAGAAAAATGAAAGAAAGGTAAGGGTATTTTGGAGAGATGACGGAACTTATCTGGGTATTTGCCGGCTGATTCCGCTGACCATGCCATGTATTTAAACTCTGACCCAGTTCGTTCCAATCGTTATTCAGACTCCAAATTGCCTCTGACCCAAACTGATACTCTTTTTTGTTGCCTCTTCTCTTTTCTGATAATCCTCACGATCGCCTTACGGTGCCTCGAAAGGTTTTCACCAATAAGACTCTCTCATTTATTCTCTCAACCTCACAATCATCTCATAGTGCCGATTAAGGTTTTCACTGATGAGACTCTCTCATTTTATTCCTCTCCACCTCACAATTGCCTCACAGTGCCGGCTAAGGTTTTCACTGATGAGACTCTCTCATTTTTTATTATTTTTTCCATTTTTCCTTTTTGTATTTTGTTTTCTGTACCACGGGTATTATCCAATGCTTCGCTCCTCCTTCGTTGCATTTGTTATCATTTCAAAATTGATCAGAAGGTCTTTCTTTGGACTGTAACGTGGCTTTTGTGTGGGTTAAGAAAGAAAGATATAAAGGCTCAAAATTTTACGAGGGTTAAAAATATTTACAACTCTCGGAATTATTAAACATAACTTCTGCCCCAGTTTCAATATGTGGGGAATTTTTGGATTTTTCCTTTGTTGTGACTGAACCTCAGAGAGGCTGCCTACGTACCCTTTCGGGATCAAGTCAGACGTAGTTCATCCAACTTCATAAGTTAGATGGATTTCTTTTGACTTTTTCCCGATTTTTGTCTTTTTCTCTTCTTTTTTTTTCATCATTTTTTCATTTTTCATTTTTTTTATTTCATTTCATTTTTTTTTCTTTTTTTTTTCATTTTTCCATCATTTCATTTTTCATTCTGGCAATTTCGATCTTATTGCACTAGAGCGATTCCGAGAGAAGGATATGAAAGAATTCATTCATTAAGGCTCAAAGGGGTTATCAATGGATAAAGTGTTTGGATAGAGAATAAAACGCCTTCGTCATTTCAATTCCAAAATCACAACAAAATACAAAACATATAATTGAAAAGGAATCATACATAGTATCTTTTGACCGCATCTGAATTGATAGCAGTCTCTACGCACCTTCCTTCAACATCTGTTAAATACAATGCTCCATTGGACAACACCCGTGATACCACAAACGGTCCCTGCCAATTTGGCGCAAATTTGCCCTTTGCTTCGGCCCAATGTGGTAAGATACGCCTCAATACTAGTTGTCCAACTTCAAACTTTCGAGGTCGTACCTTCTTATTATATGCTCTGGCCATTCTTCGCTGATACAACTGCCCATGGCAGACTGCGGCCAACCTCTTCTCATCAATCAAATTCAACTGTTCTAACCGGGCCTTTACCCATTCATCGTCATCTATCTCGGATTCGGCTATAATTCGCAATGACGGTATTTCTATTTCTGCGGGTATAATAGCCTCCGTTCCGTACACCAGTGTATAAGGTGTGGTTCCGATAGAAGTACGTACCGTCGTGCGGTAACCCATGAGAGCAAAGGGTAACTTTTCATGCCACTGCTTGGATCCCTCCACCATTTTTCGGAGAATCTTCTTGATATTCTTGTTAGCCGCTTCTACTGCTCCATTCGCCTTTGGTCTGTAAGGTGTGGAATTGCGGTGCGTGATCTTAAACCTTTCACAAACTTCCGCCATGAGATGACTGTTTAAATTGGTTCCATTGTCTGTGATAATCACCTCGGGGATTCCAAATCGGCATATAATATTTTCGTGCACAAAATCCACCACCGCTTTCTTCGTCACTGCCTTGAATGTCTTAGCTTCAACCCACTTGGTGAAATAATCAATTGCAACTAGAATGAACCCGTGCCCATTAGAAGCGGCTGGATCTATTGGGCCGATGACATCCATGCCCCAAGCAACAAAGGGCCAAGGTGCCGACATTGTGTGCAACTCATAAGGCGGGGAGTGGATCAGATCCCCATGTACCTGGCATTGATGGCATTTCTTTACATACCTGATACAATCACGCTCCATCGTGAGCCAGTAGTACCCAACTCTCAAGATCTTCTTTGCTAAAACATATCCGCTCATGTGAGGTCCGCATATTCCAGCATGTACTTCAATCATGATTTCAGCTGCTTGTTGTGCATCCACACATCTCAATAAACCCAGATCTGGTGTTCTTTTGTATACCACTCCTCCACTGAAGAAAAATCCATTGGCTAGACGCCTGATGGCTCTCTTCTGGTCTCCGGTGGCTTGCTCCGGGTATTTGCCAACTTTCAAGTATTCTCTAATATCATGATACCACGGCTCTCCATCCGACTCTTCTTCCACAGCGAAGCAATAAGCATTCTGATCTCGGACTTGGATCTGGAGCGGATCTATATATGTCTTGTCCGGATGATGCAACATAGAGGACAATGTGGCCAAAGCATCTACAATCTCATTGTGCATTCTTGGGATGTGCTTGAACTCTATAGACTGGAATCTTTGAGACAACTCGTGCAAACAATACCGATATGGTATCAATTTCAAATCTCGTGTCTCCCATTTCCCTTGAATTTGGTGTACCAAGAGATCCGAGTCACCCATGACCAAAATCTCTTGAATACCCATGTCAATTGCCATCCTTAATCCCAAGATGCACGCCTCATATTCGGCCATATTGTTGGTACAGAAAAATCGAAGCTGAGCTGTGACGGGATAGTGTTGACCCGTACTTGAAATGAGTACCGCTCCGATACCGACGCCCCTACTGTTGACGGCTCCGTCAAAGTACATTTTCCATCCTGGTCTCTCGTCTTGCTCCATCTCCTCGACAAGCATTGCCTCTTCGTCCGGAAAGTATGTTTTCAATGGTTCATATTCATCATCCACCGGATTCTCGGCTAAGTGGTCCGCAATAGCTTGTGCTTTCATTGCCGTACGAGTTACATAGACAATGTCAAATTCTGTGAGCAGAATCTGCCATTTGGCCAATCTTCCCGTAGGCATAGGCTTCTGAAATATATACTTGAGAGGATCCAGTCGTGATATCAAGTACGTGGTATATGCTGACAAATAATGCTTTAGCTTCCGAGCTACCCAAATCAATGCACAACAAGTTCTTTCCAGTTGGGTATACTTCACCTCGTAGGATGTAAACTTTTTGCTGAGGTAGTAGATGGCTTGTTCTTTCTTGCTTGTCTCATCATGTTGACCCAGTACACAACCGAAAGAGTTATCTAGCACCGTCAGATACAAAATCAGAGGTCGCCCTGGTTCTGGAGGAACTAACACCGGAGAATTGGCCAAATATTCCTTGATCTTGTCAAAGGCTTCCTGACACTCGTCGGTCCATTTAACTGCTGCATCTTTCTTCAACAACTTGAAGATCGGCTCGCATGTTGATGTCAATCGAGCAATGAACCGACTAATGTAATTCAACCTTCCTAATAAGCTCATGACCTCCTTCTTGTTCTTCGGCGGAGGTAGATTTTGAATAGCCTTGATCTTTGATGGATCCAGTTCAATACCTCGCCGACTCACAATAAACCCCAGTAGTTTCCCTGAAGGTACTCCAAAAGCACACTTCGCCGGATTGAGCGTTAGATTGTACCTCCGGAGTCTTTGGAAAAACTTCCTCAAATCTTTCACATGATCAGGTTGTTTTCTGGACTTTATGATGACATCGTCCACATATACTTCAATTTCTCGATGCATCATATCGTGAAACATTGTGGTCATTGCCCTCATGTAAGTTGCCCCAGCATTCTTCAATCCAAACGGCATTACTCTGTAACAATACGTTCCCCAAGGTGTAATGAAGGCAGTTTTCTCAACATCTTCTTCGTCCATCAGGATCTGGTGATAACCTGCGTAACAATCCACAAACGAACCGATCTCATGCTTGGCGCAATTGTCGATCAATATGTGAATGTTTGGCAATGGGAAGTCATCCTTCGGACCGGCTTTGTTGAGGTCTCTATAGTCTACACACACTCTGGTTTTGCCATCTTTCTTCGGGACCGGCACAACATTTGCCAACCAGGTGGGGTATTTGGTAACTCTTATGACCTTTGCCTCAAACTGCTTATTCACCTCTTCTTTTATCTTCACGCTAATGTCCGTTTTGAATTTCCTCAACTTTTGTTTTACTGGCCGGCATTCAGAGTAGATAGGCAACTTGTGTACCACTAGATCTGTGCTAAGCCCAGGCATGTCATCATAGGACCAGGCAAAGATGTCCTTAAATTCATGTAACAACCTTATCAATTCATCCCTGAGGGGTGCCTCCAAATGCACACTAATCTTTGTTTCTCGGACATCATCTTCGCTCCCCAAATTTACAGATTCCGTATCACTCGGATTCGGTTTGGGTTTTTCCTCGTATTGTTTCATGTCCTTACTTATTTCCTCCAGGGCTTCCTCATCCTCACATTCTATTTCGCTATCTTCCTCGATTTCTTGTATAGTAACGTGATTGTCAGAACTGGGTCTAGAGTCCTTCACGCATGACATGGCATTGGAATCAACACATGCAAAACTGTACAAAAAGAAAAAATAAAGAAAAATAAGGCAAAAGTGAAGAAAAAGGAAAACTGCATTTCATTGATAAAAGAGTGAACAATGTTCGGGATACATGGTGATTTTCTTTTCATGAGGGGAATAGGAAAAACTATAAAAATAACAACTTTCGGGAAAGCAATGATGAAAATTTTGAGCTAACTACCAAGACTCCTTCCTGATAGGGAAAGGAGTAGCTTCCCAATTGTTCAATGTGATCCCGGGCCCCACAAATTGCACCTCCATTTTGCTCGTGCCTTCCCCGGCTTCAATCGTATTCACCTCCCAAAACATTTTCTCAAAACCAAGCATTTCTTCATCAAGTTGGGTCTCAATGCACTTTGTTGCTGCAGATGGTTGATATTTTGTACCAGGCCTGATGAAGGTGTCGGATAATTTGGGTATGGGTTTGGGCAAGGTCCAGTTCTTTTTGGCTTTAGAGGCTCTTTGGATGTCGGCAAAAGTAGGTTTGAACCCTAAGCCGAATGTACCTTTATTCTCCGGAAGCTGAACTGGTTGAGTGACTCCCTGCAGTGTTTTGCCTAATCCCTCCCCGGTGCAAATCCGTTTCTCAGCATTTCTCTGGCCACCATTACAGCAGTTGGTGCCAACATCGGGGTTGATAACTTTTCTCCTTCAGCAACTCTATTCACCGCAACAACATCCGTCACTTGGTAGACCCAAGGACCTCTATCACCATTAGTATCATCAAAAGGTGCTACCACATTACAAGCATTTTCCTCCCCGTGTACAACAATCTCTTGCTGTTCCCATTCAAACTTGACCATCTGGTGTAGAGAAGATGGTACCGCTTTGGCCGCATGAATCCAGGGTCGACCTAACAGCAAGTTATATGATACGACAATATCGAGCACCCGGAACTCCATCGTAAAATCAACGGGACCGATGGTCACTTCCAAAATAATATCTCCTAACGTGTTCTTACCTCCGCCGTCAAACCCTCTCACATTGATACTGTTTCTCCGGATTCTGTCCGGGCTAATGTTCAGCTTACCTAAAGTTGACAGCGGGCAAATGTTCGCGCTCGATCCATTGTCAATCAATACCCTGGTCACGACTGACTCTTCACTCTTTACTGTAAGGTACAATGCTTTATTGTGTTCAGTTCCCTCCACCGGCAGCTCCTTATCAGAGAAGGTGATTCTATTAGACTCGAAAATTTTGCTGGTAATCTTCTCCAAGTGACACACTGAAATCTTCTCCGGAACATGAGCCTCATTTAGAATCTTCATAAGAGCTTTCCGGTGTTCTTCCGAATGTATCAACAAAGATAGCAAAGAAATTTGGGCGGGGGTCTTTCTTAATTGCTCAACCACTGAGTACTCTTGTGACTTCATTTTCTTAAGGAACTCTTCTGCTTCCTCCTCCGACACTGGCTTCTTCAGTTGACTTTCTTTTACCGTCTTCATCTTTCTCAGTTCCTCTGGAGCGAAACACCTTCCCGACCGAGTGAGTCCATGCGTTTCATTAATTTCACCAGAAATCTCTTTTCCCTTGTAAACTACTGTTACCTTGTTATAGTTCCAAGGCACAGTCTTTGTATTCACCACTGGTATTTGCACTACTGGTTTTATGATTACTGGCTCTACACTTGCTCCTTTCACAGTCACGATCGTCTTTGCACCTGGAACTACCACCTTTAAACCTCCCACCACTACTGGCTTTGGTTTCTCAACAATCCCTTTCTCCTTCACAACTTCCTTTTCTAACTTGTCACTCGACTTTATCATCATGACGGCCTGAGATGGTTTTTGATTGCCATCACCCTGCACCAATTCTATCATATGCGTTTCGTGGTGATTTGGTAGTGGATTCTGGGTAATATTTGGGGCTTCGGGAGCTTGTACTTCAATTCTCCTCTCATCGATAAGATCTTGAATGGCATTCTTTAATTGCCAACACTTTTCAGTATCGTGGCCCAATGTTCCCGAACAGTATTCACATCTGACAGAAGAATCAAGATTTTTCGGGGGTGGGTTTGGAACCTTTGGTGCGACTGGTCTTAACATCCCCAACTCTTTCAACCTGTGGAAAAGACTGGTATATGATTCTCCGAGAGGAGTGAATGTTTTTCTTGCTTTGTTTCTCCAATCAGCATCCGGCCTGGGTCTATTTTGGTTGCGGTAAGGTTTAGGGGTTGGGTATGTGTTCTGGGTGTGGTACACATTGTGTGGAGCTTGAGCTCTCCACACGTGGGGTGGTGGTGGTGGGTAAGCTTGGGCTTGAGGGTGGTGGTAATATGGTACAGTTGGTGGGTATGGTGGTGGTGGTGGGTTATATGGGCTTGGCGTGTTGTAGGGGTTTGGCGGGTAAGATGGTGGTGGTGGATTATACGGAGTTGCTGGGCTTGGTGGGTGTTGGCGGTAGGGTCTTGGTGGGTTATAATGTGGGTTGCGACTCCATGACCTACTTTCAACGGTTGCTACTTCTTCTTTCTTCTTCTTTCCCATCACTCCCCCGTTTCCACTTTGTATAGCTTGATTGGTGGCCTTGATAGCCGAAAAACTCATAATTTTGTTTGTCTTCAAACCTTCTTCTACAAAACTCCTCATTTTCACAACTTCATTAAAACTCTTTCCAATTGCTGACACTAGATGGCCGTAGTATGTTGGCTCCAAAGCTTGCAGAAAACAATCCACCATCTCCCCTTCTTTCATTGGTGGATCCACTCTAGCGGCCTGTTCCCTCCATCTAAAATCGTATTCTCTAAAGCTCTCTCCTGGCTTTTTCTCCATCTTGGTAAGGGATAACCTGTCGGGTATGATCTCCAAATTGTACTGAAAGTGACTAGCGAAAGCTTGCGCTAAGTCATCCCAAACGAACCATCTTGTATGGTCCTGTCGGGTATACCATTCCAGAGCTGATCCACTCAGACTTTGGCTGAAGTACGCCATCAACAATTCATCTCTACCTCCCGCGCCTCTCATCTTGCTACAGTATCCTCTGAGATGAGCCACCGGATCCCCGTGTCCGCTATACATGTCGAACTTTGGCAATTTGAATCCCGCGGGAAGCTGCACCTCGGGGAACAAACACAGGTCTTTGTAGGCTACACTTACTTGCCCTCCCAGTCCTTGCATATTTCGGAAAGCATTCTCAAGGCTTTTCACTTTCCGAGCCATCTCTTCCTGCCCGACACTTGCTTCCATCATCGGAGCATGAGACTCGTGTTGTCTGAAAGTCGGCTCCGGAGGGTAGTAGTGAGGATCCTGGATATGAAACATTGGTTCACTAGAGGATTTGTGGATAACAGCGGGCGGAGGTGCCACATATACAGGAGCAATTTGTGGTATAGGAGGTGGTGCTTGCTTGGCTGGAGGTGGTGGTATCTGGGAGGTAGAAGCATAGTATTGAGGGTAGTCGGGGTAGGTGGAGGATGAGTTCATTGTTGGTGGCTCGGGGTTAGGATTGGCTGGAGGGACATATGCAGGGTTAGCGGGGTAGGCTGGTAGTGGTTGACCTCTTGACCAAGCCTGGTACATTTCAGCCATCTGCTGTCTTAACTTGTACATTTCTTCTTTCATCCCTGCCACATCCACGATCTCTTCTTCGTGAGCAGGGTCTACAATGGTTGCCTCGATCTCCTGGGACACAGCCTTTGTCATCTTTTTGTATCTGGTGTTGTATGGGTGGGTAGCCAGAATGCCAGTTGCCTAGAAAATCTGGACTCACAAACATCAACACTCGTTAGTTGTTAGCGCATAAATAAGATGCAACGACTTTAAAAATAAATACATTTCCTCGAGTCGTTATGCATCATCCCGGCCGCTGCTCACTTCAATCATCTTTTTCTTTTTCTGCTCTTTTGTTTTCTTTCTTTCTTTTCTTCTTTTCTTTTCTTTTCTCTTTTGCTTTTTCTCTTTTCTTGCTTTTTTTTCTTTTTTCTTTTCTTTTCTTGCTTTTTCTTTCTCTCTTTTTCCTTGTCGTTTTCGTTCCTATTTATTTGCCTAGCGGATACAAAGAAATGACATAAAGCAAAAGAAATGGTAACAACACTTGTTTTCTCATTGATAATTCAAAACATTGATTACAAAGTGATGTTTTTTAAAAAGAAAAATAAAAGATGATGCATGACCTAAGAATACATTAATGCACCTAGTGCCCGCGAGGCATCGTTCGGCCTTGCCGCGGGCCTATATGCTAATCCCCTTGAAGCCTATCCAGGTCGGCCATGACTTGTTGTACAAAAACTTCACTGCAGATACAAAAGTCCTCCGAGACATATCTTCACAAAGCTGAGTCTTCCGGGTGATGTATTGGGCGATGCGAACAATCTTTTCTCTGATGACCCCTTTTTCTTGCAATAGCCGGCTTATTTGTTGAGTGCGAGCATCCAAGGTGTGTTGGTTGTCCTTTTGCACTTGTTGCAGCTCCAATTCTAATCTAGCCATAGTCGTGTAGCAGTGCTTTCTTTCTTCTTCAAGATCTTTGATAATCTTGTCACTTTTGACTGTCGCTGAGATCATTTTCTTTCTAAGCCGAGCTATTTCAACATCATGCTTGCCTTGTAGCTGCCGGACCAACTTGGCTCTTTCCTCGGCGTCTTTGTCCATTTGCTTCCGAGCCTTGACTAACTCTTTTTCAGCTACGTCCAAATCAAAGCTATAGTCATTTACTTTCCGCCGGAGAATCTCAATTAACTTTTCATCTCGGGCTGAACGAACCGGGGTCTCGGATGCAATTTTCATTTGAGCTATTTGAGCCTTCAACATATCATTTTCTTTTTTCAGCTGTTTCTTTTCTACTTCATCGGATGCTGCTTGCAAGCCACTTTCGAAATGAAGATTTCTCAGTTTATCTTCCAACAGACTGATTTTGGCCTTGTATTTTTTTTCCTTGGCCGCCCATTTCAGATTTTCCTCGGATTGCTCTATCAGGTCTTGCAAGTGAGGTCTCTTTGAAAGACGTTCGTGTTCAACCCCTCGTCGGTACCATGTGGAGTACCCAGGTGATATCTCCCCCTTTGCTCTATTCGGCACACAAGTATCAATCTTCAAATTTTGGCACTCATTCCAGATTTGCCGGATTTTTGCTTCCGGGAATTGCCCGTCTGGACCAATCTCCACAGCTTGCACACTGAGATCCCCATCTCTCGGAATAATCTGACACCGACGCATAAGGTTGTATAATCTTCAAACCCATGATCAAAAATGGCGATCCCTCTGTTGGCATGTATATCACCTCGTCAAGAGGTAACCAGTCATACGTCTAATCAATTTGACCGTCAGTTAGTGATCGAAGATACACAATCCAACCTTGGACTCCTTCAGGCAATTTTACTTCCTTTGTCCTCGCATTGAACTCTTCCAAACATGTCCGTTCGGTCGAACCATAGCTTGAGTACGAAGGATGGTGGCATAGATGCTCGATTAGCCAGATTTGCAAGATCAAGTTACACCCTTCGAAGAAGCTAGCCCCTGCTTTGCACGCAGTCAGAGCACGATAGATATCCGCAACAATCATCGGGGCCAGAGTACAGTTATCTTGTACTATCAGTGTGGTAGCTACTCCGGCAACTTTTATATTGATATGTCCATCTTTCCTCGGGAATACAACAACTCCAAGAAATGCTACCAAAAATGCGAACCTCCGGTGTTCCTCCCATTTCACTCGGTTGGACTTACAGCATAATTTGTTGGTAAGATCATTGAAACCCCCAACGTGTCCAAACCTATTGTAGATGAAGCTTAAAGAACAAAATCCGTCGGCCAGATCTTCATTATGAACATTCCGGGCGATTTTCAAAGAGTCGAGGAAGCGATGTACTGTCACCGTCCTCGGAGATACCGGGTATTTCCCTTTCAGCGGAACCTCGGCCTTCCCAATGTAAAAGGCAATCTCCTCCAAAGTCGGGGTAAGTTCAAAATCCGGGAAATGAAATACGTTGTGTGCCGAATCCCAAAACGTGACCAACGCTCTAACCACATCACCTCGAGGAACCATGTCTAGTAAACCCGTAAGGCCTTTCAAGTACTTTTTGACCCAGTCTTGACCATCGGATCCCATGTCCTGCCACCATAATTTCAGCTCCAAAGGGATTTTATTTAGGGAAAAGTGTTCATTCATCATTGTGCTCGTCCTGCACATTTATTAAGGTGATTTTATTTAGAAGAAAGAAAAAATCTTTTTAATGCAAGTTTTCAATTTTTGAATAAAAGAAAAGAAAAATGATTTTCGAAGTGGCCATGTTTGCAAAAACAGCCTTCCGTCGTCCTTTCGGAACATTCGGCAATTTCCAAAAATAGCAATCACCTCGATTATTTGAAAAATAAAATCTTTTTGGTCTTTTATTCTAAAAGTGTGGTTGGACCCGTTTAAGGGTTGCCTACGTATCCCACCTAATGGCGAGAATCAAACCTGCGTATTTCGGTCAGATTAATTGACCAATTATTTCAAAAAATGTTCCACCTATTTTTTTTTTCAAATTTTCAAATTTTTCCATGTACCTATTTTCTATAAATCATTATTTTCCTCTCTCTCTTTTTTTTTCAACAATTTTTCCAATCTCGGGGATTTTCGCCGGTCCGCATAACGATCAAGGACAATAAAATGCAACACATAGCATGCTCGGTCTTTTCAATATCGGGTCACTTGTCCTAGACGGACCCAACCCCTGTGTTGAGTCCCCTAAGTCAATTATGATGCAAATAATCATCCTAGACCTATGTTCAAATCTTATGGTTTCATGGGTTGCTAGACCGTGTACCCGAGCGGACAACTCGAATCGAGGAGGGGGCTACGTACCGGTGACCCGCGGAGTCAATCGGCTTTGTAACTTATCCGGCCTCTGTTTTCTTAATTCAAGGTGACTTTAACAGAAAGGGGAGTCTCAACCAGTAAGCACATCCCCGAGGGAGAAGAGAGAAGGGTTTTCGGCACAGTTTTATATATACAGTTCACATAATATCAAAGCGATAAAGCACATAGCATGTTGTTCAAATCATATAATGAAGTCAAACAAAACGCGAACGGCAGTTCTAAGGAGCTCGAGTTCTTAAACCCTGAAATCGAAATTCAGGGTTGGATCCCCAGCAGAGTCGCCAGAGCTGTCACACCTCCCTTTTTACTACCCCACAACACTTAAATGTATAAATACACTTGTAGGGTATACCCCGACGCTCAAATACCCGAAACGGATAAAATAACGTAAGGGAAGGAGTTTTTCCAATCAAAGGACAATCGGTTCGGGATTTTATTAGAGATTAATCAGAGTCGCCACTTGGGAATGACAATGGTGTCCCAAGTCACCGGTTAATCCCGAATCCGAGGAATTTTGACTCTTAAAATGTCTGCGAAGCAGAGGTCCGGATAAGGAACTCTGTTAACCCGGGCGAAGGTGTTAGGCACTCCCGAATTCCGTGGTTTTAGCACGGTCGCTCCACTGTCGTTCTTGACTTTTGTTTGACTCAACTATAGGTTTTAACAACATAATGTGCTTTTACGTTAAATATCATTTTTTAGGAATTTGCGGTATCGCGAAAACACGCCTCGAGTCATACCGCAACCAGTACGCCTATGACTTTTGGTGTATTTCAACTTTACCGAGATTTGGATTTGAGTCGCACCAAATGCACACTCATTCATAGGAAGGTATATTAAAATCGTGCCTTAAGATAGTCTATATCGGCTTTTAACTTTGGGAGAGGCTATGGAATTCACTATTAGCCTCTCCGATTCTACTGTGTTATCTTATTACTAAATGGGGGCCCCGATGTTATTCGGGCGAGGCTCGTCCCAATTTAATTTGATTAAGGTCCAATCCTATTTAATTCAACTATGTTTGCTATGTATTGTTCTTGCCTTATTCGATTCCTAATACTAACATTCCAGGCCCTTTCGAGTTGTTTATTGGGGCCTGGATTTCTTCTTCACTTAAATACATCCGCAATGGGCCAGCCCGGGTCTTGAAACCCAAAATGTCTTCGAGTCTTCAGTTGATGGATCATTCAGTTTCGTATGACAATTCAGGCCCACGTTACACATAGGGCCCAAACCAAATTGTAATAACAGAAGTATAATATAGAATTCATGTAAAGAAATAATGCTCAGAATTGAAAATGAAATCAAATCACTTTTATTTATCATTAAGGAAACCAGTACAAAAAAAACAGTAATCTTAAGTCAATAGTCTATGGACATGAAAACTCAACCAATTATCCTCACTATGTGCTCTTAACTAAGAATCTATACTGATGTCTAATTACTTAGTAGTTCAAAAATCTAAAGTCATCCCTTAATTATTTACGAGATCTTGACCTTATCAAAATGGTTCAATAAACTATCATCTATATTCAGAAAGGTTGAAAGAGCTATTAAATTCATTTTTTAACTACAACATTGTATTCGTTACATGTTAGGCCTTTTCTCATCACCAATTCATCTTAATTAACCCGCCGCAATATCTAATTATCATCCTTTTCAGACTTAAACAGATCTGAGCCTAAATCCGCAAATCAACTAATTATATATATAAGCAATGACTACACACGTATCTATGACTAAGTGATTCAAAGGTTTAAGCATGATTAAACAACTGATTTTACCAAGACTTAGCTCGTTGTAATGCTATTATCCCAGTTATAAACGATTCCTTCTTATGTTATTTCTAATTCGAGACTTGTCTGTGTTTAAATACTGAGTTGTTACCTAAGTGATTCTGATTCATGAAGCATTTATGAAGAACGGCCAATGATTTAGAGCCATTATGATATGTTAACTTATGTTTTAAAGGTTCTTACCTAATTAACTAAGTGTTACACTACTTATAACTATTCTACTACTACACTACTTCTAATATACTACTATTACATTGTTTCTGTTTGGTTTTGTTCTTCAGCTACTACAGAAGACTACAATGAATAACTTACAAATTTAAATCACTAAACTAAACTGCTACTACAACTAAACAGAATCGGATTCATAGCTTCATTCTCATTTCAACAACTCAGGATTACAACTTCAAGTGTAAGAGTAATGTACCTGAATCAAAGCAAAGAAAACCGATGAGTTCTAAGGGGTAGAAGCAGACAGCAATGACTCAACCAGCAATGCAACAGTGACGAGTTGAAAATCAACCAAATAGAAGTCCACAGCAACAATAATAGGAAATCCCAAGTGAATAACGCAGCAATCCAAGAGAGAAACCCAGAAATTCTACTATTCTATTGTTATTTCTACCTCTGAAACTTTATATTTAATTAGAATATATTTCAGAATTGCTTGACTGGAACCCAGATATATTTCTTAGATTACTCCAATTGGAACCCCCTCTTTTCAACTCTTTTTGGAGTGTATTTATAGCTAACCCAAGGCTTGAAACTTGGGGAGAAAGTTATGGGATTTTATCCCACTTCTCCCCCTCCTAAAATTATCAATTCTACACTTAAGCCCCCATTTCAGTTACCAGAAATCCTTCCAGCATGTGCTGGAAGGTTCTAAAGATTCCTTTTTATGGGTTTTTACTAGTATGACCTTAGGGGTTTGAGATTTTTACAGATTTCCCTTTTTAGGGAGACCATTATACCCTTAAATCTCTGCAAAATTGCAGAAATCAGGGGTACAAAGGACTCCCTTACCCTCTTAGGTTCTAAACTATTACTGTTTCACCTTTTTAATACCCAATTATGCCCTTAAGGGCACTGCTTATTTACACAACTTACCTAGGTTAAATCTCAGCATCTTTTGCACCTATTTAACTAATAGCCAGCCCTGGCATTAGTATTTAAGGGCTGGCCAGTTCTATTTTAAGAAACTATTTCAATTTTAGCCACTTTAAACTAATTTCAGTCAATTAAGACCAATTTATTCCAATTTAAAGCTAATTGCAGGACTAGCCTGCTTTATTATTATGTTTATACTATTTAAAACATAGCCAGTCTCAAGTTGAGACTTAGCTTTGGCTATTAAAGCCAATCACTGAACATTTGGGCCCAAAACCTTTACAGGTTTGGCCACTTTGCTGTTCAGGGCTCTAAAGAGAGCCTGGGCTAGTCTGCATTTGCAGACATAGCCATTTTGCACAACCGACCACTTTTAAAGTGGACTGTGTGTTAGGGCTTTATAGAATAGGTCAACCCTTTGCAAGGTTGACCATTCTTAAGCCAATTATTTAACTTATAGCCTAATTATGTGATTTTCAGCTTTATCCTATTCTAAGACACTTAATAAATGTTTTCAATTTTAACTACCTAACAAGTTTATACACTACTGCAGCTATAACCAATTCCATCTAAGCATGAATAAGTATTAACAGTAGTCTTCTTAACACAAGATTGTTGCAAACATAGCCATTTTAACAAAATTGCACACATAGCCATGAAACTAAAGTTACTCATCTATTAACCAAAACTCAGAGAAAGGGATTGAATATTGTTGAATTTCAATCAAAGACTTATAACTCAGGTTCCACAACATAGTGTATCAATTAATTATGAAACAAGCATAGTCAGAACTCTCTTATGCTTAGAAAACTACTAAAAACCTTAATGATGCTTAACATGGTCTTGACATAAACATGTATAGATAAAACTCATGAAGCAGTCTCAGATGAAAACATGATTTGCAAAGGTCAGAGATAGGCATGAAGAAACAGTAAAGAAGCATACTACATCTATCATGTGAAGTAACAGAGAAGAAACAGAATAAGCTAACCATGCTCATTTTAAATGAAGGAACAAAAGAAGTGACATAAACCCAACATTAGAGAAAATCATGGTCTTAATCAGAAGATTTAAGAGAATAGACATAGATAAGGTAAAACAGACTTAGCATAAGAGACTAACAGCTAATCCTAGCCATGAAACTAAACATGAGAATAAACAGAGGAGAAGAATTATTCAATCTAACAGAAGTTGACTGATATCAACAACAAAAAAAATAGGGGCCTAATGCTAACAAATAACGAAGAAGACAACTACATGAGGAGAAACAGAAGTCATGCTGTTTAAGATCAGAAATCACAAATAAAAGGAAAAGCACAAGATAAAAGATAAGTCTTTTGACTTAGTAAAAACGAGCATGGTTTACAACAGACAGAATCAATCAAAAGACGAACAGAAAAGGAACAAGAAAAACAGTATGAACAGGATGAACCCTAATACTAAGCATGTCTTCTTTCGAATCAGAGAAATAAAGCATAAAGACAAAAATGAACATAAACCCTAAAACTAAACAGACGAAGCACAAAGAGATGAAGAAATAAACAAAAGGCGACAAGTATCAAATAAAGGAAAGCATGAACAGATGAAAACGAATAGAACAGAAACCCTAAAATTATCATGCGAGAATAGATAAGACATGTTAGCAAAGATTTCAGAAAGCTAACAGAGTATAACAAAAGAACAAAAGAACAATCAAAGAAGAACAGCAAACAGCAAACAAGATAGGAGGGGAACTTAGCTTGGCGGGGTCTGTCCCCCAAGCTTCCTATCCTTCTCTTCTCCTTATTCTCTTCAGACCTTACTCCTCTTCTTGTTTTCTTTTCTTTATTTGTTCATATCTCTCTTTTTTTCGATTTTCTTTTCTGACTTTCTTCTAAGGCTTAAAGACTAAGCCTTTTGTGGTTCTGAGTTATAAGGGGTGTTTAGGAGTGTAAAAGAATGGATCTTGAGGGGTTTTGATCTTGGGGTCGCCGGAGTTAGGGTTCCGACGACCCTTTTTGGGATATTCGAGACGACTGGGATATATTCGAAGGTGAAGAGTAGTATGAGGATGTAGATCAGACCAAGGCGGTCCGATTGGCATTGGTTTGAAGCGGATCCTCATTGTTTGGGTGGTCACCGGCGAGGCTCCGGTGATCGGGATTTCTGGAGAAGGGTTTGTTTTTAGGGTTTTTGGGTGTGTGATGAAGTGAAGAAGAAGTAGAAGAAGAGAGGAGAGGTAAAGGGGATCCGGCAACCACCGTGGAGGGTGGTGGCCGCCATTGGCCGGCTAGGGTTTCTGAGATGAGGATGACGATGAAGAAGAGAGAGGTGAGAGCGAAGGGCGGCTAGGGTTAGAGCATTCTTAGAGAATGGCCGTCCCTTCGGACAAAAGCCTTTTATAGGTGGGGGAGATAAGGTGATCATAGCCGTTCATTTGATGAAGATCGACGGCTCTGGTGTGCGTTACTAAAACGACGTCGTGTCGTTGCCCTGGGAGATCAAATATCTCTTCCGTTGGATCAATTAGATGAACGGCCGTGATCAAATTTTACATCTCAATTAATTAATTAAATCCTCCCCTTTTCTCAACCGTTGGATCCAACCTGATTGAATGGTGGAGATTGAATCTCACCTTTATCTTTTTGAATTAATTTCGGATTACTTCTCGGCCGTTGGATTTGGCCCGATGGACGGCTGAGATCACTTGAATCCTAGTGGCCTGGACCGGACTTTTGGGCCAATGCACTTGGGCCATCCAATTCATATCCCTTTGGCCCAAAGCAATTATACACAATGTATTTCTTTGTATTTTCCGATGTTAATCAATTTTTATGTATTTTCTTTTATACTTTTTTTTTCTTTTTCTTTTATGGAAAAATATAAAACCTAATTTCCTACCTACTCTAATTTTCTAATATTTTTTTTTTGGCAATTTTTCTGTTATTTTTTCCTAATTTCTACTACTTAAACTATTTTTACCATTTTTCTTAAAATCTAACTAACTACATAGCCTATTAATTTCCTAGCCTATATTTTTTGATTTTCTTCTAATTTCTACTTATTCAAACTCAAAAGTATAGCTAATTCCAAACAAATCAAGTAATTGCACTCAAAAACATTTTATTTTAATTTTGGAATTATTTGCTCGAGTGCAAAAATCACGTGCTCACACTACCAAACAATTGGAATGTATCACTACTCAAATGATACTATTGCTAAGATATGAATGTATCTTTCCTGTTCGTTTGGATTTGAATCTAACTCATTGCAGGTTAGGATATAAAGCATGCGTTGCACTCTTTTTCTGTTAGATTGTATTTTGTCCAAAATGGGTTTTACCAGTGAGGTTTTTAACGAGGCAACAAATATGTACTACCTAAGAAAAACTCAACAGTATCTAAGTTTCTTTTTAATCAACCTCAAATACTGGGGGACATCACCCTCGAAGGTTATATTTTTGAGGAAAATACTTTACGCCAAAGAGGGCCTCGATAGGAAAACTTTGTAATGGGCCAAACGGTTAGATGAACCATGTCCATATAAATAGTCGAGCCCCGACAGCAAAACATATACGCATGTATCAATTATTCGAAGAAGCATTCCTTCTATATATCAAAACACTTTGTGTCTTATAAAAATCTACTATTATACGATCCTCATACTTCTAATCCTACATGAAATGGCTCAAAAGCCGGAATGCAAATGCACCCTCAAAATACTCGGCGACTGTCATCGATAGTCAACGTATTTGAGTCATCGAAAACTCGGACTCATATGACCTCAAAGATGCATTCCCTTGATATAAAGGCCAAGGATAACATACTTGGGGACTAACCTTTCGAACAAGTTTGAAAGGTTATTAGGAAACAAGTCCAAGAGACATACCCTAAGGCTACGACCATATTAAAAATTACGGTCATATAAAAAGGCTATGTCCGACATAGATCAAAGATGTCCGACTTCTGCCATAAAATTAAAGACCTTCAAACAATTCGAAAAAACTGGCTAATCCAGGCTACCCTCGGTAGAAGCATATGATAAAAGGTTTCGATAAAATTAGCCCTCGAATAATTTAAAGTCTTCGATAACATCAGCCTTTGAAAAAAGATCAAAAGGTATTCGACTATGTTTACACAAACAAGTTACTAATAAGACTCTGATCCGCCGAACCTTCAAGAAGCCCAACGGGTAAAAAAATACATGCTAAGGCATAGATAAATTTTCACTAAGTCTTTTAGTCGAAAAGAGGAAAAATTATAACCGTTTTAGAGTCCAAATTGGCCTAAAAGAGCCTAAGGGCGAACTTAAAAGAGCCTAAGAGCCAACCTAAAAAAGCCTAAGGGCTAAAACACAAAGGGTTCAAGACATTGCTTTCACCCGACTCAGACATAAGAGTCACATCATCCCGAGCTTGCGTCAAATCAACTTAAGCTTAGCTCAAGGATTGAATCTTAAGAGGTATTCTATTATAAGGATCTCCCATTGATCAATAAAAAGGTTTATCATAATCTTTGTCCATGATAGTACTCGGATTGATCATTAGAGTTATAATATCAATTTTTTGAGTGAAGACGAAACAGAATTCGTTGAAGATGAAGAAAAGAGGTTCTTTATATTCATATGAGATGACTACAAAAGATAATACCCATGGGGGGTCTTTGCACATAAATAAAAAGAAAAAATGAAGAAACCTAAATCTGGCCTTTGCAAGCTCAACAACAGATTTAGCTTCGATCTCATCGATTTTGTGGCTTCGAGCTAGGCTTTCTTCCTTTACATTCTGAAGCTGGCGTTCAATTGATGTCAGCTACTTCCAAAGAGTATCTTTCTCTGAGACGAGACGGTCCGTGCCTTATCTCCACCCAAGGGTCTCGGACTCCTTCATCTCGTGCTCCTCTAGGAGCTACTCCACCAGCTCGCCATTTGGTTAAGCCTACAAAGTTGAAGTGTTAGCCGACTGATCGAGAAAATGCATTATAAAACTTCAAAGGGTATATTACATTTCGATAAGCTCATTTGTTCTTGACGAGCCTTTGCCAGTCCAGCTCGAATGTTGTTGATCTCCCTCTCCTTTTTAACATAGAGGACCTTAAGGTTGTCCCTCTCTGCCGAGAGCTTCTTAAGCTTGGCCTCAAATCGATCAAGCTCAACATGAGACGTGGAAAATGCTTTTCGATGGAGCATCACAACCTTCACAAAAATGGAATGACAGACTCAAAACAATAAGGATAAAATGCAAGCATAATCATAAAGGCAGAAACTCACTTGTTTGAAGAGCCGATGGGCCTCATCAAAAATAAAAGAAGCATCTAGGTCGAGACCATCTTCAGTCCCTATAAGGAACTCTCAAATGATATCGTCCCTTTCATTTCTCATCCCCATATCAGGAGTTCTCATGTTCTAAGCATCTCAAAATTGCCCTCGGAGAACTCTAAAATAGGTGGCGGCTCATCCACGTTAATTACCCTAAGTGATCCACTAAGGGAATTCTCTTATCTTTGAAGGGCCTCAGGACCGGGCCCCTATGTGTCACTCTCTGCATGACCTCCTAGACGAGGTGCTCTTTTGCTACCTGATGGCTCAGGGATATTTCTCGAACTCCCCTAAGAGATTTCTTTAGTTCTGGAATGAACTGCATCAACCACCATCGGTTCGGCAGACTTCAAAGCGTTAGTGCTTCCTCTTTTCTAAACTAACAACAAGCAGTCATCATCTTCCCCTTCTTTATCCTCATCCCGAAGGCATTGGGTCATTTCAGAAGATAGGGCCACAATATCGGCCTTAGGCTTTCAAGCTGTGCTTTTCTTTGGCTTTGGGGGATTTGTAGGCGACCCCCTCTTTCTCTTCTTTTCTTTGGAAGGCATTGAGATCTCTTCTCCACCGTGTGGGGGGTGGCCGCATAGCACGACATCTATGAGGCATGGACAAAGACAAAGTAAGTAATTTACTTAGAAACACAAGTAAACAAATAAGAGAACTAACCATGGTTTTTAGCCTCCCATCGACCTTTGGTCAGGTCACGCTAGCAGCGCTCTACATATAAAGAAGTAAAGGCCAGTTTTCGGACCCAACCTGTGAGGTTTGGGACCATACCAAGAAACCAAGCAACAACTACACTATTAGAAAAGGGTTAGATCGAGAAAAAGATAAAGTTAAGAAAGAGAAGAGAAAGCAGGGTATAATGTTACTATCGATAAGCGTGTACTTACATTCATGTTCCATTCTTCGGGGAATGGCATCCTCTCAGCAGGAATTAGGTTAGAGGTCATGACTTAGACAGACCGGCTCATCCATCCTCGATCTTTATCCTTATCAATGCTGGAGAAGAGGGATTTTGAGGATTGGCATTGTAGCTTAATCAGGCCACCTGAATGGAGGCGAGGGCTATACAGCCTGATCAGATGATTGAGGGTAAAAGGAATCCTCTCGACCTGGCTTGAGAGGTATCTGATCAAATTGACGATTCGCCAGAATGAAGGGTTGATCTGGCCGAGTGTCACTTGGTATTGTTGACAAAAGTCAAGAATAACTAGATCTATGAGACCTAGAGTTAGATCTGTAGAACCCAAGTGAATGGGTATGTGTACACGTTAGTACACCGTTTTATGAGTAGTAATGTCCTCTTCAGGGAAAGGGATCACTACATCTTTGTTCTCCCAGTTGCAGTCCTTTTTCACCTACTCAAGCTCATCTTCGGTTATCAAACAAATGTATCGACACATGGGCTCATATCGGCCTGGTGCCGATACAGGTTTTTTAATTTTGAAATCGGATGGTGTTTCACACTACAGAGGAACACACTTCTCGATACGAGGTGGCACTACTTCTGGATGGTCACGATGATGAAGATGCTTTTTCTTTTTAGGGAACAAATTTAGATATTTTAGCCATTATGGTGTAGAAATTCAAGAAAAGAGAAAATGTTGATGATGAAGTAAGGGAAAATTTAAGAGAATGGTAAAGTTAGAGAAGTTGAAGGAGCTAATGAGATTTTAAAATCAATTTGAGAAGTAAAGTTTACAAAATTGTGAAGTTGACCTATTTATAGAAGTCGCTTAAGTGTACTGGGAAAGCCAAATAGCCGATCGTGCGTTGCCTCCAACCAATGACTTTGGAAACTGCACGAAAAATGACCTTTTAGTCACTTCAGTCGCTGACACCATGAGATTGACATCAAGATCGAGGCGTCGGAGCATCGAAGATCAAATTGTTTCTTAGTGACCTACTCTAGAAATGCGGGGATTACCTATATACAGTCAAGATCGTATGCCTTCCATCTATAGGCTCGATGGGCCGTCTTAAGCCTGAGTTTAGGCAAGGTCGAGTTCGAGCCTGATGGATTAGACTCGAGCTCGAAGATAGGATGCAATGCTCGAGGAACGGAGTGCGATGAATACCGAAGCCAAGAATGCTTGACCCCGAAAAAATGCCGTATGGATTTCAAACAGAATGAGAGAGTTTTTTGCCACGTCCCCAGGATCATGGCGCAAATCCCAGAATAGAATCTTATGATTCCGTACTAGGTGGTTAGACAACTGTACCAATAATATTCCTTACTGTAAATAGAATGTACCTTCTTGAGGGTTGGTTTCCCTATCACATAAAGGGGATCCCAATCATTTGTAAGGAACATGTAATCATTTGGCAAAGAATATACTCTCTACTTTTTGCTTACTGTTCATCAGAATTTTTCTTTCTGTTTATTATTCTTGGTTCATCTCGAGATCAGCGAGCTCGATGTCGATACTGCTTAAGTAACACTAGTTTGATTCATTCCTTTCTTTCATCTATAATCTATGTTTTTGATTATTAATTAGTATTGAACTAAATCACATATCTTTAAAATCACAAATCAAATTTAATTATTTCTCGTATTTTCGAGGTAAACAGACATAAAACTCATATTTTTTTTAAATAGGCCACAAAAATCAGTTGACCTTATAGACGTGTAATCTTCATTAGCAATTTATTAGGAGTAATAACTTTTGAAGAAAGTCATTCTAAAAATCAGGAAATATAGGTAGATTGGCTGGCATTATCTTTGCCTTGTACAGCAAACTTAAATAGGAGTAATAACTTTCAAAGAAGTCCTTCTGAAAAACTGGAAAAATAAATTGATGGACCCCACTTTGGTACTTTTTGGCTTTGTATGTACAATATCATCATCACCACTATAAAGCAACACCAAGAAGATGAGCTCCTCCATTATTACAACACAGACCATAATAATATAGCAATAGTTTCTTGTCATACCCTTTTCTCACTTTTTTCTTTGCAAGAAAGAAGAAGGGGGTTATGATAATACAGTGTATTAAAAATAAAAGAGGTGGGTTTATTTTTTGAGCTGATGCTGAAATTGTGTCCCTCAAATAATAACATGGATCTTGGGAATTCTTGGAATAGTAGTAGCAGTGTCAGCTTCCATACTTGTTTAAGTATAGATTTCAGTTACTTCCATTCAGCTGCCTTGTTTTTTTCTTTTGGGAGCTCAATTGCAGTACCTAAAATGGCTTTAAATAATTCCTCTTCCAGTAAACCTTGTTATGCTGATGATTTAATTCTCAAGTCTTCTTCTTTTTCTTATTCTTGAAGTAGAAGACTCAAATTTGATCACCACTCCACTCCCTCTTCAACTGTTTTGTTTTGTTTTCTTTTCTTTTATTTGTTTTTCTTGATTGTTGTCATCATCTTTTTTTGTCTCTTATAAAAGACCTTTTGGGACTCTATAAATCCTAGAGAAATGCTGTGTGCATCCTTGCCAGGGTTAGACGGTGGTGCTGTGAAAGCATCTTCACCAGCTATGGCTTACAGCAGGTAAATTTTTGTCCTTTTCTGTTCAAGAATTGAATTGGGTTTTGTTGAATTTTGATTCTTATTTTGGGTTTTCAAGAAAAAGTGGTTATTTTTTTGGTTTATTGGTAAAGAAGCATTTGTACTAGGCAATTCCCAGAGCCTTTATTCTTTACGATCATCAGGTGTGGTTTTGATGGTGGTATTGGATGTTGGATTGGGAATGAGAAAGGAAAGTGGAACAAATTGGCTGCTGCTACTACAAAGGCACCAAAGAAGAGGAAGTTCAACATTTCTCCTATTGCTTCCTCTGCTCTAGCTGAAACCCGATGTAGTTCTAGAGCCAAATTTTATCAGGAGGTTGGGGCTATTATTTCTTGTGATATCCCATCTTTATTCATGTTGTTAAAGCGGTGTCATTTGGTATTGTGAATTCAATTTCTGCCTTTAATCAGTTCATTCTACTCAAGATTTTTTTTAAATATGGTGGTAGAAAATTGGTGCATTGATTGAGGATTTTGCAATTTGGCAGGTTCTTAACGATGCCCGGGAAAAATTTGCCCAGGAGATATCTTTCCAATCCAAGGACAGAGATATTTCTCTGGCAAAGGTAAATATTTATTAGTGTTTTTGTTCAAAGCAGTTGATCTGTTGAATTGAATAATGGACAGTTTCAATTTCAAACAACAAAAACCAAAGCTAAGTTCACTTTGTAAACAAGTATCCGTTCATAAATAGTTGCTGGCATTGAGGAATGGTACTTCTTTTTATGAATATCGACAGTTGTCATAAAAGTAAAATCAGCTTTTTTGCCTTTGTAAATTGTCTTTCTCCTTCAATTTTATCTGTATTGATCGCGTCTCATGTGTGTTGGTTGTTTTCTATTGTCCGAGTAGGCTTTGCTTTATGTGTCCTTTGAAGACGAGGCATTTATGGCTTTCAACCGGGAGATGGATGCGTATTCTCTCCAAAGTGAGAGGAGATCTGCTTCATTGCCTTCTGATGCCACAGAATGGACATGCGTGGAGGCCATGCCTCTTGCCGGAAAGAATATGAATGAGTGGATGGTTGAGTTGGATGTCATTGCTAGAGAAGTGGAGGCAGAGCTAGTTTCAAGAGAAATAGGATGCGATTTGGCTGAAGTTTTGGATGCAGTGAACATGGTTCTTTTTAGGTCAAGGGGATTCAAAAGGTCATCTGTACTTGTGGATTCAAAGTGTGCATACCTGCATTCAGTGTTAAGCTCTGGATATTGTAGTGGTATTTCTTCCTTTCCTCCCCACCCACTATAAGCGTTATTTTGCCTATGTCTGAAATCCTGCAACCTTAAAATAAATCGATAATGCTATCTGACATAGTGCTTACCTTGTGTACAGCAATTTTGCTTAGCGTCATTTATATTGAAGTCTGTCGAAGACTTAATCTGACTATTGTGGGATCCCGAGTTGGGGAAGATTTTTTAATATGGCCCCAAACTGGAAACCCTGAGGTTTGTTATTCTGAATTCATCGATGATGTCAACATTTGTCTTAGCTCATCCATCCTGTAGTTTGTAAAGCATGGTATTACTGTCCAATAATCTCATTGGGTTTGAACTGTTTTGCTACTCTTATAGGAGCTATTCAAGGTTATTTCTGGTCACAGCTTGTTTGGTATTGTTAATGGCAAGTGTGTCGACGACCCTAGATCAAGGGCTTCTGACATCAATAGTAATTCATTGCCGGGGCTTGAGCTAGCAACAAACCGAGATATTATCGGAATAGCTTTGGCTAATTTGATGGTAGGATTTATTCTCCTGTAAAGTGAAGTCTGTAGTGCGATGCTGTGGTTGTGATTTTGGTGGAATGATTGATCAATAATCAAAACTTTTTTTTCCAGAGGCTTCACTGGAAACGTGCTTCAAGAGCAAATCATGGTTTGATGCTGACTTCTCCCCTTAGATCTGTTGATCATGCAGATGATAAGTCTAATTGTCTGAATGTCCCATTGTTGCGGCCTCAAGATTTGAGGTAACGATCTTATCCTCTGTTATTTCACTTTTACTACTTTCGGTCTCGTTCCTGATTAAGCAGACGCCACTTTGTGTTGTCCCTACAGGTTCAAGATGCTAAATTGCAACCTTGGCATGAGAAAGGGAGAATTGAGAATTTTGGACGCATATTTTCATTCTTATTTGATTCTAACATTCTACTAAGATTCTAACATTCCACTAAAGTAACCATTTAACCCATTGTGCTGAAATATGATGGGTGCTTATTCCTCCAATTAAGTTTATAAGAAAACATAATGGAGTTCCTGATCCCTCACTGCTATAGATCTATTTTGGTTATATAAATCCTTCCTATATACTATATACCGATCAAATTGAAGAGATACATATCTATACTCATGCCCATACATTTATGATATTTGATGAGGCCAACTGTGTGGAGTTTTTTCTTTTCACTGAATCCACTGATTCTTCTTACAAAATCAAGTTATTCATCTAACCAAATGCCACTGTTTTTAAACAGGCATACTTGGAAAAGGAAGAGGTACTTGTGAGGGGGGGGGGGGCACATAAGTAGCGATAATTATGAGAGATCACTTACTTGATACCGTGTTACATGTATCTAGCAGCATTCTTCCTTGGGGGGGGGGGGGGCACATAAGTAGCAATAATTATGAGAGATCACTTGCTTGATACCGTGTTACATGTATCTAGCAGCATTCTTCTGGTCTTTTACATCATAAAACATATCATCCATTATAACCTATGTTACTCCGACTCTCCGAAAATGTGGCCGGATACGTGTCGGATCCTCCGAAAGTAGTGCATTTTGGAAGGATCCGACACGGGTGCAACTACATTTTGGAGAGTCCGTGCAACATAGATTATAACTGAAATATGTGAAGATCTTCTGCATCTATATTCTCTTTTAGGGGAGCGTCTCTGCTTCTGTTTCTGATACCGTTAAGAACTCATTATATTCCTGTTGTTTTCTTCCGTTATACATTCTACTAAGGTGGTTATAATTGGTACCTGTTATTTCTTGGTTAAAAACATGTAACAAGTAAGTAAGAATTGACGCATTTACTGGACTGCAGTATACTGTGCACCACAGATTGGACAGGAAGAGTTTTAAACTAATCAAACACTAGTTGGCATTTGATGATGATCTGTTAAGCATTAAGTTTTCTCTGACATGCAAAACCATGCTAGTAGGATTAATGATGAATCATTTTCTATCTTACTGTTCTCAAAGAGCCAAGATATTTATTTGCACATAAATGAGAGCTATGTTTAAATTAAGGTTTTCAGGTTATCATGCAAAGATGTCTGACCTTTCCCTAAGGGATTAATTTGTGTGTAATATGATCTGTTCACTTATAATGACATTATGTCTCTCTCTGGAATGGTACAATACTTTCTAGGCTGGCCATTATGGCTTCAGAAAGATTGCTCATTCTGCAGCCACACAATTGGGCTCTGAGGAGAGACCATGGCATGATGTTGTATTATAGTAGGTATGTGTATCTCAAATTTTCTTTTTCTTTCTCATTTTTGACAAGCCTTCATTGAACAAACTACTTTGACTAACAAACATATACATCAGGGAATATGAAGAGGCAGTTCAGGAGCTTAGCATTTGCATGGCCTTTGCCCCAGAAGAAGAGGCACAAGTTCTGGAACCTTTTGTTGAGAAATTACACTTGTTGCGGGTTGAATCATCTTGGAAGTCTCGGGGAAAGAAAGGCCATTTAACAGTTTCTTGAATTGTTTGTAGAAAAGCTGTAGCTGTTTCTGCTTTAAGTTTGTATCAAGAGCACAAGCAGTACTACTTTTGCTGTAATCTCTTTTTTTTGAATTCTGTAAATATATTCCTTAGACAAGCTAAAGTTGCATCCTTTCTACTTTTCTATGATGAGATGAATAACAGAACTAGAACAGCTTCAGGTAGTGATCTAAAAGCCCTCTCTCTTCTGGTAAGCTTGATCCTCGGTTTTTTTTTTTTTTTTTTTTTTTTTCTAAATATAGAAAAAATCTGCTGTGGACTTATGGCCCGACTCCAGTTGGCTCACAGGTCTGAAACTCCGGGTAAAAGTGATACCCCTATATTACTATAACAATGATGACTTAGTAAACTCCGGGTAAAAGTGATACCCCTATATTACTATAACAATGATGACTTAGTAAAATTTCACTAATGGGGTCCGGATAGTGTATACGCAGATCTTATACCCCTACCCAAGGGAGCTGAGAGGATGTTTTCGAAAGACCCTCGGCTCAAGAAAACAAAAAGAGAAAAGAGAATATATCAGTATCGTCAATAGAAACCAAAGGAATAATAATAGTATCGGAAAAATTAGAAAATATATGAAAAGCAGTAGCAATAACCAATAAATAGATCCGGCACTATGAAAAACGAAAGGGTAATGAGAACACATCATTAACCACTAGAAGTCTAAGACAAAAATCCAATGACTAGCCTTATATAGTTACGAAGTAGAAATAGGCGCAACTACCTCCTACCCTGACCTCCACAACTTTCTATCAAGGGCCATATTCTCGAAAATTTGAAGCCACGCCATGTCCTGCATGATTACCTCCCCCAACTATTTTTTAGGTCGCCCTCTACCTCTTTTCGTGCCTTCCAAAGCCAGCCGCTCACACCTCCTTCACCAGTGCATCTAAGCTTCTCCTTTGTACGTGCCCGAGCCATCCAAGCCTCGCTTGCCGTATCTTGACATCAATGGGGGCCACGCCTACCTTTTCCCCAATATCATCATTCCTATTCTTATCCATCTTAGTGTGCACGTACATCCACCTCAACATCCTCATTTTTGCTACTTTTATTTTCTGGATATGTGAGTTCTTAACTGATCAACACTCAGCCCCATGTACCATGGCATCTCTAACCACTGCTCTATAAAACTTTCCCTTGAGTGTCTGTGATGACCCGGCCCGTCGTCACGGGAATTACCACCCCGTTATGTTGTAATTACATAATTCATGCTTTTATATACGTACTAGAGTCTATTGGGGGAGTTAGGAGTGAATTGGACTGAAAATGAGGCATATAGCCTTTTTTTGAATGAAACTTGAATAAGGAAAGTCAACCTGGAGTTGACTATTTAGTTAGAGAGCTCGGAATCTAATTCTGATGATTCGGTCAGCTCCGGGAGGTCATTTGTGAGCTAGGAGAGCGATCGGAATTGAATTTGGAGGTCCGGTGTAGAAATAGGCTTGAATTGGCTAAGGTTGAATTTTTGGCGGAATCCGAACGGTAGGTGAGATTTTGATCCGGGGGTCGGAATGGAATTCCGACAGTTGCAGTAGCTCCGTTAGGTGATTTTGGATGTGCCTGCAAAATTTCAGGTCATTCGGACGTTGTTTGGTCGGGTTTTTCATCGAATGTGTAATTCGGAAAGTTTTAAGAAATTTAGGCTTGAATCCGTGAGTAATTGGTGATTTTGATGTTTAGGATGGTGTTTTCATGATCGGAACAAGTTCGTATCGTGTTTTGGAGTATGTTGGTGGTTTTCGTTGGGGTCCCGGGGCCCTCGGGGTGATTTCGGGGGTCCAAACGGACCATTTCTTCTATTTTTGAACTGCTGTTGGCTGCTGGTTTTGTTGCGGATGCTCTATGCGATCGCATAGGGTAGATGCGATCGCATAGAAGGATGGAAGTGAGCCCAGAGTTGTTCTATGCGATCGCGTAATAGGAGATGCGATCGCATAGGTATGGAAACTGGCACTATGCGATCGCAGGGTCATTGGTGCGATCGCATAGAAGAGATTGGAGGGGTGAGAAAAATGTTCTATGCGATCGCATAGCAAGGGGTGCGATCGCATAGGTTTGTCGGACTGTGCATTGCGATCGCATAGCTAGTGTTGCGATCGCAGAGAAGAAAAGATGAGGCCTGGAAGGTTGTGCTATGCGATCGCGGGAGAGCATTGCGATCGCATAGAAGGGGAAAGTGGCAGGAAATTTAACTCTATGCGATCGCATAGGGTCATTGCGATCGCATAGAAGAGATTGTTCTGGCAGTGAATTAAATCACAGAACAGAGAGGTCGCGGGTTCATTAACCCAAAACCCCATTTTTGAGTTCCAAGAGGAGAAACTCACGGAAATTGCTGGTAATTCATCGGGGATTCGTTGGAGGTAAGTTTTGTGGCTTAATTACATCATTTTAGCATGAAATCCTTGGTTAAATCCCTGTAAATGGAAGATTAAAGGTGGGTTTGAACCCTAGGCCTAAATTTAAGAAAAACACCGATTTGAGTGGGCAAATGGAGTCCGATTTTGGTAAATTTTATATGCCTAGACTCGTATCGAGATGAGGATTCCGAATATGTAATTTTTGTAATTTTTCGACAAGTGTACCAAAAGTCGGGTTTTGACAACTTGTGGGTTTTGATATAAATTGGGTTATTTCGAATGAATTTCGTGAAATTAGCGTATATTGATGCATTCTCTATGATTTTGAACAGAGTTGACATCCGAGGAGATTGAATTGCGAGGCAAGCGCAAGGCGGATTGAAGCTTCTACCGGTTCGAGGTGAGTGGTAGTAGTAAACAATGCACCGAGGGTTTGAAACCCCGTACTAGCACTTTACAGTGCTATATTGAGATGAGACACGCGTTCTATGACGGGCGTGGTGACATTGTAATAGGGGTTCGGACTTAGTCCTTCCCGACTAATAGAATACTGTGTTGTACAACTGTTAATGAGGTTATAACTGTACCATTGGGCTAATAGCCATGTTTGGGGCCTTGTGCCGATCTGTAGAGCATTAGGGAACCTATAGAGCTAGGTGACCTTTACATCGTGTCGGAAATATACACTCAGCCATAGCTCTAGCTGCATAGCATAATATGAGCCTGTACTAGATGTGTACATTGAGAGAGATTATCTAGGGTTGAATTCCCTGTTCTAGCTGAGTGGGCCTGAAAGGCCAAGTTTATACCGATTGAGATGAAATAGGGTCGAGTACCCACTATGAGATGTTATATTGGGCCTGAAAGGCCAAGTCTATATTAACTGAGACAGGGTCAAGGACCCATTGTGATATATTATATTGGGCCTGAGAGGCCAAGTACATACTGACTGGGATAGGGTCGAGGACCCATTATGAGGTATTATGTATATAGATACCTATTTTGGATCGGACTGCACGCCGCAGCAATATACATGTGATATACATGTAATATACATGTGGGACGGACTGCACGCCGCAGTATTATTGCGCTTGGGCTGTAGGAGCCCCTTCGGAGTCTGAGTCTGCACACATTCCAGTGAGCGCTGGTATATTATGGGATCGGGCTGCACGCCATATGTATATATATATTGGATCGGACTGCACGCCGCAGTGATATATGGTGGACCTGGCCGCACGCCATAGCACCATAGCGCTTGGGCCTAGGGAGCCCCTCCGAAGTCTGTATACACCCCCAGTGAGCGCCGTCGACGTTAAATGGAGCGGGCTGCGCGCCGCAGCAGTATATGTATTGGAGCGGGCTGCACGCCGCAGCATTATACTTAATCATATCCTACTATTTACTTAAATACTTATATATTATAGACATAAGTATGTGCCTTTATATGTTGAGATGGCCGTACACCGTAGGGGTACGAGCGAGGGTTTGTTCGGTGTGGAAATCTTGTAGAGATAAATGTAGATTGGAGGTTAAAGTACTACTATAGTGATGACGTACTTGTGAAGATTGCCTTAGAACTGCTAAGTGATAGCACAGGAGTTCTTACTTTCGGTTATTATTTATTATTGTTACTCACTGAGTTGAAATATACTCACCCCACTCCCCTGCACTTTTTGGTGCAGATCCACAGGTGCCCGAGAGCAGTTGAGACATTTTAGCTGCTGATCCATATCTACTTTTGCGGAGATTACGAGGTAGCTGCCAGCGTCCGCAGAGCTTGTTTCCTCCTTCTTTATCATCTTGTTGATTTCCTATTTGTCTAGACTTGGTTGTATTAGGATGCTATTCTGTAGAGGCTCAGTCTCGTGACACCACGATATGTTGGGACCGTATTTTGTATGTTTTGACGTTTCGGTTATCACCTGTTATGACTAACTACTGTTTAAGTTTAATTTATTTAATAATTGGCTGGTTAAAGGGATAATATGGTCGGGCTTGCCTAGCATTGTGTTGGGCGCCATCACGACCAGGGTTTGGGTCGTGACAAGTTGGTATCAGAGCCTAGGTTAACAGGTCTCGCGAGTCATGAGCCGGTTGGTAGAGTCTCGTGGATCGGTGCGGGGACGCCTGTACTTATCCTCGGGAGGCTGCAAACCTTTTAGGAAAAGTTTCAATTCTTGGAATTCTTGTCGTGCGATTACTTTTGACTTGAACTGAACTTTGACATTCTATTCTCTCGCAGATGGCGAGAACTCGATCATCCGGACGTGGAGGACGACCACCACTACCACCTACTAGAGGCCGTGGACGCGGTCGCGGTCGTGGCGGAGTTGGGGCAGCTGAGGCGGCGCCAGCTGACCCACAGCCCCCGGTTGCAGAGGTGCCAGCAGCACCGGATCAGGCACCAGCCGTGCCCATTGCTATTCCGGTCTACAGGAGACCCCGGCTCAGATACTAGCAGTCCGCACCGGCCTAGCACAGGCGGTTTCGATTACTACTGCAGTGAGCTGCATCGGGGATCGGGGTGGTCATCGGACCCCCGCAGTACGCACTCCGGAGCCGGCAGTGCAGGGCATACGGACACCGCAGGCTCCTCCGGCTCAGCCTCGTGGTTCCGGTTCGGCCCAACAGATCGGATTCGGGGGACGAGGTCCCGGCTATGACGGACGATGAGCGAGCGTCGTCTCGAGAGGTTCACCAGGTTATCTCCTCCAGGTGCTCCGGGTGAGGACGCCCAAGGTTTTTCTGGACAAGTGCCGTCGGATGCTTCGTACGGCGGGGATATTGGAGTCCAGCGGGGTATCTTTCACTACCTTTCAGTTTCAGGGACCAGCCTTTGCTCGGTGGGAGGCTTATGAGCGCCGCAGGCCAGCCGGGGAAGCACCACTATCATGGCCGGAGTTCTCCACTATGTTCTTGGAGAAACGGGTGCCTCGATCTCAGAGAGAGGAGATGCGTAGGCAGTTTGAGGGTCTCCGTCAGGGGGACATGTCAGTGTCAGAGTATGAGATCAGATTTACAGAGTTGTCCAGATATGCACCGTGGTTGGTTCATTCCGACAGAGAGAGGATTGGGCGCTTTGTGGACGGCCTCATTTATCCCATTCGTATTTTGATGACTAGGGAGAGGGTTTTGAGTCGTACATTTGAGGATGTCGTGGATATTGCTCACGACATAGAGACAGATTGTCGCAGACAGTGGGATGAGAGGGAGGCCAAGAGGCCTTGAGGTGCAGCTAGTTCCAGTGGTACTCAGACTAGAGGCCAGAGTCAACAGAGCCGAGGTCGCTCTTTCAGATCTTCGCAGTCGGGTCGCTCCGATCGTGGCAGATGGTCTTCTAGATAGGGTTATCAGGGTTCGAACCAGAGCCAGGCCAGCTCTCAGTGCCATGCCAGCTCAGAGTTCTTCACAGGCCCCATCCGCTCAGGGTTCATCTCGGCCTAGTTCATCAGCTGGCCATTCCAGCGCCGGAGGTCCTTATCAGTCTCAGTACCCAGCACCGGGGAGTTGCTACGAGTGCGGAGAGTTTGGGCACCACCGTAGGGAGTGTCCCCGTCTTGTTTCCGGATCTTATCAGCAGAGAGGGCAGCCCTCGTCATCTGGTCCTTCTACTTCAGCACCCGCCCCGCCAGCTAGGGGTGAGGGTCAGACAGCTAGGGGTCGCCCTCGAGGGGGAGGCCGATCAGGCGGTCAGGCTAGATGCTATGCTTTTCAGGGCCGATCTGAGGTCGTTGCTTCTGATGATGTCATTACAGGTATTATTTCAGTCTGCCACAGAGATGCCTCAGTATTGTTTGATCCCGGTTCTACTTATTCTTATGTGTCTACATATTTTGCTCCTCATTTGGGCACGACCCGAGGAAGTCTTGAGCTGCCAGTGCATGTATCTACCCCGGTAGGGGATACTATTGTTGTGGACCACGTATACCGGTCCCGTTTGGTCACTATTGGAGGTCTGGAGACCCGAGTAGACCTGTTGCTTCTCAGCATGATTGATTTTGATGTTATATTGGGCATGGACCGGCTATCTCCATGTCATGCTATTCTGGACTGTCATGCTAAGACAGTCACTTTGGCTATGCCGGGCATTCAGAGGATCGAGTGGCGAGGCACGACCGAGTATGTACCTAGCAGGGTAATATCTTTCCTCAAGGCCCAACGAATGGTTGGGAAGGGATGTCTCTCTTATTTAGCATTTGTGCGGGAGGTCGAGGCCCAGACTCCCAGTATTGATTCTGTTCCCATTGTGCGAGACTTTCCCGATGTGTTTCCCTCAGACCTGCCGGGCATGCCGCCGGACAGGGATATTGATTTTGGTATCGATTTGGTGCCAGGCACTCAGCCTATTTCTATTCCTCCGTATCGGATGGCACCAGCTGAGTTGAAGGAATTGAAGGAGCAGCTCCAGGAACTCCTAGATAAGGGGTTTATTCGGCCGAGTGTGTCGCCGTGGGGTGCACCGGTCCTGTTTGTTAAGAAGAAGGACGGATCTATGAGGATGTGTATTGACTATCGGCAGCTAAACAAAGTAACAGTGAAGAATAAGTATCCTCTTCCTCTTATTGATGATTTATTTGATCAGCTCCAGGGAGCTAGGGTGTTCTCGAAGATTGATCTTCGTTCAGGCTACCATCAACTGAAGATTAGAGAGTCTGACATTATGAAGACTGCATTCCGGACCAGATATGGTCACTATGAGTTCCTTGTGATGTCTTTTGGGTTGACCAACGCCCCAGCAGCATTTATGCATCTGATGAACAGTGTATTCGGGCCGTATCTTGATTCATTTGTGATCGTATTCATTGATGACATACTTGTCTACTCTCGTAGCCGGGAGGAGCATGCTCGGCACTCGAGTGTTGTGTTGCGGAGATTGAGAGAGGAGAAGCTCGTATGCCAAGTTCTCCAAATGTGAGTTCCGGCTCGAGTCCGTGGCATTCTTAGGGCACGTGGTGTCCCGTGATGGTAATCGGGTAGATCCGAGGAAGGTCGAGGCGATGCAGTAGTTGGCCCGCACCGACCTCGCCATCGAGATCCGTAGCTTCTCGGGATTGGCGGGGTATTATCGCCGATTCGTTCGGGGTTCTCTTCTATTGCTTCACCCTCGACTAGATTGACTCGAAGGGTGTTCCTTTCTTATGGTCCGAGGAGTGCGAGGAGAGCTTTCGGAAGCTCAAGACAGCACTGACCACAGCACCAGTCTTGATTCTACCGACAGCTTCAAGTTCTTATACTGTATATTGTGATGCCTCGGGAGTGGGCATTGGTTGTGTGTTGATGTAGGAGGGTAGGGTCATTGCTTATGCTTCTCGTCAGTTGAAGCCCCACGAGAAGAACTACCCTGTTCATGATTTGGAGCTAGCAGCCATAGTTCATGCCTTGAAGATTTGGAGGCATTACCCGTATGGTGTCTCATGTGAGGTGTTCACGGATCATCGCAGCCTTCAGCACTTATTCAGACAGAAGGACCTTAATTTGAGACAGCGGAGGTGGTTGGAGTTGCTTAAGGACTATGATATCACTATTTTGTATCATCCGGGAAGGCCAATGTGGTGGCCGATGCCTTGAGTCGGAAGGCGGTTAGCATGGGCAGCTTAGCTTTCATCCCAGTTGGGGAGAGGCCTTTTGCTTATGATGTTCATGCCCTAGCCAATCGGCTAGTGAGATTAGATATTTCGGAGCCGAGTCGAGTGTTGGCTTGTATTGTTTCTCGATCTTCCTTATATGATCGCATCAGAGAGCGACAATATGATGACCCACATTTGCTTGTCCTTAAGGACAGAGTGCAGCATAATGATGTCAGAGATGTGACTATCGACAGTGATGGTGTTTTGAGGATGCAGGGCCGTATATGTGTGCCCAATGTTGATGGTTTGCGGGAGTTGATACTTGAGGAGGCACACGGTTCGCGGTACTCTATTCACCCAGGTGCCGCAAAGATGTACCAAGACTTGAGACAGCACTACCGGTGGAGGAGAATGAAGATGGATATTGTTAGGCATGTAGCTAAGTGCCTCAATTGCCAGCAGGTCAAATATGAGCATCAGAGACCGGGCGGTGTTCTTCAGCGTATGGTTATTCCCGAGTGGAAATGGGAGAGGATCACCATGGATTTTGTTACTGGGCTTCCTCAGACAGCGAGGAAGTTTGATTCCGTATGGGTGATTGTTGATCGGCTGACTAAGTCCGCACATTTCATCCCAGTTAGTACTACTTACTCATCGGAGCGGTTGGCAGTGATCTTTATTCGGGAGATTGTCAGGTTGCATGGGGTCCCAGTGTCTATTATATCTGACAGAGGCACTCAGTTCACCTCTCAGTTTTGGAGAGCATTCCAGCGAGAGATGGGTACGAGGGTTGAGTTGAGTACAACATTTCACCCCCAGACAGACGGGCAGTCTGAGCGTACTATTCAGATCCCGGAGGATATGTTGCGGGCATGTGTGATTGATTTTGGTGGTTCGTGGGATGAATTCTTACCACTTGCTGAGTTTGCCTACAACAACAGCTACCAGTCGAGTATTCAGATGGCCCCGTACGAGGCATTCTATGGCAGACGGTGTAGATCCCCCGTGGGATGGTTTGAGCCTGGTGAGGTTAGATTGATAGGGACTGAGTTAGTCCAGGATGCTCTGGATAGAGCAAAGTTGATTCAGGAGAGGCTTCGTACAGCACAGTCTCGTCAGAAGAGTTATGCGGACCGTAGAGTTCGAGAGTTGTCTTTCATGGTTGGTGATAGAGTATTGCTGAAGGTTTCACCCATGAAGGGTGTCATGAGGTTCGGGAGGAAAGGGAAGTTGAGTCCCAGGTATATTGGCCCTTTTGAGATACTCGGGAGAGTTGGAGAGGTGGCATATGAGTTAGCCTTGCCACCCAGTTTATCCAGCGTTCATCCGGTATTCCATGTGTCTATGCTCCGGAAGTACATTGGAGATCCGTCTCATGTATTAGACTTCAGTACCATCCAGCTTGATGGTGATCTGTCCTATGATGTGGAGCCTATTGCTATTTTGGGTCGTCGGGTGAGAAAATTGAGGTCCAAGGAGATTGCATCGGTTAAGGTTCAGTGGAGAGGTCGACCCGTGGAGGAGGCTACTTGGGAGGTTGAGCAGGAAATGCGGAGCAGATACCCTCAGCTATTTGAGACTTCAGGTATGTTTCTTGACCCGCTTGAGGACGAGCGTTTGCTTAAGAGGGGGAGAATGTGACGACCCGGCCCGTCGTCACGGGAATTTCCACCCTGTTATGTTGTAATTACATATTTCCTGCTTTTATATCAGTGTTAGAATCTATCGGGGGTGTTAGGAGTGAATTGGATTGAAAATGAGGCATATAGCCTTTTTGAAGGAAACTTGAATAAGGAAAGTCAACCCGGAGTTGATTATTTAGTTAGAGAGCTCGGAATCGAATTCCGATGATTCGGTCAGCTCCGGGAGGTCATTTGTGAGCTAGGAGAGCGATCGGAATTGAATTTGGAGGTCCGGTGTAGAAATAGGCTTGAATTGGCTAAGGTTGAATTTTTGGCGGAATCCGAACGGTAGGTGAGATTTTGATCCGGGGGTTGGAATGGAATTCTGACAGTTGCAGTAGCTCCGTTAGGTGATTTTGGATGTGCCTGCAAAATTTCAGGTCATTCGGACGTTGTTTGGTCGGGTTTTTCATCGAATGTGTAATTCGGAAAGTTTTAAGAAATTTAGGCTTGAATCCGTGAGTAATTGGTGATTTTGATGTTTAGGATGGTGTTTTCATGATTGGAACAAGTTCGTATCGTGTTTTGGAGTATGTTGGTGGTTTTCGTTGGGGTTCCGGGGGCCTCGGGTTGATTTCGGGGGTCCAAACGGACCATTTCTTCTATTTTTGAACTGCTGTTGGCTGCTGGTTTTGTTGCAGACGGATGCTCTATGCGATCGCATAGGGTAGATGCGATCGCATAGAAGGATGGAAGTGAGCCCCAGAGTTGTTCTATGCGATCGCGTAATAGGAGATGCGATCGCATAGGTATGGAAACTGGCACTATGCGATCGCAGGGTCATTGGTGCGATCGCATAGAAGAAATTGGAGGGGTGAGAAAAATGTTCTATGCGATCGCATAGCAAGGGGTGCGATCGCATAGGTTTGTCAGACTGTGCATTGCGATCGCATAGCTAATGTTGCGATCGCAGAGAAGAAAAGATGAGGCCTGGAAGGTTGTGCTATGCGATCGCGGGAGAGCATTGCGATCGCATAGAAGGGGAAAGTGGCAGGAAATTTAACTCTATGCGATCGCATAGGGTCATTGCGATCGCATAGAAGAGATTGTTCTGGCAGTGAATTAAATCACAGAACAGAGAGGTCGCGGGTTCATTAACCCAAAACCCCATTTTTGAGTTCCAAGAGGAGAAACTCACGGGAATTGCTGGTAATTCATCGGGGATTCGTTGGAGGTAAGTTTTGTGGCTTAATTACATCATTTTTAACATGAAATCCTTGGCTAAATCCCTGTAAATGGAAGATTTAAGGTGGGTTTGAGCCCTAGGCCTAAATTTAAGAAAAACACCGATTTGAGTGGGCAAATGGAGTCCGATTTTGGTAAATTTTATATGCCTAGACTCGTATCGAGATGAGGATTCCGAATATGTAATTTTTGTAATTTTTCGACAAGTGTACCAAAAGTCGGGTTTTGACAACTTGTGGGTTTTGATATAAATTGGGTTATTTCGAATGAATTTCGTGAAATTAGCGTATATTGATGCATTCTCTATGATTTTGAACAGATTTGGCATTCGAGGAGATTGATTTGCGAGGCAAGCGCAAGGCGGATTGAAGTTTCTACCGGTTCAAGGTGAGTGGTAGTAGTAAACAATGTACTGAGGGTTTGAAACCCCGTACTAGCACTTCACAGTGCTATGTTGAGATGAGACACACGTCTTGAGAGGGGCGTGGTGACATTGTGATTGGGGGTTCGGACTTAGTCCTTCCCGGCTAATAGAATACTGTGTTGTACAACTGTTAATGAGGTTATAACTGTACCATTGGGCTAATAGCCATGTTTGGGGCCTTGTGCCGATCTGTAGAGCATTAGGGAACCTATAGAGCTAGGTGACCTTTACATCGTGTTGGAAATATACACTCAGCCATAGCTCTAGCTGCATAGCATAATATGAGCCTGTACTAGATGTGTACATTGAGAGAGATTATCTAGGGTTGAATTCCCTGTTCTAGCTGAGTGGGCCTGAAAGGCCAAGTTTATACCGATTGAGATGAAATAGGGTCGAGTACCCACTATGAGATGTTATATTGGGCCTGAAAGGCCAAGTCTATATTAACTGAGACAGGGTCAAGGACCCATTGTGATATATTATATTGGGCCTGAGAGGCCAAGTACATATTGACTGGGATAGGGTCGAGGACCCATTATGAGGTATTATGTATATAGATACCTATTTTGGATCGGACTGCACGCCGCAGTAATATACATGTGATATACATGTAATATACATATGGGACGGACTGCACGCCGCAGTATTATTGCGCTTGGGCTGTAGGAGCCCCTTCGGAGTCTGAGTCTGCACACATTCCAGTGAGCGCTGGTATATTATGGGATCGGGCTGCACGCCGCAGCAGTATATATGTTGGATCGGACTGCACGCCGCAGTGATATATGGTGGACCTGGCTGCACGCCATAGCACCATAGCGCTTGGGCCTAGGGAGCCCCTCCGAAGTCCGTATACACCCCCAGTGAGCGCCGTCGACGTTAAATGGAGCGGGCTGCGCGCCGCAGCAGTATATGTATTGGAGCGGGCTGCACGCCGCAGCATTATACTTAATCATATCCTACTATTTACTTAAATACTTATATATTATAGACATAAGTATGTGCCTTTATATGTTGAGATGGCCGTACACCGTAGGGGTACGAGCGAGGGTTTGTTCAGGTGTGGAAATCTTGTAGAGATAAATGTAGATTGGAGGTTAAAGTACTACTATAGTGATGACGTACTTGTGAAGGTTGCCTTAGAACTGCTAAGTGATAGCACGGGAGTTCTTACTTTCAGTTATTATTTATTATTGTTACTCACTGAGTTGAAATATACTCACCCCACTCCCCTGCACTTTTTGGTGCAGATCCACAGGTTGCCCGAGAGCAGTTGAGACATTTTAGCTGCTGATCCATATCTACTTTTGCGGAGATTACGAGGTAGCTGCCAGCGTCCGCAGAGCTTGTTTCCTCCTTCTTTATCATCTTGTTGATTTCCTATTTGTCTAGACTTGGTTGTATTAGGATGCTATTCTGTAGAGGCTCAGTCTCGTGACACCACGATATGTTGGGACCGTATTTTGTATGTTTTGACGTTTCGGTTATCACCTGTTATGACTAACTACTGTTTAAGTTTAATTTATTTAATAATTGGCTGGTTAAAAGGATAATATGGTCGGGCTTGCCTAGCATTGTGTTGGGCGCCATCACGACCAGGGTTTGGGTCGTGACAGTGTCGATGGCACTTGTCACACATGACTCCAGATGCTAACCACTTCATCCACTCCACCCCAATACGGTTTGTCACATCCTCGTCGATCTCCCCAACCCCTGGATAACCGACCCAAGATACTTGAAACTGCTTCTACTGTGATGACTTATGATTCAAGCTTCACGTCGATGTCTTCTTCCCTTGGCTCGAAGCTGAACTTGCACTCCAAGTACTCCGTCTTAGTCCTGCTCAACTTGAAACTCCTAGGCTCAAAGGTCTATCTCCAAACCTCCAGCCTTTTGTTAACACCGCCTCGTGTTTCATCATTTGAAACTATATTGTTAGTAAATAACATACACCATGGTACCTTCCATTGAATATGGTGTGTTAGTGCACCTATCGCCAGGGCAAATATGAACGGCATGATTGCAGATCCTTGGTGTAGCCCTATAACAATTTGAATATGTTACGATTCGACTCCTACTATCCTAACTCGGGTCTTAGCTTCATCATTCATGTCCTTAATCAACCTAATGTAGGAAACCGACACACTTTTTGTCTCTAAGCATCTCCAAAGAACCTCTCTCTCGGAACCTTGTCATACACTTTCTCCAAATCAATAAATACCATGTGTAGATCATTCTTCCTATCGATGTACTGCTCCACCAACCTCCTAATAAGGTGGATAAATTCCGTAGTAGAACGACATGACATGAACCTGAACTGGTTATCGGATGAGTCACTGCCTTCCTCACCTTGACTTCAACCACCCTCTCCCAAACTTTCATGATATGACTCGGTAATTGGATACCTTATAGTTGTTACAACTCCAGATATCACCTTTGTTCTTATACAACGGAACCACCATACTCTACCTTCACTCATTTGATATCCTCTTCGTCCTAAAAATAATATTAAATACCCCAATCAGCCACTCCAAGTTTTCTTTTCCCACACACCTCCAAAATTCTACCAAAATTTTGTTTTGCTCGTCATTCTGTCCCTCCTCATCTTACGCATAGCTCTCACAACCTCCTCAACCTTGATGCGCCTACGGTACCCGAAGTCACAGTGACTCTCGGAATGTTCCAATTCGCCTAGCAAAATATATCGATCCCCTTCCTCATTCAGAAGTTTATGAAAGTAAGTCCACTATTTTCTCTTAATCTGGGCCTCTCCTATCACTACTCTACCGTCCTTCTTTTTGATGCACCTCACTCGGTCCAAATCCCGAGCCTTCTCTCTCTCGTCTTGGCCAGCCGGAATAACTTCTTCTCCCCACCTTTGCCCCTAGTTCCTCGTAAATGACCAAAAGCCGCAGTCTCACCCTCTGTGACCACCAACTTAGGCTCCTTTCTAGCTACCTTATATCTCTCCCCGATGCTTTCCTCTCCTCCTCTCCTTTGCTCGCTACTAACTTTATGTACACTGCCTTCTTCGCTTCTACTTACCTTGGACCATTTCATTCCACCACCAATCGCCTTTGTGCCCGCCAGAGTAGCCCGGCGAGATCCCTAAGACCTCTCGCGTAACCTCCCTTATATAGTCTGTCGTCGTCGACCACATAATGCTTGCATCCCCGCTACTCCTCTAGGCTCCCATGTGGCCGATAGCCTCTCCTTCAACTGATGAGCTTTGTCCTTAGTCAAGGATCACTACCTGATCCTCGATCGTCCCCGTACAGATATTTTCTTCCTCTTTAACATAATACCGTCCATCACCAAGATCTTATGCTGCATCACGAGGATATCATCGGGGATAACCTTGTAATACTTGCACAACCCTCTGTCATATCTCTTGAGGAGGAGATAGTCAATTTGAGTCTTCACCACCGTACTTTGGAAAGTAACCAAATGCTCCTCCTCTTCGAAAAACTAGAGTTCATAATCACCAAGTCAAAAGCCTTAGCAAAATCCAACAGCGAAATACGTCCTCTGTTCCTATCCCCAACACCAAAGCCGCCATGCACCTCGCATAACCACCTGCATCCGACCCAATATGGCCATTGAAATCCCCACCTATTTGACGCAACTTATATATATATACACACACAATTTCCACCTAACAACAATAATTATGCTCAATCCCAAAACAAGTAAGGATTCAAATCTTATACTCCACCTATTGCACCTTATTTAACTCTATTTTCTTATTAGTTTATTCAAAAAAGACACATATTTTTATATTTATTAATGAGAGACTTTTTAAGACCACAAGTTCTAAAAGTTTTATAGCGGTAAAAATATTATGGAATATTTAATGCCACAAATTTCAGAAGTTATTCCCTTTTATTAAATTTTATATTAAGTCAATCTACAGCAAACTAAGTTACATTCTATTGTTGCCCATTTGGCTGTTGAAGAGATGGAGGGACAAAATATCTATGGCTTGAGCTACTTTAATAGTTTAATAGTTCACACGTTTGGCGCATCTAAGATTTTTAGCTACAACCAAGACAGTGATGATCTCTTTTAGGTTTGTTAAACTCTGTTATTAATGTGTTATGGGCCAATTTATGGGAGCAAGTCCAAAACGACTGAGAAGCTGATAAGATTCTTCAATAATTTAAGAAATAGGAGATTATACTCTGTCCGGCCAAAATATTTCCTTATTTAAAGTAAAGCTGTTAGGACATTTACAATCTTGAATCATCAACAATTGATAGACGAATGATCGTCACACTCTGGAGAGTTGGAACAATGATATAGGAGTCCAAATATTTCAATTTTTGTCTCTCATTTTCCCCCTTCGTTTAGAGACCTTCACAGTTCCATTAAAAGGAAAAGAGAGCGCATTCTTACCTAAATTAAATTAAAAGATGGTACGAACGATAATATTTTCTAATTTTTTCATGTTTGGTTAGATTCAATGGTTTGGAAAATATTTTTCTTAGGAACTCATTTTCCTCCAAATGGGAGAAACGTTTTTCTTATCAAGAAAAGAGAAAACATATTCCAAAACTTCTTCTCAACATTCTCCACCCTTGTAAGCATAAACTTTAATTCATACCAGGATCTTGAATATGATAATCTTACATATAATCGTTATAAAAAAACATACCTGAAGCGGAAGCGTTAATTGAAATTGATTTCTCGCCCCTTGCCCTAGTTTTCGTTACTGTCGACTTTAGTGATGAAAGAGAGGAAAATATACAGTCATGCTAATGGGTGGGGAGAAGACCAATTTATAGAGGTTCACACTTAATCTGGTACGTCTATCAAGTAATCAATCAGTTGGAAGAGATTTGATAATTAATTAAATATTAATTGTGAGCCTTAACCTATTGGGCTACATACATGTAGGAAAATAACTTACGACCCTCACCAATCCACCTCGCCTCCTCTCCAAAAAAATGTTTCTTTTTTCAATTTCAGTTTTTCCGTTGCCACCCACCTACTACGTTTCCACTCCAACCGCACCCGCACCCCACCCCCCATCCCCAACATCCCCCTCGCAACCGCAAAAAAAATATTTTTTTACCTTAATTTTTTTTTTTTTTTTTGCAATTTTGAATTTCTATTTTTTGGTTTTTTTACACCACCACCCACCCCCTCACATACTCCCCTCCCCCACAAAAAAAAAAGTACTTTTTTTTTGTAACTTAAATTTCTGTTTTTTTTTTTGTTTGCTCGCCCTCCCCCCCTTCCCCTGCCCCCTCCCCTTGGGAAAAAATATTTTTTAAATATATTTTTCAGTTTTAATTTTTTTATTTATCATTTTAAAGGTTCAAAATTTTACAAGTTCCAAAAGTATGAGATCGGAAGTTTATGTGTTTGGAAGTTTACAGATTTAGATTATAAAGTTACGAGTTCGAAATTCCGCGATATTGAAAGTTTAACAGTTCGAAAGTTTATAAAATTTGTTAGTTCGGAAGGTTGTCAGTTTGAAAGTTTAAGGCTTTATGTTTATTATATCTGAGTTTATTATGAATACTCTTGAGAAGTTATTTTCCTTAATTTGCATACCAAACATCGAAAAATGAACAAAATTACTATTTAGTTTTCAAGAAAATATTTTCTTGGAAAATATTTACCACGGAAAACATTTTCGATTATATCAAACACACCCTAAGTGGAATTAAATCTAGAAAGAATTACAAGAAAATACACATGACTTCACATCATAACAAAAAATAGCCCATGTTTTTAAGTTTTACCCCACCTAGCTTATATTGTACATATTTTGAAAACACTAGCTCTTGCAAATTCAAAATATGTGTTCTTACAACCATTGCTTTTAAAAACTATAGAGTTAAATCTGTGTTCTCACAACTATTATTTTCACTCTATTCTTCTCACTTTTTTTTACATATGCTTCAAGGGGCTATCTGCCATTACTGCTTCTCTCCCCATATCACCTGATTGTAATATAAAAAAATTAAAGAGTAGAAGTCCACCATTAAAGGGCATTCAAAGCTTTGCTTTAGGAAATAGAATTTCTTGTAATTCTTAGTTGTTTGGATTGGGTGTTGTTCCAATTGATTGAAAACTTCAAAATGAGTTCAAAGTTTAAATTTGAAGTGATTTGGAGTAGATTTGAGCAAGATTTGAGTTAAATTTCAGAAAAAACGCAAAGAAGAAGACGAAGTCAGTTTTTTGTATAATTATGTATAATTTTGTATAATAGTGTATATGAGTGTATAAATACACTATTATACACTTTTATACACCTTTATACAAACGTCTGTAGACGAACTTCTTCCACGATTTTCAGTTGCAATTCCTGTTCAAAACTAATCCAAATCTCCATTAAATGACTTCAAATTTTATATACAACCTACTTATACTATTTCTAACAAGTCTAAATAACACTCACTCCAAATTTTTCACAAAATCAAATTCAAAATTTAAACCCACATATTTAAGCTTGTTAAAAATCTAATTTTTACCACCCAAATATATTTGGTTTGGTGAACTAATATTTGAGTCACAATTACTAATTCGAAAATTAACTTAAAAGCTTGAGCAATCCTTTTTAAAAATTAAATGGTAATTTTGAGAACCTATTGGAGTTGGATGTTGAATCTTAGCCTATTATTTTTGGGCTAATTGATTGTAAATTAAAATATGGGCTATAAAATAAAAAAATGAGGAGCTCACTTGTACTTATGTGAAATTATCCCTTAAATCTATTAGTACACCCCAAACGCAATGTGGTCCCAAGTTCCAACCACCTTCTTAAGCTACACAAGGGAGAAAGTAACATACATATAGAAATGAGCAAGTCAAAATTCTAACAAAGACATCTACGACTTATTAGACAGAATCATGTAAGAAGTTTATAATGACTTTTGAATGGTTCAACTAATTAAGAATATTAGTAAAAACTATTAAAGAATTGCATGTTATGTGCCTGTTTTCTTGAAAACAGCTCTTCTCAAGGAGAATGGCATGAATTATACCTAATCGCCGTGTAATAGTACGTAGTATATCTATATCATTTTACATTCATTTGCAGTGTTATTACTAAAAGATGAAATTATGTTTTAGTTTTCAAAGCATATCCTAGTATATATATATATATATACAGTGACGAAGCCAGAAAACTATTTAAGGGTGTTCAAACTTGAACACAAAAAAAAATTTCTCAACAAGTAGGTGGACCGAAAAATTTAACTCAAACAACGTGATATCGAACTAAATTATAAGAATCTGGGTAATAGTACGAACAATTCGATATAACGAAACTAATATAAAGAAACATCAACAAGAGATTCTACTTATTACAAACGTACTCGACGAGGCTTCATCTCTTGAAATGTTTTTATAATAGACTCATTAGAAACAATACTAAATACTTCTCTTTCTACATAAAGTCATCATCGATCCATTCGATTTCGCAAGTCATTCTTGATAAACTTCATTGCTGAGAAAGCTCTTTCAACGGTTATAGTGGCAACAGGAAGAAGCAACGTAAGTTTCACTAAGAGAAGGGTTCGATCCTACGTCCCTGAGGCATTTTTGACCACCCTTAGTCACCGGGCCATGACTCTTCATTGTTACAAGGGTGGTCAATATGTATTATATATATATAAATCCTAATATTTTATCTATATACACAATATTATTTTTCGATGAAGGGTGGTCAGTTGACCACCATTGCTACCATGTACCTTCGCCTCTATATATATATATATATATATATATATATATATATATATATATATATATATATATATATATATATATATATATATATATATATATATATATTGAACAATTTCAAATTGCAAATACTTATTGAAACAATAGTAAAAACAAGTCTTCCGTTGCATGTCATGCATCTTGTTGTTGCCAAATGAACAACCAATTAGCTCGCACACAATAACTTGCTGTATCCGATTTAATTATACTGTTAGTGCAAAGTGTTGAGTTCTTAAGATACTAATACTTAATATGGGGTGAACGGGAAATGGAGGGAAATGAAATTTTTAAGTGAAAGTTTAAGTTTTCCCCCTGATGAAGGAATATTATCCCATATTGGAAGAGGAAAATATTTTTGATGGGTATATAAGCAATTGTTCTTCTTCTAGTTCATAAAGAGCTTAACTGGACAAAAAAAGAAGTGACTTGGCAAGGCTCACGCCGCCGTCTTCATCGTTCGGCTCCAGCAGAAATATTATTAAATATTTGTTTGAATAACAGAATATTAATATTAAAACAAATATTAATATTAAATCCAATTCAATTATCCAATTTTTAGTTTTCTGCTTTTGTAACAGAAAATTAACTAACCTTCAATTTTTTCTCTTTATTGTTGAGTAAATAGCCATTTATGTTATGGCATTTATGTTGTGGTCGTTTTGCAAAAACACCCATTCTGAAGAGTTGCACCTCTTCAGATTTCAGCCCAACTTTGGATATAAATATAAGACTATTCTGCGCAGAATTTTCATACGAATTTTCTGAGTTCTTATCCTTTCTTCTGCATATTTTAACTTCAAAGAAAATAATAGTAAGTGTGATTTGCTACCTAACTTTGTGTTCGCTAAAACACTAGGGTTTGAAGTACCATTACACCAGTGTGTAATTCGTTCTATCCTGGGAGGAAATAATCCATAACCGTGAATACTAGGAGGGGATTAAATTCCTTAAGGAAACACTGTGAATTGAGTGGGCTCGATTTGGTTTTTTTTTATTTCGTTTACATTTCTATTTATGTTATTTTACTTTCTCCAGTATTGTTTTACAAATACAAATTACTAACACAAACTTCTTTACAATACCCTTGTACATACAACTTAAATATTTAAGATTATTGCTTCATGTAAAAGGTGGCCTTGTTTTTAGGCTTTTTCACTTGTGAGCCTTGTCGGCACATTTGTAGCTTTTTATTTAAAACCTTGTTGGCCAAATAAATGGCCTTGTATTTTGAGAGGATGTGGCCAATTGTTGGCCAAGTATTTCTTTCTTGTCTTCCTATATAATGAGCACTCTCTGTTCGTTTTCAAGACTCACCAACACAAGATTTGAATTATTCATTTCTTGTTTCTTCTCTTCCTCCTTTACTAATTAAGATTATTTTGTAAGAGAGTAAGTGTTGGAAAACACTTGTGTGAACCCTTTCTTTGGAGTGATCTTGTGAGGTTATTCTCTTGGGGTATTTGGAACTAATTAGAGTATTTACTCTAATTTTGTACTCTCTTTTGTACTATTATTGATATAGTAAAATTGCTTCTCTCCGCTTGTTGATGTAGGTCTCCTTGACTGAACCACATTAAGATTGTACCTTCTTTATTTGCTTTAATTACCATTATTATCAACTTATATTGTTTTTATTTTTGTCGTTATAACATTGTTTGGCTAAATTCTGCATTACTCGGGTTCCCGATCCTAGCAAATTGGTATCAGAGCCGGATCTAACGGGTTATTTTAAATAGCCAAAATGACTCTAACAAAGACTTATGTTGAGAAATTTGATCGAAGTGTAAACTTCGGAATGTAGCAATTAAAGATGGAAGCTATCCTAATTCAGGATGGCTTAGATTTGGCACTACAAGGAAAATAGAAGAAACCCGAAAAAATGACGGACGGGGAGTTTACCTTCATTGACAAAAAGGCAAAAGCAGGTATCATTTTGAATCTCTCAAATGAGGTTTTGCGTGAAGTTTCTGCAGAAAGCTCAGCCAAAGGCATATAGAAAAAGATGAAAACCATGTATATGAAAAGAACAATAGAAAACAGGCTTTACCTAAAGCAAAAACTCTGCACTTTTCGTATGGCTGAAGGTGCCTCTATACTTACACATCTTGATACTTTTGATTATCTTCTTATGGATTTAAGTAACATAGATGTTGAAGTCAAAGATGAGGATTAAGCCGTATTATTGCTTGTTTCTTTACCCCAGTCGTTTAAGCATATTAGAGATACTATGCTTTATGGAAAAGATAATATCTCATATAAAGATATCAAATCTATTTTGAAATCAAAAGAACAAATAGATAGAGATATTACTGGGAAACTAGTGGGAACCAAGGGGAAGTTTTATTTGTAAGAGGTAGATCCAATAATAAAGACTCAAGTAGTGAGAGACCTAAATCAAGGTCAAAATCCAGATATAGAAATATCATGTGCAAATACTGTCATAAGAAAGGTCACATTATTTCTAAATGCTATAAATTGAAAAACAAAGAAAAGCATACAAAAAAGAAAAATGAGCATAAAATTACCGACACTGCCGAAGTAAATGTAGCTGCTGATGAGACCGAGGGAACTATTTTTTTAGCAACTAATAATAGTTTTAAATCTAACAATGAGTGGATTTTGGATTCGGTTGTTCTTATCATATGTGTCCCAATCGGGATTTGTTTACCACATATAAATCTGTTGAAGGTGGAGTTGTCTTGATAGGCAACAATGCTGCCTGCAATGTTATTGGTAAAGGTACAGTCCGAATCAAAATGCACGATGGTGTGGTGAGAAATATCACCGATGTTAGACATGTTCCCGACTTGAAGAAAAATCTCATCTTTTTGGGCACTCAAGAATCTCTTGGGTGTGTCACACCTCCTTTTTACACACCTACACCGAAGGGTAAATGTATGAATATTTTCAATTAAAGTGATATTATTCGAATCAAGATTATTTATTTATTTTAGAGTCGCCACTTGGGATAGGAGGTATCCCAAGTCACCGGTTGAATTTAATCCCAAATCGAAAAAAATTTGTCGACTTCCCAATTGGAGTCTGCGAACCAGAAATTCTGTGTAAGGAATTCTATTGACCAGAGGGAAGGTGTTAGGCACCCCCAGATCCCGTGATTTTAACACGGTCGCTTAAATTATCATATTTTGCTCAAAATCTAATTTTTCCACATATTCCAACCTATAATGCAATTTCATGATTATTTAACCGATTTTAATTATTTTTTACGAAAGTGAACATCGCCTAAAAATATATTTTCGGATTACGTCACATGAAATGCACCTGGATCATCGATACATTTTTATTCAATGTTTTCGGATTTGAGTTTTGGTTGTATGAAATACACACCCGAGTTTAAGAATGTAATTTTATTAAGATCGCGCCTAAAAGGCTAACGTGTTATTATCTTTTGGGAAGGCCATGAAATTTGCTAAACGGCCCATCCCGAATCTCTAAGTATTTTATAAAGTAATTAATGAAGGCTCTACAATTATATATTTAATTTGGCGAGGCTCGTCTCATTTTTATTATTAAAGGCCAACTAAAAGCAAACTAGAATTTTCTATGGATTATTTGTCTCTAAAGGGCCAATTAATTTACAAATATAAATTCGGACCTCAAATTCAAGTCCAAATTCAAACAAAAGGGAAAATCCTTTTAGCTTGAACCCGCTACCTAATTCAAAATCTAATTTTATATTATGAATTAATTTTTCATATTCCTATGTAATGTAATGATTTTTGACAATTTTGGGCCTTAAAGGCTTAACCTATGAAGAGGGAGAAGAACACTTGCTTTTAAATGATACTGTAACGTTATTGGGCTTCAGCATGGGCCCATGAACGAAAGGTCCAGCCTGCTTTGATGAACCAGACCAAATTTAAACTCAAATTGAGCACATACACACACAGAAATGCTCCAAATTATTTACCAGGTATTCAACGACTATGAGGAAGAACATCATCACATCATTTGTAAGAATGAAATATGGATTATTCGAATTTCAGGCCCAACCTGAATTACCTTATTTTCCTACCTATTAGTGAGTTCTTAATTATCATTATAAAGAAAAATCAGATGAAAGCAATATTGGATTTGAGCAACAGTAATTACTAACTTAAACTGACACTTATTAAACCAACACTCAACGGGGAGCCATGAATTTAGAAATGGAGTACTTAAAACTATTGAAACTGCTTATTGTCCAACATTGATTGACTATAAAATTAGTGTCCAATTATAAAATCATTCATCATACAAATTCCAACTATATTACATTAGTAGCAATAACTAAACCAAATTAAACTACTAGCTCTATATCTAACAGTCTGTTACTTAACAATTCAAAAGTTCAATACATTCCCAAATTTAACATAACCAGTCCCAATATTATTCAAATTTCAGTCAGATCGTACAAAACCTGTACCAATTAAAAGTAAAACTAAACAAAGCATGAATTATCTAATATCTATTTCACTATAGTAACTTGTATATGCAAGTTTCAGAATAGCATTTCATTTCAACTTCTCAACTCAACAATTACATCAACTTGATTCGAATGTGTACCTGAAAAGGTGAAACGATAAGAAGAAGGAGATGAAGTCAGCAACAGTTCAGGTGATTAGCAGGCACAAGTAGCAAATCACAGCAACATGGGACTTAGTTGTAAATCCCATCAACAATATCAACTGCTTTGGACTAATTCTGATTTATAAATAACTCAAAAATAGCTTGAATACACCCAAATCAGCTTGAAATTGCACCCAGAAATACTCAGAAAATACCAGCAGTTAAATCTTAAATTAGAAGATGGAAATTAACCATTAAAACTCGAAATCAACCTAAGTATTTCAATAGAGTAGTATTTTGCTCTCCTTTTTTATTTGAAATTCCAATTCTCTAAAGCTAAACCTTGTTGAAAATGTTTTGGGAGGGCAAAATGTATGCTGGAAGTTGTTGGAGAATTTTCAGTTGATCTTACTTGTTCTCTAAGGCATTAGGGTGCCTTTTCATAGGCACAAATTAGGGCAGAATGTTCTAGAACCTTTATTTTACTTTTTCCCCTTTTAATTTTTACAAATTGACTATTAGACCCTAATTTTATACCTTGTTCCCCAAGCTACAGTCCTAAGTTTGCTAAACTTACACCTAGACCCCTTCTAAAAGGATCTAGGGTATTCTTTTATAAAAGATAAGCTACCCTTGCCCCTGTTTTGAATTTATAAAATTACCCTTTTCTATACCTAAATTACCCTTGAAATCCTCCTAAATTTACTTGCCCAATCAGACCAGCTCTAACCTTAGTTAGCTACCCTAACCCTTTGATTCTAATTAAACTAAGTATTAATCAGCTATAACCAAACATTATCTAAAATTAACAGAACTTCTAATAATTAAAAAATAAACTGCCAAGATGGGAAAATATTTTTAATTATACTAACACAATTAACTCAAATAACAATCAACATCAAAGAAAATCTTATTATCTATCTAATGCCATTAAACCTATAGTAATATGTATTGAACCAGAACAAAAACTCAACTAGGATCACTAATCGTAACCAGACAACAAATAAAATTAAAGAACTCATGAGAACAGATGAATAGAAATTTAAACCAAACAGAAAAACAAATCGAGTAAAAATTTCAAACTAATCAGAAAAGCTAAGAAGGATATTTACATGTTTTAATAGGAAGATAAAAACTTTAAAATAAATAAAAAAAAATAAGAAAATAAACAAAAGAAGGAGATCTTACTGTTATAACTTCAAAAAAATCCCGCTGCTTTCTTAGATTTGCAATTCGATCAGTTTCAACCAGATTCGAGCATCACTGATGGTGTATTTATCATGGAGAAAGTGAGGAAATCATGTGATGTTAGTTTGATGTAGATTGGGTTAACTAGGGTTTTTCATCAGTTTTTAGATCTGAAATTCGAGGAATTGGGCTGGGTTTTGAGACAAGGTATGATGGATATGAAATGGGGATGGGGTGTAAATTTGGGCTCATTAGGAGCTCAGCCGGTGGCATCGGCAATTTCCGGCCGGCGGCGAACGGTGATGATACGGTGGGGACACGGTGGGGTAAGGCGGATGTAGGGTGGCTATACACCGGCGGCTGGGGATGGGCAGTACGATGAGGGAGAGATATGTTTTTTAGGGTTGGGATTATTTCAGACATTTTTATTTAAATCCCATAAATCAATCAGGATCGTTAGATGATGTGGGAATGAATGGCCTAGATTTAATTGCCCTGAAACAACGTACCAGTTACCCTATACTACGCCATTTTGATAGTCTGAGGGGTGAGGCGTATGGACCAGGTATGGATTTGGTTTGGGCTTGGGTAGGGCGGGTGGAGGAGGGATCCATTTGGGCCTGGTTTTGGCCCCAAACTGAGCATCCCTATTCTTTTGTTTGCATTTTCCTTTTGTTTTCTTTTATTTGTTTTGTTTTGTTTATTTTGTATTATTTATTTTTATATTTATATTTTTATAATACTCAAATATAAATCTAAAATTATATTAATTAATCTCCAAATATTAACTAATTCCTAAATTAAAAGAAACTAAACAAAAAGTGTAAAAATATAAAAAGGACTATTTTTGGTTATTTTTTTCTTGTTTAATTATTAATGCTAATTAACTAATAAACTAAAATTGAACTCCAAAAAATGCTAATACCCTATTTTGTATTTTATCATGAATTATGGCCTCAAAAATACATAAAAATGCAAGCAAACTTAAAAATTAAACAATTAATTCTTAAAAATTCAAAATATAAAGAAGAAATTCTAATTTTAATGAATATATAGGAGTATTTTAAGCATGGCAAAAATCACGTGCTCACAGGGTGCAAGTACGCAGATGAAGGTGGAGTCCTGATAATTTCTCATGGTGCTCTTGTGATCATGAAAGCACGCAGATCTGGTACGTTGTATACTCTAATGGGATCTACCGTTACAGGTGTTGTTGCAGTTTCAACATTAGATAAATCAGATTCTGACATCACCAAATTGTGGCATAGGCGATTGGGCATATGAGTGAAAAGGGTCTTTCCATCCTGAGCAAAAGAGGTATGTTGTGGCCAAAATACTGGAAATATGGAGTTCTGTGAACACTATGTGTTCGGGAAGCAGAAAAGAGTCAGCTTCAAATCTCCATCAATTTATAGAACAAATGGTACTTTGGATTACATTCATTTAGATCTTTGGGGTTCTTTACGTACCCCGTCAAAAGGTGGTGCCAGGTATATGTTAACTTTCATTAATGATTATTCAAGGAAAGCTTGGGTTTATTTTCTAAAAAATAAAAGTGATATTTTCTTAACTTTCAAACAATGGAAAGTTTTGATTGAGAAGCAAATAGGAAATCAGGTTAAGCGACTTAGAACAGATAATGGATTGGAATTCTGTAATGATGAATTCAATGAATTCTGCAAGAATGAAAGAATTGCTCGACACCGTACCGTGAGAATGACACCTCAACAAAATGGTGTGACAGAAAGGATGAATATAACTCTTTTGGGAAAGGGCTCGTTGTATGATTTCAAATGCTGGGTTGACAAATGCTTTTTGGGCAGAAGCTATCTCTACAGCTTGTTATATTGTCAACCGTGCTCCTTCTGCACCATTGAACTTTAAAACTCTAGAGAAAATGTGGTCAGGTACTCCTGCTAATTATTCCGATTTAAAGATATTTAGTTGCGCTGCATACATGCATGTAAATAATGGAAAATTACAGCTAAGGGATAAAAAGTGTATTTTCCTTGGGTATGCATCTGGGGTGAAACGATACCGACTATGGTATCCTGATCCCATGACACCAAAATTCATAATTAGTAGAGATATAACCTTTGATGAATCCTCTATGTTACATTCCATAAAAGAGTCTTCTAGTTCTTGTAAAGAAGATAAAGGGAAGAGTACAGAGAAACAGGTGGAGGTTGAGATTGGTAATCCTTCTGACCCATGTTCATAAACTTTGGAGCAAAATACAGTTGAAACACCTGAAGTTAAGTCAGAAGCTGAAATTCTTGAAGTTGAGACTCCTGAAGTTGAACCGGAAGAAGAGGAGTATTCTATAGCCAAACATAGACCAAGAAGAGAAAGTAAACAACTATTAAGGTTTGAAGATTATGTTGCATTTGCTTTTTCAGTTTCACAGAAAGCTGAAGAAATTAGAGAACATCAAAATATACAGAAGCAGTTTCTGGTATTGACTCAGCCAAGTGGTTGATAGCAATGAATGAAGAAATTGAGTCTCTTCACAAGAATGGTACTTGGTCTCTTGTAAAACCACCATCAGGAAAAAGAATTGTTGGTTGCAAATGGGTCTTCAAGAAAAAGGATGGTATTCCAAGGGTTGAAGATGCGAGGTATAAGGCACGATTAGTTGCAAAGGGCCTAGTCAGGTACAAGGAATTGGTTTTAATGATCTTTTCTCACCTGTTGTTAAACATAGCTCTATTCGTGTTTTGCTTGCCTTAGCTGCCATGTATGATTTGAAATTAGAACAACTTGATGTTAAGACGGCTTTCTTACATGGCGACTAGAGGTAAAAATATACATGTATCAACCCGAAAGATTTGAAATTGAATTAAAAGAAGATCACGTTTGCTTGTTAAAGAAATCCTTGTACGGATTAAAACAGTCTCCAAGACAATGGTATAAAAGGTTTGATTCCTTTATGTTGGGCCATGGTTATTTAAGGAACATGAATGATAGTTGTGTTTACTTTCGGAAGTTAAATGTTAGTTCATTTATGTACCTATTATTATATGTTGATGATATGCTTATTGCTGCTAATGATTTGACGGAAATTCACAATTTGAAAAGTCAATTGAAAAGTAAATTTGAGATGAAAGATTTGGGAGCAGCTAAGAAAATCCTTGGCATGGAGATCAAAAGAGATTGAGTAGCCAATAGGCTATTCCTGATCCAGAAGAAGTACTTGGAGAAAGTTTTGGAGAGGTTTGCCATGATAGATGCTAAACAAGTGAGTACCCCTCTTGCTGCTCATTTTAAGTTATCAGATTCTCAGTTCCCACAGTCAGAGGAAGAAGAGAGGTATATGGCACATGTACCTTATTCCAGTGCAGTCGGTAGTATTATTTATGCAATGGTTTGTACACGTCCAGACATTTCACAAGTAGTGAGCGTGGTAAGCTGATATATGGCTTGCCCTGGTAAAGCACATTGGCGGGCTGTGAAATGAATTCTCAGATACTTGCAAGGTACATCAAACACATGTTTGGAGTTTGGGAGAAATACTAACACTTTGGTTGGTTTTGTAGACTCAGATTATGCAGGTGATCTTGACAAAAAAAATCACTAACATGCTATGTATTTTGCATTGGTGGTTGCACTATTAGTTGGAAAGCTACATTACAATATGTAGTAGCTTTATCTACTACTGAAGCAGAATATATGGCAGTGACCGAGGCGATCAAAGAAGTCTTATGGTTAAAGGGTCTATTTGCTGAACTCAGTTCATACCAAGGTGGTATTACCATTTTCTATGATAGACAAAGTGCCATTCACCTGACTAAAGATCAGATGTATCATAAGAGGATAAAGCACATTGATATCAAATATCATTTCATCCGAGAAACCATTGCTGAAGGAAAAGTCTTTGTTCAAAAGATCAACACTAGAGACAATCCTCCTGACATGTTTACGAAGCCTCTTCCAGTTGTCGAGTTCAAGCTTTGCATGAACTTGGTTGGCATTTATGAAAAATGATTTTTCCCATTGAGGCTTTTGCGGAGAAGGTGGAGCAAATTTACTATATTAGCCAAAACTAGGCCAAGCGGAGATTTGTAAAAGGTAACCTTGTTTTTAGGCTTTTTCACTTGTGAGACTTGTTGGCACATTTGTAGCTTTTTATTTAAAATCTTGTTGGCCAAATAAGTGGCCTTGTATTTTGTGAGGATGTGGCCAATTGTTGGCCAATCATTTCTTTCTTGTCTTCCTATATAATGAGCACTCTCTGTTCGTTTTCAAGACACACCAAAACAAGATTTGAATTATTCATTTCTTGTTTCTTCTCTTCCTCCTTTACTAATTAAGATTATTTTCTAAGAGAGTAAGTGTTGGGAAACACTTGTGTGAACCCTTTCTTTGGAGTGATCTTGTGAGGTTATTCTCTTGGGGTATTTTGGACTAATTAGAGTATTTACTCTAATTTTGTACTCTCTTTCGTACTATTGTTGATATTGTGAAATTGCTTCTCTCCGCTTGTTGATGTAGGTCTCCTTAGCTGAACCACGTTAAGATTGTGCCTTCTTTATATGCTTTAGTTACTGTTATTATCACTTAGTTTGAGAAGAAAGCATTTGCGTATCTTTAATTTGCACATCGGAAAACTCTGTGCAACTAAACCATCATCAACATAATTTGCAAGAGTTCTTTGTGTCTAAGTGCGATGGTTAATCATTCTTTTTAATGCTAATGCAATAAGATTATGAAAGAAGCGTGACAAAAGTCTCCATCGAATTACAGTACATTTACTTGATGCTAAAGTTAGTATCTCTTTTTAAAACGTAATATGATTATGGAAAAAAGTGGGAGAAAGTTTCCATCCAATAACATAACACATGGTATGTGATTAGTTATTACTTAAATTGAATATGACCAATGATCAGCAGATCGATAAGCTTCTTCAGTACACGACAATAACAATAAATTCGGTAAAATCTCACAAGTGAGAAGCTTCTTAAATATGTTCTACTAAAAATTGGAGATTCTCTCCTAGTTCTCTTTCTTTATGTTTTAAAATTATTTGGTTATCTAAATCAGTAAATTGATCGTGAATTCATTTTGGTTTTGAGGAAAAGAATAATTAACCAAGTGACAAGAGGAGAAAACTAGGAGGGAAAACGCAATACGTGTTTACCTTAGCTGTCAGTGTCTAGAGCCCCCACTTCTTCTTTATTATTCGTACATCATTATCTTCGGACTATGTTCTTAGATACAGTCTTGTAGTAGTTATTAAATTCTGTAATAGCTCATAACTTGTGACACCCCGACTGCGAGCTGGATTTGGGTTGGTTCTCTTGTTAACACAGTTATTTACGTATTTTTGATTACGATATTTTTTCTCTAAGCTTATTTATGATTAATAACTTATAGATACTAGAGGAGCTAATATTCTGTTGGCTAGCCTCGTCTACACGAGAGGCACCATCACGACCCACTGGGTTTGGGTTGTGACAAGTTGGTATTAGAGCCTAGATTACTAGGTCTCACGAGTCATGAGCAGGTTTAGTAGAGTCTCGCTAAGCGGTATAGGGACGCCTGTATTTCTCCTCGAGAGGCTACAGAACCCTTAGCAAAACTTTACATTCTTGAAATTCTTGTCATGCGACATTGTTGATCCGAGAACTAAACTTCTGTGTTCTATTCTCTCACAGATGGCGAGGACTCATGCTACAGGATGAGATGGTCAACCACCATTACCACCTATTGAGGGCACTAGAGGCCGGGGGGGACGATCGTGGTCGTGGTAGGGGCAGAGCCGCGAGGGCAGCACCTATTGCTCCACCAGTTACCCTGGCTCTGGAGCAGGCCCCAGCTGTAGACATTCCAGCAGCACCTGTCTAGGCACTGGCAGTGCCCATTGTGATACCGGGTCTCCAGGAGACCTTGGCTCAGATTCTATTAGTTTGCACTGGCCTAGCCTAGGTAGTTTCAACCACTACTGCATCAGCTACATCGCAGGCATGGGGAGGCAGTCAGACCCCAGCCACTCGCACGCCTGAGTAGGTTGTTCAGGGATTGCAGACCCTCGGAGTGGCTCCAGCTCAGCCGGTTGCACTAGTTGTACCAGTCACACCAGTTCAGGACTTTGTAGTCCTAGCTATGCCAGACGATGAGTAGCATCATCTTAAGAGATTTAGTAGGCTTCAGCCTCCAGTTTTTGGTGGTGCTCGGGCGAGGATGCCCAGGGTTTTCTGGACAAGTATCAGCGGATGCTTCGGACGGCAGGGATTTTGGAGTCCAGTGGGGAGGCATTCACCGCATTTCAGTTCACTGGGCTGCCTTCACATGGTGGGAGGCATATGAGCGGCGCAGGCCGGCGGGTGCAGCGCCTTTGTAATGGTAGGAGTTCTCCACTATCTTTTTGGAGAACTGGGTACCACAATCTCAGAGGGAAGAGCTGCGTAGACAGTTTGAGTGGCTTCGGCAGGGACATGACTGTGACCCAGTATAAGGCGAGATTTTCTAAGTTAACTCGGCATGCCTCATGGATATTTTCGACAGAAAGAGAAAGGATCAAGAGGTTTGTAGATGGACTTAACTATCACCTTTGTATTCTGATGACTCGAGAGAGAGTTCTGGGTATTTCCTTTGAGGAAGCAGTTGGTATTGCTCGTGATATTGAGTAGGCTCGCCGTCAGGAAAGAAAGGAGAGGGAGGCCAAGAGGCCTCGAGGTTTTGGAAGCTTCAGTGGTGCTCCATCTAGGAGCCAACTCCAGCAGAGCACAGGTCGTTCATTCAGGCCTCGTCAGTCAACCCATTCTGAGCATCGTGGGTCATCTTCTGATCGGGGTCATCAGGGTTATCAGTAGAGCCAACCATCTCATAGTGCTCTGCCAGCTCAGGGTTCATCATGAGCTCTATCTATTCAGGGTTCCTCCAGATCGAGTGTGTTAGCTAGTCTCTCTGATGTGTAGGGTTCCCTTCAGTCCCATTCTCCTAGACCAGGGAGCTGTTATGAGTGCGGGGAGGTTGGGCACATGTAGAGGCATTGTCCTCGACGCCCTGGTAGTCAGTCTTAGTAGAGAAATCGGCTCTCATCTTCTGCTCCTGTTTCTTCAGTGCCCACCCAGTGAGCTAGGGGTGGAGGCCAGGTAGCTAGGGACCGCCCAGGGGTAGAGGCCGGACTGGTGGTGGTTAGGCTCAATTCTATGCTCTTTTGGACAGGAGGGATGCTATGGCATCAGATGTTGTTATCACAGGTATTATCTCAATCTACCACAGGGATGCCTCTGTCTTATTTGATCCTGGATCCACCTATTTCTATATATCTTCATATTTTGCTCATCACCTGGATACGACTCGAGGGTGTCTTGCCTTTCCTATTCACGTATCTACCCCGGTGGGCGATACTATTATTGTAGATCATGTATATCAATCTTATCTAGTGACTATTGGGGTCTGGAGACCCGAGTTTACTTGTTGCTGTTGAGCATGGTAGATTTTGATGTGATTCTGGGTATGGACTGGCTATCTCCGTACCATGCTATTCTAGACTGGCATGCCAAGACAGTTACGTTGGCTATTCCTTGTGTTCCGAGGATCGAATGGCGTGGTATGACTGACTATGTTCCTAGCAGGGTAATTTCTTTTCTAAAGGCCCAACGGATGGTTGGGAAAGGTTGTCTATCGTATTTGGCTTTCGTGAGAGATGTTGGAGCCAAGACTCCTAGTCTTGATTCTATTCACGTGGTGAGGGATTTCCGGATGTGTTCCCAACAGACCTACCGGGCATGCCACCAGACAGGGACATTGATTTCGATATTGATCTGGTGTCGGACACCCAGCCCATCTTTATTCCTCCCTATTGTATGGCACTAGCAAAGTTAAAAGGGATTAAAGGAGCAGCTTCAGGAACTCCTAGATAAGGGGTTTATTCGTTTGAGTGTGTCACCGTGGGGTGCACCGGTCTTATTTGTGAAGAAGAAAGATGGGACAATGAGAATGTGCATTAACTACAAGCAGTTGAATAAGGTGACAGTGAAGAACAAGTACCCACTACCGCACATTGATGATTTGTTTGACCAGCTCTAGGGAGCGAGGGTATTCTCTAAGATTGATCTCCGTTCAGGCTATGACCAGCTGAAGATTAGCGATTCTAACATTATGAAGACGACTTTCAGGATGAGATATGGCCACTACGAGTTTTTGGTTATGTGTTTTGGGCTGACTAATGGCCCAGCCGCATTCATTCACTTGACGAATAGTGTATTTTGGCTGTATCTGTAATCATTTGTGATTGTGTTTATTGATGACATCCTGGTGTACTCGCGTAGCCAGGAGGATCATGCTCAGCATTTGAGAGCGGTGTTACAGAGATTGAGTAAGGAGAAACTTTATGCAAAGTTCTCCAAATGTGAGTTTTAGCTTGGTTCTATGGCTTTCCTAGGGCACGTGGTGTCCAGCGATGGTATCTAGGTTGATCCCAAGAAGATAGAGGCGGTGCAGAGCTGGCCTAGACCGTTCTCATCCATGGAGATTCAGAGTTTCCTCGATTTGGCAGGTTATTATTGTCGGTTCGTCCAAGGTTTTTAATCTATTGCTTCGCGCTTGACCAAGTTGACACAGAAGGGTGCACCATTCGTATGGTTGGACGAGTGCGAGAAGAGCTTTCAGAAGCTCAAGACAGCTTTGACCACATCTTCAATGTTAGTTTTGCCATCAGCTTCAGGTTCTTATACCGTGTATTGTGATGCTTCGAGAGTTGGGATTAGATGTATATGCAGGAGGGTAGAGTCATTGAATATGCTTATCGTCAGTTGAAGCCTCACGAGAAGAACTACCCTGTTCATGATTTTGATTTGGGTGCCATAGTTCATGCTTTGAAGATTTGGAGGCACTACTTATATGGTGTACCGTGTGAGGTATATACTGATCTTCATAGCCTTCAGCATTTGTTCAAACAAATAGATCTTAATTTGAGACTGCGGAGGTGGCTTGAGTTACTGCCGTATCTGTAATCATTTGTGATTGTGTTTATTGATAACATCCTGGTGTACTCGCGTAGCCAGGAGGAGCATGCTCAGCATTTGAGAGTGGTGTTACAGAGATTGAGTGAGGAGAAGCTTTATGCAAACTTCTCCAAATGTGAGTTTTAGCTTGGTTTTATGGCTTTCCTAGGGCACGTGGTGTCCAACGATGGTATCTAGGTTGATCCAAAGAAGATAGAGGCGGTGCAGAGCTGGCCCAGACCGTTCTCAGCCATGGAGATTCAGAGTTTCCTCGATTTGGCAGGTTATAATTGTCGGTTCGTCCAGGGTTTTTAATCTATTGCTTCGCGCTTGACCAAGTTGACACAGAAGGGTGCACCATTCGTATGGTTGGACGAGTGCGAGAAGAGATTTCAGAAGCTCAAGACAGCTTTGACCACAGCTTCAATGTTAGTTTTGCCATCAGCTTCAGGTTCTTATACCGTGTATTGTGATGCTTCGAGAGTTGGGATTAGATGTATGTTGATGCAGAAGGGTAGAGTCATTGTATATGTTTCTCGTCAGTTGAAGCCTCACGAGAAGAACTACCCTGTTCATGATTTTGATTTGGGTGCCATAGTTCATGCTTTGAAGATTTGGAGGCACTACTTATATGGTGTACCGTGTGAGGTATATACTAATCTTCATAGCCTTCAGCATTTGTTCAAACAAATGGATCTTAATTTGAGACTGCAGAGGTGGCTTGAGTTACTCAAGGATTATGAAATTACCATTTTGTATCATCCGGGGAAGGCCAATGTAGTAGCCAATGCTTTGAGCCGGAAGATGATGAGTATGGGTAGTTTGGCGTACATTCCAGTTGGGGAGAGGCCCTTTGTAGTTGATGTCAAGGATTTGGCCATTCGGATGGTGAGGCTAGATATTTCGGAGCCTATTCGGGTGTTGGCTTGCATGGTATCTTGGTCTTCCTTGTATGATCACGTTAGAGAGCGCCAGTATGATGATCCACATTTGTTTGTCCTTAAGGATAGGGTTCAACATGATGATGCCATCGATGTGACTATTGATAGTGATGGCGTGTTGAGGATATAGGGCTGGATTTGCATGCCCAATGTGGATGGGCTTCGGGAGTTGATATTGGAGGAGGCCCATAACTCACGGTATTCTATTCATCCAGGTGCCGCGAAGATGTATCAGGATTTGACAGAGCATTACTAGTGGAGGAGAATGAAGAAGGATATTGTGAGTTATGTAGCTCGGTGTCTCAACTGTCAGCAGGTCAAGTATAAGCATCAGAGGCCCGATCATGTACTTCAGCGTATGAATATTTCCGAGTGGAAGTGGGAGAGGATTACTATGGATTTTGTGAGTGGTCTTCCTCGGACAGCGAGGAAGTTTGATTCGATTTGGGTGATTGTGGATTGGCTGAACAAGTTAGCACACTTCATCCTGGTGTGTACTACCTATTCTTCGGAGCGGTTAGTAGAGATTTTCATCCGGGATATTGTATGGTTGCATGGGGTCCCTGTTTCCATTATCTCAAATAGGGGTACTTAGTTTACTTTCCAATTTTTGAGGACTTTTCAACGAGAGTTAGGCACACATGTAGAGTTGAGCATAGCGTTTCATTCTCAGACGGACGGGCAGTCCGAGCGTACCATTTAGATATTGGAGGACATGTTGCGTGCATGTGTTATTGATTTTGGAGGTTCTTGGACTGAGTTCTTGCCACTTGCAGAGTTTACTTACAACAACAGCTATCAGTCCAACATTAAGATGGTGTCGTATGAGACCTTATATGGGAGACGGTGCAGATCTCGGGTTGGTTGGTGATAATAGGAGAATTTGACTATAATTATACCCTAAATAATCACACTTTGTTATGGTATTTATGTTGCTTATGAGGACAAAATGCTTTGATTAGTGTTTGTTTGTGTGTTATAGGTACATGTGATGCAATGGATGCTAAGAAGAGTATTTTGAAGTCATATGTGGATGAAAAGGCCAAGAAAAGAGCTAAGGTGAAAAGAGCTGGAAGAAGCAGTCAAAAATACACAGCATTGTTCATCCGCGGTTCATCCGCGGTCGCGGATGAACCGCGAAAAAAGAAGCCCTCTGAAGTTTGACTATTCGCGGTCCGCTCGCGGACGCGAATGAACCGCGGAAGGCTCCGCAGCAGCAATCCCAATTAGGCTCGAATTTAGTTTTAAAGCCCTAAAACCTCTATATAAACTCCTAGTTTGCCCCATAGAGGCATGTTATCTTTATTTCATTACTTTTGCAAGGTTTTTAGTAAGAGAGATTCCTCTCAAACTCTTTCTTTTATTTTATATCAATTATTTCTTTATGATTTCAATTATTATTCTTGTTTCTTCAAGCATGAGTAGCTAAATTCTTTTCTAAGGTTTTGATGGAACCTATTGGGTGATGAACTTATCGTTTATGTGATTACAAATTGTGACTTAGATTTCTATTTGTTCAACTTCATTCTTATTGTAGTTAATTGGTAGGATCCCCAATTAGTTGTGCCTATTTAGTGTGCATAACTTGGAAAAGAGTGCATGTCACACCTCCTTTTTACCGCACCCGCGGGAGCACGCAGGAGTTTTTCCAATTAAAGGACAATCGAAACGGGATTTATTTATTTAGTTCAGAGTCGCCACTTGGAAAAATAATGGTGTCCCAAGTCACCGGTGTAATCCCGAACCGAGGAGATTTTATGACTTTGTAATATAGTCTGCGAAACTAGAAAAACCGGATAAGGAACTCTGTTAACCCGGGAGAAGGTGTTAGGCATTCCCGGATTCCGTGGTTTTAGCACGGTCGCTCAACTGTACTTTTGCTTGTATCTGATTTCTTTATATATTTTAACTATGTATTTTTAATGCTTCGCTTTTATTTTTAGAAGAATTTCGACGTCATGAAAACACATTTCGAGTCACACCGCAACCAGTACGCCTGTGACTTTAATGTATTTCAGTTTCGTCGGGAGTAAGATTTGGGTCACATAAATGCGCACCCGTATTTAGGAAAGTAGTTTTATTAATGTCGTGCCTAAAGATTCTCCGTCTTTGTTAACTTTGGGAAGGACCGTGAAATTCTCTAAACGGTCCTTCCGAGTCTAGATAATTAATTTGAGGCCCCGCAATTTGGGTGGTTTTGTTTGGCGAGGCTCATCTCATTTTTTTTTATTTAAGATCGAACCTAACATGACTATGATTTTTTATTTAAGCGGTCTCTACAAATGAACGAAGGTCCTAATTTATTTTGAAGGGAGGTTGTTTCAATTTGTAGTTAAATGAGATTCAAGCTTTGGACTTCAAATGAGCCCAATATAAAAGAGGTCGAACGAACTTGACTTAAAGCCCATCCGTATACCAGCCTTTCGTATGTTGCTCTACAAACTCCAATTTTCATAACATGATTAGGTAGATACTTACGGATCCTAAGTAGTAATTAATTCGTCCTTTTCTGAATGTAAATCTGCCTAAGTATTAATGACATTCGCTTCTATTTAACGTGAATCTCCATCGCATAAACTACTTCTTATCTCATCAACATTAATTTAAACAACACATTAATTATCTTATAAAAGGGATTGAGACGGAGTTGTTAGTTTGTGAATTCATTCCTAAGTGTGACTCTAATATCAACCTCAATGGCATAGGCAGAAACTAAAATTAACACTATAACTACTAAACATTAAACAACTAAATTTACTGTACGGTTAAGCAATAACATAAAGCTTCTACTATTAACTACTCATTACCCAATTTTCAACGTGACAATTTACACCTGAAACAGTATTATTCATAGTCCAGTATTAACAAGCGTTGAGTTTGAACTATCTTATCTAATATCAAATGCAAGTTCATTTATGATGAGTCTATCTCTTCAACATTACGGATATCAAATGAAAACAAAGGCATCATATTGTAAAAATAGCATCATTGATTCTGCAAAACAGTATAGGTGCAATTGTCGAACTTCCTATTGCCAGGGGGTAGAGTATACCTGGAAAATTTGAAAACAGTGAAGCAAAGACAGAGTCAGCAGTAACAATGAACAACAGCAACAGCAATGCAAGCGTGCACCAACAACACAATCCAAATGCAGTTCAAAACAGTCGATAACCCAGGGCCAATTGTAGCAGAACCCAAACAGTCACACCAAGTAACAACCAGTAAAAGAACCACGACCAGCAGTAACAACAACAACAAACAAGCACAAGAACAACAGCACCAACAGAACAATTGCAACCAAACGCGACTACCACAGCCTCACAAATAACAGTGGTGACAGAAGAACAAGAAGCCAAAGCAAGAGCCACCAGTAAGCAGTCAATACCAATGTGTTTTATGAGTGTAGATATCTAGGTTGTGAATGTCTATCTCCAGTGTTCTCTCTCTAAAGTTTGTGTGTGTGTGTGTTTTTATCTAAAATCTGTGTATCCCCCCTATTGTTTCAGATTACTGCTATACTTATAGCTAAAACCCTTCCCCCTAATGGTACAAAGACCTTAAATTAAACCCTTTTGCCCATCCCTCTCTCTGCTGAACCCATCCCTCTGTTTTTTACCACTACACTATGTCTAGGCATGGGTTCATTAATTAAAAATTAGTAGCAGGGGACAACTGGTGGTGAACTCTGCTGTACAGCAGGTTCCACCAGCAGTTCTAATGCACTACCTTCATCAATTACACCCTTTAACCCTATACTACCCACAACTATCTAATTCATCACAAAACAGTTCCCAAAAGAAGAGGACTTGATTCAATCAGTGCTTATAGCATCCAAGTCTGCCCTAGAATGCTAATAAACAAGACCTACGAGACTAACCGACCACATTGATTAGTCGATGTTAACATATATAATCAATAACAAATGGGCGATCTACAATTTGATTTCATGTATTTCAGCAGAGACACAGAACCAATCCAGTATGAATTGAACGTTTAACGACCTTAATCAAAACGAATAATTATTCTATAACAGGCACACTCGAACAAATAACAGAACACAAATCGACTCAATAAAAGGTCTTTGGAGATGAAGTGAAAACAGGGGCGGCCAAGAAGCAAATCTAAGAATTCAAGGTTTGAATTAAATAAATGTATACAACAAAACAAATACCTAATCGAAACATACAAGACGGAAGAAATTACCTCCAAAGAAGTCGACATCGGACGGACCCGGCCCCAAAGATTCAAATTTTCGCATTTTTGAAGTTAAACGGACTTTAATTGAAGTGTTTTCAAATGAAAACACTTCAATTAAAATCCATTAGCTTCAATTGCTGTTAAATGGACCAAAAACCCTAATTCTCGAATTCTAGGGTTCTTGAGAGGGGATTTGGGGTTCGAACACTTCTCGCCGGATTCGAACCAAACCAAGCTTGGTTTGGTCACGAGGAAAGTCTGGATAACGGTTGGTACGAATTTGGAGTCCAACGGCGTTGGTTCGAGTTTAACTCGAATCTTCAAATGAAGATTCGAGAAACTCCGGATCGATTCGACGCAGATGGTGTGTAGGTTTGGATTGGGGATGTTGAGGCGATTGTATGGTGTAAAGTTGGTGGCCGGCGGCGTTGTTGCCGCCGGGTTTTCAGGCGAAGGGAGAGGAGGCGGCGCTAGGGTTTGTTGTTTGTGAAGGTTGAGAGAGAGAGAGGCGAAGGGGGATGGGGGGGTCTGAGGAATGGGAACGGGTTAGGGGTTTGGGGGGGGGGGTTTTCTGGGTAATTAAATTAATGTTTTAATCTTGGCCGTTGGATGATGAGAATCCAACGGCCAGGATCAAATGATTGGGGCGATTGATGAGATCCGTCAGATCCACGCTGATTGACGGCTTGGATCTCTTTACTTAAAATGGAACAACGTCGTTTGATTACGTTACGGTCTGAGTATTCGAGAATGGATTGATTAATCTGGGCCGTTGGATGACAAAATCCAACGGTCCAGATCAACTGGGTCGTTTGGGATTGGGGCGGATTAACTGGGCCGGGTAGGGACGATTTGGGGCATTTTTGTTTGGGCCTTGTTGTGTTGAAATTGGGTTTTTCCCTATCTCTTCATTTCCTACAACTAGACTCTCTCTCTCTCTCTCTATATATATATATATATATATATATATATATATATATATATATAATTAGATTAACTTGTAACACAATTAATTTTTGCTAACATACATAATTAAATACCAAATCACACAATTGTACATTAAATGACACAAAGGCAATGAATACGTATTTTTGTAATTTTCTTTTCTTTAAAACTTAAACACGGTTCGGTTAATTCCTAAACGCACAATTGAACTCCGAAATGCGCGCACGCGACATATATTTTTGTATTTTCTATGAATTTTAAACAAATAAACACGCACAGATAAATAAAAATAACACAAAATCCACAAAAATCACACACAACACAAAAACTATTTTATTTTGAATTTTTTGGGAGTAATTCTCATGTAAGGCAAAAATCACGTGCTCACAGCTGCCCCTCTTTGCGCGGAAACATGAAGAGTTTTCGTGCAAAGATAAGTGAGCGGATACGAGCGATTTTTGCCCATCTGAGCACTCCGTATGAAGCATTTTTTGAAAAGTTTGACCGAACCTTCGCTTCAGAAGATCTCCTACATATCCCTGGCTAAAAGGGAATCAGGTCAATGTAGTTCGGGAAGTTTTGGTAGCTGGGACTACCGTGATTGCTGTGATCTTGCTGTTACTGTTGTTGTTGCTGCTATCACTGGTTACCGATCTCCTCATTACATCGTGCTAAAATAAAACAAGAAACTAGGCTAGCCTACGGATCACATGATCCTATCTATCTTCAACTTGCTTTTGCCACCTTGCTTTTTTGTTGGCTTGATTGTTCCTTCTGATGTTTCTTCTCTTCTGCCAATTGTTATTTCGGCCTATCTTGATTGCCGAACTCCGACCGTTGGTCCCTTCCTTATGATCTTCGAACTATTCTTCTTCGAAGTCTGAATCTATCTTTCTGATCCTTGTTGCCTTCCTTCTGATTTTGAACTTGAATTCATGCTGGGGATTTCTGTTATACTCTACTGCTTTCCTCAAACAACTTCGAAAGTAAATTGCCACTCCATTCTTCAAGTGGGCTCCCTGACTTCAACTACGACTTCGAAACTAAATCGCCACTCCATTCTCCAGGCGGGCTCCGTGACTTCAACTGCTACTTCAAAATAAAATCGCCGCTCCATTCTTCAGGCGGGCTCCCTGACTTCAACTACTCAAGACTAAATCGCCACTCCATTCTCCAGGCGGGCTCCCCGACTTCAACTATAACTTCAAAACTAAATCGCCACTCCATTCTTCAGGCGGGCTCCCTGACTTCAACATTAACTCAATAACTCCATCCCACCCTTTCTTCTGAATTACCTTGTTTCGGAATTGCTTTCCTCCTAGGTCTTGTTATTTTCTCTTGATTGCTGGGGCATCTTTGAATTGATTACTTACCTGCTGGGGATAATGCTGCCGGGGAAATCTTCTTCATTTCCTCCTTTTCTACTTCCTTCAAAACCTATCTCCCTCCATTCTTCGGGCGGGCTCCCCGACTTCAACTACTACTTCAAAATAAAATCGCCACTCCATTCTCCGGGCGGGCTCCCTGACTTCAACTACAACTTCAAAACTAAATCGCCACTCCATTCTCCAGGCGGGCTCCCTGACTTCAACTATACTTCAAAAATAAAATTGCCACTCCATTCTCCAGGTGGGCTCCCTGACTTCAACTACTACTTTAAAAATAAAATTGCCACTCCATTCTCCAGGCGGGCTCCCTGACTTCAACCACTACTTCAAAATAAAATTGCCACTCCATTCTCCAGGCGGGCTCCCTGACTTCAACTACTACTTCAAAAATAAAATCGCCACTCCATTCTCTAGGCGGGCTCCCTGACTTCAACTACTACTTCAAAAATAAAATCGCCACTCCATTCTCCAGGCGGGCTCCCTGACTTCACCTATAACTTTAAAACTGAATCGCCACTCCATTCTCCAGGCGGGCTCCCTGACTTCAACTATAACTTCTAATTTCATCCCATCTTGTCCGCCTTCCCTTGTTTTCTCTACCATTTTCTTCTTCCTGCATCGCCTATTGGGCCACCTTTTCTTCTGAATTATCTTGTCTTGGAATTGCTTTCCCCCTGGGTCGCATTATTTCTCTTTTGGCTGCTGGGGATATCTTTGGAAATGTTTACTCACCTGCTGGGGATGATGCTGCTGAGGAAGTATTCTTTGTTTCCTTCACCCCTCATTCTCCCTCGGACTCGCGCTTTCGCTTCCTTGAACAAATTATGGGATATAATATTGCTGGGGACGATACCAGGCTCAAATATCAACCCATCGTGTTGTCTGGACTTTCTCAAAACTATTCTGCTCGGAGCCGGTATTTCCCGAAATCTTGTGTTGCTTTCTACCCTTATCCATTGGGTCTTTGCTTTAAAGAAAATTTTCGCAACAGGAGAAAATTTTCTGCCCCAGTTTGATAAACTTCTGGATGGTATGCTTTTCCGCCAACGAACCCTCTTTTCCTGCTTTAAATCAAAGAAAAATTTTTAGTTTCAAAACGCGGTGAGTGGTCGTGCCACACTTGTTGGGGCCATTTTCTTTTCTCTTTCAGCTGCTTGGCCTCTCTCGCATTTCGAGGATGACTTCGACGCTTGCTGGGGACGATGCACTTTCCACGAACGATTTCTCATTTTTCCCTTTCATTCCAATCTTTGGTTTGATCCGACTCTTTTTAGCCGGTGATCTGTTGCGTGAAATCATCTTTCGGACGTGCCACATGTGTCCATCATACTCCGTAATTCCTGCGAACCTCCCAACCATCCTGTCGTTCCAATCTTACTATCGGAATGATTTCTGCCTTATTTCCTCGTTCCACGCCTATTCATTTTCATTATACTGCATTGGGAGACTTGGTAGTAAGCTTTGAAAAATCAATTTTCAAAAAATGAAGGAAAAGAAAAGAATGCTGACCGCAAATGACAAAAGAAAAGGAAAACTTTTCTGAACTCAAAAATAGGAAAACTTATCTGAATGTGTGAATGCTCCAATGGTTATGCCGCGCCTTTGAGATTAAACTACCCAGTATATTCATGTCAACCACTTTTTGATGCCGCGTTCTGCGAGAGGTAAACGGATGTCCAAACCTTGTCTCATGCCGACATCTTGTAACCATCTTGCCTCGTCATCTCATAGTGCCCTTTGAAGGGTTTTCACTAATGAGATTCTCTCATTTCTCTATCTCCCGTCGCCTTAGGGTGCCCGTAAAGGTTTTCACCGTAAGACTCTCTCATTTTATTTCTCTCAACTTTCTTCGCCTTAAGGTGCCCGCGAGGGTTTTCACCGTTAAGACTCTCTCATTTATGCTTTCTTTCCCTGCGGTGGGGTATCACCCATGAGATTCCCTCTAGAGCGTTATCCCCTTTCGGCTTTGTGCATCCTGGATTCAATCGAGAGTCGGGATGTCACTTTTGGCTTTCATTCACATGACTTGGCATTTCTCAAATACTGATCGAGAGGTCTTTCTGGTCCTTAATGTGGTTTCTGCGCGTGAGGCTAAAGAAAGGGGTTTAACCTCAACGGTTATGTCATTACAACTTTCGGAATCCACACTATCTTTCAAACGAAACAATGACTTCTGCCCCAGTTTTGTTGCTTGGGGGATCTTTGATTTTTATTTTATTATGACCGAGCCGTGTGGCGCCTACGTATCCTTCTTGAGGAATCAGGTCGAACGTAGTTCACTTTTTCTTGTGTTTTTCCTTTGTTTCTTTTTCTATTTTGTTACACATCTTCCTTGATGATTCCGAAAGAGGGTATATGAAAGAATAATTAAGGCTCAAAGGGGAAAACAAGGGTTAAAGTGTTTGGGTAGTAGAAAAATTGCCTCTGTCATTTCATTCTCCGAAAAATGCCAAATACACACGAACGAAACCAAACGTTGACAAATGCATTAAAGAATTACACGTAATATCTCTTGACCGCATCAGAATTGATAGCCATATCGGTGCATCTTCCCTCAACATCAGTCAGACATAGAGCGCCGTTGGATAATACTCTAGTCACCACAAATGGTCCCTGCCAATTTGGAGCGAACTTGCCTTTCGCTTCGGCCTGATGTGGTAGAACTCTCCTCAGCACATGCTGTCCCACTTCAAATTTCCTGGGACGTACCTTCTTGTTATATTCTCTCGCCATTCTCTTTTGATACAATTGGCCGTGACATACTGCCGTCAATCTCTTTTCGTCGATCAAGCTCAATTGCTCTAATCGGGTTTTGACCCACTCATCGTCATCAATCTCAGCTTCAGCGACAATTCGGAGGGATGGGATTTCAACTTCTGCTGGTATTACTGCCTCAGTCCCATACACCAACAAATAAGGAGTTGCGCCCACCGAAGTCCGGACGGTAGTGCGATAACCTAATAGTGCGAATGGTAACTTTTCATGCCATTGTCTGGACCCTTCTACCATCTTCCTCAATATCTTCTTTATGTTCTTGTTTGCTGCCTCGACCGCACCATTTGCTTTTGGGCGATACGGTGTGGAATTTCAGTGTGTAATCTTGAACTGTTGACATACCTCTTTCATCAATCCGCTGTTAAGATTTGCACCGTTATCCGTGATGATTATCTTTGGAATTCCAAACCTGCAGATGATGTGGGAATGTACGAAGTCCACCACCGTCTTCTTGGTCACTGATTTGAATGTTTTTGCCTCCACCCACTTGGTAAAATAATCGATCGTTACCAGAATGAACCTGTGACCATTGGAAGCCGCAGGCTCTATAGGTCCAATAACATCCATGCCCCATGCAACAAACGGCCATGGTGCCGACATTGTATGCAATTCAGTTGGTGGAGAATGAATCAAGTCTCCGTGTATCTGACACTGATGGCATCTTTGCACGAAACTTATACAATCACGCTCCATCGTGAGCCAGTAATATCCCGCTCGAAGAATCTTCTTTGCCAATACGTATCCGCTCATGTGTGGTCCACAAACTCCCGAGTGTATATCTGTCATCACTGTTGTGGCTTGACTTGCATCTATACATCTCAACAATCCCAAATCCGGGGTTCTTTTGTACAGCACCCCTCCACTAAGGAAAAATCCGTTCGCCAACCGCCGAATAGCTCGCTTTTGATCTCCAGTTGCTTGCTCTGGGTATACTCCTAACCTGAGGTATTCCTTGACATCATGAAACCATGGCTCACCATCCACCTCTTCCTCTATCACATTACAATAAGCATGTTGATTCCGGACCTGAATATGTAACGGATCGACACGAACCTTGTCCGGGTGATGTAGCATCGACGCTAAAGTAGCCAGAGCGTCGGCAACCTCATTATGCATCCTTGGGATGTGCCTGAATTCTATCGATCGAAAGCATTTGGTCAAATCATGCAAACACTGACGATATGGGATAAGCTTTAGATCTCTGGTTTCCCATTCTCCCTGAATCTGATGTACCAGAAGGTCCGAGTCCCCCAAGACCAAGACGTCCTGTACATCCATGTCCACCGCTAATCGTAACCCCAAGATACATGCCTCGTACTCAGCCATATTATTGGTACAGTGAAAACGCAGTTGAGCAGTGACAGGATAATGATGTCCCGTTTCAGAGATGAGTACAGCCCCTACTCCGACTCCTTTTGCGTTTGCCGCTCCGTCGAAGAAAAGCTTCCATCCCGGATCCTCAGTTAATTCCAACCCATCAATTTGCAGTACTTCTTCGTCCGGAAAATACGTCCTCAAAGGTTCGTATCCGTCATCGACAGGATTCTCGGCTAAGTGATCGGCTAGGGCTTGGGCTTTCATAGCCGTCCTTGTCACATATATGATGTCGAACTCTGTAAGTAATATTTGCCATTTTGCTAACCTCCCTATAGGCATAGGTTTGTGGAAAATATACTTCAACGGATCCAAGCGCGAAATGAGGTAAGTGGTGTAAGAAGACAAATAATGTTTCAGCTTTTGGGCTACCCATGTCAAAGCACAGCATGTCTTTTCCAAATGAGTGTATTTAACCTCGTGGACCGTGAATTTCTTATTGAGATAGTAAATGGCCCGTTCCTTCCTGCCAGTAAGATCATGCTGCCCCAGTACGCAGCCGAACGAATTCTCCAAAACCGTCAGATAAAGAATCAGGGGTCTGCCTGGTTCGGGCGGAACTAGTACGGGTGGATTTGACAGATACCCTTTGATCCGATCAAACGCTTCCTGACATTCTGTCGTCCATTCTATCGCAGCGTCTTTCTTCAATAGGCGGAATATGGGTTCACATGTTGCCGTAAGCTGGGCAATAAACCTACTGATGTAATTCAACCTTCCCAACAGACTCATTACCTCTGTTTTATTCTTTGGCGGGGGTAACTCCTGGATGGACTTGATTTTGGATGGGTCCAACTCAATGCCCCGTCGGCTGACGATGAATCCTAGCAACTTTCCTGATGGAACTCCGAATGCGCATTTGGCCGGATTGAGCTTGATGTCGTACCTTCAAAGTCTTTGAAAGAACTTCCTGAGGTCGGCAACATGGCCTTCTTGACGTCTAGATTTTATGATCACATCATCCACGTACACTTCAATCTCCTTGTGTATCATGTCATGGAATACCGTAGTCATCGCCCTCATGTATGTTGCCCCTGCATTCTTCAAACCAAATGGCATCACCCGGTAGCAATAGGTCCCCCACGGTGTGATAAAAACCGTCTTTTCTGCGTCCTCTTCGTCCATCAAAATCTGATGGTATCCCGCATAACAGTCCACAAAGGATCTGATTTCGCGTCCAGCGCAATTATCAATCAGGATATGGATATTGGGAAGCGGGAAATTATCCTTAGGACTTGCTTTGTTGAGGTTGCGATAGTCCACACATACTCTGATCTTTCCGTCTTTCTTTGGCACCGGTACTACATTAGCCAACCATTCGGGGTATCGAGTGACACGGATGACTTTCGCCTGCAACTGCTTGGTTACTTCCTCCTTAATCTTCACACTCATCTCCGTCTTGAAATCCGCAGTTTTTGCTTGACGGGAGGATATGCCGGATCAGTGGGTAATTTATGAACCACTAGATCAGTGTTGAGTCCTGGCATGTCATCGTACGACCATGCGAAAACATCTTTAAACTCCATGAGTGTTTTGATCAACTCTTCTCTCAAGTTGGGTTCGATATGGACACTTATTCGGGTTTCTTTGATGTCATCCGCATTCCCCAGATTAACGGCCTCAGTATCATTTAAATTTGGTTTGGGTTTTTCCTCGAAGTGACTTAATTCTTCACCGATTTCTTCTACGGCTTCATCATCGCCGTATTCCGACTCACTCTCGTCACTTCTTATTTCATGCGTTATTATTTCCAAACCCGATTGACTTTCTAGACTGGGTTGATTAATCTTTAAGCACGCCATATCATTAAGATCAGTTGAAAGAAGGCTGTTCAGAAAAGTTAAAAGAAGAAAAATAAAAATAAACAAAATTAGACACGAAGGGAACCAAATTTCATTAATGGGAACAGTACAAGGAAAAACAAACTTGCAAACTTAAATCAAAATGAACTAAAGCAACTGGATTTTACTCCGGGGACAAACCCCCAACACAAAATTTCGAAAGAAAACAATCCAAAACAAACTACCAAGACTCCTTCCGGACAGGGAGAGGAGTAGCCTTCCAATTATTCAATATTACTTTTGGTCCCACAAACTGTATCTCGGCATGGCTGGATCCTTCACCATCCTCGAGCATACATACATCTGCGAATAGGTCCTCGAACTTCCTTAAGAACTCTTCGTCCGGCCTAATCGTAGGACCGGGAATCTTTGTCGTCGGATGTCCTCTTACTCCAGACCTGACGAAAGATTGGGAAAGGCGTGGAACAAGCTTCGGGAGCACCCATGTCTTCTGCTTACTCCTCTTGGCTCGCCGGATGTCCTCTGATGTTGGCTGGAATCCCAAGCCGAAGGTTCCCAAGTTTTCGACCACCGATACCGGTTGTATGATTCCTTGCAGAGATGCACCTAGACCTTTGCCGGGTATGAAACCATGTCGCAACATTTCATGAGCCACCATGACATCTGCAGTAATTATTCTGTCATCGGGAATGCATTCCCCTTCTGGAACTCGGTTGGCGGATACCACATCGCAGATCTGGTACACCCACGGCCCAACATCTTCTTTTGTTTCAACAAAGGGGACGATGGTGCCTGGTTGTAGATCATTCTCTCCATGGACGACGATCTCTTGTTGGTCCCACTCAAACTTGACGAGTTGGTGTAAGCTGGATGGAACTGCTCTTGCGGCATGGATCCATGGTCGCCCTATCAAGAGGTTATATGACACCACCATGTCCAGCACCTGGAATTCCATGGTGAACTCCACTGGACCAATTGTCAAGATTAGCACTATGTCACCAACCGACGCTTTGCCTCCTCCATCAAACCCTCGAACACATATGTTGTTCTTGCGTATCCTGCCGATGTCCACTTTCAACTTGTCCAGTGTAGAGAGAGGACAAATGTTAGCATTGGACCCATTATCGACAAGGACTTTGGTAACCACCGACTCCTCACACTTTACCGTAAGATATAAAGCCTTGTTGTGCTCGGTGCCTTCCTCGGGCAATTCATCATCGGTGAAGGTGATCCGATTCGCTTCGAAGATCCTATTGGTGATCTTCTCCAAATGACTCACCGAGATTTTATCAGGTACGTGTGCCTCATTCAGAACTTTCATCAAAGCTTGCCGATGTTCTTCAGAATGTATCAGCAAGGATAGCAATGATATTTGCGCAGGAGTCTTCTTCAACTGATCTAAGACAGAATAGTCATGCGGCTTCATCTTTTTCAGGAATTCTTCTGCCTCTTCATCAGTTACCGGCTTTTTCAATGTCGCCGGAGTGCTCTTCCTCAATTCCGCGGGGGCAAAACATCTCCCCGATCGGGTCAAACCTTGCGCTTCGCAAACTTCCTCTTTCACTTCCTTTCCTTTGTAGGTTGTTGTAATCCGAGCATAATTCCATGGAATAGCTCTGCTATCGGTTATTGGCAACTGTATTGCTGGCTTGATGATGAAAGGATCCGTTCGAACGCCTGCTACCGTCAAGACGGGCTTGGTTGCTGCCCCTGGTACAACTATTTTTACTTCCCCCGGCCTCACCGGTACTCCGTTCATACTTCCCTTTTCTGCTTCCGGCCCTCCTGGTAAGTCCTTCTTACAAATGGATGGATCATCAAGGCTCGGCCCCTTTCTCATTCCTACCCCGCTAGACTTAATCATCATTACAGTCTGAGAGGCTTCCTCCTTTCCTTCCTCCGCTCGTACCAACTCGATCATGTTGGTCTCATGATGAGTTGGAAGCGGGTTTTGGTTGATGTTGGGCTCTGTTGGAGTCTGGACCTCAATCCTGCGAGTGTCGATGAGCTCCTGGATGGCCGTCTTCAACCTCCAACATTTTTCCGTATCGTGTCCCGGACATCCTGAGCAGTAGGCACAATTCACTGAATGGTCCTGGTTCTTTGGAAGAGGATTTGGTAGCTTAGCTTCAACCGGATTTAGCAACCCTACTTGTTTCAACCGGTGGAATAGACTGGTGTAAGATTCCCCCAAGGGAGTGAAAGCCTTTGGCCTTGGCGCCCTGTCGCCCTTGAATGCCTGGTTCGGACGAAAACTCGCGCCCGAGGGGTTTCTGTAAGCTCTTGGGGGTGGATAATTACTTTGCGGGCTTGGGGCACGCCACGGTGCCTGGACGGGAGGTGCAGAATAGGACTGTGCGTGATGGACAGTAAAATGGGGATCAGGTGCGGGGTAGTAATGTTGCGGGTGGTTGTATGGATTATGGAAGTAATTTTGGTGGTGAGGCTGGGGCGGGCTATATTGGGGTGTAGGGCTTCTGTTTCTGAACCATGTCCCGGACTCGACTGCCGCGACTTCCTCTTTCCTCTTTTTCCCAAGTACTCCTCCAGTACCACTTTGGATAGCCTGAGTGGTGGCTTTCAATGCTGAGTAGCTCATGATCTTGTTGGCCTTCAAACCTTCCTCGATCATAGCCCCCATTTTTATCACCTCGGTGAATGATTTGCCCACGGACGTTACCAGATGTCCGAAATAGGTTGGCTCTAGTGTCTGCAAGAAGTAATCCACCATCTCGCTTTCTCTCATCGGCGGATCTACCCTGGCTGCCTGTTTCCTCCAGCGGAAACCAAATTCCCTGAAACTTTCAGCGGGTTTCTTCTCTAATTTTAGCAATGACAGGCGGTCGGGGATTATTTTCAAGATTGTACTGGAACTGCCCGATAAAAGCTTGAGCCAAGTCATCCCACGTAAACCATCTGCTGGGGTCCTGTCTAGTGTACCACTCCGGCGCAGATCCTCCCAGACTCTGACCGAAGTAAGCTATCAGAATCTCATCCCGTCCTCCGGCTCCTCGCATTTTACTACAAAACCCTCGGAGGTGGGCTACAGGATCACCGTGCCCCTCGTATAGGTCAAACTTGGGCATTTTGAACCCGGCCGGTAATTGGACGTCGGGGAACGGGCACGGATCTTTGTAAGCGACACTAACCTGATTACCCAAACCGTGCATGTTCCTGAAGGACTGCTCCAGGCTTTTAACTTTTCTAATAACTTCCTCATGTTCCGAACTTTGGAAGTACTTTTCCGGTTCTGCCGGGTTATCCCAGTGAGGGGTGTGTGGATGCGGTTCAGGAGCCCTAAAGGTAGGCTCGGGAGGATAGTAAGAATTGTCGTGGATCTGAAAATGCGGCTCGCTGGCCGGCCTTTGCAGAGGAGCAGGTGGAGGTGCCACAAAACAGGGGTGGCTGGAGGAGGATTTGGTTTGGCTGGTGGAATGTGGGTGGCATATGGGTTTTCCCCCTGAAAGTATGGATAGATCGGGGCGCTTGTCGAAGGATCGATGGGCGGATGTTCCGGAGCTGAGGCGAGAGTAGGGCGGTTCGGTGAAGACTGTTCCCTGGCCCAGGCCAGGTGCATCTCCGTTATCTGCTGTTTCAACCGGTCTACCTCTTCTTTCATGATTTGTAACTCTGATTTTTCTTCCTCGAGGCTCTTACCAGAACTAGACATGCTTATTGTAATCGGTCCTTTAGATCTAGTACGGTAATGATGGCTGGCCAGTATATTCTGTCAAACCAACTGCTAAACTTTTCTGGAAATGCAACAAACTTGTTAGTTTACCGAGTTTGACAGATATGTTATAGCACGTTGGATGCAATGCACCTAACCAAATAACCCTTTCTACATGTACTCTTAACATGCGTCATTTCAGCCCTTTTTTCCTTTTCTTTTTTTTTTTTTTTTTTTTGCTTTTTTTTTTCTTTTCTTGAAAGCCTTATTGTTATATTAACCTTCGTATCCTTTTCTTTTTTTAGTGGTGGTCGAATCTTATGTGGATTGCCTACGTATCACGTCCTCGCGTGAATCAGACCGAGCGTAGTTCTGGTAACAAGATCGTGGCAAAATTCAGTAACTTTTATATCAAATAAAACCTTAAAGTTACAAAACATGGCTTACAATAATCGACAAAAATAGAGGGATGCTTGACTCGAAAGATGAAAAATAAAATGCCAACCAACTTGACTCAATATTTCAAAAATACATTTTAAAATCAGAAGTCTAATGCTCTAAAATTCCTGGGAGCCCGCGAGGCATCATTCGGCCTTGCCGCGGGCCTTGGTGTGAGGTCCTTGTGCAGTCCCCTTAAATCTCTCATGATCCGATGAACATAGCCCATAACCGAAGAAAAAAGGGCAGGGCGGGGCATCTGTTCGCAAGCTAGACACTTCATGGTGACATAGTGCCCTATTTCTCCAATTTTGTCCTTGATCATGTCCCTTTCTCTGAGTAGCTGCTCTATCTGCTGGTTTTTCGCCCCCAATCTTCGAGCATTGTTGGTGACTTGGTCCAGGAGCCTATCCACTTGTTCTTGTAGTCGGGCCATCAAATCGTGGCAACGGTCGAGGTCTGTTCTGGCATCTCGGGCTTGCTTGAAAACCCGCTCCCTGAGGATAACATTTGCTTCCCTTAGACTAGTGATGATCTCAGTGTAATCTTCTTCTATCCGTTGCAGGTGAAGTGCATGTTGATGTGCCTCCTTTCTCCAGCTAGCGCGGACCCTCATTGTTTGGGCCTTCGACTCTTCCAATTCTCTTTGGACATCGGCAACTTGGCTTCTCAAACCCTTTATCAATTTTTCGTCTGCTCGACTCCTCAATTGTCTGTCAGCATCCCTTTTCATTTGCTGAATTTGAGCCCTCAAAAAGTCATTTTCCTGTGCCAACTTCTTTTTGTCTCCTTCGTCGGCGGCGGCTTGCACATCCATTTCAAATTGGAGCTCTTGGGCCCGTTGCTCTATCCTGCTGATCTTTGTTCTATAAGCTTCTTCTCTGGCCAACCGGTCCCATTGTTCTTGTGACGCTCCGGCAAACTCCCTGAGGTGAGGCCTTTTTGTGGGCCTTTGATGCTCCAGATCTCTACTATACCATGCGGGGTATTCCGACGATACTTCACCCCGGGCTCGATCTCGCACCCGAGTGTCTTTCTTCAATGTCTGACATTCACTCCAAATCTTTCGGACCAACGCTTCAGGGAACTGTCCTCCTGGTCCAATTTCGACCATACGTGGGCTGAGGTCTTCTTCTTTTGGGATTATTTGGCATCGTCCCAACTGTCTCAATACTCGACCTGGTGCATAGGGCTGGATGCTGGTGAGGCCCATTAGTAATAAATATGATTCCGTGGCTGATGCATATATGACTTCTTCCACGGGTAGCCAACCAAACGTCCATTCTATCCTGCTGGCTTGTAATCAAACGCAAAAATCGTATCCATCCGCTAATCCCCTCTGGCAAATCATGTCCCTCGACCCTCGTAGGAAATTCTTCTATGCAGGTTTTCTTCGATGAACCATACCTTATAAACTGCGGATGACGACATAAGTGATCGATCATCCACATTTGGAGCAATACATTGCAAGCTTCAAAGAAGGTCCCTCCAGCTTTGCAGATAGTGAGTGCACGAGAGATATCCGATATTATCATGGGGGCCAAAGTACTGTTGTTCTGTTTCATCAAAGTGCTGACGACCCCTGCCACTTGTATGTTGATATTCCCATCTTTTCTAGGAAATATCAATGAACCTAGGAAAGCTATCATGAAGGCGATGCGTCTATGCTCCTCCCATTTTAATTGGTTGTCTCCGCTGCAGATTTTGCTTTTGTGTTTGTTGAAGCCCCCATAATGACCATATTTGTCATATAGAAATGCTAAAGTGCGGAACCCTTCTGATAAGTCTGGGTTGTGTACAGTTCTGCGGATTTTCACAGTATCCAAAAACCTATGTACTGTCACTACCCTTGGTGCGATGAGATATTGTTCCCTCATAGGGACCTTTGGTCTTCCGATATACCCGGCCAATTCTTCTAACATTGGCGTGAGTTCAAAGTCTGAAAAGTGGAACACATTGTGTGCTGGATCCCAGAACGAGATCAAGGCTCGTATGATGTCTCCTCTCGGGGAAATATTTAGTAGCCCCACTAGATCTCCCAGGTACAGCCTAACTGCGTCTTGTCCTTGCTCGCCCAAGTCGCTCCACCACCTATGCAAACTTAAGGGGACCTTGTTTATGATAGCTTCGTTAGTATTCTGACTCGTGCTCATTCTGCACATTTCTTAAGGTAATTTTTAGATGAAAGCGAAATCTTTATTTGCCCCAAAACTATCTTTTTCTAAAAACGAAACGGGCCACAGGCATTGACTGGTCAAAAAAGTGGTTGTTAGGGCAAAATTAAATATCTTGGCGTCCGTCATTAAAACTTATTTTGAAATATATGGAAGTTGGACCCGTTAAAGGTTGCCTACGTATCTCACACTCGGTGAGAATCAAACTCGCGTAGTTCGGTCCGTCGAAACAACTATTTTAGAGAAAACACATTTTGTCAAGAAAACCATTTTGTTGGTAAAGTCAACCTTCCGTCGTTTTTTATCGGCCAACTAAATTTGTTGACCTGTTGGTAAAACACATTTTGTATTTTTCTGAAAAATTATTTCCCCATACTATTTCCTTTTGTTTTTCTTCCGTATTAAAAAGCCGGTCAGCATGCCAGTCTAAATAAATGCTCACAACAAATATGATATGGCAAGATGGTCTTTTATTTCGGGTTGCTTGTCCTAGACGGACCCAACCCCTGTGTTGAGTCCCCTAAGTCAGATATGATGCAAATAAACGTCCTAAATCTAGGCTCAATATCCTGATGCTTTTCAAATGGTACTAGACCGTGTACCCGAGCAGACAACTCGGATTTGAGGAGGGAGCTACGTACCGGGGACCCGCGGGATCGTCCGGCTTTGTAACTTATCCTGCCTCTTTTCTTATTTTGGTATTGACACTAACGGAAAGGGGAGTCTCAACCAGTAAGCACATCCCCGGGGGTAAGAAGAGACGGGTTTTCGGCACAGTTTTATATACAGTTCACGCAATATCAAAGCGGTAAGCATATAGCAGTTTGTATATACAGTGCAACTAATATCAAAGCGGTAGACATGTAGCACATTAATCAAACACGTAATAAAATCAGATATAGACAAAACAACAATTTAAATGAGCTCGAATTCTTAGACCCCGAACCAAGGTTCGAGAAACTAAATGGTCCCCAGCAGAGTCGCCAGAGCTGTCACACCTCCTTTTTACCGCACCCGCGGGAGCACGCAGGAGTTTTTCCAATTAAAGGACAATCGAAACGGGATTTATTTATTTAGTTCAGAGTCGCCACTTGGAAAAATAATGGTGTCCCAAGTCACCGGTGTAATCCCGAACCGAGGAGATTTTATGACTTTGTAATATAGTCTGCGAAACTAGAAAAACCGGATAAGGAACTCTGTTAACCCGGGAGAAGGTGTTAGGCATTCCCGGATTCCGTGGTTTTAGCACGGTCGCTCAACTGTACTTTTGCTTGTATCTGATTTCTTTATATATTTTAACTATGTATTTTTAATGCTCCGCTTTTATTTTTAGAAGAATTGCGACGTCATGAAAACACATTTCGAGTCACACCGCAACCAGTACGCCTGTGACTTTAATGTATTTCAGTTTCGTCGGGAGTAAGATTTGGGTCACATAAATGCGCACCCGTATTTAGGAAAGTAGTTTTATTAATGTTGTGCCTAAAGATTCTCCGTCTTTGTTAACTTTGGGAAAGACCGTGAAATTCTCTAAACGGTCCTTCCGAGTCTAGATAATTAATTTGAGGGCCCCGCAATTTGGGTGGCTTTGTTTGGCGAGGCTCATCTCATTTTTTTGATTTAAGGTCGAACCTAACATGACTATGATTTTTTATTTAAGCGGTCTCTACAAATGAACGAAGGTCCTAATTTATTTTGAAGGGAGGCTGTTTCAATTTGTAGTTAAATGAGATTCAAGCTTTGGACTTCAAATGAGCCCAATATAAAAGAGGTCGAACGAACTTGACTTAAAGCCCATCCGTATACCAGCCTTTCGTATGTTGCTCTACAAACTCCAATTTTCATAACATGATTAGGTAGATACTTACGGATCCTAAGTAGTAATTAATTCGTCCTTTTCTGAATGTAAATCTGCCTAAGTATTAATGACATTCGCTTCTATTTAACGTGAATCTCCATCGCATAAACTACTTCTTATCTCATCAACATTAATTTAAACAACACATTAATTATCTTATAAAAGGGATTGAGACGGAGTTGTTAGTTTGTGAATTCATTCCTAAGTGTGACTCTAATATCAACCTCAATGGCATAGGCAGAAACTAAAATTAACACTATAACTACTAAATATTAAACAACTAAATTTACTGTACGGTTAAGCAATAACATAAAGCTTCTACTATTAACTACTCATTACCCAATTTTCAACGTGACAATTTACACCTGAAACAGTATTATTCATAGTCCAGTATTAACAAGCGTTGAGTTTGAACTATCTTATCTAATATCAAATGCAAGTTCATTTATGATGAGTCTATCTCTTCAACATTACGGATATCAAATGAAAACAAAGGCATCATATTGTAAAAATAGCATCATTGATTCTGCAAAACAGTATAGGTGCAATTGTCGAACTTCCTATTGCCAGGGGGTAGAGTATACCTGGAAAATTTGAAAACAGTAAAGCAAAGACAGAGTCAGCAGTAACAATGAACAACAGCAACAGCAATGCAAGCGTGCACCAACAACACAATCCAAATGCAGTTCAAAACAGTCGATAACCCAGGGCCAATTGTAGCAGAACCCAAACAGTCACACCAAGTAACAACCAGTAAAAGAACCACGACCAGCAGTAACAACAACAACAAACAGCACAAGAACAACAGTACCAACAGAACAATCGCAACCAAACGCGACTACCACAGCCTCACAAATAACAGTGGTGACAGAAGAACAAGAAGCCAAAGCAAGAGCCACCAGTAAGCAGTCAATACCAATGTGTTTTATGAGTGTAGATATCTAGGTTGTGAATGTCTATCTCCAATGTTCTCTCTCTAAAGTTTGTGTGTGTGTGTGTTTTTATCTAAAATCTGTGTATCCCCTCCTACTGTTTCAGATTACTGCTATACTTATAGCTAAAACCCTTCCACCTAATGGTACAAAGACCTTAAATTAAACCCTTTTGCCCATCCCTCTCTCTGCTGAACCCATCCCTCTGTTTTTTTACCACTACACTATGTCTAGGCATGGGTTCATTAATTAAAAATTAGTAGCAGGGGACAACTGGTGGTGAACTCTGCTGTACAGCAGGTTCCACCAGCAGTCCTAATGCACTACCTTCATCAATTACACCCTTTAACCCTATACTACCCACAACTATCTAATTCATCACAAAACAGTTCCCAAAAGAAGAGGACTTGATTCAATCAGTGCTTATAGCATCCAAGTCTGCCCTAGAATGCTAATAAACAAGACCTACGAGACTAACCGACCACATTGATTAGTCGATGTTAACATATATAATCAATAACAAATGGGCGATCTACAGTTTGATTTCATGTATTTCAGCAGAGACACAGAACCAATCCAGTATGAATTGAACGCTTAACGACCTTAATCAAAACGAATAATTATTCTATAACAGGCACACTCGAACAAATAACAGAACACAAATCGACCCAATAAAAGGTCTTTGGAGATGAAGTGAAAACAGGGGCGGCCAAGAAGCAAATCTAAGAATTCAAGGTTTGAATTAAATAAATGTATACAACAAAACAAATACATAATCGAAACATACAAGACGGAAGAAATTACCTCCAAAGAAGTCGACATCGGACGGACCCGGCCCCAAAGATTCAAATTTTCGCATTTTTGAAGTTAAACGGACTTTAATTGAAGTGTTTTCAAATGAAAACACTTCAATTAAAATCCATTAGCTTCAATTGCTGTTAAATGGACCAAAAACCCTAATTCTCGAATTCTAGGGTTCTTGAGAGGGGATTTGGGGTTCGAACACTTCTCGCCGGATTCGAACCAAACCAAGCTTGGTTTGGTCACGAGGAAAGTCTGGATAACGGTTGGTACGAATTTGGAGTCCAACGGCGTTGGTTCGAGTTTAACTCGAATCTTCAAATGAAGATTCGAGAAACTCCGGATCGATTCGACGCAGATGGTGTGTAGGTTTGGATTGGGGATGTTGAGGCGATTGTATGGTGTAAAGTTGGTGGCCGGCGGCGTTGTTGCCGCCGGGTTTTCAGGCGAAGGGAGAGGAGGCGGCGCTAGGGTTTGTTGTTTGTGAAGGTTGAGAGAGAGAGAGACGAAGGGGGATGGGGGGGGTCTGAGGAATGGGAACGGGTTAGGGGTTTGGGGGGGTTTTCTGGGTAATTAAATTAATGTTTTAATCTTGGCCGTTGGATGATGAGAATCCAACGGCCAGGATCAAACGATTGGGGCGATTGATGAGATCCGTCAGATCCACGCTGATTGACGACTTGGATCTCTTTACTTAAAATGGAACGACGTCGTTTGATTACGTTACGGTCTGAGTATTCGAGAATGGATTGATTAATCTGGGCCGTTGGATGACAAAATCCAACGGTCCAGATCAACTGGGTCGTTTGGGATTGGGGCGGATTAACTGGGCCGGGTAGGGACGATTTGGGGCATTTTTGTTTGGGCCTTGTTGTGTTGAAATTGGGTTTTTTCCTATCTCTTCATTTCCTACAACTAGACTCTATATATATATATATATATATATATATATATATATATATATATATATATATATATATATATATATATATTCATTTCCTACAACTAGACTCTACATATATATATATATATATAATCAGATTAACTTGTAACACAATTAATTTTTACTAACATACATAATTAAATACCAAATCACACAATTGTACATTAAATGACACAAAGGCAATGAATACGTATTTTTGTAATTTTCTTTTCTTTAAAACTTAAACACGGTTCAGTTAATTCCTAAACGCACAATTGAACTCCGAAATGCGCGCACGCGACATATATTTTTGTATTTTCTATGAATTTTAAACAAATAAACACGCACAGATAAATAAAAATAACACAAAATCCACAAAAATCACACACAACACAAAAACTATTTTATTTTGAATTTTTTGGGAGTAATTCTCATGTAAGGCAAAAATCACGTGCTCACAAGTGCATATTTAGGTTTATTGTTGAACAACACCACACCTAGGTTATTGGAGGAATCTATAACTTTAGGCGTAAAGACGGGGTTAGGAATAACGAAGTCTTGGGTGCAATCTTAAGTGAACTATTCAAAATAAAGCTAGCTAGGGTAGCTCGGGAGAGTGCACTAGTAAATTATTGTAATTGCTCGGGAGAGGGTTACGATACACATAGCGTTCATGATTGATAGAATATATTAACAATTTGTATGAGCATAACGATAAGGGATTCCATCAATAGGGAAATCAATACCTTAGTCCTTCTCATAATATTCTTTTTACTCTACATTAAATTCTTTCTTTCAAGCATTCTTAATTATTGCCAAGTAGATATTCGAAAATCACACAAATATATATTCAAAGTTTGGCAACTTGATTCGGAAGTACTTTTGGAGTTGTGATAGTTACAATTGGTAGGTTAATTCTCTGTGGGATCGATCTTGGACTTATTAGACCAGGTTATATTGACTGCGACTGTTGCTTGGACGTGAATCAATTTTGGTGCCGTTGCCGGGGAATTAACGGAATTATCAATTGCCATTGCCAGAACTTCAAGATTCTTGCGTATTCAGGTTCTTTCTACACTCTACATTGAATATTTTGATGTTTGTTGATTTGGGTATTCAGGTGCATGCCTATAAAATCTGCAAGGACTGGAGAACTAATTGAAGGACTCTCGGACCCCGAGCAAACCTTCCGGGCACGTAACAAAGCCATCAAACAAATTCAACAATCTCAACAACCAATCAAACTAGACTTCGACATGGGTGACATAAACGATCAAAACCAAGCAAGCCGGGCTAAATATGCAAGAGGCACATGAGGCACATGAAGGTGCATTGTTCGACTGGGCACAACCCACAGCGGATAATTTGGCAACTGCCATCGTTGTGCCATCAATTCAAGCTGAGTCTTTCCAGATTACCAACAACATGCTTCACTTGTTGCAAAACAAGGGATTATTCTCTGGGTCTCAGGTTGAAGATCCATAGCAGCACCTCAAGAACTTTCTATCAATATGCAAAACACAAAGACAACCGAATGTAACTCCCGAAGCTATCAGATTACTACTTTTTCCATTCTCAGATACAGGAGCAGCACAAATATGGCTAAACTCACTCCCTATAAACTCCATTGCCACTTGGGATGAGTTAGTCAAACAATTCCACAACAAGTTTCATCCACCTAACAAGACATCTCAACAAATTGATGAGATCGTGAGCTTAAAGCAGAAACCAATTGAAACATTACATGAAACTTGGGGCAGATTCAAGGGTATGCTTGTTATGTGTCCTCATCATGGGATTCCCGAGCAGATGTTGGGCCAAAGATTCTACATGGGGCTTTCAGACAGCATGAAGAACATTGTATATGCTTCAGCAGGTGGGGCTTTTCTGAGCAAGACTTGGAGAGAGGGCCAAAATTTGCTAGACAAGATGGCCCAAAATTCCGGGTGGACGTCCAGGAATGCTCCTATCACACCAGTGGTACACTCTGTACCCCTGGATCCATCCAACACTCTGGAGGAGAACATGGAAACTCTATTGACACAAATGAGCATCCTAACAAAGAAGGTGGAAGAATCAGGAGTCAAGCAGCAGGTACACATTGTAGATACTACCAATGGTGGTTTATGCACATCATGCACTAGCCAACCCATAGGTAATCCATGGACTGCAGACCAAGAACATCATCATCAGCACGAGGATATGAACTATGTGGATAACTATGGAGGGCAGCGACAAGGTAATCAAAACTGAGGCCAACAGGCTCCAATGCAGTACAGACCTCCCCGGCCACAATTTAATGTAGCAGGTATGAGGCCACCACACAACATGGCTCCATATCCTAGACCTCAGAATTTCGGAAATCAGCAGCAGGGATATCATCCACCTCCACCACCACATGGGGGCAGATATGACGATGGGTTTGCAAGGTTGGAAGCTATGATGCAGCAGATAATTGGGTCAAATGCTAAGACAAATGAGAGGATAGATGCACATGATGCCGCCCTCAAGAATATTGAAGTACAGGTGGGTCAAATTGCTATGTCTCTCAATAATCATCCTCAAGGGACATTGCCTGCAGATACACAAACAAACCCAAAGGACCAAGTCCCAAAGCAGATGATGGCAGTGACTCTGAGAAGCGGTAGAGATCTTGATGCTGAGAATGAAAGTGAGAAAATCGACAGACAGGCTGAGACACCTACTCCATTGCCCATTGAACTGGATGAATCCACAGGGTTGACAGAAGTCACAGTCCAGCCAGTTGCTGAAAATAAAGAAGCAAAACATGGAACGGAGAAAGTAGCTGAACAGGTAGAGCAGCAGATTGATGAGAAAGTGATAGAAAAAGATAAATCCCAAGTCACCGGGAAGAATAGGCCTCCACCACCATTTCCCCCAAAGGTTGGCCAAATACCAGAAAGAAGAGCAATACAAAAAGTTCTTCGACATGCTCAAGCAAATCCAGGTAAACATTCCATTAATTGAAGCTTTAAAAGAAATGCCTGGTTATGCTAAGATGATGAAGGATTTGATGTCGCGGAAATTTGATTTCCAAGACTTGGCCACAGTTACACTCACCCAGACTTGTAGTGCAGTAGTCTCCAGACCCATTGCTGAGAAGCTATCTGATCCAGGTAGCTTCACCATCCCATGCACTATAGGGAATTATGCCTTTACTAAGGCTTTATGTGATTTGGGGGCAAGCATTAATCTCATGCCCTTAGTTATCTATAAGAGGTTAGGTATTGGGAGAGCCAGACCCACCTCTATGCTTTTACAGCTTGCTGACAGGACGGTTAAGCGTCCATTTGGTATTATAGATGATGTGCTAATCCAGGTTGGGAAGTTCGTGTTTCCCGTCGATTTTGTTATTCTTGATTGCAAGGTCGACGAAGAAATTCCCAAAATCCTAGGAAGACCATTCCTAGCCACCGGGAGAGCCATAATTGATTGTGAAACTGGGGAACTCAAGATGAGGTTGAATGATGAGGAGATCATCTTCAATGTGCAAAAATCCATGAGGCGTCCTAGTGAGTTCGCAAATTGCTCTCGAATTGATGCGGTTGATGTGATAGTGGAGACCGACGATGCAGAATTGATTATTGAAGATCCACTACAAGCATGCCTGGTGAACATGGAAGAGGTAAACGGTGAAGTTTGGCCGAATGGGTATTATCTCTGGAAGGCAGGGGATTCTGGCAGAGAGATCTCGAATTCGAACCTCTACACTTAGAGAAAAGAGAAATCCCACCAGCAAAGCCATCCATAGAAGAGCCACCGAAGCTTGAACTTAAACCACTACCAACACATCTCAGGTATGAGTATCTAGGTCCTAACTCCACGTTACCTGTTATTATCTCATCTAGTTTGCTAGATGTGCAGGCCCAAAGGCTTATACAGGTACTCAAGGAATGCAAGACTGCCATCGGGTGGACCATGGCAGACATAAAGGGGATCAGCCCAGCCTATTGTATGCATAAAATTCTCCTGGAAGATGGACACAAACCTTCCAGGGAACATCAAAGAAGGTTGAACCCCAACATAAAGGAAGTGGTGAAGAAGGAAGTAATAAAGTGGCTAGATGCGGGAATCATCTTCCCAATCTCAGACAGCAGCTGGGTTAGTCCGGTCCAATGTGTGCCAAAGAAAGGAGGCATGACGGTAGTGAAAAACAACAACAATGAACTGATTTCAACAAGAACCGTCACCGGATGGAGAATATGCATGGACTACAGGAAGTTGAATCTAGCCACCCGCAAAGATCATTTCCCACTTCCCTTCATTGATCAAATGCTTGACAGGTTGGCAGGGAGGTCCTACTTTTGTTTTCTTGATGGATACTCGGGGTACAATCAAATCTCCATAGCCCCCGAATATAGAGAGAAGACCTCCTTCACATGCCCTTACGGCGTCTTCGCCTTCAGGAGGATGCCATTCGGACTATGCAATGCACCCGCCACATTCCAAAGGTGCATGATGGCTATTTTCACCGACATGGTGGAAGACATTATGGAGGTGTTTATGGATGATTTCTCAGTGGTAGGGAATTCATTCGATGAATGCCTTGCCAATCTGACTAGAGTGCTACAAAGGTGCATGGAAACAAATTTAGTGCTAAACTGGGAGAAGTGCCATTTTATAGTACAAGAAGGTATAGTACTAGGGCATCGGGTTTCAAGCAAAGGCATTGAGGTAGACCGTGCTAAAGTTGATGTCATTGCAAAGTTACCTCCACCAACATCCGTCAAGGCCATAAGAAGCTTTCTTGGACACGCCGGTTTTTACCGGAGGTTCATTAAAGACTTCTCCAAAACATCAAACCCTCTCTGTAAGTTACTTGAAAAAGATCACCCTTTTGTTTTTTCTGACGAATGCAGGATTGCTTTTGAGGAACTGAAGAAGAGGCTGGTCACAGCACCCATCATCATTGCCCCAGACTGGGAACAACCTTTTGAGTTAATGTGTGATGCAAGTGATTATGCAGTGGGGGCGGTGATGGGCCAAAGGAAAGATAAGCTGATGCATCTAATATACTATGCAAGTAGAACTCTGAGTGGAGCATAACTAAACTATACAGTGACGGAAAAGGAGATGCTGGCGGTCGTGTTTGCATTCGACAAATTCCGGTCCTATCTCATAGGATCAAAGGTAATCGTATACACAAACCATGCAGCCTTAAGACATTTAATTGATAAAAAGGACTCTAAGCCACGCCTAATTCGTTGGGTGTTGCTTCTCCAAGAGTTCGACCTCGAAATTAGAGATAGAAAAGGTACTGAAAATCAAGTAGATGACCATTTGTCAAGACTTGAAGGAGCTGAACTTGTCAAAGAGAGTGGGGAAATTCTGGAAACCTTTCCAGACGAGCAGCTGCTCACCACTACTCTCATTGAAACACCATGGTATGCTGACTATGCTAATTACCTAGCCAGTGGTATTGTTCCTCATGACCTCTCATCGGTCCGGAGGAAAAGATTTTTTCGTGAAAGTCAGTTTTATTATTGGGATGAACCATATTTGTTTAGGATATGTCTTGATAACATGATCCGGAGATGCGTCCCCTAGATAGAACAATCTTCTGTTTTGCAGGCATATCACGCTTCAGCATATGGCGGTCACTTTGGAGGAATACGTACAGCTACCAAAATACTTGAGGCCGGATTCTATTGGCCGACGGTATTTAAGGATGCGCATTTGTGGGTGAAAGGTTGCAACGAATGTCAACGCACCGGGAACATCTCCCGGCGTCATGAGATGCCAATGAATCCAATCCAGCAAGTGGAAGTGTCCGATGTCTGGGGAATAAATTTCATGGGGCCCTTTATTAGCTCATACGACAATAAGTACATACTTGTTGTAGTTGACTACGTGTCCAAATGGGTGGAAGCTGCAGCATTACCCATCAATGATGCTAAGGTGGTAGTGAGATTTTTGAAGAAGAATATTTTTACCCGGTTCGGGACTCCAAGGGCTATCATTAGTGACGGGGGCACACACTTTTGCAACCGAGCTTTTGAGAAATTATTGGCCAAGTATGATGTTAAACACCGTGTGGCCACTCCATATCACCCGCAAACTAGCGGACAAGTTGAGGTCTCCAACAGGGAGATAAAAAGTGTACTCACTAAAACAGTGAACGCCACAAGAACCGACTGGTCCAGGAAGCTTGATGACGCACTATAGGCGTATTGAACAACATTCAAAACACCCATTGGCATGTCTCCTTACAAATTGGTGTTCGGAAAAGCTTGTCACTTACCGGTTGAATTAGAGCATAAAGCTTGGTGGGCACCGAAACAATTGAATCTCAACTTGGATGAAGCAAGTAAAGCAAGGTTGACTGGGTTGCATGAGTTAGAAGAATTTCGGTATCTGGCATTTGAAAATACAAGATTGTATAAAGAGAGGATGAAGCGGATCCATGATCAAAATATCGTTGAGTGTAACTTCAAAAACGGGGACAAAGTACTACTATACAATTCAAGATTACGACTGTTCCCAGGTAAATTGAAATCAAGGTGGTCACGACCCTTCAAGGTAATTGAGGTATTTGAGTCAGGAGCTGTGGAAATTCAAGCTATGGATGGATCACGTACATTCAAGGTAAACGGACAGCGGTTGAAACAATACATAGGCCTGGATGACATGGAGGACAAGATAGAATTGCGGTTGGATGAACCTCAAAGGTCTAGCGAGCCGTAAAATGCGCTAAGTTGAGTCGTGTCGCGACGTATAATCAGGCGCTACGTGGGAGGCAACCCACGAACATGTTGTAAGTAATTATTATCTAGTAGTAAGTAATAAATTAAAATAAGAAAAACACAAATTTTTGCTGAACAGTCGAGAAAAAAATTTCAGAAAGGGGCACTGTCCGCGGTCCATCCGCGACCGCGGATGAACCGCGAAAAAATGCCCTCTCTGAACTTTCTCTGTTCGCGGTCCATTCACGACCGTGAACCAACTGCGAAAAAATGACCTCTCTGATTCTCAACTGTTCGCGGTCCATTCGCGGCCGCGAACAGTCGCGGTCGGCGAAAAAACAGTTTTTTTTTCATTTTTTTTCTTTTCCCTCCCTTCTTTAAAACCCTAAAATCTCTCCCCCTCTCCCTCACAAACACTCAGCCGCCCCCTTCTCCCAATTTCTCTCTCTCTCTAACTCAAAACTCTCCCCCTTCTCTCTAAAAAAATCCCAAAACCCTCTTCTCCAAATTCATCCCATTCTTCCTCCATTACTTCTTCATTGTATTACTTGTAAGTTTCTCTACTTCTCTTCTCTTTTATTTTGTTTTTATTCTTAGTTCTTGATTATTTAGTTTGTAGAAGTAATTAGATATTGTTAGTTTAAGATATCTCTTCAATATGACTTGGTTTCTTTTTTGCACAATACATGTTTCCATGAATTTTTACTAAGGAACCTTGTCATATAGTTGAAGTTTGGTAAAGAATTGGTTTGTGGGTTTTCAATTGTGTTGTTGATGCTAATTTTATGATTTGGAAACCTAATATAGTATGAACACCATGTATGTTGATTAGTAAGCTAAGTTGGGAAAATTATACTTGTTCATAATGTATTAATGTAGTTTTCGGAAAAATAATGCCCAACTCATGAATTGATAATGGTGTATTTTATTGGGGATGGACTAAGGCAATTGGGTAATATTAGAAGTGTTCAAAGAACTAAGTGTGGGGTGGTCAACTAGGCATGTGTAAAATAGTTAGATAAAGAATCTAAAGATAGGAGTATGAGGGAATTGCACAAAAAGAATGGCCAATTGTGAGTTCTCAAGGATGGCGAAGTCTGAGTAGCCTTCCAATGACTAACTGTTTACAAAATTTTTGGCTATCTTAATTGTGCAGGATCATGGCCCCAAAGAGAGCCCGACATGGTGCTAGCTCATCCAGGCAACCGACTTATGACGAGTCTAGGTTTGATGATAAAGGAGCCGAGAATGCATTTCACATTAAAGCAAACAAGAAGTGGCTCCAAGAGGTAGAAGTTGATAGGATAGCTATCCGCTCGGAGAAGCCGGAAATTTATGACGAGATTCGGAGGTGCGAGATGGAGTTCCTCTTTGACTCACCTCCTAAGGTGAACAAGATGCTTGTCCGAGAATTCTACGCCAATGCCCCTTATGCCACGGTCAGAGCAGTTTTCGTCAGAGGTAAGCGGGTCAATGCTCATATTCCTACTATTCGGCAGGTACTTCGCCTGCCATTGCACACTAGTGATGTTGATTACTACCATGATAGGCCTGGTGTCGCATGGGACATGCTAATAGAGGCCTTATGTGTAGATGGCATCCCAGTATGGATTAGAAATCAAACTCTGCACTCTAACAGTTTTACACACACTGCCAAATGTTGGTTCTCCATAATTTGCAACCGTATTTTTCCCTCAAGTAACACCACGGATGTTAACTTTAATAGGGCTGTTTTGACTTGGTGTTTTGTAACACATCGGGATGTTGATATTGCCCGAGTTATTAGTGACGAGATGGTATTGAGGGGATCCCTCACCGCCAAGGGTTTTTATTACCCATCTCTTGTCACTACGTTGTGTCTCCTCAACCACACCCCAGTTATTGATACTGACGGTGAGCTACTACCGAAAGCTCCATTTAGAGCTGCTACTATCCGGGTTGGACGAGACACAACCCCTATTGACTTAGATGAGGAGGACGATCCTGTACCGGTTGCCCGGGCCAGGCACTCCACGGATTCAGCCGGACCTTCCAGGCCTGCTCCTCGTGGAGCAAGCATGTCTAGATCCGAGTCCACACGACCTATGTTAAGGTCAATGGAGGAGGAGGTTGCTGCTCTACGCACCTCCGTAGATGGCTTACACACACGGCTAGATGCCATGTCCACTAGTCAAGCCCGGTCAGAAAGTAGGTTTATGGCATGGTTCAGAACACTTGGGAGAGCATGCCATGTCGACCCATCCACCGTCTCCGACTCCGAGTGAGTCACAGGTAAGTTTTCTCGCCCCTCTTGTGCTTTAATTTTTATTTATGCCATGGGGACATGACATATTTTTAAGTGTGGGGTGGGTAACTTATCTTGTACATAATGTATATATTAGTGTAGTAAGTAATATAAAATAATAAAAACACAAAAAAATCATAAAATTTTAAAAATCCAAAAATATGAGTAGAGGACTTTTCCTGATGATGGACTATTTAGGACAAGTACTCTTGAGGGAAGTAGTCCACGTAGGAATTTTTTTCTTTCTTTTATTTTCTTTTTCTAGGTAGTGTATCATCTCCCCCTTGGTTTTTCTTTTGACCACGGTTCTTTTCCAAGGGTTTTTATTTGAACCGGGTTAGGTAGATTTTTTTTCTTTCTTTCTTTCTTTCTTTCTTTTCTTAGGATTAGAGGTAAAAGGGCAACATGTAACCCCGAATATGCACATTAGCAAAAGCGTAAATTGAACTTGAGAATGTATCTTCTAAGCTTGAGTGTAGAATCTCAATATGCCTTAAATTGCACAATAATGCTTGCTTGAACATCGATAGGACTTTGTAGAAATACTGGATTCCAAATGAGTTGCATGCCATGTGTGTGTGAGATTTTTTTTTACTTACATTGTATGTTGTACATGATGCCTAGAACTTGCCCCGTGTGTTTGCAAAGCGAAATAGAAGTTGTTCGGTTGTAGAAAGGATAGAGGCATTTCTTTGTGTAACCCTATATATCAATAGACATGAATTCACCCGTACATTATATCTTAGTTAACCCCTTTGAGCCTAAAGCCTATTCTTTGATAACCCTTGAATGTTCATCAAATTATTTTGTTCTACTTTACCTCCTAGAAGCACTTGTATTGTAATGAATATGCAAAAGTCTAAGTGTGGGGTGAAGGGAAATTGAAAAAAGGAAAAATCAAGAATGAATGGTAGAAAATAGTAAACTGGCCAAAATAAAGTAAATGTGTTGCAAAGCAATGAGACAAAGAGCTATATCAATGAATCTGTAAAAATTAGAAAGGCCAATTACATTAACAAAAGAAAAGTGGGGGTTAAAAGTTAACAAAGGTGAAGGAATGTTTATGGGAGACATAAGGAAGAAAACTAAAAGGGAAATTTGAAAAGGAAAAGAAAAGTGCTTAGGGAGGTTAGCCACTATAACCAAAAGTATCCTACCCGTCGCGTAGCCAACATTACAACCATTAAAGAGCTCTTGATCTATGATTGAATAACTCGATTGGTGGAGTATTATACTACGGGCAAGCCTATGGTGTGTCTGTATGCATATGAATGTTCTTTGTTGAGAGTGAGTGAATTTTTCCGATATTTACAAGTTCCATGTATTTGAATTGTTAATGTGTGGGAACTTCTCTCAATAAATTTGGTGAGGGCATGTAATTCAAGAGGAAGAAGGTAAATTTGCAAATTTTTGGTAATAAGTAGAGTAAGTACTAATGTGCGGGCATGAGAATTTACGGTTAAGTAAAGATTATGCATATCTTAGGTTGTTCATGTATAATAGCTTTTGTGACATATTTTGGGGGAGACAAATTTTGTTAATTGGCCTAAAGTGTGATTAAAGATTGCTCGAGGACGAGCAAAGGTTTAAGTGTGAGGTATTGATAATAGGTGAATTTGACTATAATTATACTCTAAATAATCACACTTTGTTATGGTATTTATGTTGTTTATGAGGACAAAATGATTTGATTAGTATTTGTTTGTGTGTTATAGGTACATGTGATGCAATGGATGCTAAGAAAAGTATTTCGAAGTCATATGTGGATGAAAAGGCCAAGAAAAGAGCTAAAGTGAAAAGAGCTGGAAGAAGCAGTCAAAAATACGCAGCATTGTTCATCCGCGGTCGCGAATGAACCGCGAAAAAAGAAGCCCTCTGAAGTTTGACTATTCGCGGTCCGCTCGCGGCCGCGAACGAACCGCGGAAGGCTCCGAAGCAGCAATCCCAATTTGACTCGAATTTAGTTTTAAAGCCCTAAAACCTCTATATAAACTCCTAGTTTGCCCCATAGAGGCATGTTATCTTTATTTCATTACTTTTGCAAGGTTTTTAGTAAGAGAGATTCATCTCAAACTCTTTATTTTATTTTATATCAATTATTTCTTTATGATTTCAATTATTATTCTTGTTTCTTCAAGCATGAGTAGCTAAATTCTTTTCTAAGGTTTTGATGGAACCTATTGGGTGATGAACTTATCGTTTATGTGATTACAAATTGTGACTTAGATTTCTATTTGTTCAACTTCATTCTTATTGTAGTTAATTGGTAGGATCCCCAATTAGCTGTGCCTATTTAGTGTGCATAACTTGGAAAAGAGTGCATATTTAGGTTTATTGTTGAACAACACCACACCTAGGTTATTGGAGGAATCTATAACTTTAGGCGTAAATACGGGGTTAGGAATAACAAAGTCTTGGGTGCAATCTTAAGTGAACTATTCAAAATAAAGCTAGCTAGGGTAGCTCGGGAGAATGCACTAGTAAATTATTGTAATTGCTCGGGAGAGGGTTACGATACACATAGCGTTCATGATTGATAGAATATATTAACAATTTGTATGAGCATAACGATAAGGGATTCCATCAATAGGGGAAATCAATACCTTAGTCCTTCTCATAATATTCTTTTTACTCTACATTAAATTCTTTCTTTCAAGCAATCTTAATTATTGCCAAGTAGATATTCGAAAATCACACAAATATATATTCAAAGTTTGGGAACTTGATTCGGAAGTACTTTTGGAGTTGTGATAGTCGCAATTGGTAGGTTAATTCTCTGTGGGATCGATCTTGGACTTATTAGACCAGGTTATATTGACTAAGACCGTTGCTTGGACGTGAATCAATTGGTTTGAGCCCGGTGAGGCTAGGTTATTGGGGACAGAGTTGGTCCAGGATGCCTTAGAGAGGGTGAAAGTGATCTAGGAGAAACTATGTACAGCTCAGTCATGTCAGAAGAGTTATGCGGACTGGAAGGTTCGTGATATATCTTATATGGTGGGCGAGAAGGTCTTGTTGAAGGTTTCACGCGTGAAGGGCATTACGCGATTTGGAAAGAAATGGAAGCTGAGTCCGAGGTTCATTGGGCCTTTTGAGATACTTAGGAGGATTGGAGAGGTGGCTTAGAAGGTTGCTTCGCCACCCAGCTTATCTAGCGTGCATCCGATATTTCATGTATCTATGCTCCGGGAGTATGTTGGGGACCCGTCCCATGCTTTGGACTTCGGCACGATTCAGTTGGATGATGATTTGACCTATGATGTGGAGCAAGTGGCTATTTTGGGTCATCAGTTCGGAGATTGAGATCAAATAATATCGCTTCGATGAAGGTGCAGTTGAAAGGTCGGCCCGTGGAGGAGGCCACTTGGGAGACCGATCGGGAGACGCGGAGCAGATATCATCACTTGTTTGAGACTTCATGTATGTTTCTTGACCTGCTTGAGGACGAGCGTTTGTTTTAGTTGGGGAGGATGTGACGACCCGGCCGGTCGTCACGTGATTTACTGCCCTATTTCCTCCATAGCATGTTCCTCTATGGTTCATTATCGGTATTTGAAGTGATCGAGTCGAATTTGATTAGTTTTAATTGGAAATGAGACAATTAGTCTATTTAAGGATAGTTTGTTTTGAAAAAGTCAACCGGAAGTTGACTATTTAGTTAGACGACTCATATGGGACTTCCAGTGATTTGATTAGCTTCGAGGGATGATTTTTGACTTAGGAGCATGATCGGAATTGGTTTTGGAGGTCCGGTGTAGAATTAGGCTTGAATTGGCGAAGTTAGTATTTTGGCAAATCCCGGTTGGTATGTGAGATTTTGATCCGGGGGTCGGAATGGAATTCTGGGAGTTGCAGAAGCTCCATTAGGTGATTTTGGATGTGTGCACAAAATTTCAGGTCATTTGGAGATGCTTTGGTCTAGGTTTTGATCGAATGCAAATTGCGGAAGTTTTGAAGAAACTTAGGCTTATATTCGATGTGATTTAATGGGTTTAGCATTGTTTGACGTGATTTGAGGATTGGATAAAGTTTTAACGATATTTTAAGATGTGTTGGTAACTTTCATTGAGGTCCCAGGGGCCTCGGGGTGATTTCAGATGGCTAACGCGTTGAAATCTCAAGTTGGGAAGTGGCAGATCTTGCTGGTATCTGGTATGAGCACTTTTGCGGAAATGGACCGCAGAAGCGGCTCCATGGAAGCATGAGGTTGGTCGCATAAGCGGTCTAATGTGGATCTGGGTAGTTTCGCAGAAGCGGGCGTGAGGTTGCATAAGCGGTTTGGCCCGGAGATGAGGAATCCGTAGAAGCGGAAATGATTATCGTAGAAGCGGCTGATGGGGTTTTAATGAAAAACCGCATAAGCGGAGTTTTGGCCACAGAAGCGGTCCCGCATAAGCGGCAGCGAGACCGCAGAAGTGAAAAGAATTGTTTGCAGAAGGGTTTAAAGGTTTATTTCATCCACGAGCTCTACCATTTTTCCACCATTGTTGAGCGAGTCTGAGAGCTATTGACGGGATTTTCAGAGAGTTTTGACTGGGAATCGATCGGAGGTAAGTCCTATGGTCTAGAATCATCATTTTATTGAATAATTTACCTTTAATTCATGGAAATTTGAGTAAAAATTGGAAGAACTAGGGCTTGGTTTTTTCAATGAAAAGATTGGGATTTGAGGGGGCATTTGAACTCCGATTTTGCTAATTTGATATGTATGGACTCGTGGCGAGACGAGAAATCCGGTGATATGAATTTCTTAAATTTACGAGAAGTGGACCCGGGGCTCGAGTTTTGCCAACTTCGTGATTTTTGTTATTTTTTGAGTCTTTTCGATTGGGTTATGATTCATTAGCCTATTGTGACATATCCCTTGTGGTTTTGGTCAAATCCTATGGAAGAGGAGGTCGATTGGAGAGGGAAAGGCTTGGCGAGCTAGACTATCGGCTGGTTAAAGGTGATTAATGATTTTGAATGACGTCCTGAGGATTTGAAACCCTGGATTTGCACAACTTGGTGCTATGTTGAGGTAAGACACTCGTTCCATGATGAGCGCGGGGTTATTTTCTATTGGGCACTGTGACTTGGTCAAGTCCGGATGATATTTTACCGCGTATTTAGCAATGACTTGTTGTTCTCCCTATGATTTGGGCTTATTGCCATACTTGGGGCTTATTGCCGACTATTTGAACTCTTTATGAACTATCATTACTGTTTACTCTTACTATTTCACACCTTATATGAACTCAGTCCATGTGATTTACACCGTTTCTTGAACTCAACCATATTTACTCAAACTTGGAGTTTTAAACTGATATTTGTACTATTGTCTGAGCTGAATATTATTGCTTTACTATTGCCCGAGGGGCTGTTGATTATTTTTGGACTGATTGAGGCCGAATGCCTTATGTGAGGGCATGATGAGTGAGGTGAGGAGGCTTACAGGCCTCGTATTGATATTGTTCAGGCTTTTAGGCCTTGTTGATAGCGCTTGGATTGTAGGAACCCCTCTGGAGTCTGCACACCCACAGTGAGCGCGGGGTACCCATCTAATTGGACAGTGGTAACAATGACACTGTCATACATGTTTTAGTGAGGTAACAATGATTGACCAGTCACGTAACAATTACTAACTAGTGGTAACAATGGCAGTGAAACAAGTGTTGGGTCAGGTAACAATGACTGACCGATCAGGTAACAGTAGTTGACCATACTTGATGCATACTTGTTTTATTAATTGTTTTCAAAGAGAATTTCTTGCTAAGTTTCACTGTTTCCTACTATTTACTTGATTTTACTGCTTGAGATAGCATTATCTGTGCATGAGTGGGATTTTATATTCTTAGTCATTATTCATTTTTATTACTCACTAGGTCGGAGTAGTCACATTACTCCCTGCACCGTATGTGCAGATACAGGTATAGCAAAGTTCGTTCCTGAGCGCTAATTTCCATCCAGACCAGGCGGGCTCGAAAGACAAGTTAGCTGTTAGCGTCCACAGCCCACATTTCTTCTTTATTATCTGTACTTCGTTATCTTCGGGCTATGTTCTTGGATACAGTCTTGTAGTAGTTATTAAACTTTGTAGTAGCTCATGACTTGTGACACTCCGATTGCGAGCTGGATTTGGGTTGATTCTCTTGTTATCGTGGTTATTTACGTATTTCTAATTACGATATTCTTGCTCTAAGCTTATTTATGATTAATAACTAATAGATATTAGAGGAGTTAATACTCTGTTGGCTGGCCTCATCTATACGAGAGGCGCCATCACGACCCGGTGGGTTTGGGTCGTGACGATAAAAGAAAGATTTAGACATAGAACAATATCAATAGCACAATAGTAAATGAAGAAAGAGAAGTTTCCTAGCACTTCATACCTCCTAAATAAGTATAGGCATCTCCGCACCAATCCGCAAGAGTCTACTAGGTTTGCTCATGACTTATGAAACCTATGTGAACCTAGTGCTCTAATACCAAGCTATCACAACCGAATTCTAACCCTAGGCCATGATGGCGCCCAACTCTACCATTAGGCAAGCCAGTGTTAAACCGTCCACACAATGACCGTTTATAAGAGTTTTAAAATCAAGAATTTTAAATAAATAAGTGGAGATAGATTTATGACCCATGAAAAGAAATACTTCCGTTCTTACTCAGTCACGAAGTATGAAAAAAACATAAGGCGAAATGATATAAATATCAAATAAAATCACAAACATCTACTAAAAGTCCTCAAAATCTAGTGTTACAAGTGCACGAGTAACTAGTAGAATAAATATAACTATTACAACTAATGTTTGAATGTCATTATCTAAAATTCATCTAGTCGTAATGGCACCTAACCCAACCCGCTAGGTAAGCCAAATAACATTCAAAACAACTCAAATGAGAATAATAAGAGTCAATGAGTAAAATAACTAAACTTCTATATAAAATCCCAAGGATTGATAGTACAAGACATGAGTCACTAAGACTTAGAAGTAGGTACATCTTCAATTCCAGCTCCCGCCATACACAACATCATCATCTCCAAGATCTGCACGCATGGTGCAGAAGTGTGCTACTCATGTACTCAATAAGTAACAAACCTAACCTTAGGTTGAAAGCATTGACGAGCTCGGGAGAAGGTTAGAATCCAATAACAATAGCCAATGATAACTCGCATAATATAATAAAGACAATAAAAGTGAATAACGTAAAATGTATTATGTGTAAGGCCCCGGAAAAATATTTTGCTAAGTAATATAGGATTTCGTGGTGCCACATAGGATAATTATAATATTTTATGTACTATTATCATGGTATACATCAATTGGATTTGGTAAATGTGTATATGTCCTATGGTAAGTGATTTGGGGTCCAAGGAAAGGTCTAAGTCTAAGGAAAATTGCAAAAGTTCATAATAGGCAAAGATTCCAAAGGTACTTCACAAGTACCCACTTCGAACAAGAAAATCTAAATATGTATAATGACTTATGTGATGAATAACCTATCAAATAAATGTTCTTTGAGTCTACTTTCCAATTCTTCAAACCGTTCGTCATTTGGACATTCCTACACAAAGTTATGATCAAATTACCAAAGGCTGAAAAATGCTTTCCTGTGTCAAATTTGCAACCGCATTCACGTTGCATTGTTGACTCTGCGGTCGCATTTCTGTTGCAGACTGGGCCATTGTAGCCCAGTTTTGGGCGCCTATTTTGCGGTGCATTATGTGGTCAGCATTCGCATTATGCGGTCCATTCTGCTATAGCAGAATTGACATCGGAGGGTTAACTTTCTAATTTTTATCACCCGACCATATTTCAATGTATAGCCTTTGGGCTTCATTTGGGGTCATTTCCTACTGATTTTAGAGAGAGTTGGGAGCATTTTAGAGAGAGATGGAGGAACCAAACATTTAAATCATCCAAATCTTGCATCAATCTTCAAGAATCAAAGAACCCAATCACAAGTTCTTCATCTTAGAGGTAAGATTCTATACCCTACGTTTTAATTTCGAGATTGGAGTATAAGATGGGGTATTGAGGTATGGTTATTGGGTGTAATACTATTATGCATACATGCATGTACAACATAGGTTAATGGGAATATTGTTTAACATAAATAAGTAAAGATTGGGTTAGAGAATGAAGACTAAGATTGAAGTTGCTATAATTTTCGGAATATCGTAGTAATTAAAGGAAAGCTCAAGAAAGGTATGTATGGCTAAAACCCCCTTTTTATTAGATATTGAGCTCCATTGTCATTTACGAAAGTACGGTAAGAATTGAATTGGTTAGTGTATTGATGGTTATTACGCATAAATTGATTTGCATATATCTATACATATTCGTGAAGGATGTGCCTTAATGTGAATAATGTATCAATCTTGATAATTAGAGAATGATGAAAAATACAGTTATGTGTTGAAATACTTGGGCTATAAGCCAATATCGAAATAAAGAATTATTCATGCTAGATTTGTGCTTACTTACCTGTGATTGCAACTTGAATTGCAACTTGAATTATCTTTGATATATGTGTCTATGATCAAAACTTGTAAAACGAATATTGAAAAGGGAAAACGATGTGATGATGGTGGCCATAAGTGCCCAGGAACTGTTATGATATGTGTGAAGTAAAGATTTGAAGGTGTTGACTAATGAGAATGGAGTAATGCCTCCAATGAGGTGACATAGCCGATCGGGTCGTGATCGGACACCATGCCGCACAGATGGTGGTAATGTGTTGATATTGGATTTCGGATAAGGAAAATAAAATATTGATTGAGAGTAATGCCTCCAATTAGGTGACCTAGACGGTCAGGTCGTGATCGGACTTCACTTGAGATAGCGGTGGTAATGAGAACAGTGGTGAACATATGACAAAAATGCCCTTAATCAATGTTATGGAAATTGTATGAAAGATTATATGAATTGTTTCTTTGATTTGCCCATATTATTTGCTTGTATCTGTTTGATAGTTCTTTCTAATAAAATGGTGTTTAGTTATACGTACCAGTACAATTCAAATGTAATGATGTCCCTTTTATCGGGGGCACTACATTCGTGTTATGATTGTAGGTGGTTCTATTGCACGCACTCCAATCCACCAGCAGTAGCACCCCCTCCACTTTCCGTCAGCTGTATTGGTGAGCCCCTTTCCCCTTGGGGCCCTGCATGGCTTATGCCGCTATTCTTCCCGGAGTTTTATTTTTTGTATTTGTGTAAGGTATAGCCGGAGCCTTGTTGTCGGCATTTCTTTATTATTCTTCACTTATATTTAGAGGCTCCGTAGACAGGTTGTGGTTAGTATCGAGTAATGGAAATTAAAAGTAAAAATACTAATGTTTGGAAATGATGTATATAACTTGTAATACCCTTAAAGTGGCAAAATGAAGTTGCATGAAAATGAAATCGAGATCGTTAATTATATGTTGATAGAATTTGATTAATGGAGTCTATCCCTTATTTCATTATGAGTTGGGTTGGGTAGTATGTATGAAACCTATCAGGCTTGGTCAGTCGGATTTACTCGGTTAAGCGGTCGCGCTCCTTGGATTTTGGGGCGTGACATTGTGCTTAGCTCATTCACAGTTACGGGAAAGTAGATATGTTTTTCAAGTATAACAGTCAAAGTACAAATCTTACAACTGAAATTAATTAAATGTGAGTTTATCAAAAAGGATCTGTATTTTCCCATTTACAACATTAGATAAGCATGTTTGTTTAGCAGTTAGCATGAAGAAGGGTACATCTCTATGCCTACATGTCAATATACATGCCGAGTCATCAATGTCATATACTGTCTAGCATGAGAAAAATGAATCTCTATGCCTACATGTCAAATATACATATCAATTCATCATATGTCATACTACCGTCTAGCGTGGGAAAAGTAAATCTATATGCCTACTTGTCAAATATACATGTTAAGTAAATGCCATCACAGTGAAACCATCAAGAATAACCAGACTTAGCATGCTCACAATGCCTAGCACAAGGCCCCCGCCATCACACACATCAATACTCAGTACTGTACGGGTGCCTCGCATAAATGCCTCATCAAAGATGCATATATATAACACTATGCCTATGCCCACTGCTGGTATGTCGGACTTCGAAAAGGTAGATCCTGCCTAAGCACTAATCCTAATCATATAGCCCAATTATGGGGCCTTGTGCACGTGTACCCTTAAAATCAGTAACATTTAGCTCAATATAAGGTCTCGCACACGCGTCACCTTAATAACAATATACATATTTCGGTGTGCAACCCGATCCAACATAACTCACAACACGACTCTACAACCAACACTAGTCATCAATCCGCTCAGATAAAAATAATCCAATCATAGAATACGAATTACTATAATGTGCCTCAAATAGAACTCAAACTCGTGTCACGTACAAAGACACCAATACCATGTGAGATAGGATATATGACTACGACTAAAACAACTAGCTAAACATGGCTAAATAGCCCTATCGGGTCTCAAACATAAATCAGATAGCCTAGACATGATTTCTAGCATGAATAACAACTCACGTAGTCATACCAGTGGAGAATACATGATATCAAAAAGCATGATAGAGACACAAGACACATAATAGCCCACAAACTACCTGGATCATGAATACCTCAGTGCACGTATACACACCCGTTATCTAGCACGTGCATCACCCCATACCTATCTTAAACATCATAATTCTCAGGGATAATTATTCTCAAATCCAATTATAGATATCTTACTTCCCTCGAACAAGCCAATCAAACACCGAGCAAGCCAAACAATAATCTAGAAATGCCATCCCGCGCAAATCAACTCTTGAACAACTCGAAACTAGCCATAAGCAACTCAAAACAGCAAATAATTCTTTAGGGGAAGATACCCAAGAGATAAAGGTCAAATCTTTAATAAAAAAATCAAATTCAACCGAGGCTCGTACCTCGGAACCTAACAAAACTCACAAATTTCGATAGCCCATTCGAATATGAGTTCAACCATACTTATTTCATTCAAATTCGACTCTGAATAGATGTTCAAAACTCAATTATTCACTTTAGGAATGTTTCGACAAAAACTCTCAATTTCTCTTTTGAAATCATCAATCAAATGCTAATATCGAAGATGAAATCATGTACTATAGTCAAATTTGAGTATAATATACTTACCCCAATCCATGGATAAAAATCCTCTCCACAATCGCTTGAATTCGAGCTTCCCAAGACAAAATATGATAAAATGAGCTCATGGTCCGAAATAGAGTATTTATATGCAATGTCTAGTAGTACCCTATGCAATCGCGGTGGTACCCTCGCGATCAAGATGCAAATGAACTTAGCCCAAAAACATCATTTGCATTTGCGGCATAACCCTCGCGAATGCGATGAGCATAGGTTCCACAACTATGCAAACACGCCCGCAACCTTGCGAACGCAAAGACAGAAGTCCCCAGCTCCCCGCTTACCAGCGATCGCAAACCATCACATGCGAACGAAAAGAACAACCTCTTAAGACTTTGTGAATGCGCTTCACCTATAGCGAACACAATGAATAAATAACCAACAACTCACAAAGCTCTAAGCGATCACGTCCTTACCTTCGTGACCACGAAAAAGGCCCGAGACACCAAAACCAACAAAGAACCAATATGCCAAAAAGAAACACCTTGAAACTCACCCGGCCCTTTTGGGACTCCTTTCAAACACTCAAGACCTCAAATCAAACATAACAATATCAAAATAATGAATCGCACCTCAAATCAAAATTAATGAACTTTCAACTTCCAAGGCTCATGCCGAACCATAGCAAATCAGCTCGGAATGATCTTAAATTTTGCACACAAGTTCCAAATGACAAAACGAACCTATTCCAACTTCCAAAACAACAATATGAACCCGATCTCGTCAAAGTTAACTCCCGATCAAACTTATGAACCTTCCAAACCTTTAGTTTGCCAATTATGACCATAACCTTCTAGAAGGCTCCAAATGCAAATTAGGGCATACGCCTAAATCCAAAATTATCATATGGACCTAACGGAATCATTAGAACTCTTATCCGCAATCAAATACACAAATGTCAAACTTGATCAATTCTTCAAACTTAAAGCTTCTAAAATGAGAATGATTCCTTCAAATTGATTCCGAATCACCCGAAAACTAAAACTAACAATACACAAAAATCATAATATATTATGCGAATATACTCAAACCCTCAAACCATCAAACAGAATGCAGATTCTCATAAAGATCGGTCTGACCGTTACATTCTCCCCATAGTTAAGCATGCGTTCGCCTCAAACGTGCCAAAAGCTATTCCAAAGCCGTCAATCATTGTATAAACTCACCAGATATATGCCCATGGGTGATCCCATGTAACCCCAATCCATATAAGCCTGCAGCACAACCAAACTAAAGATCCTTACTTTAACCATAACTTATAAACTTAAGAATCAAATCTCCAACATTCGGATTTGCAATATGCAATGTGTAATGGGATCTACACACGTATAAAGTGACGAGCGTCCGTGCGTATGCTAGATTTTTGTTTATGCCCGAGTAGACTTAGACTCACATCGTGCTTTAATTGTATTGCTTGAGTTATTCTTACATGTTAAAATGTTTTAATGCATATATTAGCCTGAGACTAAACTTGCATAAAATATCGAGATTTGCTATTGTAGAAACTTGACGCGCTACTTGTTTAGCCACAAAAATGATAATTTATCTTATGTATTACTCTCATTTTGTACTTTCTTTTTGGGAAGTTTCTTAATTTCTTAACCCACACTTATATTTGCGAGTTGGGCTGATGACGCGTCGAAAGTTTCACAATATTATGGGATTGGGCTGATCACCTAAGCACTATTCTTATGGGAGCAGGCCATTTGCCTTGACGGGATTATGAGATACATTTACGGATCAACCATTTCATTCCTCGATAATGTTATGAGATGCATATATGAATCGGGCGGGATGACCTCGGTGGTACCATGTAACACACTCTTATGGGAGTGGGCCGTTCTCCTCGGCAAGATTATGAGATACATTTACGGGACCGGACCGTTCACCTCGAAAGTTCTATGAAACATTTTAGGGGATCAGGCTGTTCGACTCGGTGAAATCGTGCGTAATGTATCGATGGGTAATCAACGCATATATGAGTATTCTGACTCGGATTTGATGTTTGTACCTAATATTGGTCATTTATATTTTATTGGAGATGGTATTCGGTATTCGAGGATATCGTATTTATTTTTCGATTGAGGACTATGTTATACGCATATATCTGTTCACCGCTATTTGCTATGCTTCATACATGTCTACTTTTATTATACTTTATTTACTGGACCACTAGTAGGTGTGAATGTTGAGTACATGCAATTTGTGTACTCATATTATACTTCAACACTAATTGTGCAGATATTGAGACATGTACAATTGGTGGTCGTACCGGCGCGTAGGCGAAGCTGTTGAGGAAACTTTGTGATAAAGCTACATTCCAGGTTGCGATCTGTAGTACGTGGAGTTCCTTTCCTATTCATTTACTATATTTTCTCTATTTCCTATTCCTAACCATTGTTGTAGTTGTATTGTATAATCGAGTAGATGCTCATGCACTTGTAATATCGAATTTTGGGGGATTAGACTTTGTTCTTTGTTGCATTTTTGTTACGATGTTCGATTCTTGTAATTTGATTATATTCTAACCTTGAAGATATTGTCAGTAGTTTATCAGAAAAATTAAAACGATTTCGCTTATTTATTTCATCATCTGTTCTAAAATATGCTATGGACTGTTGGTCGGCTTGTTGATTGATTGTTGGCTTGCTTAACAACAACGTTGGACACCATCACCATCTATGGTGGGAATTGGGTCATGAAATTTTTATTTAAGGAGAACGACATGAACAATAACATTATATAATAGTAATAAATCTATATCGTATTCTCATTAGACGATGAGATCCGTATTTTTCAAACCATGTCCTGATAATTAGAGATTCAGGACAAATTCCAACTTACAAATATTACTTGTTGAAACAATGGTAAAAACAATCTTTTTGCTGTTTGTCATTTTTTGTGTTGTCAGATGGACAACCACGCTCACAGTTACGAACATGATAAATGCCACGAGGTTGAATACAACGATGTAGACATGCATTGTAACATTGAATATTATTGCCACACTTTGTAAAACAAGCATTTGCACATCTTTGAACATCAGAAAATCCTTGTGCAGCTAACACCATCATCAACATCATAAAAATAGCTAAACTTAACTTCGTGAACCTCATATTAGCTGCCTCTTCTGTTCAGTAGTAATTTGCAAGAATTGTTCAAGGTGAGTAAAGTATATAAATAATTATCTGCATACTCAAGGGTAATTAAGTTGCCTATTTAAGCGTATTAATGCAATAAGATTACCTAAAGAAGCATGCGAAGATCTCCATTTTAGTGTGTCACATTAATTACGTACTATTATTACTTATTTTCTATTTAAAGTAGCGTGAGAAGATCTCCAACATATTGCGTCACATTAATTACGTGTTTGTTATTACTTAATTTTATATATATATTAAAAGCACAAGACCCTTAACAAAATATCGTTCATCTTTTTCACCCCTTTAAAATAAACTTCACATTGGATAAAATAATCATTTAATTATTTTCCTATATATAGTATTAATTATTCAATTAATTTTTCTAATATTTAGAAATAGTCATTTAATTACTTTCCTCTTTAGGACCTCGATTTAGAAAGTAAAAAATACATTCCTAAAATTTCTACAATAAATAAATGAAGAAAAGTATATTTTAGAGAAGGAATTAAAATGTCTTTGATTCCTAAAATCTTAAGTTAATTAAAGAAAATATGTATTTCAAGAAGGAATCAATCTATTTTAAATTCTACTTTTTCCTATACATTAATAGAAACGGAAATACATTAAAAGGAAACTCTTAACAACGTTTTTTATGAGCAAATTTTTGGCAACTTTGTCAAACAAAAAGTACAATCCTTTTTTCCTCTTTTTTAAAAAACTTTTCTATTTACATGTTAAATTTTGAAATGTTATATATTTACTTTGAATATATATAATTATATAATCCATAAATATAATTATTTAGGAAGGGATTAGGAGGAATGAGTTCTTTTGGAGTGTTCCTACTTTCTCATGTGGTGCATAAGTTAGAGTTAAATGAAAATCTTTGAGATAAGAAGAAACATAAGACTCAAAAAAAAAAGGGATTAAATTGGAAGTGTCTGGCTGACGATCTACGATGATTACCGAAATACAGATCGATTTACCTAGATTATAGAAATGCATAGGGCACATGCAGAATAAATTTGTTCTTTTTGTATATATTTTATTGACTAAAACAATAGACACGTGCAACACATGTATATATATAATAACTAGCACGTAATTAATGTGACGCTATAAGTTGGAGATCTTCTCAAGTTATATATACATATATATTATGAGCACGTGATTTTTGGCCTAAGTAAAATTATTCCAAAAGCTTCAAATAAAATAATTTTACAATTTTTAGGAATTTTATTGCATTTTTCGTGTAAATTGGTTGCATAATAACTCATATTAAAAATATGGAAAACATGCATTTGCATTAGGATTTTAATCTTACATTTTGGTATTGAATAGGTATTAATTTATTTTAAAACAATTTAAAGAAAATCACAAAAATAGTTCATTTTAGCATTTTTATTGTTTTAATTGGAAATTGCTACAAAATAGTTATTAAATAATTTTAGGCTTTAATTAGTTTAATCTCTCAATTTTATAAAATAAGAAAACAAATATAATATAAAAATATATTTGGAAATGCAAAATACAAAATTGAAATTGAATAAAAAAGAGAACAAAACAAGAAAAGGGGGGGGGGGTGATAATTTTGGGCTCTTAATAAGTATAATTCGTTAGCCCAAAAAGAGCACACCCGTTGAGGCCCAAGCCAAACACGCCCAAGTCAAGCCCAAAATATAGGCAGACTCCGCAAAATGGAAGCCAACCTTGCACTCCCTGAAAGAGTTATCTACTTCAAAATCAACATGGCTCATCAAGGCACCCAAAGATGACCTTCGTCAAGGGTAGCGTCCCCGAAGGCCCCGAAATTCGACGCATAATCTCCAAATGAACCAGCGAGCCCCAACTGATCAAGCTTATCCGGTCGGTCCCTCGCCAAGCCTAAGTGCGACAAAAAGATTAGGGAAGAGCCTGACCAACCAGATGGAGACAAGAACAAAGCCACTATGGCGGATTACGATGGCCCGTAAATGAAAGAAGGCATTTAAAAACCCGAAAGGATATAAGAACAAACAAAGTGCCAAAAGGGGAGCAGAAGTCTATCTTATGCGGCCTGAAGTGATCATCTTCATCCAGACCAATAAAGGCTTCGGGATACCCAAATGTGGCCTGCATCCAAGGTAGTACCTCGAAGGCCTTGGAACCCGGCATAGCTCGGGAGAGTCTTATGACACTGATCTATCGAGCTGACCCAAGGTTGGCCGAGGAGCGGCAATAGGATCGGGACAAGTCCCTGTCAATCGGCGAAAGATCAAAGCAAAATACTCGCGACCATGACAAGTATCGGTAATCATCTACACAGAAAGGTACATTCGAAGAGCCTCAAAGGGCGTGGAGGCATAACAAAAGTTGGACAAATTTGAAAGCAAAAGTCAACAAAGTTCGTTCCTCATTTATGAAGTGTTCAAATACAATAGCCCTCGAGGGGTTGCGTCATTCAATTACAAAAGGTCTCTGGAGAATCATTACATACAAAATTCGAAAGCCTACCAAGGGGAATATATGAAGAGAAGGCCTAAGACCTACTCTACCTCCGAAGGTAGTCTGTCCAGGATCGCCCCGGGGAGCCCTGTCTCAGTTGTCCACTTTGATGTCACCAAGGAAGAGCAACCAAGGAGCAGGTGAGGACGACCAAACGCCACAACTCTACGAAGCTCGAGGATCCTCTTTTGTCAAGGAAGACTCGGAGAGACAACGGACCGAATAACCCTTGGTCCTGCTTGCACGGCTACTTCAACACTTTTTCAAGTGTCAAGCCACGCAGGCTCCCAGCTCATGGTGGAGTTCCGCGTCGAGCTGGGGTATGAAGGTGAGCAACAGTGGATATTCCGAGCCCCCTTTTGAGCAGCGATACATAATTCGAATCGCCATCTATGCAAAAGAAAAACCAACTCTCCATCCATTGCCATTTCGAGCCAACATCACCAGCATCGACCTGTATCTCGGTGACCACATCAATATCGGAACAACATGTTTGTATTCCACGAAGGTAGACCCTGGAAGAAGGCCTCGACGCAGCCCGGAGGATCTTCTCCAAACAACCTCAAGATAGAAAGCTCCCACTATGATATTCGAAAGGCAGAAGGAGATGGTGTGAAAGAAAGAAGCAGAGCGCACCAGCAGGGGTATTGGGATGAATGATGTAATGCCATAAAACACTCTCATTTATAGGAGAAATATGACACGGTCATCAATGCTCTGGAAGATGGATTGGTGGAGGTAATTACTACTTCCTTGAAAAAGCGAACAAATGATAGTGCTTTCGCCTCGATGAGTGGGAATGACAGGACATCGAACAGAGACCTACGAAGACACGCCATCTGCCGCAGAAGTTTGTGACGTGCTTCAAACCGCCAACATAATGTCTACAGTGAGAACTCGAGAAGTCGAGTATCTTAACCGTTTCCCATTACTTCGTCATGAGAAACGCGAAGACTATCTGTATGCGGCAAAATCAGAAGACTTGATTTTTTGCTATCAAGGACATTTCGGAAGTTTCCCTCGAGGCTCCGAGGGTAGAAAGCCACGATCGAGTTCCCGACCTCAGGGCTCTTTGAGGTCCAGCTCGAAGAAAGCAAGGCTCGAAGCCGGGACAAAGAAAGAAATCGCTTATGCACATGGCTACAACTGACGAATCCGGCCTACCTAGAGCCTACCGTGAGGTCTTGCGTCAAGCCATCCCATCTTTGTACTCTTATGCTCCCACTTCTCCACTAAGCAATAATACCTCTCTCTCTTTCTCCTAAGCTATTTATGTTCTCCAACCTCGAGGTCGCCTTAACATTTTTTTTGTTCTTCATCATTTAGCTTAAGATTGACAGCATAAAGCTTTGTATATTCATACTTATCTGTTATCCCTCTCCCGATTACCCTGATAAGGCTAACCTCGATAGGCCCGCGGTAGGCTCGAAGCCTGGCCCCGAAGTATCTACTGGCTTGCTCCGAGCCCAGGAACATCCCCTAGTGGTTTAGCTATCGCCCGTCTAGTTCGACCTTTACAGTTTTACTCCACGCTTAATACTAACCACCCTTCCAAACTAGCTCAGGAATAGATCGCGTATTTTTAGAGCTCCATTTACAAATTTAATTGTTTTTACCATTTTCACGGTAAACACTATGATAATACTGAACTTTTTCAGATTTATTATATGTATGCTAATGACTAAAGCTTGCAGATTTATACTGAACTTTTTCAGATTTATTTTTCGTTATGGATAAAGCTTGCAATACACATGACTTAGGATCGATAGCCAATGCCATTGAAAGGCACTACAATAAGTAAAATAACCAGATTACCGGACGAATGCAAATAGAGAGGATCACTCGGATCAAATCCGTTACTCGCAGCAGCGGCAACAGTCATATCAACAACGATCGCATATTGTTGATCAACAACAGCCATGAGAAGAACAAAAAAAACAAAATTGATGAGGAGAAACAACTAATTGCATGAAGAAAAAGAAGAGTCGAACTCTGATATTGTGATGAAAGCTGAGAATGACCACCGCATAAATCGACCGAAATAGGGCAAGATGAAAGACGAAAAAGCGAGAAAACTTAGATGAGAGAGGAGGAATTAGGAGCTCCTGTACTCTTATACCAAAAGTGCCTTCAGCTGATGAATGCTAAACAAGTAGAGAATATGCAAATTCTCACCTTTACCTTTATATAACATGGGCTGAAATGAGTTGGAGGTCTCTTTTTGTTGTTCTATTTGACCTAAAATTCAGAGAACTATTCTTTATTTTCACTTTATTTATTCTGGTCCTTAAGTTGTAAGTTGAAAAATGTTTTTTTGTCTTTTCAAAAGCACACATTTTTTAAGATTTCTGGCGATATAGTGAAGAAAAAAACAATATTTCCATATACCAATTGGTTTAAGTTATCTAAATATGTCATTTTTTTAGTTTGTTGAAACTATGTGAATTTTACTTTTATAGTATCATTTTTACGAGATAACTATTAGTATTTAGTAATGCTTATAAACAAACAACAACAAAAGAGATTTTACATAGTTGCTCCCTTTTTTAAAATTATTCTCATAAATGATAGTAGACTTTGTTTTATTTCAAAAACGGCATATTTTTTTTAACCTTTGTAACACTTTTATGTTGATAACTCCATTAACTAAGGGATCCCTCTACATTAATATACTTTTTATTCTATTTCCTTTTCCCTCATTCTTCCATAATTTTTTTTTTCTCTGAAATAAATAACACTTACCCAAATACAGATAAAAATTCAGAAAGAATAATATCTCAAAAATAGTTTCCTCTAAACAATGAGAATGTTAGCCTTTTTTTTTGAGTTTTAAAAATTTGTGTACAATTTTATTTTTACTCAAAATATGCCTTTAATATATTTCAAGTATATTATATTGTGATAATTTATAATGTAAATAGTCCATCAATATGTTATATATTTTTTTGATGTATTTTTATACCACATATATAATATGTATACGTCATAATACATTATTGTATTGATATTGTTCAACGTATATTGCTAGTAAATACCTTTCATAAAATTTAATCTAACATATTACCATACCACTAAAATGTGTATAAAAAAACATGTCACATATACTGTTTATATACGATAATTTATATAAATATGCACGTTATATTAATGCAAAATATAAATGGTATATTAATAATATCTATTTAAATATAAATAACATATGCATATATACACGATTTTTTCTAAAAAATACATGATTTATAATGTATATATACCAAACATACATTATATTTTTTCATGAAATATATGTACTTTTTATTTCATCAGAATATAAAGATGTATAATGTCACTACATTAGAAAAAATATGTTATGGAATGGATTGGTTTCCAACAAAAAACAAAACATATCATGAAATGGAGAGAGAAAATGGGAAATATATTAAAAACCCGTTTGGATTTACTTATTTTAAGTGATTTTAAGCCAAAATCGCTTTTAAGCCATTTTGTAATGTTTGGATAAAGTAACAAAATGCTTTTAAGTACTTGTTTTTTAAGCTAAAATGACAAAAATAAGCCAAAAGTCAAAACCTAGAATTCTAACTTATGACTTTTGGCTTAAAAGTCATGGGTCGTCCAGACGGGTTCTAAATACTAGGAGTACCTTTTTAAAGGGTTTCATTCTTGCTGATTTGAATTGAATAAAATATGCTATATGTATAAATATTTTAATGCCATCATTAATTACTGCTAATCTTTTGTATTGTTTAATAAATATTCTGTTAATATTTTTATAATCTTTACCAAATAGCCTAAAAAACTAGACTAAAAAAAAAACAATTTGAAAATAGCAATATAGCAGACATTTCACATTGGTCAGGGTTTAAGCACAGCCATGGAAGAACCCATCGAAAACCTCTGGCAAGAAGTTCGAGATCTAAGCCTAGGCTCCAGCACCCATATCGATCACCTCTCTTCCCCACCCACCCCTCTCCAATTCATCCGTGATTACGTCTCCCCCAACAAACCCTGCCTCATTTCCAACGCCATAAACCACTGGCCAGCCACCACTCTCTGGCATTCCACCCCTTATCTCCTCAATACCCTCTCTTACTCCTCCGTTTCCCTTCATCTTACCCCTACAGGCAAAGCTGATGCACTTACCCCACACCCCACTACTTCCACTACTTGCTTCGCCTCTGCTGAAGTTCAACGTATCCCTTTTCCTGATGCTTTGACGCTGGTCTTAGAATCGGACCCGAATTGTGTGGGTTATCTGCAGCAGCAAAATGATTGTTTTCGTAGTGAGTATGGGCCTTTGAGTCACGATTGTGATCCGGATTTTACTTGGGCTTCTGAGGCTCTTGGGTGTTTGCCTGAAGCTGTGAACCTTTGGATTGGTAATGATTTGTCTGAAACTTCATTTCATAAGGATCATTATGAGAACATATATGCTGTTGTTTCTGGGGAGAAGCATTTTTTGCTTCTTCCTCCTACTGATGTTCACAGGATGTATATTTGTCCATATCCTGCTGCCAATTACCGCTACTCCCAGGTTCTATATATTCTTTAATGTGCTCGTAAGTTATGTGCTTGATGTTTGGTTCATTTTTTATGTGTGAAATTATAGGAAATGAGTGTGTTCAGTGGCAAAGTTAGGAATTTAATTAAGGATATTTAAAATTATTGACCTATATATGCGGTATAATTTTCTACATACATAGTATAATTTCTGGACAAATGGTGTATATGTGTTGATGGGTTTCCGAAGAACTGGCAATTTCTTCAACATTCTTTTCTTTCTTGTATTTAATTTCTTATAAATATGTTGGGTTCTTATATATGAATTAGATGTTTGTTCCGATTATAGCACTTTGTGATGTATATGTGTTGATGGTTCGGCATGGAAGTTCAATTTGGTGGTCATTAATTTTGGAGAACCAAACAGTATAATGTCCTGTTTTTAACGTATTCATATGTTATGTAGTTGAAGTGAAGTTTTGGTGGATTTTTATATGTGAATTGTAAGATTGTATGACTTTCTAGCCCTTTATGATTTATATGTGTTGATGGGTTGCAATGAAAAATTATAAAGTTGAAGAATTTTTTCCAAATATAGGAAGTTCTCAAAATCTTTTTTTTTGGGGGGAGCCTAAAAAAAGAGTATCATATAAAAAGCCACAGAAGAAATATGTGGTATATGTATATTGAGCTATACAAGTAGCTTAGAAGATCAAGTGGCTTAAAGCAATCCTAATTGTAACCTTTGTTCATTCTTGGAAATAGGAGAAAACTTACCCTGTTACTCATAAATTAGCAATGTTATGGCGGTGTTATAGCAGTATCCCAATGTTCAGGTTCCTGTTTTTCTTTCATGTATTATGTAATTGAAGTTTTATTGGGTTTTCTATATGAGTTGTAGGAGTCATTTGTTGTGTTTTCTGATGTATATGTTGATGAACTGCAATGGTTATGATTTGTTTCTGGAAACTTGAATTTCAGTACAATGTACTGTTCTACTGTGCTGATATATGTTCTACTGCTTTCTGGTATTGTAGGATACTGGGGAATTCTCTTTGGAACTGGAGGAACCAGTGAGGTATGTGCCATGGTGCAGTGTTAATCCATACCCTTCACCTGAGTTGAAGGAGAAGGAAAAGGCCAAGTTTCCCTTATATTTTGATGGACCAAGACCATTTGAAGTTACAGTCAAGGCGGGCGAGATTCTTTACTTGTAAGCTTCAGGAGTATCATTACATTTTTTTCTCATTTATTTTCAATGTTCCCCTCGCCAACACTAGGTCCAATCATTGATCCCTTGATTGCATTTTACATAGTTGGTAACCTTGATGTTTCTCAATGTAGCTTGAGCATTTGCCTCACTTTTCATCCCCCAGTCCAGAGATAGAAAAAAAGTTGAGTGAGTCGTCTCTTTCGGTGCTAGTTTAAGAGTTATTGCACATTATCTTTGCAATGCAAGGAAAAATCTAATGAAATAATTTCATTGCAGAAAAAGTAATGTCATTTTTTAATTGTTTTCGTCATAAACTTTGATAGGAAGGTGTGAAGGTTGAGCATTAGGGTTGTAGGTTAGGAGGTAGTTGAGTCCAGGGGTGAGGCACCCCTAGTTTGATAGGGTTTGTCTTAGACTAATAGTAGTGGTTAATGCTGTGTTTACACTACCTTTCCATTTTTCATAGCATCGAGCCTTATTTTCTGGTTTTATTATTGCATTTCAACTATTTTCTAGTTTTATGATGTTGTTAGTATTTCTTTGGTTTCTGTTTGATGGGACTGATATGTTGTCCCTTCTAGTGTTGTGAAGACGTGAAGCGAGGAAAAGCGATAAGCCCCTTTTCGCTTAAAGCGAGAAGCGAATCGCTCACTTTTTCGATGTGAAGCGGAATTGTTAAAGAAATTAAAAATAAATATTGCATAGACAACACATGTAACTGAAAGCAAATGTTCAATACTTCAATGTAAAAACTAAAGAGTAGCATCAATTGAAGCACAAAATGAGCATCCTATTCTTCTAGAAGATTGATTGTCAAATTCTTTATTCCACTATCATTATTATATTGCTCATCATCTTCTTCAACTTTTTCTTCTTCATTAACTAGGGACAAATTAGTTACTTATTTTCCCTTCCTCTGTGAGCTTGAAGTTGAAGTACTCCCCCGCAAATCATAAATCCTCTCCCCAATTCCATGTGCCTCCGCGACATCACCCCAAGTGAAATTAGAAGTTCCTCAACTACTTCTTCATTTACATAATCTTTCGGGATTGCATGATCTTCCGGAACTCTAGGTAGCCATTCATTAGCATCATCAATGTTGTCCAAACTAATTGGATCAATTATATTGCGAGTGTTGTAACGACGCCTCAATGTTCTTTGTGCTTAATGAATACTAGATCATTGAGACACTTCAAGGTTAGTTTGTCCCTCTTTTTTGGTATGAATTTGCAAATAATAAATAATTACTAAGATTAGGACAATTGAGATATAATTTAGTTATCTCAATATACTAAATCTTTCTTCTTAGTTCTTACATGATCAAACACGTTTCAACTCCTTTCACACCCGGATGAGCTACACGTTAGACTTGGAACTTTGATGGCAAACTTTTGTAATTTTGGAGTTGAATGGCCATATTGCTTCCACCATTCAACTGAAGAAGTAGAACAAATATTCAAAACATAATATTTATAAAGAAACAACTTATTAACTATAAAGCAAGATATAAGCACTCGCTCACCTGGAGACTTCATCTTTCTTTGTCTAATAGCCATGTTTTTTTCCAAAAAGCTGCTCAGCATTCCTATAAGTACTAAATTGCTATGTTACTTTATCTTGCACAAATTCTTGTATCAACTACTAAATACATTCAATGTATTCATTCTACAATTCTTCATCTCGTATAATCCTCTCTTTATTTTCATAAAACAGTTTCGGGTTCAAAATAAGTTCAACTGCATGCAAAGGGCGATGAATTTAATATGTCCACCTTTTATCTACGATCTCAAAGACGCTTTTATATTTTTTTTAATCACTAAAACAGTCTCGAATAGCCTCCTTGCCCTATCCATTGCTTCGTAAAGGCAGCCCATTGGTGGTCTTTGCTCCCCATCCACCAAAAGAACAACTTTAACTAAAGGACCACCAATCTTCAACGCATGAACCACATTATTCCAGAATGCAGTAGAAAGTATAACATCTTCAGATTCTTTCCCTCGAGCTTCCCTTCCATAGGCACTGTTATTGTACTCATCTGAAACAAACAACTTCCTCAAATTGCTATTTTGCTCATACATCCTATGCAAAGTCAAGAAAGCGGTAGCAAATCTTGTCTTTGCAGGTTTCACCAAGCTTCTTTCTTTAGTGAATCTCTTCATCATATTCAATAGCAAAGGCCTTTGAACAATATAGGAATGCACTCTAATCGCCTGATGGTGGGATAATACTGGGTTGTTGTTGTTGTACTCTAATCGCCTGATTAAAGACTGAACTGAAGGGTCTTTCCTTGAAAATGTCACCGAAGATCAAATTAATGCAATTTGCTGCACACGGAGTCCAATAAATATGCGTGTACGCTACATGCATCAAATCACAAGCTTTAACATTTTTATTGGTGTTGTCCGTAACAACTTAAACAACATTTTCTGCTCCAATAGACTCTATTGTACTGTTGAACCAGGAGTACATTTTGGTTGAATCAGTAGAAGAGTTGCTTGCATCAACGGACTAAAGAAATAAACTTCCTTAGGAGAACTCACCAAGATATTGATGTTCATTTTTTCATTTCTTGTCGTCCATTTATCCATCATAATGGAACAACCATACTAGTTCTATTTTGCTTTGTGCTCCTCCACGATTTTGCTAGTCTCATCCACCTCTTTTTTTTAGATATGGACCTCTAATTTCATGATAAGTTGGAGGTTTTATTTTTGGATCATATTGGCCTACGACCTCAATAAAGTCTTCAAAAGTTAAAGCTTCTGCACAATGGGTATGTGATGCTGGGCTCCTCTTCTATTGTGTCAACTATAGTGATACTTTTGGAGATTTTATTAATGTCGTTGGTCAATATGGACCTGGAATGAAGCCTCCCACTTATCATGAAATCACAGGTCTTTATCTAAATAAAGAAGTGGAGGAGACCAATAAAATTGTAGAGGAACATAAAGTTGTGTGGAACAAGTATGGATGCTCCATTATGATGGTTAAGTGGACTGCAAGAACTGGGAAAATGATTATGAATGTGTTGGTGAATTCTCCCAAGGGAAGTTTGTTTCTTGAGTCGATTGATGCTAGCGACGCGTCCGCTAACCACATCAAAATGTTCACCTTGCTTCAAAACACCATTGAAAAGATTGTCCCAAGCAATGTTGTTCAAGTGGTCACTGAATATGTGAGTGAAAAATGTTAAAGCGGGTGGTATGGTGCAAGGAGCATACCCGAATGTCTAATGGACTCCATGTGCGGCTCATTATATCAACTTAATGTTCGGGGACATTTTCAAGGAAAACCCGTTCTCTACAGTTTTTGGCCAGGGCGTTAGGATGCATTCTTATATTGCTCAGCGGCCCTTGTTATTGAATATGATGAGAAGATTCACCAAGCAAAAAATTTTGGTAAACCCGGGCAAGACAAGGTTCGCCATTGCTTTCTTGACTTTGCATAGTATCCACTTGCAAAAGCCAATTTGAGAAAGTTGTTCATTTTAGAGGAATGGAACAAGAGTAAATTTGCAAAGGAAGCTGGGGAAAGAAGCTGCACGCATTATCTTTTTGGAATAATGTCCTTCATGCTCTTAAAATGGTGGCCCTTTGATTAGAGTACTTCGTTTGATGGATGGGTAGCAAAAACCACCAATGGGGTAACTCTATGAAGCTATCGATAGGGCTAAAGAGGTTATTCAAGCATCACTCACTGATGAGAAGAAATATGCAAAAGTCTTTTAGATCATTGATTCAAGATGGACGAAGCAACTTCATCGACCTTTGCATGAAGCTGGACTTGTTCTGAACCCGTCACTATCTTATGATCAGTATGAGAATAATTCACTGGCTAAAGAAGTGTGGAAGGGATTCCACGGGTGTGTTATTAAGTTGACCCAAGATGAAGAGTTGGAAGAAAAGATAGTAGATCGGTTTGCTATTTACAAGGCAGGTGATGGACTTTTTAAGCTGCGACTGGCTATTAAACAAAGAAAGACGAAGTCGCCAGGTGATCGAGTGCTTCTATATTTTATAGCTCTAACTTCTAATGTATTTTTTATACTTATTAACTCTTCAAACTCTTTTCACTTCTATATTTGAGTGGTGGGGCCATTATGGTGCAGACTCTGGATTTTCCGACTTTCGCAATCAAAGTTCTAAGTTTAACTTGTAGTTCATCCAAATGTGAAAGGAACTGGAGCGTTTTTCAACACGTGAGAACTAAAAAGAATGATTTCATGTTTTGAGATAAAGTAAACTATATCTCAATTGTCCTAACTCCTACTAATTAGTCAACGCATCTTGTTTGTAGATTCATATAACGAAGAGGAATCGACTAACCTTGAAGCGACTCCATAATCTAGTGTTCATAAAATACAATAAAGCATTGGGATGTCGCCACAACCACCACAATCTAATTGATCCAACTCTTTTAAACAATATTGATAAGGCTAATGGGTGGCTAATCGGAGTTCCGACAAATTGTGAAGATGAAGAAGTATTTGAAGGTGACTCTAATTTCACTTGGGGTGATGTTTCAGACGCTACTAGAGTTGGGGAGGACCCTTATAGTTTAAGGGGAATTACTTCAAGTTCAAGCTCAATAGGAAGGGAAAAAAGTGTGGCTACTACAAGTTGATCCATAATTGATGAAGGTGAAAGTGATTATGAAGATAATAGAGTAATTCAAGATTTTGACAATTTTGAAGAAGAATAAGTAGAGTAGAAGAATAAGATGTTGATTCTAGTAATTTAGTGGTTATGATTTTGCTTGTCTTATGGTTTATGGAGGATTTTGTGGTGCCTACTTTTAAGTTTTTTTAATTGAACTTTTTGATTATTTATATTGTCTCTTTGCAAGGTTTACATTATATTTTTTAAGAATTACGCCTCACTTCAATCAAGCGTGCACTTCACTTTCGAAGGGAGGCGAGCCCCTGTCACTTTTTTGCGCTTCTTGCTTAAAAAATACTGGTCTTACCAGTAGATCCACAGCTTGAAGACATTGCTTGTATCTTTCCCCGCTTTTGTGATTTTAATGGAAGCGACGAACCGTCGTCACCTTCTTCTATTTTATCATCGTCACCATCAAGATTATGCAGTTGTTCTTGTTCATGATGTATTTGAGTGTTTTAACTCTTTTTTTTGTATGCTTTCATTTCTTCCTTCACATGCGGCGGAACTTTAGGACTAGATGCGACATTTGGATCACCACCAATTGGATGAAATTTTTGACGATAGATTCCCCTATTCGAAATCTTGTCACAAAAAAGACATCTAATTGCCATTTTGTTGGTCTCGCTCAGTGTTTAGAAAAGCGCTCGCTTCGTTGCTTTAAGCAAGCGAAGCGACGCGACCCAATGTCGCTTCTAGCTGCCTGAGATGACTCGTTCTTTGGAAGCGCACATCGATGAAGCAATGAAGCTATCGAAGGGGGCCCTTTTTTAAATAAAGAAAAACTTTGGGTCTAATTTTCTATGATACATATCAGACCCTAAATCGACAAAAAAAAACCCCTTCCCCTTCGACAAACAGCTTCTTCGACAAAACAGAGGTCTCAAAACAAAACCTATGGTTCCATTGACAACCTTTCTCTCTCGTTCGAGCTCGATTCCTTCTCCCTTCTCGCTCGCAGCTCGACCAGTCCAGGACCCAGGTAATTTCTTCTTATCTTTTCTTCTTCAGTTCTTCTCGTTTTTTTCTTTTTCTTTTTTCTTTCTTCTCCTTTCTTCTTCAGTTCTTCTCGTTTTCTTCTTTTTCTTTCTTTCTCCAGTCCAGAATCGAGTAAGTATCTTTTTTTTCCTTTCTTTTTCCTTCTCATTTTAGTGTATATTACAGCATATAAAATTAATTGTTATATGTATTTCATTTTATTATTATATTTTAGCATATAAAATTAATTATATACATGTTAGATTTTCAGTTTATTTGATTAATTTTATATGTATTTCTATTTCATTTTGGAAAATTCATTATTATATACATACATATATATATGTTATATTTTAGTTTATTTGATTTTTTTTAGGTATGTTTCAGTTTATAAAATTAATTATTTTATATATTATATGTATTTCTATTTATTTGATTATGTATTTTCTTATATCTTAATAGAGATTTCAAAGTCTCAAAGTTCGAAAGAGAAAGATCCGGCTTGATGGCGATAGAGTTAATGACAAGAATACAAATGTTGTATGTAAGTTTGGTAACAAGACGACAACATGTGAAATTTATCGCTTTAAATACCATCTTATTGGTGGAGATAGAAATGTCACAAGTTGAGCGAAATGCCCACCGAAGGTGAAGGAAGAAATAAAGAATTTTGTTGAGAAGAAGAAGGAACAAAAAAATCAAATGAGTCATCAGCCAATGGTGACCAATTGATGATCATGATGATGATATTGAAGAATTGTCACTCCCAACAAAACAGGGAAGAGATGCAATCTCTTCAAGCCATGGATCATCGACTAAAGGTCCTATAGATTGCTATTTCCCAAAGAAGTCGGAAGCGGTGGAAAAGATGTACAAAAAATTGCTAAAGACATTTTGAAGGATCGTGTAGTTAGAGCGTTTGCACGATGGGTCTATGATGTTGGGCTCCTTTTCAATTGTGTCAACTATGACACTTTTGGAGACTTAATTAAAGCCGCTGGTCAATACGGACCTGGAATGAAGCCTCCCACTTATCATGAAATCAGAGGTCCTTATCTAAATAAGGAAGTGGAGGACACAAATAAAATTGTTGAGGAGCATAAAGTTGTGTGGAATGAGTATGGCTGCTCCATTATGACAGATAAATGGACGGCAAGAACCAGAAAAATGATTATTAATGTGTCGGTGAATTTTTCAGGGGAAGTTTGTTTCTTGAGTCCATTGATGCTAGCGACTCATCCACTGACCACATCAAAATGTTCAGCTTGTTTCAGAACACCATCGAAAAGATTGGCCCAAGCAAAGTTATTCAAGTAGTCACTGATAATGCAAATGAAAATGTGAAAGCGAGTGGCATGATTGAAGGAGCGTACGAGAATGTCTATTGGACTCCATGTGCGGATCATTGTATCAACTTATTTTTCGGGGACATTTTCAAGGAAAAACCCTTCTCTACAGTTTTTGGCCAGGGCGCTAAGGTACATTCTTATATTTCCTAGCAATCTTTGTTATTGAATATGATGAGAAGATTCACCATGCAAGAACATTTGGTGAAACCGGGCAAGATATGGTTCGCCACTGCTTTCTTGACTTTGCATAGTATCCACATCTTTTTGGAATGATGTCCTTCATGCTATTAAAATTGCTGGCCTTTTGGTTAAAGTACTCCATTTGGTAAATGGGGAGCAAAAACCACCAATATGTTACCTCTATCAAGCTATGGATAGGGCCAAGGAGGCTATTCAAGCATCATTCATTGATGAGTAGAAATATGCAAAGGTCTTTCAGATCATTGATGCAAGATGGAATGAGCAACTTCATAAACCTTTGCATGCAGCTGGACTTATCCTGAACCCGTCACTCTTTTATGATCCGCAATAATTCATTGGCTAAAGAAGTGTGAACAGGATTCCATCATGTTGTTATCAAGTTGACCCAAGATGAAGACTTGCAAGAAAAGATAGTAGATCAGCTTGCTATTTACAAGGCAGCTGAAGGACTTTTTAAGCTCCGACTTGCTATTAAACAAAGAAAGACGAAGTCGCTAGGTAACCAAGTGTTTCTATATATTATAGCTCTAACTTTAATGTAATTTTTATACTTATTTACTCTTGAACATTTTTTTTGACTTCTATAGTTGAGTGGTGGGACCAATATGGTGTAGAGACTCCAGATCCATAGACTTTCGCCATCAAAGTTCTAAGTTTAACTTGTAGCTCATCCGGATGTGAAAGGAACTGGATTGTTTTTGAACACATGAGAAATAAAAAGAATTATTTCGTGTTTTGAGATAAAGTAAATTATATCTCAATTGTTCCAACTCCTACTATTAGTTGACACATCTTGTTTGTAGATTCATACAAAGAAGAGGAATCGACTAACCTTGAAGCGCCTCCATAATCTAGTGTTCATAAAATACAATAGAGCATTGAGACGTCGCTACAACCACCACAATATAATTGATCCAATTCTTTTGGACAATATTGATGAGGCTAATAGTGGCTAACTGGAGTCCCGAAAATTGTGAAGATGAAGAAGTATTTGAAGGCGACTCTGATTTCACTTGGGGTGGTGTTGCGGTTGGCAGTTGAGTTGGGGAGAATCCTTATGGTTTAAGGAGGAATACTTCAAGTTCAAGCTCGATTAGGAAGGGAAAAAGTGTGGCTATTACAAGTCAATCCCTATCCCTAATTGATGAGGATGAAAGTGATCATGAAGAGGAGGGGAAGAAGAAGATGAAGAGCAATATGAAGATAATAGAAGAGTTCAAGATTTTGCCAATCTTGAAGAAGAACAAGAAGAGTAGAAGAATAAGATGTTGATTCTAGTAATTTAGTAGCTTTGATTTTGCTTGTCCTATGGTTTGTGGAGGATTTGGTGGTACCTAGTACCTACTTTTAAGTTTTTAAATTGAAGTTTTTGATTATTTATAATTTTATATTGTGTCGTTGCAAGGTTTACTTTATGTTTTTTAAGAATTGCGCTTCACTTTAATAAAGCGTGCGCTTTGCTGTGTGCTTCGCTTTTGAAGCAAGGCGAGCCCTTGTCGCTGTTTTGCACTTCTCGCTCTTAAAAACACTGGTCTCGCTAAGCCTAAGCCTAAGCCTAAGCTTGGTCTTTCCTATCTTCTTTGGTGCCATTAAAAGAACAACTGAATAACACATAAAAAAGACAATAAGAACTAAGAATAAATGATATGAAAAAAATGGTAATAAGTATACCAAAAAAATGGCAGTATGGGTAATTGAAACCAAAAAAATTGGGCAGCATTTCGCTGCAATTTAAGAGTGAAACAATGAAAGAAAAAGAAGAAAAAGAGAATGAGAAAAAGAAGAACTGAAGGGAAAAAAAAATAGCCAGTATTTCGCTGCTATTTTGAGACTGAAACAGGGAAAGAAAAAGAAGAAAAAAAAAGAGGAGGAGGAGGTCACGTACCTGCTTGAACATGAACTTGAAGTTGAAAAGTGCAGAAAATGGGAACCTTAGTTGCCTGTTGTTCTCTGTTGCTCGATGGTCTTTTAGAAAAAGAGAGCCCTTTTAATTTAATAACGTTGGCAGCTATTTATATGTAGAAGGGCTCGCTTCTATCGCTTTTACGCTTTTTTTTTGGAGAAGCGCCCGCATTATATAACCTGATACGCTTCGCATCAGAGATGCGCCCGATGTTCCGCTTTGCTTTGCTCTTTAAGCGCTGAAGCGAGCGCTTTTCACAACACTGGTCCCTTCTCTTCTCGTCTTTTCCATCTTCTTGAGCCAAGGGTCTTTCAGAAACAACCTCTCTACTCCATCGGGGTTGGGCTAAGGTTTGCGTACACACTACCCTCCCAGACCCCACTTATGGGATTTTACTGGGTCGTTGTCGTTATTTGTTGTTGTCTTAAGCTTTGGCTTTTTGAGAATTACCTCAAATTTTGTAAATTTTTGGTTTACTCAACAAATTTATTTTTCATTCTAGTGTCTTATTTTTAAGAATTTTGAATTTCGGTTTTAACTAGCCCCTAAGTTTTTACTGGATATATTTGGGCTGGAATTCCAAAAACAATTAATTGATCTTACTTTATTCTCACTGCAATGAATAAACCCGATTAGCAAAATGGGATGGAGACAGTGCAATGTCTAGCTGAAGCTTGTACTGGCCAAGGAGAGATAGGTAGCAAGGACAAACTCTATGAATTGCTTGTGGACCTTTTTCATTATTCTCCCTGACAGCTCGAATGCCATTGCACTTTCCACAAATTAAGAATCTAAGTTCTTATCTATACTCTATTAAAGTCAGCCCTTTCCCCGGACCCCGCGCATAGCGGCAGCTTAGTGCATCGGGCTGCCCTTTTTTTACTCCATAAAAGTCAGCAAAAAATGTGCTTTCCATCGAATAATGGGAGTCATCTCCTTTTTATATTCATCTTTGTTTGGACGATTACCATTCATGCTTGTATAATTTCCTGTGATGCAATATTTATCCTCTCTTCCAGGCATCAAGCAGGAGAAAGAATGTAAGAGTCTGCACTTTCCTTGGTGGAAAGAGATCTGCTATGCAGTTGAAATATTGAAATTGGAAATTGACTTGAGTATTTTTCTAGTCTACGTATTTAGCATGTTTCATCATGTTCTGGATGGCTAAGGCTGTTTATAATTCTGTAAAAACCAAATGAGATGAACCGAAATTTCAGTTTGGTTCTGTAATTTGGTAATCCGGCTCAGTTCTTGATTTGCAGCTGAATAATTCGGTAATTTGGTAATAAACCGAGAAAACCTGCCCAATACTTGCTCTATTAAAAATATTTTTGGGGCATCTTAAAAAGTTCCATGCATTTCTTGATGCCGTATGGGTGGTAGCTTTACCTAGTGTTGTTAATTAACCATATTTCTCTTATACACAAATTATGCAGGCCAAGCATGTGGTTTCACCATGTTAGACAGAGCCCAGACAGTAGAGGACTCACCATTGCTGTAAACTACTGTAAGAATCTTAAATACCAGCCTATTTAACAAAAACTGAAAGGAAGAGAAACGGACAGAAAAAGAAAGCCTTTTCTCATCCTTGTTCTTTCCTTTCCAATGGTAATGGTAGCTAAACTGCTGTTTGTCGGACAGGGTATGACATGCGATTTGATATCAAATATGCTTACTTCAACTTCCTGCAATCACAGAAAAAGAAAGCCTTTTCTCATCCTTGTTCTTTCCTTTCCAAGGGTAATGGTAACTAAACTGCTGTTTGTCGGACAGGGTATGACATGCGATTTGATATCAAATATGCTTACTTCAACTTCCTGCAATCACTGCCTCATTCCATGCTGTGCAATCCTGCATCATCTGGAAATTTACTTGTGGAGTCGCAATGCCATTCATCTATGGGAAACTCTGGAGAGGAATCCAGCGTCACTACTTCAGCCAGTGATGGCTTATTACAGGATTCTAATGACGCTGCAGAAAAGTAAGCATAGCATGCTGTCAGGAGCCCTATGGTGAGAAGCAAGGAAATTTCTAGTTCTTTGAGATTCGATACTGCAAGCATTCTTTTGTTTCCGTTTGTTGAGTGTTTTCAACATGAGATGGGAGAAGCTCCAATGAGCTTTTCACTTCATGATTTGCCCCGGGTTTGCATCTCTGGTTTAGTCAGCTAGGGAGATTCTTCAATGTGCCATTTAATATCCGGAGCAACAGTGAGGTTCAGGTGCCTTGTTCTTTAGAGATTTGCAGTATATTTATATGCTCCACCTTCTCCTGTTCTGTGTCATCCTTTTACTTAATGCTTCCGTAATCTGTTATTGAAGCTTTGCTTGTATGTTCCGCTTATCAGTAAGGGAAGGTTAACCTGATCCGATTAAAGGAAGCCATCTTCTTGGAAAGACATGCACTTTATAGGATTTCTTCTTTCAAGCCTTGGCAATCATCAGTTATCGGGTAGAGTGGCATTAGGATGGTTCCTCAAGAGACAAAAGCCACAGCTCATGGTTGTTGCCATAAATTGGAGGAGTGTACTATTTTGCGTTTATAACAAAAGTGCACGAATCACATTCCGATATTAGACTAACTATTGCTTGCTTCTTTACTGATTCTCTGGTATAAATGTGCCTTTGGATTGTGTTAATGGAACATTTGTTTCTCGGAGATGGAAAATTGGATAAATCCAGAGCTGGAATACTTGTTAAGATTTTTGTGTGGGTTGTGGCCAGGCGAGAAAATTGGTGTTGATACTGACATTTGAAATGTGGCATAATTCATCATTTTACAGCTTTCACTCATGGTCTGCCGAACTGCTTAACAACAACAACAACTACCCAGTATAATCCCACAAGATTGTGTAATACGTACGCAGGCCTTACCTCTACCCGAAAGGACAGAGAGGTAGGATGCAACCAACTTTAACGTCTGCCGAACTGCTTACTATCCTTCAAATTAATTGTAGCATCAAAATAACATATGTTTTCTTCAATTAAAGTTTTGTTGGTGTAATCATGACTCATGAGGTTACAATTTGTCCAATTCTTCCCACAGCGAGGATTTGTTTGCTGAATAGCTGTGTCTTGTACATATGCAGTATAGATATTCGACTCCATTATTCATCATATAATATTGCTAAAAATTGTCTTGTTCAAAGTGATTGCATATCTCCTCATCATAAACTTGCATTACTCTCTATATACGCACGCATTTCTTATATATTATACTTCCGAGATTCAAGAACACTTGAGGAAAGCAAAGCAATAATAAAATTTATTATCCAACTTTATTTTAAACAATAGAAAATATATGAACATCCACTCAGAAGGAGATGATTTATTGATAAATGTGAAACCTTCTTGCTTTATGACGTGAGTGCATGATTAATAGTTTCTATAATGCCATTAGCCGTCAATGGAACCGAACCAATGAGTTATTGGTTTATTGGTATCAGATTATCGAGATTCGGGATAATAATTGATAAATGGATTGAGATTATATAATTGAGGCTTAACGATTTGGTGGCAGATTACTCGATTTGTTTATCGGATACACCGTTAATATGTTAAGAGTTCTTATATTTACGTACACATATCTTTAATTATGCCCCTTTAACTATACGTGGATCTACCTCCTCTGAAGACTTAAAAAGATTTTATATTTAAACACACCACCTAGATGTACATGCTTCATTGTATATAATTTTTCAACCCGTTTGACCAGTTTACGGTCTTTCTTTTTCTTGACATGAAACAATTAGCTATGCAACCAAAAGAAATACTTGTAATAAATGCATTAATGCAGTACAAACTACAAAGTATTAACAGGTGCTATCGTGTAGCAACAGATTTTAACAAGCCTGATAAATTAAAGTGTAGTACATACTAATGAGGGAGTCGGTTACGAGATTTGGCCGTTTGGTATTCACAAGACTGATTATTCAAAAAATTTCTATTTGGTTTTGCCAATAAACCGTCCGACAATTATTAATCTGGTACCAATTCGACCGTCGCATTACAAAATTTATAATTCAATAACACTTAAACCGAACTGTTAAGCGTAATTATCGGTCCGATCAGCCCGATAAGCACCCCTAAATAACACCACTATTATTTTATACAATATTTTATGTTGGATTATTCTCCGACCAACGACCCCTTAGAAAGATTGTATTGCTTAAATGCATAGATAATAAAATTCAGTCGTAAAGTAGTTGATCCCAACTGAATCTGGCGACCAGTGAAAGAAACCATTTGCATTGAACTGATTTCTTCAACTATGAAATACACTAAACAATCCTTGTAAAACCAATGGAGATCACATCATCCTACCCAAATCCACCATTGTTTTATACCAACACCGCTTCAAGAAACTCCAAGAAATGGATACCCATCACTACTCACTCCATCTCCAACCCCCCACCCCTTCAATTTCAGTTGCCTTTACATAGACCCCACCACAAAATGCACCAACTCATCAAACCTGAATCCAAGAGAACTACAAACCCCACATGCACAATCTCAGATGTTTTAAGGCTAATGGATGGTCTTGGCCTTAACATACCTGTTGACATATACGTTTCCCTTGTCAAAGAGTGCACTGAATCACGTGACCCTTTAAAGGCTGTTGAACTTTATACCCATATTTGTAAAAGTGATGTTATTCCTAGCTTGCCGCTACTCAACCGTGTGTTGTTGATGCTTGTGTCTTGTGATTGTTTTCAACATGCGCGTCAGCTGTTCGATAAAATGCGCGTCAGAAATTCTAAGTCTTGGGCTGTGATAATTGCGGGTTGTGTTGAAAATGATGAGTGTGAAGAAGCGATGCGTTTGTTTATGGCAATGCAGAGTGAGACTGTGAACTTATGTAAATGTGGTGATTTAATTGATGATGGGATTTTGGTCTGTGTCCTTAAGGCTTGTGTGGAAATGATGAATTTAGAACTTGGGAAACAGATTCACGGGTGGTTAATTAAGGTGGGAAGTTGTGAAAGCTTGGCTTTGAGTAGTTTCTTGATCAAGTTCTATGGAGAGTTTGGTTATCTAGAAAGCGCTGACAATGTGTTCGATCATATTCCACATTGTAATACAGTTGTTTGGACAGCTAGAATTGGCAATTTGTGTAAAAAAGAGCAGTTTGAAGGGGCCATAAGAATTTTCAGGGAGATGGTAAGAGAAGGGGTTAAAAAAAATAGTTTTACATTTTCAAGTGTTCTTAAAGCTTGTGGGAAGTTGAGGGATACTGGATGTTGTGGTCAACAAGTTCATGCTAGTTCTATCAAGGTAGGACTTGATATGGACGGTTACGTGCAGTGTAGCTTGATTGACATGTATGGAAAATATGGGTTGCTGAGGGACGCACTGAGGGTTTTTTATGCGAGAGAGGATAAGAGTAATATCGCCTGCTGGAATGCAATGCTGATGGGATGTATACACAATGGTCTCGGCATTGAAGCCATAAAGATTCTCTATGAGATGAAAAAAGCTGGTTTGCAACCACATGAATCTTTGATTAAAGAAGTGTTGTTGGTTTGCGGGAGTAGTAGTACTGAAAAAATGAGTACTTGACCTTAAAAGTATCTCTTAACCGTGAAGATATGAAGATGATTTGCATGATCAAGGAATATTTCTGGAATATAATGCAGCCGGTGAAGTGGCTAATGTCTCTAATTTCCCTGATGAGTTGGTTGCATTTCAAGGATCAACAAGGGTATGTATATAATAATGGTCTGGCGAGCTGCTATACAATCTTGTATATGGAATATCTCTTAGTTTTTATGAATATATGAAGATGATTTGCAAGACCAAGGAATTTGTCATGAAATGTAATGCAGTCAACACCTATGCATTGGCAAATATCTCCAGTTTCTTTTATGAGTTAGTTGCATTTCTAGGATCAACGAGGCGATGTATATAATATTACTCTAAGAAGTTTGTGCAGCAATCTTGCATCCATGTATGTATATAATAATGTTCTGAAGAGTTGTGGAGCAATATTGCAGACACGACGAGAAGTTACAGCAGTAAACTGTGGAGTACCACATTTGACATGTTGTCGAGCTAGCATATACTATGATGTTTAGTTAAATTCTGGTTCTCTGTAGCTTAGCAATGCAAGAAATGCAACTCTGTTATCAGTATCCAAGCTCGGTATTCAAATTGGTTTTATGATTTTCGACACTGCAAAATATGCTGCTGTTATGGTTTATCATGACAATGGGTCAATGCACGAAGGTTGTTGCTGATGATTTGGTGCATAGCCAATCTACTTATTTTGGCAGTCATAACTTTGATACTGGTGCATATACATGAGACATTGCCCAGGAAGAACTCCAGCATATTATAGAACCCTGATATTCTAGATATATGAGGCATGAGCATTATTCTCCCTGTTACCATGCTCGAATCTACTTTAGCTATTAGCGTGTTGGCGTCCTTCCCATCATATTTAATCTTTTGGTGCATTTTATGTAAACTTGAATTAACCGTGAGTTTGGTATAAAGATTTCTGGGAATATTGACTAGTATTGCAACTGTTTTTGCTGTGGAAGATTTATCTTTAATAATAAACCATCCCTAGTTCGCGCAATATCTGTCGCCCAGGGAATGCCATTCCGTGAGAAGGAACTCGAGGTCCCCCTTTAAGCAGTTGGATCTCGAATGTGTTCTAATGTAAAGTGTTTGGGATTTTTACCTTTTTATACACTATTTTAAACTTTATTATCTTTCCTACTCAAGTTTCAATTTAATTACATAGGCATATTTAATTTACCAATCATATATATATATATTAGAAATTAAATGAGTATCCCTTTATATTAGGAATTGAATAAGAAATTAATTATTTCTCATCTTTACTCTCTCTCTTCCCCACCCCCACCCCCCTACACACACAAAATTTTTCTTCGTCTGACGTCTTCTATATTTATCCTTCCATGTTGTATGTATATTTAATGGAATTCACAAATAAATTTCAATCGTTTTACTGTAGAGTTTTAACTTAGCAATTTCCTTTCATGTTACATAATTGGTGTTCAAATTGAAATTGTCAATCAATAAATTTTGAAGGTGTTTGATTCTCCACCATTGACAACCATTAAAAAGCTTTAAAGCTTTTGATTTTAATTTGATTTTTCAAAAATCATTATTTGTTTCGATTAGGTGTTGTTGCAAAAAATTAAGAATACAATTTGGAGTCTATAATCTCAATTTTGAGGGGGTTTAGATTTAGTGTGTGTGTGTATATATATATATATATATATATATATATAAAATGTATGAATCGTTGTATAAAATTTTTATTTAAGTTATCAATATAATCTTTTTACGTAAAGTTATTGATATGTATCAAAATTGTATTAAGAGAGAAAATTTTGATTGGAATTTTCGAGAGGAAGAAACACACACCACTTACAAAATATACAAATCAGATACAAAATATACAAAAGACATATGTAAAACAATTGTTAGAAGATTGTATTTAAGTTGTATGATATTGCAGATACAGATAAAAATAATGTATGAAACTTTTAGATAAGTTGTAAATAAGTGCATACTATATAATTAGTTGTATGAAATTTATTTTTACTATGTATATTATTGTAGATATATCAATTGTATTAAATTTGTACCAAACTTTTCTTAAATTTGTATGTTGTTGTACAATTAAATTGTATAATATTAATTATAAGTACGATATATCCATTTTTGTGTTGATTTAAGTAGGTTTCGTTAATTTGTGATAGATTAGTGTATTGGAAAAATTAACCAATCAAGTGAAAAAGAATATTTTAGTATCCCTGCACGATAGTTATTAACCTCGAAATCTTTGAACAAATTGTGATACATATCAATAAATTTATGGAAAAATAGTATTAATAACTTAAATGCAAATTTTATACTATGATTCATACGTAATACAATTATTTTTCAACTTTCATACAACATTCAAATAAAAAGTTATATAACTACAACAGAATACAATTTACATACATCTAAACTACAAGTTTACAATAATTTTATAAGTATATTGTATGTCATGTGTTCTTCCTCTTCTTCGAGTCTCAATCTGAAATTCAGCCAAAACCAAGTCTAATATTCACTAAACATCCTCAAAATTGAGATATACACTCCAAATAATTTTTTTAATTATTTACAACAATACTCAATCCAAATAAATAATGATGTTTATGAAAATCCAAATTTGAATTAAAAGGTTTATGATAGATTAGTGTTTGAATCTTCAATTCCTACAACCTGGAGGTTACTTCAATAGGTTGATTGGCAGAAGATAATTTTTAGGCTTACCTTATTGAGAGATAAAGACGGTGACAGAGAGTGATGAAGAAAGAAAGAAAAAATGACGAGAGAGGCCGCAATATGGAAAGAGGAGAGGAAAGAAAAAAGGAAAGGTATATAGCTAAATCCCTAATTTAAGGCACTAATAATAGATTGTATATAATTTGTAAGTAATCTTTGTCTGGGGTGGATAATATAGAAAATTAGGATAATTTTGGTAAATAAATTTCAAATATCGTATAGAAAGGAAAGAAAATTCCAAGTTTATATCAATAAATTTTTTATTCCATTCTTTGTAACAATATATGAAGAAAGAGACCAAAAAGTAAAAGAAAAAAGGGGAAGTTACGTGGTATACCCATTTATAAAGCTCACTTTCATGATATACCTAAGTTTTAAATTACATCAAGTATTCCAAAAATGTTACACAGTATACCTCCATATATTCTAAAACACATCATGATATTCTACTTTGGAATACTATCCAAACCTCACTTACCATATATACTACAATATTCTAATTTGGAATGCAGTATTCAAACCAAATATACTACAACATTTTAATTTGGAATACCAGTATCCAATGCAAATGTACAATAAATTTTTAATTTGAAAAACAATATTCGAACTAAACATACTACAGTATTCTAAATTGGAATACGACATTCAAATTATATATATCACAATATTCTAATTTAAAATATACAGTATTATATTTTAGAATACAATAGGTATACATGGGAAAATAATTTTATATAGTAGGTATTTACAGTAAAATAAATATTTTATTTGTTTGTGGTGTTAACTGATGTTTTCAATGGATATACCGCGTAGATTATCCAAGAAAAGAAAAGAAACAAAGCCCAATTCCTTATTTTTTGAAGAATTAATTTAAATAGCTGTTCACTCAACAACTTAAACTAAAATTAGACTATTGAATGTATAATGTATATATAATTCATATATAACATAAATATAATCATTTAAAAGTAGTACAATGTATATATAAGGAAAAGTAATTAGTAAATCTGGCGGGTTATTTCATATTTTTGTAGAGAAAACAAAGCCCAATTGACAATAGTAAAACTGTCCTCTAGTATTAGAGATGGATCAGTTTCTATCTCTATATCCTTTTCAACTTTGATTTTATCCTTTTCTTTTTATATTTGAACTTTCACAACTTAGAATCATAAATTTGGGAAGATGAATTCTCTTTTGTCAAAAACAGCTTTCACATCTAAGCGATAAGTTTTTTTTTTTTTTTTTAACGGAAATTAGGATTGAAGATCTAATATCTTTAGAAAGGGTTAGCTTGGTCCAGAAACTTGTCATATGAAGAGCTTGTAGTACTTTTCCTATTTTACTTTTATTTTATATAAATATGTTTCTTAGGATGAAGTTCAATAGAAAACAAGGTAAGTTAGAATTCATATAACCGAACCTTACATATTTTGAACTCGCACAGGGATAAAATTGGGGATAATGCATACCAGGATTTCCTGGTGAAGAGCACATAAGAAGTGCATGGACGCACGAGATTGTAATCGAGGCTGGAAGCCCTTCGTATCAAGATCCATGAAAGGTGAACGATGTGTTCATCGCGGGCATGATAAAGCGATGCTCTCCGGATCCAGAATGAGTTCCAAACCCTCAAGTAACACAGTAAACGGTTACACACGACGGATAGAGGACCGTGATATTCGTACCTAACCAGATATCACACGTAGATCTCGCTCGATATCGGTTACAGATTACTAATTAACGAAAAAGGGAAATTTTTACCTTTTTTAGACATGTACTAGGGATGGAACTCTCCTACTATATAAATGGGATGTTTCCTTTAATAAGATGCATTTTAACACGTGAACCAAAGCAATTAAAATTCCTTTTCAGCTTTTTAGCTACTGCAAAAGTTCTTATTTAATTATCATGTTCTTCAATCACAACTAGGCTCGAACCAAGGGACCAATCAAGGGCAAAGTTACAGTTAAACTTGGGTTCGGGCTAGGTCATAACATTACAACTGATTTGATCGTTTATTTTGTCTTTAACTCATTTATCTAATATTCATAATTATTTGTATTGAATCAATAACGTATTCTTAAAACTGTGTACAAATTTAATTGTTATCAAATCTAAGGTAAATAGTTTGGCACTCACCATGATTCTAAGGATATAATGGTAATTTGATACAAAACTCCATAACACACTCTATTTTATGCTTGTTCTTTAAAGTCTTAATTTCAGGTCAGCTTAAAAATGTCGAATTC